>CM042154.1:88513670-88628670 GCA_023376005.1 Doryteuthis pealeii | reverse complement strand
AAAATCATCTGATGCTATTTTTATTCGCTTCGTCAACTGACCTTTTTATGTTGAGGTTTAAAAGGTTGACCACCAAGATCATCAGGATTTACTCATTCGGTCGGTTGGTTGGTTATTTGGTTGGTTTCATGGCATACCAACCTTTATGAATTATTTTGATACTTTAATAATTTGTGTATAAATTATAGATTATGAATTTAGTAAAATTATTTAATAAATTATACCGCCCTGTCGGTGGGGCGTTAGAATGCACCGACTGCACCTCTGCAGAGGGGTAAGACTCCCCCAATGGGGCCACCTGTTGGCCGTGGGTGGCGACCCGTGATGCTTAAGGATAGAGCCCAGGTGGATGAGCAGTTCATGACTTGCAATACTCCACTTTGGCCCTTTTTTGGGCTAGACGGGCGGTCGGAGAGGCCCCCTCCGATCAATCGGCCGGTCACGTCAAGCCCTAGCACCTATATGATTTTCCCAACCCTATTGCCCTTATGGCAAGCTCCAACCCCTTTTTATCATATAGGTGCTAGAAGGCGGTGGCTGCGGGTCTACATGTCCTGGGAATGACGTTACACTCTATCTGATGGTGAGGTTCCAGTTTTGGAGGTTTGGGGAATGTAGAGCACCCCATTCATCACCATTGCTCCCTGGTCCACTCTGACCCGGAAGTGGTAGTAGTATGGGTTAAATAGAAAAATGTATTTATAAAAAAATTGTATTATCCATTAAGAATTGATTTATTTCAAAACTTTATCGGCATTAAATGACCCACTGAGGTTGATATGCCGTAAAACAAAACAAACAAACAAACAAACTAATAAATTATAATAAATAGTTAATGATAAATATTTAACACATAGTTTAATGAATTAAAAATAAGTTAGAAGTTAGAATTTAAAACTTATAAATTAGGAATTAAAAATTAATTTAATGTATAAAATGGAACTTTTATGCTGAGTAAACCTGAGTGACCACCAAGTACATCAGCATTTACACTTTTGGATAAACGGTTGGTGGGTTGATTATTTGGTTTGTTTTATAGTATATCAACTCCTGTGGATAATTCAATAATATAATACTTTAATAATTTGTGTAAAAATTAAATATTTAATAAATTAAATTAATACATTGATTTAATAAATAATAATAAATAGTTAATAATAAATAATAAATATTTAATAAATAATTAATTTGATAAATCAAGAATGAATTATAAATTATAATTTATAACTTAACATTCAATAATGTGTAGAATGTACCTTTCATGTCGGCGTTTAAAAGATTGAATACCAAGTACATCAGGATTTATACATTTTAATAAACAGTTAGTGGGTTGGTGGGTTGATTATTTGGTTAGTTTACTAGCATATCAACCCCTGTGGATTATTCAATACTTTAATAATTTGTGTAGAAATTAAATATTTAATAAATTAAATTAATATATTGATTTAATAAAAATAATAATAAATAATTGATAATTAATATTTGATAAATAATTAATTTAATAAATTAATTGAATAAATCAAGAATGAATTAAAAATTATAAATAATTTATAGATTTAAAATTAAATTAAAAATTCAATAATGTGTAGAATGTACCTTTCATGCTGACGTTTAAACGGTTGAACACCAAGTACATCAAGATTTATACATTTGGATAAACGGTTGGTTGATATGTTTGTAATATTAGATAGAAAAAAACAAAAATTGTAGATAAGAGTGGAAAGTTACGAAAATTTTCGGAATGACGTATAAATAGCTACCTGTCGATCTCTGCTTGGTCGATAAGTGTCAACATAAATTTAGTAGGACCTGTGAAAGGCTAGCTGTCTGTTTCTAATTATGTCAGCATAGAGGAGGAGAGTGAGAGAATGAAGTATTGGGAGTCAGGGCTGAGTGGCGGAAGAGAACAGATGCAAGAGGAGTGTCTGTGCTCCAAGGCATTTTTTTTAAGATAAGATAAATGAGCTCAGAAAAAACAAAAACCTCTTGTATGTGATATTAAAAATTATCAAAAGAACAAAACAAGATATCCCAAAAGACTCCCAAGTAATTTTCAGACTCGAAGAACAAAAGTGTCAGCCCAACAACTAAAAAATAAATACCAGCTACTCCGATCCAGAACAGCTGAGCCCAACTCCGATTCAGCCCAGAGAATATTTTGACAGTTATTACTTTTTACAAAAACAATCCTTTCAATTGATCTCGAAACGCTACAGGTTATTCGGTTAAGGTAATGGCATATATATATATATTTACCAACCCCTCTGCACGAGCAGAATGCGACACAAGGTCATTTCTTAAGCGGAGTTTGACAGGTTTGAATTCAGAGTTTTCCTTCTCCTAGACCGGTTGCCTAACCAAGGTTAAACAGCCCAATCTGACCTACTATTTACCCATAGCTGGAGGGAGAGTAGGATTCATATCGTTCCAAGGGTATTAGCGCTAAGTGAGATGCAATTCCACGTCCAGGATTTGAACTCGGGGTGACGAATCTATTTCCCATGACTTTAACCATTAATGGCATATAAACACTTGTGGCCTATTTAATACCAAATTTTGTTTTTATATATGAACGGTTTAAGAAATCAGTAAAAGTAAAATCGGCCGAGGGGCCAATTGTTGGTTGCTTGTTAGGATTGGATTTTACGGCATGTCAACCCTTGTTTGGTTATTTTATATCGAAGAAATGGTTTTATTCATTCTTTATGGGGGCTAATATTTTTAAAACTCAATTTTTTAACATATTTTTTAACTCGTTTTTTTTTAAATATTTAATGATCCGACTATGAAAACAACCAGTCTGGCTGACATAGTACTAATAGCTTAGTGTGCGACCGGTCACAGTGATTATCTACATTCTAACCCAAATGATTTTGGACGACAATTTAAAAAAATCTAAACTGCATGTCAAAATTAACTCAATATTTAAGCAAATTACCAGTTTCCTAGTCACTTTCTATTAACCATGACCCTCAGATATGGACATAGACACAAATAGACTAATTTAGTTGTTGTAGTATATATATTTATAAATCCCACCGCATGAGTAAGATACGACACAAGGTCTTCTTAAGCGGAGTTTAACAGGTTTGAATTCAGCTTTCATTACTGATTACCTAGCCAGGGTTAAAGAGCTAGTCTGCCCTACTATTTACCCATGAATGGAGGAAGAGTAGTTCCCCAGGGTATTAGAGCTATGTGAAATGCAAACTAGCCTCGTCCAGGATTTGTACTCAGGCCAACGAGTCCATTTCCTACGACTCTAACCATTACATAACGCACCTCATGGTATTATATATATATATATATATATATATATATTTACATATTTATCATCCCCTCCGCACGAGTAGGATGCGCACTGTCAATTTCTTAAGCGGAGTTTAACAGGTTTGAATTTAGAGTTTTCCTTCTCCTATACTGGTTACCTAGCCATGTTTAAAACTCCAATCTGCTTTGTTATTTACCCATAGCTGGAGGGAGAATTGGATTCATACATTTCCCAAGGGTAATAGCGCCATGTGAAATGCCAACAGCTTCGTGCAAGAATTGAACTCAGGACGACGAGTCCATTTCCTACGACTCTAACCATTAGACCACGCGCCTCCATAATAATCCCTTAGTATAGACATATAATCCGATATAACTACACATAGCTACTGAATTGTCTCTCATTTTATTGCTGTTGACTATGTAGGTGTGGTTATTGAACTACGAGAAATATCGAGCATTGCAATTCCTTTTCTTCGATCTGCTAGCAGAATGTGAGAGTTAGAATTTTGTCTGGCGGGTAAGGTACGGCGAGTCGATCATTATTTCTAATGTGACTATTTGGTGTCACTAAATGGTCTTCACTGACCCGACCACAGACAAGTTGGGCGGGGTCTGCTGCTGAGACTGGTCACATAAATTGAACCGGACGCGTCCAAGGACCATTTTAGCGATCAGATGATGACAGAGGTCTTCGAGAATGGTTCCGATTAAATTATGGGTTGAAGTCTGGAGAGGAAAAGGCTAGTCTCATTGGCGCCTTCCATCACAACATTCAATCAAAATTGAAGAATCGGATACGGCAGCGAAAGCGAATTGTAGTGAAAAGAATATAGTGATTTTTCAAAATAGAAATTATATCTATAATTTTTTTAAACAACGTCTGTAGATTTTTTAAATGATAAAAAATTCTAGGATATGTAAAGTTTTGAAATATTTTGGAAACAAAGAGGTTGGAAAATATATAGGACACCTTTTCTCTCATCTAGACCAATGGTTCTCAAACTTTTTTACCTATTCACCCCCTTTTAATCCTATTTTAATCTTGTGGACACGCCCCTTAGCCTTTCGTTGATTAAAAATCCCACTGTATTTTTATTGTTAAATACATTTTACTTGCCTGGGTCCCAAAATGTTATATGGTCCCCGGAGGTCTATCTGCACCACTTTGAGAAGAACTGATCTAGACTCTGATATACGAAGAACACTTGAACGCCTACTGTTAAAGATCTTCAAGAATAAATATTCTTTAACAAAATTAAATTAAAATAAAATTCGATACTTTTTTATGCGATACATACACTGTAATTGCCTTCAAGCAAAAATATAATATATACTTTATCAACAATGTTTCTAAAAAACAAACATCCAAATATATATATATATATATATATATATATATATATATATATATATATATATTATAAAGAGTTATTATTGGTTAACCTAGTACATTCGGTTCTTTGCCGAACCCTTATCTAGGCTGTTTATATTTGACTAAACATCTTAATTTAACGACACCTTATTGACAAAAACGAAATAAACTTTATTTAATTAATAAACAGTCTTGATAATGTTATTTTACACAAATATAAACAGACTCGATAATTTGTTCGGAAAAGAACCAAAAGTACTTGGTTTACCAATTAATAACTCTTTCGGGCAACTGATTAATGCCTTAAAAATTCAAAACCTAAAGAAAAAATATCGAAAACTTAAAATAAAGAAAACTTGAAAACAGTAAGGATCCTATTATGTTACATAAATTTTTTGATATATATATATATATATATATATATATATATATATATATATATATATATATATATATATATATATATATATATAATATATATATATATATATATATATATATATATATATATATATATATATATATATATACATATATATATATATATATATATATATATATATTATATATATATATATATATACATATATATATTATATATATATATATACACATATATATATATATATACACACATATATATATATATACATACATATATATATATATATATACATACACACACATATTACACACACACACACACACACACACACACATATATATATATATATATATATATATATATGAGAAAATAAATAAAGGAAAGAAAGTATAGAATGGGTAAAAGGATATTTTAATCAATTTTACTTCACGTGTTTCGGTCAGGAGTTTATCATGTGTTCATAATTCAAACTATTATTATTTTTAAATAATCAAATGAAATGAAATAAAATAATAGAAAAAATGTAGAAATTTTCCACACACAAAGAAAATTCGACCTTCATCAGAGTAAATCCTTATTTGAAATGAAATTCGTTGGAAACACATGTAAGTAAAATTGATTAAGATATCCTATTTTATCCATTCTATACTTGCTTTACTTTATTTATTTTTTCAACATACCGTCTACAGTTTCATTTTACACACACACACATATATATATATATATATATATACACTATTATTATTATTATTATTATTATTATTATTAGCAAATATATGCACCCTCTGGGTGCAAGTATTTAAGTTTTAATAGAATTAAAATATCATATTAAATTAGAAAGGCTAATGAAACTGAATAAAAATGCAGATAAAAATATTTAGACAGAGGGGGTATGATTGAAAAATAGAACAACTTTGAAACTAACTCTTCCATCATTTTCCCTTACTCCCGTCTTTCATTGGTAAATTTTCCTAATTTAACTATTTAATAATAAGAATAATATTACAGTTATTTCTTCTTGTTAATGGATTTCTTTTAAGATTTATCCCCGAGATTTTTGCTCATATTCATTAATATAAAACCAAACAATTAGAAATCAATAATACTAAGCATATATTTATTAAAATCAATTTTTTAAGATCAATATGCAAATTAGCCTTCCAATTCACACTGTAAACTACTATTTTCTTGTATATATAAATACAATTTCATGTTATTAGAATGTAGATATGGTCAACAGTCTTAATGATGTAAAACAATATTATTAATAATTGAGGTTTAAATAAAAATAAAATCAGGGAGAATGTGATGTAAATAACAAAGGGAATTGTGACTTGAATGGTAATATAGTTTCGGTTACAGACATAAACCCACAATCTCCATTATAATAAGATTATTATTATTATTATTTCTCGAGTGATTTCAAGGTTTTTTTTATTGGACCATTGTTACTTTGATCTCGAACTCGTAAAAAAAGCAAACGCCATAATGGATCCATAAAGAATTCTATGAAGAAGATTGCTTGGCTGAAGAGGCGCCATACATCCGCAGAAATGAGTATTTATGCTTTAAAGGTTGAAACTACAACGAGGTCAATTGTGTACCTAATGATCTAGTGAGTAGAATGAAATAAAATACTACCAGCATTGTAAAGACCGTATATTAATTCTTTATATATACTAGCAAATATATGCACCCTCCGGGTGCACGTATTTAATTTTTAATATAATAAAATATCATATTAAATTAGAAAGGCTAATGAAACTGAATAAGAATGTAGATAAAAAGATTTGGAACAGAGGGAGTAAGATTGAAAATAGAACAACTTTGAAACTATTCCATCATTTTCCCTTACTCCCGTCTTTTCATTGTTAAATTTTCCTAATTTACTGTTTAGTTAAAATAGGAAGTAAAGAATAATATTACAGTTATTTCTTCTTGTTAAGGGATTTCTTTTAAGATTTATTGAAGAGATTTTTGCTCATATTCATTAAGATAAAACCAAAAAATTAGAAATCAATAATACTAAGCACATATTTATTAAAATCAAATTTTTAATATCAATATGCAAATTAACTTTCCCATTCACACTACAAACCGCTATTTTGTTGTATATATAAATACAATTGCATGTTATTAGTATGTATATGTGGTCAACAGTCTTAATGATGTAAAACAATTTTATTAATAATTGAGGTTTAAATAAAAATAAAATCATGGAGAATGTGACGTAAATAACAAAGGGAATTGTTACTTGAGTAGTAATATAGTTTCGGTTACAGACAGAAAAACACACAATCTCCATTATAATAAGATATATATATATATATATATAAGGTTAAGTAAACACAAAAATGTGTTTATTTTTATATGGCTTTAAGCCGACAATTTTTGGAGGATATGTGCTTAATTGAAGTCATACCTAATTTTGAAAATTAATTAGTTAATAATTAATGAAATTTAGGCGGGCATATATGTTCAAATGTAAGGCTAAACAAATCGAGAAAATGTCAATCCCTGAATGTACATTTCGACCTATTAGGTCTCATAACCTTGCTGATGAGACCTAATAGTCGAAATATACATTCAGGGATTGACATTTTCTCGATTTGTTTAGCCTTACATTTGAACATATATGCCCGCCTAAATTTCATTAATTATTAACTAATTAATTTTCAAAATTAGGTATGACTTCAATTAAGCACATATCCTCCAATATATATATATATATATATATATATATATATATATATATATAGAGAGAGAGAGAGAGAGAGAGAGAGAGGTATCCAAAACTTGGTAGTAAGGGATAATTCTATATGTGATTTCTAAGATCCACTGTATTATTATTGTATGATCCAGTATGTATAAATACAGTGAATCTTTAAATCACTACAGAGAGCTCAATGTATAATAATCTTTTTAGATTATATACAGAGCAATATTTTTCTTAGAAAAATAAGGAAAAACTCAACACCGTAATTCCATAATAAATTTATTTCGACCAAAATTGGGGCCTATATAAATCTAAGTTGATTTAATATAGCTTCCCAAAATTTCGTCTCATTAGATGGTAGATCAATGTATACAAAATAAAACTCTTAAAAACTTTTAATAAACAACTACAAAAAAAAAAAAAAACAACAAGGTATTTAAAGTTATGTTATGAAATGTGACATTACCGAATAACGCAATGATGAGTAGTAAACTTATATTTCTACATAATTAAATTCATATAATCGCGTATGAATTGATGTGTTTCAACTAGTAAATAGATAAATGAAAATAAATAATGTTTTGTTAAACTCTACTGACGATTCTTGTCGGACGAGTTTTATTCAATCCTTTCTAACTGTCAGTCCATCTTTTTAATGTAAACTGGAATTGGTGTGGCAATCCACCAAAGGTTTCTTAACGAGCGCTTTCGGCATGTCTTTGTACCATTTCAGGTGTGAAACTAATGGAATGTTTCTGTTGTCTCGCTTTTAAAACGGACAGTAGCAGTGGGAATTAGTAATTCCAATTCCACCCTGACATTAAAAAGATGGCCAGACAGTTAGAAAGGGTCGAACTAAAACTCGTCCGACAAGAATTGTCAGTAGAGTTTAACAAAACATGTTTGAAAGAAAAATGCTGGCCAATATATATATATATATATATATATATATATATATATATATATATATATTCGAGTTCAATTTCTAGACGAAGCTGTTGGCATTTCACATAACGCTAATACCCTTTGGAAAGGTATGAATCCATATATTCTCCCCCCAGCTATGGGTTAAATAGTAGGGCAGACTGGGCTCTTCAGCCTTGGGTAGGTAATCAGTCTAGGAGAGGGATAACTCTGAATTCAAAAGTCCTGAGGTCGGTCGTTGATTGGGTTTGTGGCAACCCTTGATGCACCAATTCTTTCTTATCGACTGTGCTAAAAAGTGTGGATGGTCCAACAAAGCCTTCACCCTATAAACAAATCACTGTGTGGGTGTTCATTGTATGTATGACCCCTCATGCGTCGAAAATCGACGAGAGAGTCCATAATATATATATATATATATATATATATATATATATATATATTATATTTGGATGAGTATATATTTTATAAATTAAAATAAATAATTGAACCTTTAGGAAATTGCTATATGCAACAATTATTACAATTTGTATGCACAGATAAATATACTTGGCTGTTTTTACAAAGATTTCCAATTTAAAATTTTATTCTTGAATTAATTTTAATATGAAATATAAGATATTGCAAAAGAAAGATTTCCACGTGCTCTATTTAACGATATAATGGGTTTAAACTTGCAGTAAAATCTTCCAGTGTAAAATACGAAATAGGCTCAATGATGTGGACTGTCAAGAAAACCATTCTTAATTGCCTCAGAAGAATCGGAACACGTAGACCGAGAGGATCTCATTCATGCTGATTAATAAAATTTTTTAACATCATGTCAACTCGTCCGGGGTTATTTCATGCCCAACGACTAGTTCATTGTATGCTAATATTTACAATTTTGTGCAGTTGTTTTGTGAAGTAGTGTCTTACCTAACCTCTCAGAATAACATAATCCTAGATAGGTTGACGTGCCGTTAAAACATTCTATGACATTTACCCCAAACTGAAGAAGAGAATGGACGGTTTCACGCCTCTCTCAAGGTCATTAGCGTGAAGAGAAATGCAAACAGCCTCATCCAGGGTTATTCATCGAGGTAGTTGTTGTTTATGGAGTGGCCTATTGTCGGTATCATCCAGGCAGCGAGGGAGTCTATCCCCTTTGCACAAGAGCTAGACCACGGAGATTGTTTGCTGAGGTTGAGCGCCACACCTAAAGTTAGTTCCCCACTTTACCGCATAGATATCTGCTATTTATGAGCTAATTTGGCAGGGACCGGTATCAAACCTTGTGATTGTCGAGGCGGGTGCTCTGTCGACTGTCGGACTGACTGTAATTTGTAATGAAATGAGCCAAGTTGTTGTTTTGCAGGAGGAAAGAAAGTTATCCCATTCAACGAGCAAAATACGCCAGTGTAAAGGGTTCAAGGGGTCAGGGGTCAGGGGTCAGCAAGCTCTTAATTTCTTGTCAATTATCGCTGTGCGTAACGGGCAGGAAAAACTCGGATTGAATTCCGCGGCGAATCCGGCGTAAGTTACTGTAATCTCGACCGCAAAACATTCTCAGTTTCATGGAATCCATATTGCAGTGACCTAGAGGTCAAATGACGGCTGCGACGACCGTTAAACGTTTGACGTCCTTCTCTTCCACTCAATGTCAAAGCTGAGCGTCGTATCTGCGATTCAATCTCGACAGAATGACACACCGAACAAGTTGCATTTCAATTCAGCTGGCTTCTCGTGCGCATGCGCAGGGAAAAGCAAGCGAGTGAACCAGCGAGTGAACAAAGGATTTAGTGTTGATTCGTTAAAGTGTTCGGTCTTTACGCATTGAATTAAATCGGGATTCGGCACGGTTGTTTCTTGTTGTCTTTCATAGGTGATACAATGATATAACATTATATATAACATCAATAGTAATCGATGACTTACCTATTTATATGTTAATTGTTTTCAGTAGATGAGATATTGCTACCTATCCATTATGCAACATGAATAGCCGTCCAAACTGTTTAGTAGATGAGATATTGCTACCTATCCATTATGTAACATGAATAGCCACCATATGCATATGTGAAATAGTTTCAGTAGATGAGATATTACTATCTATCCATTATGTAACATGAATAGCCGCCAAACTGTTTCAGTAGATGAGATATTGCTACCTATCCATTATGTAACATGAATAGCGTTCTAAATGTGAACTGTTCAGTAGATGAGATATTGCTACCTATCCATTATGTAACATGAATAGCTGTCCATGATTTACCTATGCATATGTGAAATTGTTTCAGTAGATGAGATATTGCTATCTATCCATTATGTAACATGAATAGCCGTCCATGATCTACCTATGCATATGTGAAACAGTTTCAATAGATGAGATATTGCTACCTATTCATTATGTAACATGAATAGTCATCCATGATCTAACTATGCATATGTGAAATTGTTTTCAGTAGATGAGATATTGCTAACTATCCATTATGTAACATGAATATCCGTCCATGATTTACCTATGCATATGTGAAATTGTTTTCAGTAGATGAGATATTGCTATCTATTCATTTTGTAACATAAAGTAAAGTAAAACTGTTCAATAGTGGTTCACGATTTAAAGGAATGACAACGTAATATTGGTAATAGTAAGTAAGTAAAGTCGTCGGGGTGGCCTAAAGTTGGTATCAGCCAATCAGCGAGGGAGTATATCCCCTTTTCACTAGTGCTACACCAAAGAGATTGTTTTGGCGTCTGAGGTGGAGCGCCACCTACCATCAGCTCCTTACTTTACCGCATAGATCCCTGTGCTACTCATACGCTGAGTTGGCGAGGGCCGTTATCGAATTAGGAACTTTGTGGTAACATAAAGGCAATAATTTACACTTATATATATAAAGTATCCCTATCAAATATTACTAATTTGCATGCAGTTGTATGGTTTTAATATTCCACTCTAATATTAATAGTTATATGGTTTCAAGTAATTATTCAAGTTTAATAATAGTCATTTGTTAGTTATAAGTCAGTTATATAGTTTCAAGTAAATAATAATATCACAAAGATCATAGCTTTAAGTACCTATTCTTGATACTAACATTATATGTGATACCAAGTTGACTATTGAATACGAATCATTTTAAACTGATCTATTTGGCCCATATATGTTACCCTAACTGGTACTGCAACTCTTGGTGCGGAAGATATTCAGCACTCCCAAAATCCAGAACTGCAGCCTTACCATTAGATGCAGTTTAGGGTCATACACAGGATACCCTTTTGAGGGGTACTACTCATATGCACGGGATATATTTAACGTATTCTAAGCCTGCTGATAGGGCGAGTAAAAAATGATTTTATTTTTATGTATGGAATGGCCGTTCCTATTTCTATTGGTTCAAGATTAGTAAGATGGGGATGAAAGAAATAATTGTGCATACATACCTTTTTCAGGAGTATTATCGGTTTTGTTGTTGTTTTATACATGTCGACACTTTTGGGGTCATTTACTGGCGAAACAAGTCATTTTGATTAAAAGAATCTGTGTTTCAAGTTCTTAATATCTTCAAATTGGTATGAATAATTTTTTAAAACTTTGTTTGTTTGTTTTGGTATAAAGTACTCAAGTTACAGGCGTATTTTTGTAAATGTATTCTGTTGATGCATTTATATCTAATAATAATAATAATTAATAATATCTTTTATCTAGTATATTAGTCTGAGACCTGTCAGCTGTTCCTTATAAACTTTCATCTTAATTCCACAGAATATTTATATCTTTCCACAGATTATCTAACATTGTTAAAGGAGTTGAAGCATTCACTATTGATGATTGTAGTTTATTCCATGTATTCACCATTCTGTTACTAAAAAAATTTTGTCTTGCATTTGCTTTACAAAATTTTTAAAGAGTTTTAATTATGACCCTGGTATTGATATTTGTGCAATGTTTAGTAGATCAAAGTTCGTTGAATAAAATCCATGTGTAATTTGTAGACTTCAATCATCTCCCCTCTTGTACGTTGATAAACCAAACTTTGTATGTCAATGTTCCTAAGTCTTTCTTCATATGAAATTTTTTTAAATCATTCATTACTTTAGTAGCTCTCCTTTGAACCCCTCAATGGGTTTTATCTCCTTGATTAGTTTGGACTCCAAACCACATTAGAAAATTCCAAATGAGGTCTTACCAATGCAATGAATAAATATTTCAGCATTTCTTTATCCATGGATTCATATGACCTTTGTATTAATCTAATATCTTGTTTGCTTTATTTACTTGTATTTCTATGTGTTTGGAAAATTTTAATTCAGGGTCTACATTCACACCAAGGTCTTTTTTCTAACTCTGTATGTTTTAGGATTTCTCTTTCATTAAATAATTTTTTTCTCATAGAATATACAAGTTTTGAATTATTTCTTCCTACATGAAGTACCTTACAGTTAAATGTATTGAATCTCATTTGCCATTTATCAGACCAATCTAAAAGATTGTTGATGTCAGTTTGGATTTTATCAGTATCATTTTATAGAATATATCATCTTTGTATCAGCTGCAAGTATTTGTGTGTAACAATTGATCATATCCGGGAGATCGTTTATAAAAATAACAAAAAGACAAAGTCCAAGAACACTTCCCTGTGGATTTCACTTGTCACTTGAGCCCATTTTGAGTTAGGATTTTTTAATTTTGACACATTGTCTTCTATTACTTAGGAATTCTTTAATCCATTTAGAACATGACCGTTTATTCCATATTTTTGTAATTTCAATAAAGCCTTTTGTGAGGTACAGAGTCAAATGCTTTGGCAAAGTCTAAATAGATGGTATACCCGGTAATCGAAGATCTAGAGATTATCCATTACTTATCTTCCTTTAATGAATCATGCTGATTCACAGTAAAAATAGATTCCCTTTATCATAAAATGATTTAAGATTCATTGAAGAGATTTTTGCAGTTAGAAATCAATAATACTAAGGAATTCATGACACTGTCATGTTGTCAGTATTAGTTAACAGTAATGTAAGACATCATGTCAATAACTGATTATCTCCATTATAATATGTGCTTATTTTGTCTTTTCTTATAGATTCTTACAATTTGCAAATGATACTTTCAAACTAACTGGTCTATAATTTAATGGATTATTTTTATTTCCCCTTTTTAATAAATCTGTTACATTAGCTTCCCTCCAGGATTGAGGTACATATTCTTTAATTATGCATTTTAATACTCAATGGTGAAGATATCTCTTGTATCGATTTATTCAAACTAAAGGGTGATGTTCGTCTGGTCCAGAAGATTTGTTTGGATTTAATTTAATTATTTTTTTAATGAACTTCTTCTTTAGTTATTATTATATTACTCAGTTCCTTGTTATATGAACCTTTATCAAAGTATGGTATATTTTCCAGATTTTCAATAGTAAATACACTAGAAAACTATTCGTTCAATATATTTGCCTTTTTTTATCAGATGTAGTTGTGTTTCCGCCTGGTCTTAGTAACTCTATGATTTCACCTTAAGTTTCATTTTATCATTAGCGTATTTAAAAAAATCTTTTTGATTATTTTTATCTTCTTTGGCAATTTTCTTTTCAAATTCTATTTTTGCTTTCTTGCAAATCCTGATGCATAATTTTCGATATATCTTTATATAAGAAGGATAAAATGTTACCCTTGTTAGTATTCTAAAACAGATCCTTCATATAATGTGCAGGGAAATATTCCTTTCAGATTGGAGCGATAATTTCACACTCCATGAGGAAATGTATTATCGGGTATTGAATGTATTACAGTACGGTAGAGTAGAAATTAAAAATAACGGTAATTCTGAATTTACAAGGTTTTGACCTTTCACTATCCTTCGGTTTGTAGAAGCAGGAAGGAAATTGGAATTTAGTGATTCGAGCTTAAGTTTTCAAGGAGGAAGACGTGTCTCTAATATGGTTATTTCTTCTGAGCGTTATGGTTAACTTAGGCTAAATAAAAGACGTGTGAACAAATACCCAAATCTTTGGGTTCGTTACTAAAAACAACAACGAACACAGACGAAGAGATCCCAAGGGAGCAAACCAGAAGAACAGAGAAGCAATCCAGCTACTCAGAGAATAAAAGACCCAATTTAGCAGATAAGTACAATATGAAAATATTGGCTTGTGTAAATTACACGGCATTGCCAATACTCATCATTTCCACCAAAAAGTTAAATTGAGAAGAAAACCCATCATATATTTTGTGACCTTTTATTTAAAAAAAAATGTTGAAATACAGGACAATTTTTTTCTTTAAATTTCAAGATGTTGAAATATGGGAGATATATATTTTTGCGGACCATATGACCTTTAAGTACCCTTTGTGATCTCGTTTCATGAGAACATTTTTTTTGATTTACACCGCCAAAATCCGGTTTTGTTAGGGGTTAGGATTAGGGGTTAGGATTAGGGGTTAGTTTTATAATTAAAAAGAAAAACTCTAAAAATCATCTGTTAACAAACAACCGGATTTTGGCGGTGTAAATGAAAAACTGTCCTTATGAAACGAGATCACAAAAGGGGGCTAAAGGTCATATGGTCTATTTTTTCTTTAAATTTAGCGTTGGAAAGATTCATTTTAGAATGGATGATATAAAAATTCGGTGGATAAGCGACACCAGATAACCAGGATTTACATTTGTATTTCATTTTAGACGTTTAGACGGTCTCATTTTTAACCAGAGGTGATAACGGTTGTACTTTTTAGGAACACTAGTATTGATATACAGATAGTGAAAAGAAGTAAGGGGTTATATAACAAATGTAAATAGTCTTACCCGAAAATAGAACTAGGTCCGTCAGATTCTATATCTCTGTCTAATAACCGTTACGATAATAAGCACTTCTTAATGATACACAATTAGAAAATAAACCGTATAAGACAAATAAAACGTTTAAAAGAATATAAAAAATAAACAAAAGCAGATCTCATTGAGATAAGAAGAAAAAAACCGATGTTTTTTTTTTCGGTTATCATTGAAGATATTAATCACGTGTGAACATCTCCAAATATTATCTTCTGTTTATTTGAAAGTGTTTACCAGATACAAAAGACATATCTGAAAAGCGCTGCAGGACTTCAAATTCATTTACATTGTCATATGAAAACAGTTTAAGTCAAGGTAAATTAAATAGAGCTGTCAATAAATATTTATAATAAACAAAAAAATAAAATAAATTATCTTAACTTTAAAACGTAATACATTTTTCGTGTCGCCTTTAGATATGTTTATTTTATTGATTTGATTTTAGACGCAACATTCAATATAAACGCAAACAGGACGCTATATAGGACTACGGCAAGAGTCTTTGTGGTTAATGAACCTACAAAGATAAGCAGTCGTTATTCATTCAGGTTTTTAAAAACTCTCTGTCCTGTAACCAAGGTTGTAGTGGCGCCGGGGGTAGCAGTACCATCTTAGCCACCGAAACTGTGTTACCACGCCTGTGTGGAGGTTTGGGGAATGTGGAATACTCCTTCATTATCATTGCTCCCTGGTCCACTCTAACCCGGAGTGGTAGTGCCTGTTAGGGGACCTTTAATGGGTTAAATAGAAATTCATGAGTTTATAAACAAAATTGTGTATCCATTGAGAATGAATTTATTTGTCGGCACTAAATGACCCACTGAGGTTGATATGCCGTAAAACAAAACAAACGAAAGAAATATCTTATTAATTAGAATTATCGATTAGAAAAATGACATTTATTGTTTATTTCATATTTGATAAGATAAATGCAATTGAAGTCATATTTGTCGTGTGAATTGTTGACACAAATTACACAATGTTAAATGGCTGTCTTCGATAGATATCACTAATCAATTTTCATATTTGAGATAATCTTGCAAGTGTGAATTTAATTTTGTTAAATTGTATTATAATCTATATGTATACGTTAGGAAAACAAAAAATAAAAAAAACTCTTAAAGAATTACTTTTTAAATACGCGGTTTCAATCCAACTTTAGCACCACCGTCAAATTACATTTATAGAAATTATATAATAATCTGTTGCAAAAAAAGGCTTAAATAATAGTTATTAATTATCTCCCTTTAAAAATTCTAATGATTGAGGTGAGCACGAACGCTGATTTACACTGTTATTAAGAAATTGAATATCGAGGGTTTAAAATTCTCAATTCTCTAATTTACAGTATCTTAATGCTATTGCACTAACGAGAATCTCGTTACAATGTTCTATTGTCGTAGACCAGCACGTTAGCCTAAACGCTACGAGGACTCCCGGCTAGAACTGCGGTATCACTATTTGATGTAGTTTAGTGCCAAGCTAGTTTACTCCTCTTTTGGGGCTCTGAGCTCTCTGGAGGGGAATACAGTCGGGGAATTCTAAAACCCGCCGATTGGGTGATATATATATATTTAACAACCCCTCCGCTCGAGCAAAATGCGACACAATGTCAATTTTATTAAGCGGGGTTTAACAGGTTTGAATTCAGAGTTTTCCTTCTCCTGGACCGGTTAGGTAGCCATGGTTAAAGAGTCCAGTCTGCCCTGCTATTTAACTATAGCTGGAGGGGGAATTGGATTTATACCTTTCCCCAGGGTATTAGCGACGTTAAATTCAAACAGTTTCGTCCAGGAATTGAACTCGGGTCGACGAGTCCATTTCTACGACTCTAACCATTAAACCACGTGCCTCCATGTGAAAATCTGAATTCAAACATGTTAAACTCCGCTTAAGAAATTGACTTTGTGTCGCATCCGGCTCGTGCGGAGGCTTGGTATATATATATATATATATATATATATATATATATATATATATATATATATTATATACCAAGCCCTACGCACGGTATATATATATAATATATATATATAGCCCTACGCACGGTATATATATATATATATATATATATATATATATATATATATATACCAAGCCCTCCGCACGGTATATAATATATATATATAGTTTTATCTTCTTATTTTATTTTAGTCTCTATTTTTATTTAAGTTACACATGAGTTTCACGAGCAAAATCATGGAACATTTCGAACGATTACCATGATCGTATTTCAGATGAATTACGTCACACAATTTCGAAAGAAAATTAACGGCTAAAAAAACGCCAAATCCGTCCACTTCAATTAATTATTTTTGGCCTCATATATAACATTCCATTTTTTCTCTCCAGACCGTCGGACATACCTGAGAAAGGGTGAAGATTCACCCGAAATATCAGAATAGATTAAACCAGAAACAGAGCAACGGTTGAATATATATAAAATCTGATTTTTGTTCTGTTTTTTTTTTGTTCTTATTTCCAATGCTTTAAAAACACCAAACAAACAAACAACGTTCACAAGAACATAACACACACACACACACACACACACACACACACACACACACACACACACACACACACATATATATATATATATATATATATATATATATATATATATATATATATATAAAGCACATGGCACATGGAGTGTATGGTTATCGTCGTAGGGAATGGATAGGGTGACCCAATTTCATATCCCGGATAATTCTGTTTGAATTTTACATAACTCTAATGCACTATTGAGAGGCATGAATCCAACTATTCTCCCTGTGACAATGGATAAATATCCAGGAAAACTGTCCTCTTTAAACTTTGAACGGCAACTAATCTAGAAGGAAAACTCTGAATTCAAACATTTTAAACCCCCGCCTGAAAATGAATCTCGCATTCTGATCATTCAGTAGGATTGTAAGTGCATATATCAGATCCAAGCATTGCATTTGGAACTTCACTATAATCACACCTGGAAAATATATAGAGTAAAACGATTTTCAAACTAGTATATCGTCCAAGTATCAACCATTTTTTTAAAGCAACATCTACTTTGTTTGTGAAAATTGGCTTTTATTTACGTGTAATTAAAAAAAAAACATACAACACGAACAGATAAGAGAGAAAATGTATTTACTATTAAAGAAAAAAGAAACATTGTTGTACAATTTTAAATTAACATGGTAGAGATATATGTTCTTCCAAATTGCTTTAAAGACAAACTTAATAAAAGTAATTTCTTTTTGGTTTCTAAAGATAAAAAAGTTAGATAAGAGGAATGCTTAATCTTTTTGTGAAAGAAAAATATTTACTCTTCTATTACAATGTGTAAATGTAATTGTTTCTTTTTTCGTTTAGTTTTCGTTTTGTTTTAAATGACACTGTCAACATTACGTTACCAAGGATGGATTTGAAACAATACGTATCACAATACAGTGACAACGCGGTTCTAGAACAACTCTGAATTCATACATATCAGATTCGAATTAAAGATTTGAGTAAAAAAAAATTTTTTAAAAACAGCCTCAGTTGTCGAACATATTTTCGGAATTCGAACACCCGTGATTTAGCCTAGGTAGAAACAAAAAACAAACTAATAAGTCTGTACGTTACGACTGGTCGACACTTGCCAACAGTGATATAGGCAATCGCTACACTGTGACAGTAAGAAACAAATTCGATATCCTGCAAGAAGCAACTGAAAGCTACACTACAAACGAGGAATACGAAAACTTTATCAGTTCCCACCTAGAAGCAGCAGCTGAGTGCGTACCGACCAAAGACAGAGCGAAACACTATATCACGTGGGAGACAGAAGCAGTTAGAGAAAAGAGAAACAATTTTTTAAAAAGCAGCCCAACATAATAAAACAAACCCAACTAGCACCAATCTACACAACCTTAAGAAAGCACAGATAGACCTAACCGAAACATACAAAAAAAGAACAAATAGAATACATCCAAGTACAGATAAATAACATTAGACAATCGGTAGAAGATAGACAGTCGCGATTAGCATGGCAAACAGTAAATGAAATCAGTGGTAGGAAAAGTACCTCTAGATCAAAGCAAAAGGCAACTAGCCAAAAAGATAGACTCCAGAAATGGAAAGACCACTTCCAGAAACTATTGGGGACCCCCCCCCCTAAAATCGTAGAAAATAATACCCGAAAGTTTGTAGATAGACAACTAGATATCAAATTTGGAGATTTCACAATAGAAGAACTAAATGAATTCTTAAAGAAAATAAAAGGTAGAAAAGCTGCAGGGATTGATGAAATACCACCTGATGTATGGAAAATAGGAAAGTTTTTCATTTACACTGTCAATATACGGTTGTTTTAACAGACGATTTTTAGATTTTTTAAAGTTATAAAACTAACCCCTAACCCTAATATATATATATATATATATATATATATATATATATATATATATTCTTCCTTTTCACAAGTACTTCAGAAAAATAAATGAAAGAAAAAAAAGAAGTGGCGGAGAAAGACAAAAACCGAAAAAAAGAAAGGATAGGGAGAGATAGAAAGAGGATAGTATCTGAAGAAAAAGAATAAAGATGTATTATAAGAAGTATATCAATTGTAGTAGTAGTAGTAAATTATTTTCTTCTTCTTCTTCTTCTTCTTCTTCTTCTTCTTCTTATTATTATTATTATTATTATTATTATTATTATTATTATTTACTCCTTTTCAGTTTTCGCATCAGCATTATCTGATGGCCTTTCACTGGAGTCTGAGTGACAGCAAGTCTCCTCAGGTCTCCAGGACTCTTCTGAGTATTCTGGCAGATTGCAGCAGTGCAGTGTTCTGAATGGTTTCAATCCTTCCTCTGATTTCCAAACTTTCCAAACCCTTTTCTAATCCTTTTGGGACTGTTGCAAGTGCACCAACTACAATTGGTATCACTTTCACTTTCATATTCCATAATTTTTTCAGTTCTCTGGCAAGATCCCGATATTTGTCCATTTTTTTATTTTCCTTTAGCTTCACCCTGTGATCCGCTGGCACTGCAAAATCCACCAGTTGACAAGTTCTTTCTTTTTTGTTTATCAACACTAGGTCTGGTCTTCTTGCTGGGATACGGTGATCCGTTTTTATTTCAAAGTCCCAGAGAATTTTATGCGTTTCATTCTCAAGAACAGATTCTGGTTTATGCATATACCATTTTGTTGTGTGGTCAAAATTAAATTGTTTGCATAATTCCCAGTGAATCACCTTCCCAACCCAGTTGTGTCTAGTTTTGTTTTTTTCTCGTTGTGCTAGTTTGCTACATTCGCAGAGTATATGGTTTACAGTCTCATCTCTATTCCCGCAAAGTCTACATTTATTATTTGGTTGGGTCCTATCAATTTTCGCTTTGATGTAGTTTGTCCTTATGGCATTATTCTGTGCAGCAATTATAAGTGATTCAGTTTTTCTTTTGAGGTTTCCTTTTCTTAACCATGTCCAAGTCTTTTCATGGGCAACCTCTTCAATTTGTCGTTTGAAGCGTCCATATAATTGTTTTTCTTCCCACTTTTGTTTTCTAGTCTTTGTTGTTTTTCTGATTGTCCATCTGTCGCTTCTACTATTGTTGGCCGCCATTAGTAGTTTGTCTTTGCTCTTCCTTGTGTAATCTTCAAGTTGTTGGATTGTGGTTTCTACGCATTCCTCTATGTTGGCAAGACCTCTTCCCCCTTCCTTTCATGACACATATAATCTATCTCTATCATCTCTAGGGTGGAGAGCCTTGTGCATGGTCATTAATTTTCTCGTCCTTTGGTCAATCTGTCTGAGTTCTTCCTTTGTCCATTTTAAGAGTGGTCCTGAGTATCTTATAATGGGGACAACCCAGGTATTGATTCCTTTGATCAGATTTCTGCTGTTAAGTTTGGTTTCTAGAAGTTTTCTAGTTCTCCTGAGATATTCTTTTTAAACTTTTCCTTTCATTTCTGCTTGCATGATATTGTCCGCTTCTAAAATTCCTAAGTATTTGTAGCTTTTATTTTCATCAACTGATTTTTATAGTTCATTAATTTTCTTTCACCCCGTTTTATTACTAGCATAGCACATTTTTCAATTCCAAATTCCATTCCTATATCCTGGCTATATATTCTAATAGTTTGTATTTGGCTCTCCAATTCTTTTTCATTTTTTGCAAAATTGTTTATGTCATCCATGTACATAAGGTGGTTTAAGAAGAAGAAGAAAGAGAGAAAAGAAAAAGAAGGACATTTAGTTGTAATAGAAATAAAATCTATTCTACAGCTAATTTAATCCTTGTGTTGGACCATCCACACTTTTTGGCACAGTCGATAGGAAAGAATTGGTGCATCAAGGGTTGCCACAAACCCAATCAACGACTGACCTCATAAATTTTTGAATTCAGAGTTATCCCTCTCCTAGACTGGTTACCTTCCAAGGCTGAAGGGCCCAGCCTGCACTACTATTTAACCCATAGCTGAAGAGAGAATACATGGATTCATACCTTTCCTAAGGGTATTAGCGCTATGTGAAATGCCAACAGCTACGTCTAGGAATTTAATTCGAATCGACGAGTCGATTTTCCACGACTCTAACCACTAGCCCACACGCCTCCTTGGCACGTAACAATTTACTACCAATCTACAAGTACCAGTTACAGTTATTGGTTACTTTTTATTTCAGTGACACGAGAGAAGAATGTTCTAGTGCCCAGTTTGGGATATAAATAATATAATGATGTTATTTAACGACACATCAGAAAACAAAAAATCCCCGAAAATGAGTTCTGAGGTGAAGAGATAATGAAATTTGAAATATCCCATCATACAGGATATGGACCTCATTAAAAATTGTTAATACCCAAAAAACATTTGGTACAGCCGTGGGGAAATTGGTTAGCAAATAGTTAAGGCATCGGTTCCCACTAAATAATGTGGATTATGCTGCGATGAGTGTTCATTATGTAGATAAGTAATGTAAGTGTGGAGTACCCCTTCATAGCTATTACTCCCAGGTTCATTCTCCCCGGAGTGGTAATACCTGTTAGGGTCCCAAATAGATCAAGTGCATTTAAAAAAAATGTGTTTAAAAAATTGAGTACCCATCAAGAATGAATCAAACAAAATGTCGGTTCATATGACCTTTAGGCACCCCTTTTGCGATCTCGTTTCACAAGAAAATTTTTTTCATTTACACAGTCAAAACCTGGTTGTTTGTTAGAGGTAGGGTTTAGGGTTAACAAACAACCAGATTTTGACGGTGTAAATAAAAAAATGTCCTTATGAAACGAGATCGCAAAAGGGGTGCCTAAATGTCATATAGTTCAAAATGTCTTCGGGATAAAAGAGCCCAACAAACGTTAACATGCCGTAAAATCCAACCAACCAAATTAGAATTCAAACTCGGTAAACTCCGTTTAGAAATTGGCCTTGTATCACATCCTGCTTGTATAGAGGAGTCGTAAAATACAAACCCTGCTAAAGCGCCTACTTCAGCTAGTATTAAAAATATTCGAATATCAAAAAATATCTATTCGACCTTTTACTGTGAACAACATCACCATAACATATGTTGCTTTCATTGCAGTCGTTATCAAAGAAGTTCTACTACGTTTGTGAATATAATTCTATTTGAAAAGCAGTTTCTTTTAAACAGCTATAAAAAGCTTTTTCTAATTAGATCTTAGCCAACTCAAACGATTTTTTACGGGAGATTCATTATCTATGTTGAAAAATACCTTTTATTTTTGCTTATTGTCTATAAAGATAGTAACATATCTTCTCTAACGATCAATAAAAATTGTATTATTTCTTGAAAGAGTTACGAACACAAAAGGAAACTTCATATGTTTTTAGAAATATATATATATATATATATATATATATATATATATATATATATATATATATATACCGACCCCTCCGCACGAGTAGGATATGAGACAAGGCCAGTTACTTAAGTGGAGTTTAACAGATTTAAAATCAGAGTTTTCCTTCTCCTTGACTGGTTAACTAGCCAAGATTAAAGAGCCCAGTCTGCCCTACTGTTTACCCAAAGCTAGACGGAGAGTAGTTGGATGCATACCTTTCCCAAGGGTATTAGCGCTAAGTAAAATACAAACAGCTTCGACCAGGATTTGAGCTCGACGTGTCCATTCGCACGACTCGAAATATAGATTTCTGAAATATATATATACAGGGTTAATCCCGAAGGTAAGGCCCCCAAAATATTTAGAAATCACAGAAATCTAAGAGATAATATTCTCTAACGATCCATTAAAATTTGTATTATTTCTTTAAAAAATTACCAACAGGAAATTTTGTTCATGTTTCCAGAAATATATATACGTGGGTAATCCTAAAGTTATGGACGTCAAAATATTTAGAAATCACAGAAACGTACGAGTAAATCTGCTCTAACGATCAATAAAAATTGTATTATTTCTTTAAGGAATTACCAACACGAAAGGAAAACTTCATATTTTTGTTCATATGTCTCCTGAAAAAACTGGAACCATTCCACATCAACTGCCTCCAACGCATACTGGGTGGCGTAAAGTGGTGGCACAAAATCCCCCACTTAGAAATTAGAATCAGAGCACACATTGACCCAATTTAGACCATTCTATCGCAACGCCAACTGCGATGGTTGGGTCACACCATCCGCATGCCTGCAGAAAGACTCCCCTGTAAACTAATTTACAGTAAACTCACAGATGACACGCAGAGGACAGGAGCCTCCCAAAAACGGTTCAAAGACCATATGAAGACAACGCTGAAGAAATGTAACATCACACGTTCAAGCGTGGAAGATCTGACCCCCCAACAGACAGGGTTGGCGAGACGCCTGCCGCACAGGAGCTAGGCAGCTCAATAATGAGATAAACAGAACTGCAGAGCGGTGATGTCTTCGTCGTCATTAACAAACAAATGTAGATGGGAATTTCCCTTGCAATGTGTGTGACCGCATCCGCAAGTCCAGAATCGGACTAATGAGCCACCATAGGGTCTACAAAGGAAGATATGGAGTGACGTCATCGTCGTCTGCGATGGACTTTCAAAAGAATAGATAGACAGAAAGAAATGTCTCCAGAAATATACATTCGAGGGTAATCCCAAAGGTAAGGTCTCCAAAATATTTAGAAATCACAGAAAAGTTTATTGTTAATTGACAACGATGTTTACATCATTTTAGAATTTGAATATATATATATCTATTTTAATTTATGGACTTATCTCAGTGGTTATAGATACAATGTATCAGTCATTGTGACCTTCGGTCATCTTTATATGCCTGTTGTATTCAGTAATGGTTGGTTCACACCACCCCACATGTCTGCAGACAGACTTTCCCGTAAAATACTTTATGATAAACTCGCAGAAGGCACGCAAAGGACAGGAGGTCCCCAAAGGCAGTTCAAAGACCATATGAAGACGACGCTGAAGAAATGTACTATCACACCTTCAAGCCTGGAAGATCTGGCCTTCAGCAGACGGGGTTGGCGAGACATGTGCCGCACAGGAGCTTGGCCGCAAACCCATCTAAATACCAGCTCGCCGCCATGTCGTTGAGAGAGAGTTAAATATTGTCGTCATTAAAACTCCCTACACCAGTTGTGAGCGTTTGTTTTTGACATCTATGCACGACTCGCCAGACACTTTCGTCAATTCTCGATGAATTCCAATCGGTTTAATGCCTTTGGCGTTCAAAAACCGAATAACTGCGCGAACTTCACACTTGACTGTAGTGTCAATCGGGAGCAACATCAGAAATTTCTCCCAAGCCAAACTGAGTATGGCTGCAAGGTATATGCAAGCGTTGGCACAGGTGCATATACAATAAACACAAAAATGTTGCCAATAGCCGTACAAAATAGTTTTTCTACGTCCAAAGCGCTTTGGAGGCCTTTCTTTTGGGATTACATTAATATATATATATATATAATATGAAGTAATAAAAAGTTGCCTATTGTCGGTATCAGCTGGATAGCGAGTGAGTATATCCCCTTTTCGCTAGAGCTAGATCAGGGAGATTTCTTTTACTGAGATGGAGCGCTACACCTACAGTCAGCTCCTCATTTTACCACACAGATTAGATTACCCAATCTGTGATACTCATGTGCTGAGTTAGCGGGGACTGGCACAGAACCAGGAACCTTGAGATTCCTAAGCGGATGCTCTACCGATATATATATATATATATATATATATATATATATATATATATATATCATATAAAGGAAGAAAGAACTCAACACCGTAATTCCATAATAAATCTGTCTGAATACCCTAAGAAGCCAACCTTGAGATGTATCTCTCTTTTTTTTTCTCATCACTTCCTGTTTCCATGGTGACAATCCTATACTGTTAAAAAAAAAATTTTTTATTTTTGTTGGAATTTTTTTTTTTAATTCTTTTGTTTTTTTTGTGATGTGCAATTTCATAAGTGAATTGATCCCCATCTGATGAGACTGAATTTTGGGGAGCTATATTAAATCAACTTTGATTTATATAGGCCCCAATTTTGGTCGAAATAAATTTATTATGGAATTACGGTGTTGAGTTCTTCCTTTCTTTATATGATAAATATTGCTCTGTATATAATCTAAAAAGTTTATTATACATTGAGCTCTCTTCAGTGATTTAATGATTCGCTGTATTTATTCATACTGGATCATACAATATTACTACAGTGTATCTTTGGAATCACATATAGAATCATCTTACTACCAAGGATAAATCTTATATATATATATATATATATATATATATATATATATATATACTAGCAAATATATGGTACACACACAACTGTCGTGTAAGTATTTAGGTCTTGTTTAGAATATATATGCAAATTATACACACCAATTGCTAGATATATTAATAATGTACCAGTAGTGTGTGTGTGTGTGTGTGTGTGTAAGACGTCGGGTTGGCTTAAAGTCGGTAACAGTCAGACAGCGATAGAGTATATTCCCTTTCACTAGCGCTAGACCAAGAATAATGTTTTTGCGTCTGAGGCAGGGCGCCACACCTACCATCAGCTCATCACTTTACCGCACAGATCCCTGTGCTACTCATACACTGAGTTGGCGAGGGCCGGTATTGAACAATGAACCTTGGGTTCCTAGTCGGACCCTCTAAAGCTCAACCGATATAATATATATATAAAAATAACGTATAGGAGCGGCATTAGGATGTGTGGGGCCCAATTAGAACATTGTTAGTGGCGCCCTCTACCCGATAAAAAGGAAATGCGGGAACTAATGAGCAAAGTGAAAGTGGACCTATTACCCTACAAA
Organism: Doryteuthis pealeii; assembly: GCA_023376005.1. Lineage (NCBI taxonomy): Eukaryota > Metazoa > Mollusca > Cephalopoda > Myopsida > Loliginidae > Doryteuthis > Doryteuthis pealeii. The sequence goes on along the minus strand of CM042154.1, from coordinate 88,601,901 downwards.
AAAAAGGAAGTGCGACGACCCATTAGAAAATTATAACTGGTGCCATCTATCTTACACAAAAGGAAATTCGGAACCCAATTAGAAAATTGTTATTAGGGTCCTCAACCCTAAAAAATCATTTCAAAGTCAATGGATTTTATAATGACATTTTCTATAGATAGCATCACCAAATCATTTAGTCTCTCTTATGAAATTGTTGACCGAACGTATGTTTTAATCTTTGAAGAAAATCTTTTGCTTGAGCACCGGGCCCAATTTGAACGAATTTCGCTAATTGGCTTAAAATCGGCCATATATATATATCGTCGGGCTGACCTAAAGTCGGTATAATCAGTTAGCAAGGGAGTCTATCCCCTTTTCACTAGCGCTAGACCAAAGAGATTGTTTTCGCATCAGATATAGAGCGCTACACCTACCACCAGCTCCTTACTGTACCGCACAGATCCCTGTGCTACTCATACACTGTGTGGGCGAAGGCCGGTACGAACTAGGAACCTTGTGGTTTCTAGCCGAACGCTCTACCGACTGAGCTATGTGTGTGTGTGTGTGTGTGAGAGGAGAAAGTTATGGAAAAGTGAATAACGAAAACAAACATATAAATTTAAATATTATTTTCGTCTCTTTTGGTCTCGGGTCTTCATCAGAATGAAATTAATTATTTTAAAACATATATCTCCCTCCTTCGCCTTCTCTTTTTATCTCAGATTTTCATAGATTTATTCTTGGGTAATTCCGTGTCAAATCATCCATGTTACCCACCAGCTTCAAATTTTCTGAAATTGTTGTCCAAGTGTGGATTATGATAACCTCTATGTATTAATTATTTCGATTATGATATAAATTAGATACTCATTGATTAACTTACGCATTTCCTGGGAGTATTGTGACGTAAGTAGTGATGTTGTTTTGATTACAGACAAACAGATACCTAATCTCCATTATAATAAGAGAAGTAGAAACATGAACAGGTTGAAATTAGATCAATGGCATTTAATAAAAAATCATGTTTTACAATCAGGATACGTAGTGACCAACACGCAACATACCACTTTGGCCGTTAATTAGTCTAGTCGGCTGGTCACGTTAAGCCCTAGAACCTATATGATTGTTCCGATTCTATTGCTCTTATGGCAAGTCAACACCCTTTTTCTCATATATATATTTACCAACCCCTCCGCACGAACAGGATGTGACACAAGGTCAATTTCTTAAGCGGAGTTCAACAGGTTTGAATTCAGAGTTTTCCTTCTCCTAGACTGGTTGCCTAACCTAGGTTAAAGAACCCAGTCTGCCTACTATTTATCCATAGCTGGGGGAGAGTAGGATTCATACCTTTCCCAAGGGTATGGCGCAAAGTGAAATGCAATTATCACATCCAGGATTTGAACTCGGGCGACGAGTCCATTCCCATGACTTTAACCTCGCACCACGCGCTTCCTACTAATTACTAGCTTCGCTAGATATGGCACAAGGCCGAATGTCAGTGAGACTCGAACTCACTAGTCATGGTTTGCCATAAAACCTGAGGTGCCTTTTTCTCATATATGTTCAAGAAGGCGATGATTGAGGGTCTTAATGTCCTGGGTATGACATTTAACTCTATTGGATGATATTTAAAAGTTTAATGGCTGAAAGCTCTGGGAAATGTAGAGTACCACTGCATCACCATGGCTACCAGGTTCTCTCTAATCCGTGTGTGGTCGTTGCTGTTAGGTTCCCATCTATGGGTTAAATAGAAAAAAATTGAGTTTAAAAAATTGTACAAGAATGAATAAAATAAAATGACTCCGGCATAAAATAACACAATAAGGTTTGACCTGCCGTAAAATCTAACTCCTAACCCAATATTTACTCATAGCTGGGGGATATATGGATGTTTCCCTATCCTTGGAGTATTAGCTCTTCATGAAATGCAAATAGAATCGTTTAGGATTTGAACTTGGGTTTGCTAACTGATTTTATGATAATACAAATGCAGTAAAAACAAACTCTTATAATCATGACTGAAGTTAAGACGCTGGTGAATGTCGGGCACCCCTTTATCACCATTACTCCTAGGTCCACCTGGCCCGAGGGGGTAGTACCTGTTAGGGTCACATCTATGGGTTAAATAGAAGAAAATTGTTTAAAAGATGTTTAAAAAATCGATTTAAAAATAATTTGATTACAATTTCTCTGAATGTTTGAGATGAGGCTTGATGATTAGTATTATCTATGTTATTCGGACTATTGTCCTCATCTTCATTGTTATCTGTACAACGTTTTCGGTCGATGTGCCTCCCGGCCTTCTTCAGGTATTTTTTGTAAGACTCAGGAACCTTCTTGTCGGACTCGGAAACCTTATTTTCGAACTCGAGAACCTTCTTGTCGTAATCGGGAAACTTCTTGTCGTAATCGGGAGCCATCTGAAGAAGGCCGGAGGCCACATCGGCCAAAACGTTGTACATATAACAATGAAGATGAGAACAATAGTCCGAATAACACAGATAATACTAATTTGATTAGCCATCAAGCATAAATAAAGAAAGCGTCTTCGGTATAAAATAACTCAACAAGGGTTGACATGTCTTTAAATATAACAAAATAAAACCTAACCAAAATGCTGTTATAAAACTGATAAACATACGGAAAATGGTTTTGACTTGTCACTTTACTTCCAGTAAAAGAGACAAGTTTCTACTTGTGTGAAAACTTATTGAGTACAAATAGCAAATACATTATTTTCTTATCTCTGATTGTTTAAAACGTTTTATGGATAACTATTTTATTATGTATATATTACTTTGTATTAACCACGGCATTTATAAAAAAATGTTTTCCAATCAGGAAAGGCAGTGACCAAATCTGTTTCCGAATTGAGTTAGCAAACAGACGGACGACATAAGGTGCAAGAAAGCAGCAAGCTGCCCGGAGAAGGCCCATCAGTTTTTACTTTTTTTGTCTTTTTTGACAGGCAAAGGGTTAACACCGAGATAATCGAGTTATTGCCATTGGTCAGGAATTTAAATCAATTTTAGTGACAGTTTCATCACACCCGATCGCCAGTACAAAATTAGCCATCTTTGCTGTTCTACAACAGCAAAGGGTCAAAGTTCCGCTTTTCGAATCAGCAGTTCACACTTTTTCCTTCCTCGAACTATTTTCGTTCGGCTATCTTTTCTGATACACCACCTCCCCTCTTCTTCTCCGTCTTTGTCTTCGTCTTGGTCTTCTTCTTGCTTCGTGCCTTCTTCTTCTACTTGCTTTTTGCATTCTTCTTCTTCTTCTTCTTCTTCTTCTTCTTCTTCTTATTATTATTATTATTATTATTATTATTATTATTATTATTATTATTATTATTTTTGCTTCGAACCTTATTTTTCTTTTTTTAATTATTATTATAATAAGATCAATTATTATTATCATTATTCATTCATGCCTTCTTCTTCTTCTTCTTCTTCTTCTTCTTCTTCTTATTATTATTATTATTATTATTATTATTATTATTATTATTATTATTATTAGTAGCAGTAGTAGTAGTTATTCTTCTTCTTCTTCTTATTATTATTATTATTATTAGTAGTAGTAGTTCTTCTTCTTCTTCTTCTTCTTCTTCTTCTTCTTCTTCTTCTTCTTCTTCTTCTTCTTCTTCTTCTTCTCACTCAACTTTTTTCCTTTCCACTAACTGAACATCTAACAATTTTATCACTGATCTCTACTCGCACTTTAAAATCGGAATTAGTCATTCCCCTTTTAAAAAAATTCTTCCTTCTGTCTTTCACGTTTCTTTACAGGTTTTCGAAACTTTACCATTCCTTAAATCACCGAATCTTCCACAAGTATTGGCACCCTTTCTCTACTTTCGTTCTTTTCCGTTAAATCATTCTTTCATTCGGGGTCGCCGTGGTGCAGCGGTTAACGTGATGGACTGCGACTTCGGAGTCAGCGAGTTCGATCACCATTCACGCTATTCACTAGGGAAAGTTATATGCCCCTCAGCCCACAGAATGTACCTCAGATGCCTACGCCGCATCCCATGCAGGACAAAGCGCCAAACACAGAAGTGCCGGAACGAGCAAACATGAACAGCATGCCCGCCATCATCTACCGGACAGATTTTAGTGGAATATGAAAGTCCAAAGTATATATTTTTAATTTCTCATCTGGGATTAATACTTTTAAAAAATATCGAAAGAAGTGATCCAACTTGAAGAGGCTCGAATATATGGAGATTTTTTTCCTAATTTATTGATACACATGAACATAGTGATAATTATTTCTACCAATTTGTTAATAAAAGTTTGAGATGCCGTAAAACCTAACCAACCAACCAAGTGTGGCTTTGGCATTAAATAACCCAGGAGGTTTGATATACCATGAAATAAGGAAATAAACAATTATTTCTTTTTTTGTTCCATTACCTTCTTTTTTCTTTCGTTCTTTTTGTGTCTTGTTAATGTTTTTTTTCTTCTTTCATCTATTTTAGTGTTTTTCTCTTTGTTCTTTGTTCCGTTAGGTCAATCTCTCTTTCTTTCTCTCCTTCTTTCCTTTCATCGCCATTACTCCCAGGTTCACTCTGAATCGGGTCCCATCTATGTGTTAAATTGTAAAGAATGCGTTTTAAAAAATTGTGTTTAAAAAATAATTAAGTACCCCAAAATTGTAGTTTAAAAATAATCGAGTACCCATCAAGAAAAAATAAGACAAGATGCATTCGGCAGAGATTGACGTGCCGTAAAAATCCAACCAACCAACCAACCAACCAACCAAATACTTATTCGCAATTGTATAAATATTCTTTCTTTCTGTCTGTTTTTTGTTCAGAAACATTTCCTAATTAGTATTAGGGAAATAGATCACTAATTAGGGTTGAGGCTATTCTAGTAGTGACTGCATGAAACGGAATTAGCAGGTTTGAATTCCGAGTTTCCTTTCTCCTAGACTGGTTGCCTAACCAAGATAAAAGAGCCCAGTCTGCCCTACTATTTACCCATAGCTGGGGGAGAATAATTGGATACATACTTTTCCCAAGGGTATTAGCGCTATGTGAACTGTAGGTTCGTCCAAAGTTTTGTAGGTTCAATTTTTTCATGTCACGGATAAGCAATTCTATATTGTTTCGTCGTGGTAGGCTTTTTTTTCTCGTCACAAAAACTATATCACACTTTTTATCTTTCATTCGTTCTTTTCTTTATTTGTTTTTCTTGCTTCTTTTTCGTTTCTCTATTCATTTTCCTTCATTCTTTTTTCTTTTCTTTCATTCATTTATTCATTTATTCTTTCTTTCTTTTCTTTTCTTTTCTTTGTTTTTTTGTTTCTTGCTTGCAATTTTTCTCATTTCTTTCATTGATTTATTCGTTCTTTCTTTCTTTTTTCTTTCTTTTTTTCTTCTTTCTTTTCTTTCTGTCTTTCCTGGTTTTTCTTTCTTTCTTTCTTTTCTTTCTTTTCTTTTCTTTCTTTTCTCTTTTTGTTTCTTTTTGGTTCTTTCTTTCTTTTTTGCTATTTTCTCATTTCTTTCATTGATTTATTCTTTCTTTTCTTTTTTCTTTTTTCTTTCTTTCTTTTCTTTTCTGTCTTTCTTTTTTTTTTCTTTCTTTTCTTTCTTTCTTTCTTTTTTCTTTTTTCATTCTTTCTTTTTTTTTCTTTTCTTTTCTTTATTTACTCTTTTTGTTTCATTTTGGTTCTTTCCTTCTTTTTTGCTATTTTTTCATTTCTTTCATTGATTTATTCGTTCTTTCTTCTTTTTTTTCTTTTCATTCCTTCTTTTTTATTTTATTTTATTTATTTTTCTATCTCTCTTTTTTCCTTTCTTTTTTCTTTGTCTCATTTTCTTTTCTTTTTCATCTTTTTCTTAATTTTTCTCTTCTTTTTTCTTTCTTTCTTTACTTTTCTGTCTTTCAATTGTTCATTCATTCTGTTTTCTTTCTTTTCTTTCTTTCATTCTTACTTATCTTTTCTTTTACTCTTTCTTTTCTTTTACTCTTTCTATTTTGCTTTCCTTTTCTTTTCTTTCTTTAAACCTTTTCTTTTTTTCTTTCTTTCTTTCTTTCTTTCTTTCTTTCTTTCTTTAACCCCCCTCCCTTTGTCTTCTTCACACTCAACCACCATTCATCACTATCTTTCCTTTCTCCCCACCCTTTACACCCTTCTCTTTCACTCACTCTGTCTTCCTCTTACTTTTCCCACCCTTCAATCTTCTTTCTCCTGTCCAAACTAATAAACACAAGAAAAGGCGCGTAAAATGGGGCGGTTGTGTGTGTCTCTTTCCGCCATTTTTATAAATCACAAATCACCTTTCCTTTGACCCGAGCCGTAAATCGAACGAATCCTGCCAGCGTCTGTTTCTCGACTTTTACCAATTCCTCTTTTAAATCATAGATAAGACTTCATTAAATCTAACGAATGGTTCATATTTTAAATGGAACTATAAGTAAAAAGCCGAACAATTATTCTCTTAATAGCCTTACACACATTTCTTCAATATTCGCTTGTGTAAAAAGAAGCAATGCTATTGAAATACATAAGAGGAGGGTTTGCCCGTAGACTCATAAAACTGCTTGAAATACACTCCGATCTAAAACTGTCTGCACATATATGTTCTAAAATTATATATTTTCTAATAATTTCCTCATATATTTTATTTTGTTTAAAGTGTTAGTATCGGTAAGTTCGTAATTTGAAGCCTGAACAACAACAACAACAACAACAACAACAACAATAATAATAATAATAATAATAATATATATACTGTGTGTGTGTGTGTGTTGTATATATATGTGTGTTTGTATATATATATATATATATATATATATATAAAGTAAGTAAAGTCGTCGGGGCGGCCTAATGTCGGTATCAGCCAATCAGCGAGGGAGTCTATCCCCTTTTCACTAGCGCTAGACCAAGGAGATTGTATTTTGCGTCTGAGGTGGAGCGCCACACCTACCATCAGCTCCTTAAATTTACCGCACAGATCCCTGTGCTACTCATACGCTGAGTTGGCGGGGACCGGGATCGAACTAGGAACCTTGTGGTTACTAGCCGAACGCTCTACCGACTGAGCTAACCCGGCCCCACATATATATATATGTATGAGTGTGTGTTTGTATATATATATATATATATGCGTTTGCATATATATATGTATTTGTATATATATATAAGCGTGTTTGTATATATATGTGTGTGTATGTGTGTTTGTATATATATATATGTGTGTGTGTATGTGTGTGTTTGTATATATATGTGTATGTATGTGTGTTTTTATATATGCATGTGTGTGTGTTTATATATATGTGTGTATGTGTGTTTGCATATGTATGTGTTTGTGTATACATACATATATGTGTGTGTATGTGCGTTTGTATATATGTATGTATGTGTGTATATACATATGCATGTGTGTATATATGTATATGTGTGCATGTGTATATATATCTATATATATATGTGTGTGTGTGTGCGTATATATATGCATATATGTGTATATATATATGTGTGTGTGCGTATATATATGCATATATATATGTGTATAAATATGTGTGTGTGCGTATATATATGTGTATATATATGTGTATATATGTGTGTGAGTGCTTATATATGTGTGTTTATATATGTGTATATATATGTGCGTGTGCATATATATATATATATGTGTATATATAAATGTGCGTGTGCGTATACATATGCATATATGTGAGTGTGTACGTATATATATGCATATATGAGTGTATATATGTATATATATATATGTGTGTATGTATATAAGTGTATATATATGTGTATGTGTGTATATGTATATATATATATATGCGTGTGTGTATATATATGCGTGTGCTTATATATATATGTATGTGACATATATGTATATATATATGTGTATGCACATATGTATATATGTGTGTATTCATATATATATATATATATATATATATATATATATGTATATGTTATATATATATATATATATATATATATATTATATGCATTAATAAATAGAATTGGAACCAAATTAATAGGAAGTCGATATTTTTACACAATCCATCTTTAAACAGAAGATAATTGGATTTTTTACAAATGAATAAACCCATTGGCGAGAAACTGTATCAGTAGGTGTGCTATTCTGTACAACAACAACAAAAATGAATTCATACTGAATTGTTTAAAAAAAAATCTGTTTCTTTCTCCTGTATTATAATTAACAAACCATGGAAGCGCGTGGTGTAATGGTTAAAGTCATCAGAAATGGACTCGTTGCCCCGAGTTCAAACCCTGGACGTGGTAATTGCATTTCACTTAGTGCGAATACCCTTGGGAAAGGTGTGAATCCTACTATCCCTCCAGCTATGGGTAAATAGTAGGGCAAATTAGGTTCTTTAACCTTGGTTAGGCAACCGGTATAGGAGAAAGAAAACTCTGAATTCAAACCTGTTGAAATCCGCTTGGTGTAGTCACGACTAGAATTGGCTCAATCCTAATTAGTGATCTATTTTACTAATACTAATGATGACAGGTTTGTTAAACTCCGCTTAAGAAATTGACCTTGTGTCACTTCCTGTACGTGCGTGGGGAGGGGGGTTGCTAAATCTATTAATAATGGAGATTCGCTTCCGGCTTTTGTCTGTAACAAAAACTACGTCACAGCTTACGTTACATTACCCAAAGTCGTCATAGCAAAATAAATACACTCAAAATTTGAACATGCAACATTAGACAGTCCTCGTTGTTTTTTAAAACAAGTTTTAATAAATACATGACTGGTATTATATATCTATATATAGTTTGTTTTATTTTAATACATATTAAAAGTTTACATTTGAAATTTTTTAATCCTTTAATGAATTTGATGATTTTACTTACTTAGGGTATAAACTCGCTGACATTGAATTTTTTACTCCCACCTTCAGGCAATATGTTTCAAAAATCTATTTTTACATCGCCCGGAGGCAGTTTTTTTTATTCTGCTAGTAAATATAATTACCAAACCATCAATTTTTGTACTTTGCTTAAGTGGTGAGAATGCGTGGTGGTAGGTGATACACTGTAATGAAAGAAAAAAGTGCACATACATACATGTGTCGTCTTTCGGGCATTTCGTCATGGTGTGATGGTTATCAAGCTAGTCTCGCAAATCCATTACAACTGAATAGCGTCTTCGACCTCGTGTCACATCCTAGCCGTGGCGAACGGGTTGGGAAAATACCTATTCATACTTAAAAGTGATGGAGCATGAGTAGTAATATAATCAGTAGTAGACTTATCAATATATCAATACTCTTGTTTCTTAATCTTCCGACCGTTATCATCTTGCAACACGTTCTGGTTAAAAATGAAACCATTCAAATCGTTCAAGACGAAATGCAAAATTTGTATATACTGATTACTTGGTGTCGCTTAACTACGCCTCCTTTTCTTTCTTTCCTTCTTTTCATCTTTTCATTATGTTTGATACAGATTAGCGTTATCGCTCCCGCGCTCACTCCTGTCTCTTTCTTTCCCTTACTCTCTTTATTTATTTATTTATTTATTATATTTTTTATATGTAGAATGTCTTTTTTTTCTTTCCTGCCTTTCCTTATAATCAAAATGGAATGGTCTATTATTTTTCTGAAGTCACGACAATCATAAGAAATACAAATTAGGAGTATAAGCAACACTAGATAATCAGGATTTACATATTTGCATTTCATCTTGGACGATTTGGACGGTCGCATCTTTAAGCAGAGGGTGTTGCAGGATGATAATGGTCGTACAATTAAGGAATACGTGTATCAATCTATAGATCTATGAAGGCCAGTTGTGTATATGTGTATGTTAGTAGACAGAGTAAATATTCATATACATTCACTATCACCAGGGTTTGGTTTTTGAGAAAAAATAAGGAAGATTTTATTCATATTTGGGAAGATATTAAAAAATTAAAATTTGTATAGTAACAGAAGGTAATTGATATATGATGTTGATTGATTGAATTAATCGACTTATTTTGATTGTATTTTTTTAAAATTGTAAATTATTGAATTAAAATTTCTTTCTTTATTGTTATGTATTTACGTGGGGATTTTATGGGACATCCATTGAGGATCTAACTCGTGATAAGTAATAATGGATCTGCGAGACTAACCTTTTAAAAATGCCCCATCAACCCAGGCAACGCCGGGTAGCCACTTCTAGTATATAGATAAGGTAAACAAATGGGTACATTGCTTCTATAGAATAGACGTTATTGTTACAAACCATGTACAACACATTTTAGGATAATAGAATGCTTTAAATTAGCCTGGCAATTTTTTAATGATATTTTTATAAAGTATTTTGTCTTTGAATTTTTAATCTAATTACTCAAAGTTCAATAGTGTAATGTGATTCATCGTCGAGTACAAAACCTGCTAACGGGTTTTGATCCCGAGGTCAAACAACTGCGGGGGTAATAATTTTCGGTTGAGTGATCAAAAGTTTTGAGCCTGCGTGGGAACTGAATAAAATACGAAGACTACCGAGTTGGAATCACGAATGAGCGCGAGCTGATTGGCTGAAAGAAGTCACATGGCCAATAAAAGAAAAATATCAAATTCTTAGAGTTTGTAGTGTAGTCTGGTATTTTGAGAACTACAGAAACAGTTGGGAGTGTTTGGAAAACAAGGTAATTGCTTTACTCAAGCTTTATTGAAAACTAGAAGCGGCTACCCGACGTCGCCTTGGTATAACGGGGGTGCAAAAGTGTTACATAACCTATGCGTAGATTATTGTCCACCCCCTGTATTTCTGAAGGGATGGCCCCTTTTCATATCACGGGCGGGACTTCCCATGGAATATTACACAAAGCCCGCGAAGTCCCGTGGGACCGAGTTAACCCATCAGTACCTGCTTGATGAGAAGCATGGGCTAATTATGCACACGCACGTTGTGTTAGTTAGAAGAAGAATGTTAGTTAAGTAAATAAAAGTTTGAATAAATAATATGGTGTCCTTGCTTGATGAATGTCTTGGCAAAAAGACCGACCAAGAAGAAGGAATGCATCAAAGACGAACAGCCAACAAGAATCTAGAAATAGAATTCAACATGGAGAAAAAGAATAGAAACGACTAGAGATAACCAATGACCAAAGAAGTAAGTAATGCATATGTATCTCTCTATCTACCTCTCCTCTCTGTTACGTTGTAATATTCACGGCACTAAAACGATACATGTACCGTAGTCCTTTTTTCTTTCTTGGTACTAAAACTCCAAAAGTCACCGTGCTGAAATGATGCCGATAAAAAATCATAACACGAGAAACATGTCGTCACAACTGCCAGCCTTTATTATCGTGCTCGTATAGTGGGCTCCTACCAGAGAGGAGGAAAGGCAAAGAGAGAGAGAGAACACTACTAGATTACTGGGCTCTCATGAGGTCCATACCCTACGACCGCCGCCGGCAAAAAGAGAGGACGAACCCTTTCTTTTTTTCCCCACGTCACCACGTGACTTCCGGTCAACCCCCGACTTCCGCTTGCCACTCAATTCTTCGTTCGGGGCCACGCTACGGTCAAACCATCGTCTATCCTTTTTTAAACCTTCATCATTTCTTCCTCCTCCTTCCATTAGTAGTCCTAGCTCACAAAAGTCAGGAATATACCCATCTTGCAACACTCTCTCCAGTAAAAGAACACTTGAAATATTATTACCGAATCTCGAGTGGGATCCTCACAGGATGCCCCATTAAAATCCCTCAGTAAAAGAGAATTTGCGTTGATCCAGCCTGGTGGGATGTCAGAAAAAAGTGTACAAACACTCTGAAAAGAAAAATTAATTAGTATTATTTGTTTTATTCGGACTATTATCCTCATCTTTATTGTTATCTGTACAACGTTTCGGTCGATGTGCCCTCCGGCCTCCTTCAGGTATTTCTGGTCCTGGAAGGCACATCGACCGAACACGTTGTACATGTAACAATGAAGATGAGGACAATAGTCCGAATAATACAAATAATACTAATTATCAAGCCTCATCTAAAAAAAATTCAGAGAAATAGAAAAATGAATATCTTTAATTTAAAATATTATATACAAAAAAATTCCCTGTTGTTACTATTTAAGTTTTATATTTTAATCTAAATTATATCTAATATAAATCTTATAGTATATTATTTTATATAAATCAAATCTTCATTATTTTTGCTCAGTAAGTAATATCAGGTCATAGTGAATATATATATATATATATATATATATATATATATATATATATATATATATATATATAATATACCAAGCGTGTTGGTAGATCCTTGCGGAGAGAAAAAACCCGGCAGAGAGTTTGATTGTAAAAATATACTACCAAACATCAACCAAGAAGAAAAAAAATTTTGAAAAAAAGAAAAGACCAAGATATTCGTACCAACAAAAAATAATCTATTGGTATAGTATTTGGCCAAAAGAAAAAACAATTTATATGTATATATATGTATATAAGATGCATATATATTCATATAACCGCTAGGAGAAGCTAATTTGTAAAAAGTGCTCGATACCTAAGTAGAGCCAAGTAATAAAGATAATCTACTGAGTCAGACGAACCTACTATTAGTTTCGCATAAAGCTCTTCAGGGCTAAAATCTGACTCAGATTTTAGCCCTGAAGAGCTTTATGCGAAACTAATAGTAGGTTCGTCTGACTCAGTAGATTATCTTTATTTATATAATATTATATATATATTATATATATATATATATATATATTTACTTTGCCGTTAACTGTTTTATTTTCGTATTTTCCTCCGGACATACATACAAACACATCAACTGCCCTTTATATATGTATAGATAGATAAATTAACAGTGGTCCAGTTCAAGTGAAAATTCTTTGGTATTTATAGTGAACTGATCCAGGGAGACAACTATGTCTGATTAACCACAAGGGTCGTGACGTCTAGAATCTCCATTGAGAAGTTTCAACAGAAATGAAGAAGGTACCCTCACACTGTTTTTCATTTGGTGGGGTCTTTACTCCTCTGGGGTTTATACAGTATTCTAAGCCTCACCAACACAGTGGAATTTATTTTTCAGGTTGGTAAGATTCTATTTGATGAGATACGTCTTAAGGTAGAGGGCTTCCTGCTGATTATTTTTTATTGTAAGAAAACCCCTCGCGATCAAGAACACTTTAACCCAAAACTCTTTCACCGGTTGCATTAAATAGGAATAACAATATCAGAGAAATCTGTGTTATCATCAGGCGAATGACAGTAACTACAAACCAAACCATTTTATTTATAGAGGACTGACAAACAAACTCTTTAGCAGTTATCGATATAAATTTCATTATTTTACAAAAATAAGTTCTAGTATATTCCCGCCATTTTGTGGATCTTCAATGTAAAATTTTCTTTTGTTTGTCATATAGAAAATAAGACTGAACTTGCACAAAGGTGTCAAATTAAGGTGACCCAGAAAAAACAGAACCCAAATTATTTATTTATTTTAAACTAACCTTAAACCCAACCCCAACCCTAACCCTAACCCCTAAGCCTAATCCTAACCCCTAATCCTAACCCTAAACACCCTAGTTAAAATTAACAGTTTTATTACAAAATGTGTGGTTCTGTTCTTTCTGGGTCATCGGTATACAGGGTGACCAGAAAAACAGAATCCAAATTATTTATTCATTTTCCCATTAAACTAACCCAAAAACCTAATCCTAACCTTAACCCTAAACCTGAACCCTAACCCTAGACCCCCATAGTTAAAATTAACAGTTTTATTTAAAATGTGTGGTTCTGTTCTTTCTGGGTCATCGGTATACAGGGTGACCCAGAAAAAAACAGAATCCAAATTATTTATTCATTTTTCCCATTAAACTAACCCAAAAACCTAATCCTAACCTTAACCCTAAACCTGAACCCTAACCCTAGACCCCCATAGTTAAAATTAACAGTTTTATTACAAAATTGTGGGTTCTATTTTTTCTGGGTCACTCATTTTGACATCTTTGTGCAAGTTCAGCCGAAAATAAGAAATTATAAAGAAAAAATATAATATACAGATATAATCGAAAATAATTTTTATTAATCTGTATATAAATATAGATAAGAGACTTATATTTTATTTTTTTAAATCCCGAATAACGTGTGAAAAACTTTGCTAATTATAAATAAAAAAAAGAGCGAATGTTTCTTTTTTTAGGGGGCGAGGGATCCAACAATAACCCCACAGAAATCTGTTTAATTATGACGAGAATAAAAGTAGCTCTAAACCAAACCATTTTATTCGTGGAGGACAGACAAACTCTTGACTGTTATTGATATATATATATTTTTTCTCTGAATTTTTTTTAGATGAGGCTTGATAATTAGTATTATTTGTATTATTCGGACTATTGTCTCATCTTCATTGTTATCTGTACAACGTTTCGGCCGATGTGCCCTCCGGCCTTCTTCTTTCTTGTCGGAATCTTCTTGTATTATCGGGAGCCATTACGGAACTTTGAACCTAACCCTTTATTCAGTCCACAGGGGTATCCTGTTCTCATTCCACTAACTATAGCTGGGGTACAGGTGTTAAGCTATGTTAATTTTTATTCTATGTAATTTCTGCCTCTGACCAGGATTGAACTTGCAATCTATAGATAACTGTCACTTAGAACTGTCTTAACCTAACTTCTTTATCCACTAGGCTATGTGTCCAATAGATTTATATTATTTTTCAAAAATAAGTTATAGTATATTCCGCCATTTGTCTATTTTTTATGACTCTGCTTAATTTTCATCATCTGCTTTTTTGGGGGTGTTGGTGGGTGTTGGGTGGTTCCTCCGGCAATTCATTTGTGAACCTTCATTGTACGGTTATACTTTTTTTTGTTTCATATAGAAAAAAAAATAGAAAAAAGAAAGAAAGAAAAGAAAAGGATAAAGTCGACGAAATCAGCGATTACCATTTTTACAGTTTTCTTCCGTCTGGGAAAGCGAAAGAAATTCTCAATTTTTTAATCAATGTCTTTAGTAATTTATATCCGTTCTTTTTTTTCTTTATCTAAAAATTCTTTTGCCTCTTTATTCACCAGGACAATCCGTTTCTTTTGACTCCGGGCTTTAAAAACAATTCTTGAACTCATAAAAAAAGTATCTAAAACAAAAAAAATACAGCAAAATAGAAAAAGAAAACAATACAAAACAAAATATAAAACAATCTAATCAAATAAACAATATGGCGATGTGGAAAATATTAGGGCAGACAATCTGTGTCAGTAATTATTTCGTTGTAAACCAACGACAATTCTAGACAAGACAATTATTCAAATTCTACAGGAAATGAGCGACAAGTTATATTATCGTTTATTGTTTGAGTTATTCTCCTCGTTTTCTGTAAGAAAATAAGGATAAATATTTGTGTCTGTTTTTATTCTCGTCAGATATGTTTTCATTATTCATCATTTCACGATGATAAAGCGAAGCTTAGAACAGAGGGTTCAGTTGCACTGATCAGATGTGATTTCATTAATTCACACAAACACACACACACACACACACACACATATATATATATATATATATATATGTGTGTGTGTGTGTATATATATATCCCGAGGTGTATTGTCGCGTTAGTTGATATTAGATGGTTTTAAGTTGAACATTTTTCCAACAACGGCATGTTAGACTTCTTATGGTCCAATTTGAGAGCTCGGTGTTCAATACTATTGAACATAGCAATATGATTGGTAAATAAAAATGCTTAAAATCGACCTTTCTTCAGTTATATACCGGTCCTCGCCAACTCTGCGTATGAGTAGCATAAATATCTGTGCGGTAAAGTAAGAGCTGATGGTAGGTATGGCGCTCCACCTCAACGGAAAAACAATCTCCTTGATCTAGTGCTAGTGAAAGGGGGATAGAATCCCTCACTGATTGGCTGATACTGATTTTAGGCCACCCCGACGACTTTACTTTACTTATATATATAGTTGGATTACCAGGTTAGTTGGTATTAGGGTGGTTCTAAACGTATTTTTCCAAGTCAGCAATCACATTCAGCATTTAACAACAACTATTTTTAATATTTCACGTTAACAATCACGTTCAGCATTCAACAATAACGTGTTTGACATTTAACTTTTGAATGACGCAATCAACTATACAGCGTTCAAATTCATTGCGAAACTGTTTCAAACTGTCATAATTGCATTATTCACTTCCTCAATTGCCTGTAATAAATATCATGATTAATTCATTGCAATTTACCCTGAATATCCTTTATGGTGAATCTTGAGTAGGTTATTTTTATATACACCTTAATATTATATATATAAAAGAAGAATACTTGATGTCAGATTTCAAACAGTCTATCTTTCCAGCGTTTCTCAATTTTTAAATTATTCTAAGAACGTTAACTCTTTCAAAACATCTTTGAACAGATTGATAAACAAGGACTATCATAGTCTCCCCATTATTCTGTGATAAAAATTTTGTTGCTCTTCCTTATATCAACAAAAGACCTGAAGAAGATCTACTCAACAGATCGAAACACTGCAGCGTCGGCTAATAAACTTACCACTCATTTTAATTAAACCTGTGTTTTTTCAAAGATTTTTCACTATACTTCATACCGTCGGATTCACCTGCATTTCTCTTCATACACACACACACACACACACACACACACATATATATAATATATATATATATATATATATATATATATATATATAAGTTGCTGCTTTGGTAAGCGATCTACGTGCCAACGATATTTACAAAAGATACATTTTATTTCACATTAGGATCTAAATAAGGCACTTGTTTATTGAGGCATAGATAAAATATTTAGAATTTATACAAATTCCAAAATGATTTATCAAATTCATAAGCAAAGTGAATATACATCAACAAAGAAAGTAAACAATTTTATCCTTTGTTATTAAAACATAGACATAAAATGACCCTGGACGCGTTGGGGTGCCGTTAGAATAAATACATCAATCATCTGCTCATATTTATTAAAATGAGCCCAAACTGGTACAATTCGGATTCCTGAAGAAGTCTGTGAGGAACGAAACGTATTCACAATGGTTAATATATATCAAATCCTAGTAGACGTTCTTTGGTTAATATATATATATATATATATATATATATATATATATATATATATATATATATATAGCTCAGTCGGTAGAGCGTTCAGCTAGAAACCACAAGGTTTCTAGTTCGATACGGGCCCTCGCCAACTCAGCGTTATGATTAGCACAGGGATCTGTGCGGTAAAGTAAGGAGCTGATGGTAGGTGTGGCGCTCCACCTCAGACGCTAAAATAATCTCCTTGGTCTAGCGCTAGTGAAAAGGGGATAGACTCCCTCGCTGTCTGGCTGATACCGACATTAGGCCGCCCGACGACTTTACTTTACTTATATATATATATATATATAGAAGGAAAAGGTGACTTACCGGTGAATTTGGTCACGATGGTTAGTAAGTGTGAAATTCAGGAGGGTAAGCCAGCGATATAATAAATACAAAGTGCTCAATACTAAGTAGAGCAAATTCAGGGTTAAATCCACTGAATTAATCGGTGTCACGATTAATTCAGTGGATTTAACCCTGAAGATCCTTATGGTGAAACTCGAGTAGGTTATCTCTTGTACCATTTTATAATATATATATATATATATATATATATATATATGATAACATCAGGTATAGTATTTGCGATTTTATAATATGCATCACATTTTGTCCATTAGCTTGTTGCTGTGTCATATACCATACATTAGTTTGATACAAACATGTCGTTGCCTCCGATAATTGAGTTTCTTTCTCATCTGATGACTTTCGCAACGTTTGTCGGCAAAGGTGTCCGATGGATATAACTTAATCTATCGCGGTGCAGTTTCGCCAGCGGGTAGACCTCTGGCCAGCCAGCTAATAGAGAAATATTCATGGCGTTGCATTTGGCCAGCTATGTGGGAAAGAATCTCTTGGGTGACGCTTTTCGACTGCTGATTGAAGGGAAATAACTGGAAGAAGAGGACGAGGGGGAAGGGGAAGAGTGGTGCATTTGCAGTGGTGGGCGCCCTGGGTATAATTTCTCTGACATGAACTTCGACGTTTTGGGCGGAAGTTTAGAAGGGGTAAATTGAATGAGAAAGCTTGGCAAGTTAGATGAAATGAATGGAACTGTATTATAACAGGATAACGTATATAATGGCCATATTTAGTAGGAAATAAAGAACCAGTTAGAAAGAGGAAGGCGGAAAAACTAAAAGTTGAAATACAGGGGAATATATAATCACAGGTCAGACATTATTTAACTAAAATAAATTGGCACATATATTACCTATTTATCATATCTGATTATAATGCACAGCTCAGTCGGTAGTGCGTTCGGCTAGAAACCACAAGGTTCCTAGTTCGATACCGACCCTCGCCAACTCAGCGTATAAGTAGCACAGGCATTTGTGCGGAAAAGTAAGGAGCTGATGGTAGATGTGGAGCTCCACCTCAGACTAAAAAAAAACTCCTTGGTCTAGCGCTAGTGAAAAGACTAGAGACTCCCTCGCTGATTGGCTGATACCGACTTTAGGCCGAACCGACGACTACTATTAACTTATAATGGACATTTGGTGTCTATAACCAAAACTACATCACTGCTTACGTCACAATACCTTCAGGAATTGTGTAAGTTTATCAATGAGTATTCAATTTATAGTCAGTCATTAATATATAGAATATTTCTTATTTATTAACAATGTCTCCAGGAAAATATGTGTTAGATTTGCCCCAAGACAGCGCTTGTTATTATTGCGTTTAAAATCATGCAATGTGTTTTATATATCACTAAGACATAAATGTTTACATAATATATGATATGGTTAATTTTCCATATCCAGAAAAATACACGAAGATTGATATGGCATTATATATATATATATATATATATATATATATATGATGGACTCTCCCGTCGATCGACGTATAATTGTTCATACAATGAACATCCACACAGTGATTTGTTTATAGTGGTGAAGGTTTGTGTTGAACCATCTACACTTTTTGGCACAGTCGATAGAAAAGAATTTGTGCATCAAGGGTTGCCACAAACCCAATCAACGACCGATCTCAGAGCTATCCCTTTCCTGGAATGGTTACCTACCCAAGGCTGAAGGGCCCAGTCATTAATTAACTCAGTTTGTGGAATGTTAAGTTTCGTTTTATCTTATTCTAATATTTTGGAAACTTGACTCAGCTTCTTCAGAGGAATGTAGACTGTTTTTTTTTCATCTTAAACTTGAGGTTGTGATTATCCGGGGTAATTTGTCTGACCATCGGTGACCTCCTTTCTCCTGGTAGTTGGATCGGCTTGTTTGAAAGTGGTGTAGGGGCGGCTACTCCTCTGCTCTGTGTCAGCGAGTGATTAATGTTTGGGTGAGGCCGGGCGCTACCCCTGTCTTCTATTTTGGTGGTTTTGGTGTTATTTCTGTGTCTGCAGGTGATTGGTCTTTGGGGTGGGGATTTTACACACACACACACACACACACACACACACACACAACATCTCTCTCTCTCTCTCTCTCTATTTATATATATATATATATATATATATATATATATATATATATATAATATATAAACTTAACATACCACAAACTGAGTTTCTTGTATATTTCACACCCCATGCTTCACACTAAATCCCAAATCATATATATTATAGACATTTATATATACATAACATAAACCAATATATACACACTGAGACCCAGACTCAACATATATATATATATATATATAATATATATATATATATATATATATATATATACATATATATATATATATACGCGGTGTATTGGTTAACGTCGCAGGAAACGGATATCGCAAGGCGGGTTCAAATCAAAGGCCGTTTGCATTTCAAATAATGGAAATACCCTTGTGAAAAATATTATCCCTCCAGCTATGGGTAAAATGTGGAACAGACTGGGCTTTATAAACTTGATTATGGGACTACTATAGGAGAAGGAAAACTCAGAATTTGTATTAGTCAACAGACTTATTAATTTGTCAGCCGGTGTATAAGCAGGTAATGCACCCATGTATTAATATTCCGTTTAAAATCCTCGAAGAAGAACAGACTGACACAAGAGATGCAGTTCTATTTTGAAGGGTCAGATTATCTGGCAAATAAGGTACTAAATCTCCTGTTCTTAGAGGAAGAATTAGCCGCCTGCGTATACGGTAATAATGTGCCAGCGATATGAAGGGCCAGTCTTGCTGTGCTGACGAGGAGGGAAAAGAAGTAGAGAAACATTAAGACTTATATAGTTCCTTAGATTGTGAATCGCTGCGGGCGATGCCTTACAGGGAATTACGGTACATATCGGCGGCAATCCAGGGATAAATACGAGATTTGCCAGATTAAACCTGAATCTAATTATTGGTTTGAGTATTTAATTGATATTAGACGATCCGTGAATCTGTGTGTATCGGATTGTAACAGCAGTTCATTGGGGATATTGATGGTTTTATTTGGAAGGGAGTGAAAGATTCTAATTGGGATTTTATGTTTATCTCCGTTAAATCGAGAATTTCAATGAATTAAAGAGTAAAGATGTGTGCGAACATCAATCACGCAGAATTAATATCCGGTTCCAAATTAGACGTGAATTTGTTTTATTTTCTAATTGAAATAATTTTAAGCTTATTGCTCTAACAAAAATGTCACTATAATCCGTAGAATTTATAGGATTACGATTATATCATGTGTTGTTAATTGTTATGTCATATATCTTAACATTGTCAGATAATATTATCCAAATTACTAATCATACAGTGCATGGTAAAGACTGAAACTGAATTTACAGCCCTGTCGGCTGGGGCTTTAGAATAAACCAACTCCACCTCCCTCTGCAGACGGCTAAGACTGTGGGGATTTAAATCAAATAAAATCAAATCAAAATTAAATCAATAAATAAAAGTTCTGAGCGTCTGGGCTCTAGCGTCCAGACTTAACGGTCTAATCAATAAAGTCTCGACCTATACGGCTAACCAGTTGTGTTTGTTATTCTCCCTTCATTCCATTTTCAATCAAAATTAAATAAATAAATAAAAAGTTCTGAGCGTCTGGACTCTAGCGTCCAGACTTAACGGTCTAATCAATGAAGTCTTCATCTATACTTCGAAACAGTTGTGTCTTTTAATTTCTCTTCATCCCATCATTTCATATTCCCTATAAGACTCCACCCTATGAGGGTACCTATTGGCCATGCGTGGCGACAAGTGATGCTTAAGTATGGAAGCTTGTTGGCTGAGCAGTCCATGACATGCAACACTCCCCTTTGACCTTTACTTAGGCTAAACGGGTGGTTGGAGGGTATATTTTCCTCGTACCCCATTTGTACAAGGTCAGGCACAAAGGTCCTATTTATGTGGGACTACCCACGAGCGAGACTCATGGATGGCAGGTGGAAACATTGTGTCGATCCCGTCGGCACTTCCCCTCAAGGGGAGGGGGCTCAGGCACTGGGTAATAAACCCAGCTCTGCCCTTTTAAATCAAGAGGGCAGGTATTGCCTGGCAGGATAGCCCCCTGGGATCGACGCTATTAATTAATAACACCGATCCAGTGGCCGAAGCACACCGGACCCCCGCCTCGAAGGACGGGTGGTTGGAGGGGCTCCTCCGATCAATCGGCTGGTCACGTCAAGCCCTATCATCTATATCATTGTTCCAACCCTATTGCCCTTATTGCAAGCCCCAACCCTTTTATCATATTGAGCTAGAAAGCGGTGGCTGAAGGTCTTATTATCCTGGGTAAGACGTTTAACTCTATCTGATTTTGAAGTTCCAATTCTGGAGCTCTGGTAAATGTGTAAGTAAGTAAAAGAAGTAAAGGAGTCTTTCCCCTTTTCACTAGCGCTAGACCAAGGAGATTATTTGGGAATCTGAAGCGGACCGCCACTCCTAACATCAGCTTCTCACTTTGCCGCACATATCCTTGTGCGACTCATACACTGAGTTGGCGAGGACCGGAATCGAACCAGGAACCTCGAGGTTTCCAGCCGAACACTATACCGACTGAGCTAAGCCGGCCCTAATCCCTAGATCCAAGCTGATCCGGAGTGGTAGTACCTATTAGGGTCCTATCTTTGGGGTTAAATAGAACAAAACGAGTTTCAGAATAATGTGAATAAAAAATCGAATTAAAAAAAAAGAATAAATAAAAAAAACGTCTTTGGCATAAAATTACCAAATGCCGTAAAACCCAAACAACCAACCAACCAACCAACCAACTAACAATATAGTCGTTCTTTTATTACCAAAACACGACATCTACCGTATTACAATAATCTCGTTCTATCCACAATATATGCTAAGCTAATAATGTTGTAACATACAATTTCTTTTTGTTTAATGTTCCATTGCAATGTATCATAACATTTTAAAGGTTTGAATATTCTTAACAGGAAATTGGAAAATACAATAGATACATTTTAAGGTCTCTTAATTTCATATTCCAGATCAGATGAAAATGGTTGCGGTAAGTAAATGTCGTTCCCAACGACGTATTTTGAAATGTCTATTTTTGAATATATATATTTACCAACCATTCTGCAAGAGCAGGATGTGACACAAGGTCAATTTCTTAAGCGGAGTTTAACAGGTTTGAATTCAGAGTTTTCCTTCTAGACCGGTTGCCTAACCAAGGTTAAAGACCAGTCTGCCCTACTATTTGCTCATAGCTGGAGGAGAGTAGAATTCATACCTTTCCCAAGGGTATTAGCGCTAAGTGAAATGCAATTACCACGTCCAGGATTTGAACTCGGGGCGACGAGTCCATTTCCTTTGACTTTAACGATTACACCACGGGCTTCCTCTATTTTTGAATATATGATTTTTCTTATATGCTTCGATAAACCCAGTTTTTGTCTCTCTGTCTCTCTCTGTCTCTCTCTCTCTGTCTGTCTGTCTGTCTGTCTCTCTCTCTCTCTCTCTCTCTCTCTCTCATATATATATATATATATATATATATGGAAGAAATAAAATACATAATAAGTAATCACTAGATTAAGAGGGTTTTAAAAATTTAATCGATGTACTAAAGTTGGCAAGTATTTTTGACAACTAGATTTATTTTATAACTATTTTCATTGCTCCTAATTTGACCTTGTGTCATACTTGGCTGAGTTCAATTAATACTGATATACATCTTCTTTTTATCATATAATTTACATCAAATTACTTAGTCACTGAAAAAAAATCATTGAACTGTTAGCTGGTCTTTTCCAAATTCAAATTTCTTTTATTTTTTACAAATATCCTCAAATTGCTTTGGGATGAATCTTTAATTTAGTAAACAAGAAAAAGTCAAATCGAAGGTGGAAGGGTGGAAGCATATCGTGTAATGGTTATCGTCGTGGAAAAAGGACGAGGCTATTTACATTTCCCATACACTTGGGAAAGGTATGGATTCAACTACACCCTCTAGCTATGAGTAAATAGTAGGGCAGTGTATTCTTTTATGAATTTATGAATAATAAGTGTTTGGTATCGGTGATAAAGCATATGAACATCTAAGTTTGAAATCAATTAGACATCGACTGAAACATGATCTAATAATTTAAAAATTTAAAAGTAATTATAAATAATCATGCTTGTAATATCATTTATGATCATTCATATATACATATTAAAAAAAGACACTTTAAAGAAGCATTGTAGATAAGGATAGTACATAAGGTTACAATAAAATAATAAAATAAATTAATAAATAAAAAAATAAAAGATAAAAAGATGTAAAGAGGGAAATCGAAGTAATGGAATATAAATAGGCTAATAAAAAATCTTATTATAATGGAGATTGCGTGTTTTTCTGTCTGTAACCGAAACTATATTCCTACTCAAGTCACAATTCTCTTAGTTATTGACATCACATTCTCCATGATTTTATTTTTATCTAAACATCAATTATTAATAAAATTGTTTTACATTATAAATACTGTTAACTATGTCTACATACTGACAACATGCAATTATATTTATATATACAACAAAGTAGCGGTTTACAGTGTGAACGGGAAGGCTAATTTGCATATTAATATTAAAAACTCGAATTTAATAAATATGTGCTTAGTATTATTGATTTCTAACTGTCTGGTTTTATTTTAATGAATATAAGCAAAAATCTCTTCAATGAATCTTAAATGAAATCCATTAACAAGATAAGATAACTGTCATTTTATTTTTTACTTCCTCTTTTAACTAAATACTTAAATAGAAAAAATAACAATGAAAGACGAGAGTGATGGAAGAGTAAGTTTCAGTTGTTCCATTTTTTATTATACTCCCTCTGTTTCAAATCTTTTGTTATACTCCCTCTGTTTCAAATCTTTTTATCTGTATTCTTATTTAGTTTCATTAGCCTTTCTAATTTAATACAATATTTTATTACATTAAAACTTAAATACTTGCACCCGGAGGGTGCATATATTTGCTAGTATATATAAGATACAACTAGCTAAGTATGGAAGAACATGCTTTAATATATAAAACACACTAAGATACAACAGGAAAATAAAGGCTTGAAACCATAATAAAGTAAACTCAGATACCCCACTCGCTGAGAAAAAATGACATACCTTCCCTGCAACCAACTTGAACCATTTAGAGTGAAAGGGCATCAAGTTCATCAATAGAAGTAGAATTCTGTGGGTCAGTCAAACCCAACTAAGGAATTTGCCAACCGACTAGGCAGACACATAAAAACACCGCCAACCATGCAAAGAATAAAAAAATTTCCACTAATAAAAAAGACACAATCCAATGAATGATTTTATAGAGAAAAAATGCAATATGATCACCCCGGAAGGCGGGGGAAAGTATGAATATAAGATGAGTTTAGCCATGTGCCTGTCTAAATAAAAAGATATCAGTGGTCAGAAGAAGTGCGTGGCATACACACGAGTGGAAATGGTCCATAACCACGATACCCATGGTATTTAAGGCCTTTTTTTACAAATAACTTTGCTCTGTTTACAATAATTAAACATTGAGCTCTCATACGGAACCTGAACTCTACAACAAACTACTGGTAGAGAACTAGGACCAGGCTAGAATCACCTTGTACCAAGAAACTTGGTACCGCACCAAAGTACACACACACACACACACACACACACACACATATATATATATATATATATGTGTGTGTGTGTGTGTGTGTGTATTCTAAATTAAATAGGCTTTCCTCTTCTTTCTCTCTCTCCCCTCACACACACTACACACACACACACACACACAACACACACATATATATATATATATATATATAAGGAAAAGGTGACTTACCGGTGAATTTGGTCACGATGGTTAGTAAGTGTGGAATTCAGGTGGGTAAGTCAATGATATAACAAATACAAAGTGCTCAATACTAACTAGAGTAAATTTATTATAAAATGGGTACAAGAGATAATCTACTCGAGTTTTAGTATAAGGATCTTCAGGGTTAAATCCACTGAATTAATCGAGACACCGATTAATAGCAGTGATTTCGGTCTGTGTTCAATACAATGAACACACACGTGAAATCGACTGCTATTAATCGGTGTCTCGATTAATTCAGTAGATTTAACCTGAAGATCCTATGGGGAAACTCGAGTAGGTTATCTCTTGTACCCATTTATATATATATATATATATATATATATATATAATATATATAGTGAGATATAGAGGAGAGGGTTATTTAATTTAGAATAGCAAAGACACAGAGCCTTGGTGTGAGATCGTATAATCGAGAAAAAGAAAAACACCAAACACAGTTGTAGGTCTAATTCTTCTAACTTTGATCTACATATGTGACCACTCGCTATTTATAAATACACCAAATACATATAATATATATATATATATAATATATATAATATATATATAATTATTGTTTTCACAGATCTTTTATAGGTGCCAAGGCCTGTATCCCATGATGTCACATAGTTCGAGTTCGGACTTTAATTCCCTTATGCGAATACGCGATAGTGGCATTTAGGAAGGGGACATTGTTTGAAGATATTTAAACACCACACTTAATAGATAAACACTTATAGATATAATAAAATTTAATAGAAATACTGTAAAAACTAGCTACTCATGTGGACTCTAATGAAATCACTAATTACATCGCTCAAAACATGTTCTTGTAGAATTTAAATCTGTAACATTAGATCAAGCTGCGAATCACCCTATAAGCACAGATAAATATGTTGAACTTCAAGCAAAGATACTACTCGCATATGGAATCTTCAGAAAGAAAGATAAAAAAGAAACACTTCCCTTGCAACAAAATATGGGAACATGCCTTACAGTCATCTCGGCAATCTATGGGTGAGAATGGAATCAACAATGTGATTTCACAAAGCAAAATGTGACATAACAAAATATAATTGAAATAAATAAATATTAGCTTTTAAAATATATATATATATATATAATATATATTATATAATGGTACACAGTAATAACCTACTCAAGTTTCACTATAAGGGTCTTCAGGGTTAAATCCACTGGATTAATCAAGATATTGATTAATTGCAGTGTTTTTTTTTTTTCGATGACGGTAGGTTAAACCAACCGTCATCGCAAAAAATACACACAGAAGGTAAAGTTTGCTCCCCGATTTGGCTATTTTCTTCTGAAGAAATGCAACGTCAATTTGAACCAGGAGAGTTCTTCATCGACTTATTGTAGATCTGTTAGTCCACGACAAATGGTCCTGACGTTCCAACTTGCGAGCCGAATTGCTGCAGGTTTTTTAGGTTCCGTGTTGTTTGGTGTAGACATTTTTGTCTGTAACCGAAACTAAGTCACTATTTATGGCCCAATACCCTCAGGAATTGTGTCAGTTTTTCAATAACTTTCTAATTCATAGTCAAAAGCATTAATTAATATATAGAATAAATTTTATTCATTAACGATATCTCTCTGAAAATATCGTTTAGATTTGCCTAAGAATCGCCCATTTTATTAGTTCGTTTAAAATCCTGCAGTATATCTTATATATCATTTACAAATAAATGTTTATATAATATATGGTGTAGTTTATTTGCATACTGGGTTTAACAAAACCGGATTTAATAAAACAATTACTTGGTATTATTGATCTTTAGTATTGTAGAATTATTCTCCAACGTATTAAAATCAATCCAAGGAAGGATTTTATATAGAAACCAATAGAATATAAATGTAATTAAAATATGTGTAACTTTTTATATACGTTCTTATTTAATTTGGTTAGTCGTTATAATTTGATATATTTCAATACATTAAAACGCAAAGGTCACATATTCTTGGTAGTAAATATAAAGAAGTTTTTAAAACCCCACTTTGTAAATGAATGCTACGATTTTTTGGTGTGTGTAATTCGAATTAGAGATATAACGGTGACGACCAGGGAATATCATCATGATCCACCGTTAAAAACGAAAATCCAACGACTTCACGGGTTGTCTCGCATAAGATTAGTTTTATTACACGAAAGTTTTCTTCATTGGTCTAACTCTAGATAATAAGTGAATCCCCCGACTGGCGATAGAGTGGTTGCTGGGGTTCGGCTGTATTTCGATATTTGTTGGGTGAAACGAATATTGGAGTGAGACCAGATTCATGGCGCGCACACAGAAAGGTAAGGAAGTCATTAATAATGTCTTGGGATCCGAATTATTTGTTGGATGAAGCCAAAATTTTGGCTGGTGATCGGATTAACACAACAAACAGATAGGAACGGTGGAAGCAATAACAATGGCTTGAGTGTCTTGATCTCCTGGGCATATAAGAGTTAACATCTACTTAATCTGAATTTCATTGAACGTTTAGATTTTATCAGTAGATTCCCAATAAGTCCCATTAGGTTGAAATACTGTTCCAAAAACCAATTACGTTAGAGAGTAACTTGAAATCTCTAGCGTAGTACTGATTTATAAGAGAAAATTCAAGTTTCAAAATATACACGGTGATTGTAAAGTAACTCCCATCCTTATTTTAAGAATATTATGATTTACTATTTCTCTGATTCTTTTAGATGAGGCTAGATAATTAGTATTACTTGTATTATTCGGAAGTTTGTACTCCTCTTCATTGTTATGTGTACAACGTTTCGGCTGATGTGCCCGGCATTCTTCAGGTATTTCTTGTCGGACTCGGGAACCTTCTCGTACTCGGAATCCTTCTTGTCGTATTCGGGAGCCAACATGTAACTTTGAACCTAACCCTTTATTCAGTCTACGGGGGTATCCTGTTCTCATTCGCAAACCATAGCTGGGGTACAGGTGTTAAGCAGTGTTAATTATTCTTCTATGTTACTGCTGCCCCTGATCAGGATTGAACCTGCAATCGAGAAATGCTCCGAATTGAAACCTGTTATACACCGCTTTAGGAATTGATCCGTAATTATTTTACAATTCTTTTTGTAAGAAATTCTTAAAGAGAGTGTGTATCAAACAATAAAGTGCAAACGGATTATCAAAGACACTTCTAAGATTTTCTTAATATTTTATAGAGAATCCATTTTATTGACAGATTCATTTGGATTTCTGTCTTCATGTTCCTTATAAGAAACATTAATCCAATATCAATTCATTTAAAAGTATTTATGAAATTAGAATATTTTAATTAACATGAGTAATTAAAACAATATGAGGAGACAGATGATTATTCAACTGATAACACAGTTTATAATGAATGTTAACAATTAGAGACCTGTTAATTTTAGTAGAATGATTAATGAAATGATCTGCGGAAAGATTTAGAATCATAAAACATATTTTATTTGGTTTTAATCTATTCAACATATTCCACCATTGTTTCAGATTGTTTTCATTCCAACCAAATATCTCTGTAACATTAAATTTTATTTCTTTTCTTTTTCCTTCTGAATCCAAAAATCTAAATCATAAATTGCAAACTAGTAAAACAATTGTTTAATATCACTAATTATTTTACACCAATAGTTCTCAACCTTTTTATACTGATTGACCCCCTTTTAATCCTATTTTACTCTAGTGGACCCCCCCCCCCTAGCCATTCGTTGTTTAAAAATCCCATTGTATTTTTATAGTTAAATACATTTTACTTGCCTGGTTCCCAGAAAAATGATATATGGTACCCGGGGCTCCATATGGACCCCGGTTGAGAACCACTGTTTTACACAGTAATGCAACATGATTATTTTACATGTACACTGTATCTTTTTGATGCTTAATCTTTGACAAATGTGAGAAGTTCTGAATCTCCGAGTGAGCAACGGATTTACTCCCCGCATTTTAAGAAACTTGAAAGTTAATCCTTGCTCCACGTCATACGAGTCTTTTCTCTCTGCAAATTGGATGTGGGTTCATGAGAGCTTCAATTAACTTGATGTTGTTAAGTTTTTATAGGCCAACCGTTGGCCTTCAAGCCAGATCGCTTGTCCAGTGGAATTGGATCCTTGATAAAGAGTCCTACGATAATGAATCCTTTAGGTCTTCTGATAAAGAGTCCTCATTTCCTTCGTCAATGGTTGTAAGTTCCTTCTCGATGATTGCAAGTGAATTATGACAAGTATCCGTGTTTAAGTAATGTATCAGCCAGCAGGTATGTCTTGTTGATTGGCTGGAGGAGTAAACCACGTGACCATAGCTAGTCTATAAATCCAGGTGGGTAATTAGAACACGCCTTATATCACCAAAATATTCCAGCATGTAACCCGCTTTATCGGGAAGGCTTTAAATACACTGACTGTATCCCTTGCAAATGGATAAGACCCCCCCATCCACACACCAAAATAGGGATGTCCTGAGAACGACTCTAAACTTCAGTTGATGTTGAAGTTCCAGTTCTAGAGATCTAGGGAGTGTGGAATAACTCTTCATTGCCATTACTCTCAGGTCGATTGTGATCCGGAGTAGTAGCACCTGTTAGAGTCATATGGGTCATACATATCTGTCTGAAAATTATTGGTATTCGATAAATATTTCTTACCATATAACTGTAAATTATTTGTATTAAAAATTGTAAATTGAAGCTATAATTAATTACGAATGTTTATGATTAGTTACTTGAAGCCATATAACTTGTTGCAAGATGATAACGATCGAAAGATTAAGGAACAAGAGTATTAATATAGAGATTAGATAGGAAAACTTTACATCACATAACTGTGTGTAAATCTCTCTTGAGAAAAAATTACACAAAAATATAAATATAGATGTACACTGAACGCAATTCCTAACCTCTACGTATAAAATACCCCTAAACAGGGTGACATGCCTTTAAAATCAATCTATTAATTAAAAGTTCAACCTCTTTTTTGCTGCAAATATAAACCATTGCCATCTTAGTTCTGACGTGTTGTCATTCTACCCAGCGTAGACGGTTACATTTGCTAAAATATATTTTTTAATTGTATCACTAAGTAAGACTGAACCTATTCTAGTAGCGGATCAGTAAGCGGAGATTTAGGAGGTTTGAATTCAGAGTTTTCTTCTATTAGACCGGTTGCCTAACCATGGTTAAAGAGCTCAGTCTGTTCTACTGTTTACTCATAGCTGGAGGGAGAATAGTTGGATTCATGAACCTTCGTCCAGGTGAACTGTGGTTGACGAGTCCTCTTCGTACGACTCAAACCAGTAGACCACGCACCCCCTAACGCCACGCACCTCCCTAGTTTAAACACGAGGGAAGTATTTTACCAAGCATGTGTATATAGAATTGAATCTCCCTTGCACCAGATTCTTCAGCCTGGGAATGTGCAGTGGAGCGGAGTAAACCATTAAAAATGATCCGGTCTTTCCGGTCCCAAAATTTCTAATAGCATTCTCTAAACAGCAGCAACTCGTTGCTGTAAACTTTGCCGGAATAGAATTTTTATATGCAAAATTATATTTGCTCTCACAGAGAAATGCATAACGTCCGTTAAGGGATTTGAAAGAGAATCAGATTGAAGCCTCAAGGGCATGCCAAACTTTATACTGTCGTGTAATTTATTTGAAAAATCTGGGAAGATAGGGCCTAAATAAGATGCATACACTATAATGTCATCCTTATTAACTGAAACAAAAATTGTTTTTCTTTTAAATTTTACAAATCTTCAATTAATTTCCTACTCGCTCAGTAAACACTGGTTTACAAAAAAATATTTTTTGTCTGTGGTAAGAATGTGAATAGGTGTTGTTTTTTTTTACTAATTTGGGTGTGCTGAATTCAAATTTATAAACAGTTTTGCTGTATCACCTCCCGTTTTCTGTCTTTTAGATAGTCTCATTTTAATATATACAAAGTATATACGTGCTTATTTGAACAGTTGCAGCAGCTTATTACAGATAAAACAGGATAGATAAAGAACATTGACGGAATAAATATACTTGGATGACACAATGTACACAATTCATAGTACCGCAGATAGAAGTAAAAAAGAAGACATAAGTCACACAATATTAGAAATTAACCCTGAATGCATATACGCCTTTTTGTACAGTATGTGTACAAAATGTACAGTATGCATATCTAAAAACTAGAGGTGATGAGTAAAAACGGATTTCAAATATGAATTCAGCACCCCCCAAATTAGGTTAAAACAGCTATTTTTGTGCTTGCCTCAATTTCTTTGTAAACCAGTGTAATTTGTAATAATAATGATGATGATGATTATCTGGTGTTGCATATCCGCCGAATTCTTATTTCTTTTGAATGCCGTCACCTCAGTTAAATAATGGACCCTTCCGTTTTTATAGTAAAGTAAGAAAGGACGAAAAGGACATGCTACACAGAAAAAAATATCACAAGAAAGAAAAAAAGAAACAAAGAGAGTAGGGGAGAGATAGAGAGAGGGATGAAGCGATAATATCTGTTTAAATCGAACAATGAAAAGATGATAAGAAGGAAAGAAAGAAAAAATAGTGAGAGTTAAATGAAGATTATTATTCTTTAACTCCTACCCCACCCCATAACAATGCCGTTTAAAAAATAATTTTTACATTTAAAGGGTGTTTTATACGCAATAATATTATGTCTGTGTGTATGTGTCAGTTTGGAAATTTACAATTTACTGCACAATTAAAAGAATTTGAAAAGAAACAGAGCAGAAATGAAATTTGAAAATAAATTAAAAAATATAAATGAACGAAGAAAAACGAAATTGAAATTTAAAAAATAAGAGATAAAAAATCGAAAAAAATTACTGAAGAATAAAAAAATCGAAAAGATAGGGAAAAAAAATAAAAAGACGCAAAAAATTGAAAAAATAAATAAACGAAAAAAAAAATCGAAAAAATAAAGAAAATATAAAGAAATTAAAGAAATTAAGAAATAATTAAAAAATAGATGAAAAATAAAAAATAAATAAATAAAATAAAAGAATAGATAAAAAATAAAGAATAAAAAAAGAATAAAAAATAAACAAAAAATAAATAAGAAGTAGATAAAATATAAAAAATAAATAAAGAATAAAAAATAAATTAAAAACATAGGAAAAAACCCTTAAAAGACGGAAGGCCCAAAGACGTTAAAAAAAGGCAAACCACAAAAAGAGATTAAAAAAGAAAAGAAAAGAAAAATGAAATGAAAGGTTGAAAAGTCTTGAAAATGCACAGATTATTCTTTAGAAATATTTTTAAATACAATTTTGGCCTTAATTTTTCTCATCATTTCAATTTTCCTTATTTATTACAAAAATATTCTGTGGATATTTTTCTGTCGCCTTTTTTTAAAAGTATTTCCTACTTCCGAATTATTGTGAATTCATCATTCAATGTTTTCAAGTGTCTGAGACGACAACAACCACGTCGCTTGCCTGGCCACATTTAATCATTCAACAATATTATATGTCTTCCCGCGTCTTTTATTGGCGGGATTTTTTTGGATGAATATATTTTTATCTATTTTTTTTTATAGATTTTCAGTTGTTTTTATTTTTCACTCAAGTGAGACACACTGGCTGTAGCGAATTTTTTGAGTATTTTATACACTTCGACGCGTACAGATTTTTCATACAATTTAACAATTGTTACTGTGTTGAAATACAACCGGAATACAAAGATATATATATATATATATATATATATATATATATATATATATATATATATATGTGATTTTATATGAAAAAGGAGACTTACCGGTGAAATTGGTCACAATGGTTAGTTGACGCAAGTTCACAATGATAAAACAGCGATATAACAAATATAGTGCTCAATACGTTAGTAGAGCAAATTTATTATTACAATGGTACCCAGTAATAACCTGTTAGTCTGTCACTAACCGTCATTGCCAAAAAATATACACGTGCAATCGGCTGTAATTAATGAATATCTTGATTAATTGGATTTAACCTTAAAGATCCTTATGGTGAAACTCGGGTAGGTTATTACTGCGTACCATTATATATATATATATATAAAAACTGTATATACATCGAAGGAGAATAATGTTTTTATATACTTCAGTTTGGCAACCCTGATTGAAAATCAGCTGACCAATGCTAATCATAGCATCGTGCGAGAAAAATGTACAAGTTTGCCAATTAGACCTCCGACACGTCGGCTTGGGCTGGAGAATACAGCACCTCTACCTCTGCAGAGGGTAACCCCCAATGGCTCCACATGTTGGCCGTGTGTGGTGACTCGTGATGCTTGAAGATGTAATCACAGTGACTGAAGAATCCATGACATGCAACACTCCGCTTTGACCCTTTCTTAGGCTAGATGGCTGGTCAAGCCAAAGCACCTATTGCCCTTGCGGCTATCCCTCAACCCTTTTTTTCATAAATGTGCTAGAAGGCTGTGCCTGAGGGCCTTAGTGTCCTGGGTATGACGTTAAACTCTACCTGATGAAGTTCCAGTTCAAGAGCTCTGGGGAATATGGAGACTTTCTTTATAGCCATTACTCCCAAGTCCACTCTGACCCAAAGTGGTAGTACCTGTTAGGGTCCCATCTATAGGGTAAATAGGAAAAATGTGTGTTTAAAAATGTGTGATAAAGAAATTGAGTACCCATCAAGAATTATTGACAAAAAGTCTTTGGTAGGATATATGTGTGTATATGTGTGCATATATGTGTGTGTAATTATTTTGCAGATATAATTATATATATATATATATATATATATATATATGTGTGTGTGTGTGTGTGTGTGTTTGTTCAGTCCCGTAACTCTTCTTCCACCATTAAAGGACCAAACAACAGCGTATATAAGTCAAACGGTAAATCATATTAGCCATTTGGTCTGAAGATCGCATAGGCGAGAAACTGTCAATAACTAGGCGCAGTTGACTCCATGTCCACGCTACCTTAACTTAACAAACGCACACACACACACACACACACATATATATGGATTATTTCCTAGTTGAGTAACATGAGTGACCCAGAAAAAACAGAACCCAAATTATTTATCTATTTTCTCATTAACCTAACCCTAAACCTCAACCCCAAGTCTAAACCTAACACTAATCCCCTAACCCTAACCCTTGTTGGACTTAAACTTAAAAAAAAAAATTAACAGTTTTATTACAAAATTTGTGGGTTCTATTTTTTCTGGGTAACCCAGTAATATTGTTACTCAACTAGTGTGTGTGTGTGGGGGGTAATGTTAGGGTTAGGGTTGGGGTTTAGAGTTAGTTTAATGGGAGAATAGATAATTTGGGTTCTGTTTTTTCTGGGTCACCCTGTAATATAATGTTACTCAACTAGGAAATAACCATATATATGTGTGTGGAGGGTGGGGGGTCATACAAACAGATCTAAATACAGAAAAATTACAAATTATATTCTGGTAAAACGAAGCATTATTCAATATTCAAACCAAAAGTGAGAGATAAAATAACTAACATAATAAACCATTTAACCCCTGTTGTCTCTCTCTCTCTCTCCCCTCTCTCTCTCTCTCCCTCTCCCTCTCCCCCCTCTCTCTCCCTCTCCCTCCTCTCTCTCTCTCCCTGTCTCTCTCTCCCTCTCTCTCTCTCCCTCTCCCTCTCTCTCCTCCCTCTCTCTCCCCTCCCTCTCTCTCCCTCCCTCTATCTCTCCCCCTCTCTCTCCTCTCTCTCCCCTCTCTCTCTCTATCTCTCTCTCTCTCTTTTCATCGGAAACTGACTTTTTCTCATAACATAGGTCATTTACCTGATATTCTCCAGTGTCACACGTCTAATAGTGTCTTCGGTACTTGAGCTACTCACCCATGGCCTTCAGCGATTCACTAGGGTCACGCTTGATGTTGTTTTGTGCCCACTGGACACACTCGGCGTTCCTAGCGGCATCTGCTTGCGCTAAGAATATTTCTATAATAAATAGCAACACATGAAATGTAACTGCTCGCTCGTTCCTGACCTTAAACTACGAAGATGTGTCTCTTTCTCTAATTCGCTCTGTATTTTGCGTGGCAAAGCAGTGTATTTTTGTCTAAACTATAATTATCAAGTCTGTTCAATATTGTTAATTGTGAAAGTGACTCTAAATAACAGTAACAGTTTATCTAATATATATATATATATAAAATAATAAAATCGAAGGCAATACAATGCGTAAAAAATAAAGACAAAAAGATGTTTTATATGTCTAATCGATTTCAAAGCAAAGCTTTATCATCAGAGTTTAATTTCAGAAATGACGTGCTTATGTTTTTTTTTTGTGGTTATAATTTCTCTTCTTATTTCCTTTTCCTCTCCTTTTTTTCCTCTCTTTCTTCTTCTCCTCCTTTATGAATGGGCGAATAACTGTAATTTCTTATTTCTCTCTTTTTTTTCTTTCTTAAAAGTTTGTTGAGAACAAGGCTGACATCCGGTAAGATGTTGCAATGTGTTGCGACCGTGTGGGCATGTCAGAATTTCAAAAACAATATATATATATATATATATATATATATATATATATTTGAGATGTATTTTTGTATCTGTATCCGTTGTTGGAAATACATATACCAGGTTTGGGCATAGGTGTGAAGCATTAACGTACTATATTATGCTAATGTTGTTACCATAATATGTTAGTCAATGAATAAATATCAGAAAAGTCTGTAGTTTTTTTTTTGTTTATTTGAGTTTCTTTTATTTACCTCTACGTCTAAATAAAAGAAACTAAAAAAAAACTACAGAGTTTTCTGATATTTATTCCTTAACTAACATATTATGGTAACAACATCTTATTATAATGGAGATTGTGTGTTTGTCTGTCTGTAACCGAAACTATATTACTATACAAATCACAATTCCCTTCGTTATTTACATCACATTCTCCATGAATTTATTTTTATTTAAACCTCAATTATTGATAAAATTGTTTTACGACTGTTGACCATATCTACATACACAGAACATGCAATTGTATTTATATATACAACAAAATAGCGGATTATAGTATGAATGGGAAGGCTAATTTGCATATTGATCTTAAAAATTTGATTTTAATAAATATATTGATTTCTAATTGTTTGGTTTTATCTTTTTGAATATGAGCAAAAATATCGGGGATAAATCTTAAAATAAATCCATTAACAAGAAGAAATAACTAATATTATTCTTTACTTCCTATTTTAAATAATAGTTAAATTAGGAAAATTTACCAATGAAAGAGGGGAGTAATGGAAAATGATGGAAGAGTTAGTTTCAAAGCTGTTCTATTTTTCAATCATACCCCCTCTGTTCCAAATTTTTTATCTAAATTCTTATTTAGTTTCATTAGCCTTTCTAATTTAATATGATATTTTATTATATTAAGACTTATATACTTGCACCCGGAGGGTGCATATATTTGCTAGTTAGCATAATATAGTACGTTAATGATTCACACCTATGCCCAAACCTGGTATATGTATTTCCAACAACGGATACAAATACAAAAATACATCTCAAATATCTATACGCACTAGAAGCATACGGAGACGCAAAATCTACAACACACACACACACACACACACATATATATATATATATATATATATATTATAAAATGGGTTATA
Organism: Doryteuthis pealeii; assembly: GCA_023376005.1. Classification (NCBI taxonomy): domain Eukaryota; kingdom Metazoa; phylum Mollusca; class Cephalopoda; order Myopsida; family Loliginidae; genus Doryteuthis; species Doryteuthis pealeii. The sequence continues at coordinate 88,564,991 of CM042154.1, read as the reverse complement.
GGCTAATACTTTTCCCATTAATTCCCCATTTATATATATATATATATATATATATATATATATATATATATATATATATATATATATATATATATATATATATACTCTATTGTCCTTGTTTTCATTGTTATCTGTTCAACATTTCGGCCGATGTGCCCTCCGGCCTTCTTCAGGTATTATTTGTTGAACTTGGGAACATTTTTTTTCGTAATCGGACCCACCACGGAACTTTGAACCCAACACTGTTCTCATTCCCCTAACCATATCTGAGTTCGAAAAGAAGTTTCAAGAGTTCGAAAAGTCTCCTGAGTTCGACACGAAATACCTGAAGAAAGCCGAAATGTCTTCCAGATAACAATGAAGATGAGGACAATTGTCAGAATAATCCAAATGATAATTATTATCAAGCCTCATCTAAAATATTCAGAGAAATTAAAATCAAAATATTTATTGGTTAAATCGAACTTAACGGACCTAAATGAATAAAATATATAATTAATCAGTTATTTTATTTAAAAACCTTTACATTTTATCAGGTTAGTTAACCACGTAAGTTTGAGAATCTGTGTTACGCCTCAAATAAACGTCGTTCATAGTTAACTGATCGGGTAAAATGTACATTTTTAAAAATAAAATAATTGGGCATTATATCTTTTATTCATTAATATATCAATACTGAAAATTTCATTAAATTCGGGTTAATTCCCTGATTTTTGCTATTGTTTTTCTTTCGTCGGGGTGACATACGATGGTGGAATTTAGGCCCGTTAAGTTCGATTTAACCCTTGTATCTATAACAAGTGGAGAGTTTGTATCGTTGAACACAGAAAATATATGAGTGCTCACAGATTTTCTTTTTCAATAACAATCAAAATATATAGAATGAATTTGCAAGTAATAAATTTTGACGAAAATTAAATGGAATATTTTCTTTTTGGCTTTTTGAGGAGCTGCTGTTCACAACAAGTGAAATAATGGCGCAATTAAATAACTTCTGCTCGGAGGGAAATAGACACTAGTAAGTTTGGGGTATGCGGAATTGTATCGTGGATAAATTAGTTTTGTTTCAAGATGAATGTTGTATTACTCACAGCTATTTCTTAGAACAATGAATAATATTTTAATTAAAAACAGACACCTGCTACACTCTCCCAGTGGAATTCACTGACATGTGCATACAATGACACACGAAGATATTGGACATCTATATATTAATACTATTGTTCCTTAATCTTCCGACCGTTATCATCTTGTAACACCCTCTGGTTAAAAGTAAGACCTTTAATATTGTCCAAGAGGAAATGAGAAAATGTAATTTCTGATTATTTAGTGTTGCTTAATCGCCGAATTCTTATTTCTTATGAGCTAAATAATGGACCATTCAGTTTTAATTATGAAGAAAGGGAAGAAAAAGACATGCTACACAGAAAAATATCTGAAAGAAATAACAAACGAGGTAGGGGAAAGAAAGTGCGTAGAACCGATAACACTAATGTGTTTCAATCGAACATAATCAAGAAGGAAGGAAAGAAAAAAGAGAGTGAGAGAGTTCAACTAAAATTATTATACTTTTTACATATTGAACTATTTAGCAATAGCTTTTATGTAAACATATCAAACGTTGTGATAATTAAATTATCATAGTGTGGTATATCCACAAGTCCTGCTAGTATATAATATTATTAGAAAATACAATGTGACTAGAGCTGAACAGTGTAAATGCTGATGATATCATCATCATTGTTGTATACCCACATATTTCTTCTGGTATATACTATGAGGTGGGTGACCTCATATTTAATAGTATATTTCTTCTGTTATATATTATGAGAAGGGTTGAGTAGATATTCGTCATGGGAGATATCTCTGGTTATGTATTATCTGCATTATTCGGACTATTGTCCCCATCTTCATTGTTATTTGTACAACGTTTCGGCCGATATGCCCTCCGGCCTTCTTCATGTATTTCTTGTCGGACTCGGGAACCTTCTTTTCGAACTCGGGAACCTTCTTGTCGTAATCGGGAGCCATCACGGAACTTCGAACTTAACCCTTTATTCAGTCCACGTGGGTATCCTGTTCTCATTCCGCTAACCATAGCTGGAGTAGGAGCTGTGTTAATTATTTTTCATAGAAATTAATACAATATGGGAACCTATGATTGAGAAGGCTAGATCAGATTTTTAAAAAAAATATGAGTCTAGGTAAAAATTCATACGTAAAAATCAATAGGTAGATATTCTAGCCAAAAAACAAGACATTAGGTTTATAAGTTCCCAAAATTCACACTCAGTTGTCCAATTGGACACATGGCCTAGTGGATAAGGTAGTTAGGTTAAGACAGTTCTAAGTGACAGTTATCTCTGGATTCCGGGTTCAATACTGAGTAGAGGCAGTAACATAGAAAAATGAATGGCTCCCGATTACGACAAGAAAGTTCCCGAGTCGAAAAGAAGGTTCCCGAGTCCGAGTAGGTTCCCGAGTCCGACAAGAAATACCTGAAGAAGACCGGAGGGCATATCGGCCGAAGCGTTGTACAAATAATGAAGATGGGGACAATAGTCCGAATAAAGCAGATAATACTAATCATCAAGCCTCATCTTAAACATTCAGAGAAATAGTATCTCTGGATATATTTCCTATTTTAAATCTTATGCTTAATTTTTTTGTAATTAACGATTTGACTGTTACGTATAAAGATTTTACTAAATGCGAAAACAAATCAGGTGTCTCTGGAATTTCGTAAATGAATGGTCAGTATGATGTTATAGTCACTGAATGGTCAGTATAATTATATTGTTTCTTAGGAGGGTCTATAGATTCTATAATTACTAAGAATTCAACTACCCATCTTCGTAGTCAAATGGATTAGAGTTTGTGCCGGACTAGACACTACCTACATATGTTGCACGCCACTCGTTGTCTTTTTGAATGACGAAGACGAGATGACTCATCAAAGATAGCTGACTGTTCACCATGCCAGCCATTTCTGCTACAGTAGTGGTGTATCAAAAGGAAAAAAATATTTAGCTATCTTTTTAGAGGTAAGTAAATGTCCATCTCTGGTTTCTTGTGATGTGATTGTTAGCAAGATAATCTCGCAGATCAATTATTACTAAATGGCGAGTTTGATCCTTTCGAAGTGTTCCCAGTATGAAATGTTTTGTTGTTAATTCAACATTCAGGTCGTTGACTTTATAGTTTGTCATTTAGTTAACCACTCCTTCACCAACGCTGACCACTGACATTCAAGACACCGGGTGATTTTGTCCAAAGAAACGAACATCTCCATCCGGTCACCACTTGAGAATAAAAATAAATACTTAAAATAAATTAGAAATCTAATTCTATAAGAACTCAAAAACTATAAATATTCTCTCTGTGGTCACATTACAAAATCTTGACATCTTATTATAATGGAGATTGTGTGTTTTTCTGTCTGTAACCGAAACTATATTACTTCTCAAGTCACAATTCCCTTTCTTATTTACATCACATTCTCCATGATTTTATTCTATTCAAACCTCAATTATTAATAAAATTGTTTTACATTATTAATACTGGTAACCATATCTACATAATAACAACATGCAATTATATTTATATATACAACAAAATGGCGGTTTACAGTGTGAACGGGAAGGCTAATTTGCATATTGATATTAAAAATGTGATTTTAATAAATATGTGCTCAGTGTTATTGATTTCTAACTGTTTGGTTTTATTTTAATAAATATAAGCAAAAATCTCTTCAATAAATCTTAAATGAAATCCATTTACAAGAAAAAATAACTGTAATTTTATTCTTTACTTCCTCTTTTAACTAAATACTTAAATTAGAAAAAAATAACAATGAAAGACGGGAGTGATGGAAGAGTAAGTTTCAGTTGTTCTATTTTTTCGATTATGCTCCCTCTGTTTCAAATCATTTTATCTGCATTCTTATTTAGTTTCATTAGCCTTTCTAATTTAATACGATATTTTATTACATTGAATTTTTCCAGGTCTGGACTATGTTAACGTTAGACGGTTCTGAGCAAAAATCAAACTATCTTTTTGGTACAAATAATGTTCAATATATGTGAAATAACAATAGAAAGAATGTTTGTCATAGATCAGTACCACATTGATCTTGCTATGAAAAATAATAAAAATCATCAATATTTTAAAATTAGTTGACTTTAAGACATTTTTGGTTGTATTTTTGGATTCCTTGGGCCAAACAAATTTATAAACCAATTTTTGGAGTAGGCAAGTTCTAGAACTTATTTTACAGACAAAAATAGATTACAAAAAAGTCAACATTTTACGAATATGACAATTTGAAGAGCTAAAAATTAACATAATTCCAGCAATTACTGGAACTGGAAGCTCAAATTTTGGGGATCATCTAATTTCAACATAATCCACATCTGTACACATTTTCAGAAAAATTCAAGTGGGCTGGGTGACATGGCTTGTATGATTTGACATGGAATTACCTCATATCAAATATTTATATTAAAACAGTTTATCTTCAAAAGAAATAGGAAAATCAAATGCTTATTTAATAAATACCAAAAAGTTATGAATATAAGGGCATTCTGCTTTGTGGTGAAAAAATCGACTCATCACTGGAGATCAGATGATCCATAAACTCACATCAACGATACTCTAACACTTTGTTGTATAACTGGGCATTGCATTTGTATACATGGTACCGTCATCTCCTTGGGCTCGGCATTCACTCGATGCCACTAAATTCCTTCTATACCAGTTGTGTTGCAAGGTCTAAAGAATCCAGTCGGCCCTATTATTTTCCAATAACTGAGGGAGAAGCAGGGTATTAACGCAAAGTGATAGGCAATCAGCATCGTTCAGTACTTGAACTACGGTTGTCGATTTTATTTCTTAATAGTATAACCATTATTCGAAGTATGACCCACATTTGTCATTAAGTAACGGACAAGCATTTCAAAAATGGCAGAAACAAACATATCTGCAGACTGCTAGTCAACAAGTGATCAATACAGACCCTCAACCGGATAACCTTCATTCTCAGACTCTTAAAAGACCCCCCTCTTAAACCCCATGACTTGAACTGGATTCACCAATTCAATTTATTACGACTACAACCGATGTTCGAAGTACGATCCATATTTGTCATAAAGTAACGTACAAGAACTTTACCAATTGTAAAAACAGAAATAGCTGCAGGCTGTTAATCCATAAGTGAGTCAAAATACCACACGATAGACAGTTAAACCGGATAGACTGCATTCTCAGACTCTTCGAAAGATCCATCTCTTAAAACCCAGACACGTGAAGGATTTTATACAATCCCCCCCATTATCTCTAAATGCGTATCATATTTTTAGAGAAAATATTTCGACCAGATGAGAGTAAATGTTCTAAGTAATATTCTGGAAATATTAGGGCACTTCAAGTGACTCCAAATCTGTGATCGCAATAGTTAAACACGATTACGATGGATATCGCTATGCCTAGCTCAAATTGCAAAGAAAGGTTGCTTTCTTAGTACAGCTTTAAGGTTAAATTGTTCCACTATCCCAGTTCTTGAGCACACTCCAAATCTAGCTATCCAAGTTCAACCAAATGATCTCGTTAAAATATCTCGCTACCAAAAAATAATATATATATGCCTGTGAAGTCCCGGTTTCGATTCCTGTCGGAGGGGAGTCGTTAGTATACATCGCTGAAGAGACTTAATAAAGTCGAAACAGTCTGTACGGTGTTCTGCATAGCGAGCCATCCTTTGCGGGATTCTCTTGTCAAGATTATTTTCTATAATTATCGAATTTTATACGATACATGCATTATAATTGCCTTCAAGCAAAAATATAAATAATATATATATATATATATATATATATATATATATGTGTGTGTGTGTGTGTGTGTGTGTGTGTGAGAGAGAGAGAGAGAGAGAGAGAGAGAGAGAGAGAGAGAGAGAGAGAGAGAGAGAGTTACATTACAATCATCATACTTTAGTCTAGCTGCGAGCAGTGATTTCCATAACTCGTCTCTCTCTCGAACCGCCCCTAGGAACTCCTTTTTACGGCCTACACTGCTGTATCCATGTGTAAATGTTCATAGAACATTACTAATGAGTTTGCCCTTACTTCTTCAACATGTCTTGTTCGTCTTACTTGGACTGTTTTCCAAGCTCTTCGTCTTAACTTGGATGGTTGTTCAAGCATCTGCTTGAAAAAAAAAAAAAAAAAAGACAAAAAACAAAACAAAACAAAAAAAACAAACAAACAACACTTAAGCTTCTCAGACAGATCAGGTTTTCATATGACAGATAACAGTTCATGCTTATCATATCTTTATATTGAGATCGCTTTCTGTAGATGAGATATTGCTACCTAGGTATTAATATACATTAATCAGAATTATTATTGCTGTATGATAATACAACAAGTATCTGCATTTATTTTTATGTTTAAATGTACATACATGTTTTGTGCGTGCAAGTCCGTATATAGCATCCATGTCAAGTCGTAGCATCCACGAAATGGTCGACCCCTTCATTTCCCACAATTCTCAACCAACAGGAAGACATTTATTGTCCAATAAAATGGCGCCCATCCCTATTCACACAATGTTTCAGTTTCTCCGATGCATTTTCGCATTGAACAAATTCCAATCCTCATCTCTTTTCTCTTTTTCACTTTCTACCTTCATCCTTTCTTAGCAGCTCACAAAACTTCCCACCATTCTTTTTTCCGTGTCCCCACACGGTCTACCGCCAACAGTCGCCGTTCGTCCACCCGTACTTCCGTGTGTAAATGGATGTAAGTCTTACTCAAGTGGGTTTTCGATTGCATAGAGTCTTTTTTGTCAAATGTGTTTATTCGTTTTTATTATTCTCAGTCTCTTTTGACTTGCTTTTATCCGTTTGTTTTATTCGTTTGTTTTATCGACTTCAACTTTGCTGTTAAAGTTTTTCTTTGTTTATTTTATCGCTTTCACAACAAAACCGTATTTGCTGAAAGATCTTTATGTTATGTTTCTTACGAGGTTCTTTTTCCATTCAAGCTAAGTGCTGTCTCTTCTCTTCCAAACGGCTACGTTCGTCTTATCTTTAAGCAACCAAATGAATGAGATTGTTTGCATTTGACATAGTCCTAATACCCTTGGGAAAGGTATGTACCAACTATTCTCTCCAGCTATAGATAGATTGTAGGGTAAACTGGGCTCTTTAACTTTAGTTAGGCAATCAGTCTACAAAAAAGAAAACTCTGAATTCAAACCTGTTAAAGTCCACTGAAGAAATTGACCATGTGTCACATCCTGCTCGTGTGGAGAGGTTGTTATATATATATATATATATAATAATAATATGTGTAATGTAATATGTACATATATTATGTAAAACCTTTATATATTTATCTTATCTTTTATATATACTAGCAAATATATGCACCCTCCGGGTGCAAGTATTTAAGTTTTAATGTAATGAAATAACGTATTAAATTAGAAACGCTAATGAAACTAAATAAGAATGCAGATAAAAGATTTAAAACAGAGGGGAGTATAATCGAAAAATAGAACAACTGAAATTTACTCTTCCATCACTCTCGTCTTTCATTGCTACATTTTTCTAATTTAAGTATTTAGTTAAAAGAGGAAGTAAAGAATAAAATGACAGTTATCTTTTCTAGTTAATGGATTCATTTAAGATTAATTGAAGAGATTTTTGCTTATATTCATTAAAATAAAACCAAACAGTAGAAATCAATAATACTAAGCATATATTTATTAAAATTACATTTTTAATATCAATATGCAAATTAGCCTGCCGTTCACACTGTAAACCGCTATTTTGTTGTATATATAAATACAATTGCATGCTGTTAGTATGTAGATATGGTTTACAGTATTAATAATGTAAAACAATTTTATTAATAATTGAGGTTAAAATAAGGATAAATTCATGGTAAATGTGACGTCAATAACTAAGGGAATTTTGACTTGAGTAGTGGTTTAGTTTCGGTTACAGAAAGAAAAACACACAATCTCCATTATAATAAGATATGTATATGTATATATATATATATATATATATATATTATAAAAGCGAATGTTATAAAATATTCCAACTGTAGTTTCAGTAAGGGTCACACAGCAACTTGTAAAGCATAGGATTTCGCAGTATAAGCTATCATTTAGGAATAGAAAATACAGAGAAACAACCACACTTGCAAAATATGTGTGGGATTTAAAGGAAAAGTATGGTAGAGATCCAGGGGTAGAGTGGAGAATCATAAAAAGGGCACCTTCACAAGAAGGAAATGAAAACCCCTGTCTGCTGTGCTTACAATAGAAGCTAAAAATAGCGGAATGCAGAGATGATATTGAACTCGCGATCAGAGTTGATAAACAAGTGTAGGCATTTGAACAAACATAAACTGTGCCTGGTAGGTTCTGGGATTACGTAGGGTGGGTGGGGGTGCACACCCACGTACTTAAGAATGGGTACAACCCGGATACAAATAAAGAAGATGGTTGGAATAAGCAATAATTCCCTGATGTATTGCTACGGTAAGAAACTGCAGTCGGAATATTTTATAACATTCACTTTTATAAAACGTATATTTAGCTCTTTTTTTGAGCACTTTTTAAATCGATTTTATTAACCCAGAAGTAAATTCATTTGCTTCGTGGATTCGCAAAATTCGTGATATATATATATATATATATATAATATATATATATATATATATATATTGGTTAGGAGGTTGATTTAGAAGGCTATCACAATGCAGGTGTAAAGAAAAAAAATAATAGGGTAACAATGATGTTGTGTGTTAACCTGTATTCAATTCTTGAATTTTCGAGATAATATCTCTTTTTCAAAAGATCACTGGAACTGAAGCAGTCTAGTTTTGGCATTTCTTTTTAAATGAATTTTTTTTTTTGAAAATGATGGTATTTTTATATAACTGTATTCTCGTGTTGTATGTTTACGTGAATGCGGTTTTTTTTGTACTTTTTTTAATATTATCTCGAAAATTCAAGAATTAAATACAGGTTAACACACAACATCATTGTTACCGTAATATTATTTTTTCTTTACACCTGCATTGTGATAGCCTTCTAAATCAACCTCCTAACCAATATATACACAATCTTCAAGCAAATTATAAAACTCTATATATATATATATATATATATATATATATATAATATATATATATATATATATTATGGACTGTCATTTTGTAATAAATAAAATAGTTATTTATACTCGTTTCAATTTTTCTTTGCTTGAACTTCTTGTTTGTTTTTAAGAAAAACTTCACCTTCAATATTATTCTATATTTTTCCTCGATATTCATGTTTTTATTTTTGTTTCGAAAAAATACATGCCTCTCAAACCACTTAGACCAGACGACTAACGGACAGGTTTGAGATTTTTTCAGAAAAAAATATCTATTAACACTTCGTGACAATAAATCCAGACGGATTGACATCCTGCTAAAATCCAGAAATCAAAGGGCAGCTCAAAAAAGAAGCAAACTCTGTCGAGAATAGAGTAGTTTGCCCAGGGACCGGGTTAGCTCTGTCGGTAGAGCGTTCGGCTAGAAACCACAAGGTTCCTAGTTCGATACCGGTCCTCACCAACTCAGCGTATGAGTAGCACAGGAATCTGTGCGGTAAAGTAAGGAGCTGATGGTAGGGGTGGCGCTCCACCTCAGATGCTAAAACAATCTCCTTGGTCTAGCGCTATTGAAAAGGGGATAGACTCCCTCGCTGATACTGACTTTAGGCCGCCCCGTCGACTTTATATATGTATAGTTTTCTTTGTTTTTTTCTTTCCTCTTCTCGTACCTATTTCTGTTCTTCACTCTCTTCCATTTTACCAATTTTTCTCTCCACACGCCTTTCATTTTTTACTCTCTTTTTTTCTTTCTTTTCACTGTCTGTCTGTCTGTCTGACTCTCTCTCTCTCTCTCTCTCTCTCTCTCTCTCACTCCGTTATTCTTTTTTTCTTTCTCTTTATTCCTTTCTCAATCGGTTTGCATCTCACATATTCTTTTCCTCTTTCTCATCTAAATAATTGTATTCTAATTTCCCTTTTTCAACTTCCATTTCTTCGACTTTTTATACCTATTTCCTCGCTTTATTCTATCCTTTTAATTCTCTCTTATTTCTTTAGTAGAATCGGCTACCCAGCGTCACTTGTGTAGAGGGGAGGAATCCCTGTTGCATTGCATTAAGTAGAATTTCAATGCTATTTCTGTGAATATTTTGATCTTTGAATATCTTCAAATAAAAATCAAGTCTTTATAATTTTTTGCCTAAAGGTAAGAACCATTGATGTTTAATGTATATATATATATATATATATTATATATATAATATATATATAACGAAAAAAGGCTTAAAGACCGGGTATTCAGCGATTATGGTCCTTTTCCACCCGTGGGTATCTGAGACCCTACGAGTTTCTTCAGATCACTTTCTTATTCAAACTCTCTCTCTCTCTGTATATATATATATATATATATATATATATATATATATATATATATTGTGTATTTGTAAAGATAAAAGGCTTACCAGTGAAAATGGGCACGATCGTTGGAGGTGCAAAATTCAGGGTTAAGTCAGCGATATAACAAATACAAAGTGCTCAATACGAAGTAGAGCAAATTATTAAAAATGGATACAAAAGAAACCTACTCGAGTTTCACCATAAGGATCTTCAGGGTTAAATCCACTGAATTAATCGGTACTTCGATTAATTAGGTTTCTTTTGTATCCATATATATATATATATATATATATATTATATATATATATATATATATATATATATATATATAAAGAGAGAGCGAGAGAATAAGAGATAGATATAGATATATGTGTTTACTTTGTCCTTAATTGTTTTATTTTTGTAATTTTATCCGAACATACCACTTGACTATTATGCACCAATATAGACCCCCACACTTCAATAAAATCAAATACAAATCAAATCTTCATAATTTTTGCTCCATAAACAAGATCCGTGGATATTTGATATATATATATATATATATATATATTATATATATTAAATTCTCTTCGGACATTTTTAAAAATTCTCCATTTTTCTCCAACGAATTTTTTTTTTGTTTCTCCAACGAATATATATATTATATATATATATATATATATAATATATATATATATATATATATATTTAAAAAAATTATCTTCGGACATTTTTTTCATTCAAACTAAAATTTCACTCTGATGAAGGTCGAATCTTCTCTGTGTACGCAATATTTTTACATTTTTCTATTATTATTATTTCATTTAATTTGTTTATTTAATAATGATAATAGTTTGAATCGTGTACACATAGATAAACTAACCGAAGCACATGTGTAAGTGATATTGATTAAATTCATCTTTTATTATCCATTCTGTACTTTTCTTTCTTATTCATTCTTCCTCATATAATATATATATATATATATATATATATATATATATATATATATATATATATATATATACTTTGTAAATATATACTTTATCGTTTATTGTTTTATGTTCGTGTTTCATCCGAACATATATACACACACACCAACTGTTCTTTATATATGTATAGATTTACTTCTTCTTCTCGTGCCTATTTTTTGTTCCATCTCCAACTTCCATCTCACTAATTTTCCCCCTTCCGATGTCTTTCATTCTACACGCCATACGTTCTCTTGTACGTTTCTTCTATCCAATATTTTTTGACACACGCAAAAAAACAAAAAATCCATCCAAATTGAATGTGTATACAACAATATACAGTTTTTCCAAGAAAGGATCGTGTTTTGCTTGACGCAGTCCAACTGTCATATGCAACCGGTAGATGAACTTGGCCATCGATTTGTCAGCTTTTAAACGATCCAGCACGTACATCCGCGTCACAAAGCACAAAAAAAGCCTTTTCTCGTTGCGGTGAATGGTCGTGTGAAGAGTGGCCATTAGTTTGGCACATCTTAGTGTCATCTGGACTGTCACAATACACGGAGGGAGACAGGGCGGGGTTTGGTTTCGATTCACCCCTTTGCTTAGCCCTACTTTCGTGGCTTTCCATTTTGCATTGTAGCTTTGCCCTTATTATCCTAGCTGAAATGTCTCCATTATTTCTCTCGTTGTAGTTAAGAAATATTCTGTGCATTTTAAAAACATTAAACAGAAACATGAATAGACTCACACGCAAAAACTGAGACAAACTCACGCTCAAGTAAAACAAATACACAAACACACACACATGGATATAAGTGTGAATATTTGCATTTCCACACACATATATATATATATATATAAGATTTTTGATGTTTGTTTATTTTTTAGAAGCATTGTTGAATAAAGTATATATTAATATTTATATTTTTGCTTGAAGGCAATTACAATGCGCATATCACATAAATTCGATAATTATAGAAGATAATGATGACAAGTGAATTTCGCAAAGAATTACTCGGTGTGTAGAATATCGTTCAGACTGTTTCAACTTTATTAAGTCTCATCAGCGATATATACTAACGATTTCCCTCCGACAGAAATCGAAACCGGGACTTCAGCAGCATAGTCAGAAACTATACTATTTCGGCCACGGTACAGCACGGATAAATTCCTACGAAATTAACCTGTCAATGATACTGAGACGTCTCTACCATATGAGGCAAGGGGGCACTGAGTGAACAATAACAAACAAACTCGGAGCCTTATGCTCTTCGGCGAAGGAAAAAAATAAGATTGTTGGATGTTTGTTTATTTTTTAGAAGCGTTGTTGGATAAAGTATATATTAATATTTATATTTTTGCTTGAAGGCAATTACAATGCGCATATCACATAAATTCGATAATTATATATATATATATATATATATATATATATATATATATATATTTAGTTATTTATTTCTGATCGCTATTTATGTGAACATTGCATAGCCCTCCTTAAAACGGATCGAACACTCCCTAGTGGTCTATTATGTTTACAACAGTTAAATTCTATCTTTAAAATATGGGTGTGTAGATGGCACAGTGGTAAGATGTCTGACTGATGACAATTCGGTCATGTTACAAACCGAACCTGAAGTAGTCTACCTTGTCTAGTTACCAAAATGAGTCGCGAAACAGGACTGTATATGAATGACTATAGTATCCAATTGCCTTTAAACATTTTCAGTTGCATTAGTAAATTATTGAAAAGTGCTCAATATATATAAAAAACACATAGTGCAATAATAGAATTTGTAATAGTTATAGTGGAAGAGATTTAAGGGTATACCATGGTTTCAATTTCAATGCTCTCATCAGAACCCTACCTTATACTTAACTAAGTCGATAACCTTTCTATAGAAGGGGGAAAATAGAGGTGGGGGGGAATAGATATTTGAGTCAACAGTCTTCGACCAGTAGCTGAAAATCCTCCGTCGTCGTCGTCGTCGTCGTCAAATTAATCTTTTCTGACTGCCGTCTCACGCAAGGCGAATGCTTCTCTGCTTGTCACCCCATGCTCCACTCGCTTTGGTTATTTTATGGGCATATTACCCAAACATCCGGGCACATCAGTCGAACCTCGCGTCCGTCCAGTGCCTAAATCGCATTTATTTTTGCATGCGGGAGGACGCGAGTTCGATCCCGGTAGGCAAGACAATGTCTTGCTCTTTTTCCTTTCTCGTTCTCCGTCACGCTTTCTTAGTTAAACTAAGATAAACTTCTTTTCCAATAATAACGGTTGAATGATATGTTAGTTCATACTTTTTTCCCCAATTGCTGCGTGCGGTTTATTCTATTCGTTTATTCCTTCCTTATTCCTCATTTCTCTATTACTAACTATCAATAATGGAGATTCGCTTCCGGTTTTTGTCTGTAACAAAAATTACCTCACTGCCTACGTCATTACCCAAAATCCTCATAATATAGAATAAATACACTCAAAATTTGAACATGCAATATTAGACAGTCCTCATTGTTTTTTAAAACAAGTTTTAATAAATACATGACTGGTATTATATATCTATATATAGTTTGTTTTATTTTAATACATATTTAAAGTTTACATTTCAAATTGTTTTATTTTTTGATCTTTTAATGAATTTGATGATTTTACTTACTTAGGGTACAAGCTAGCTGACATTGAATTTTTAACTCCCACCCTCAGGCAATATGTTTCAAAAATCTATTTTTACATCGCCCGGAGTGGGTGGGTGTTTTTTTCTAGTTTTAATAATACAGAAATGAGAATTATATAGATTTTATTTTCGTAGTAAATGACAGCGGCATTCCGATTTTAATTCCTGAATGAAGCTGTTTGCATTTCACTTTATGCCAATGCCCGTGGAAAAGACATGAATCCATCTCTTCTTCTATCAGCAATGGATAAATAAAGGAGAGACTTTGTTCTGTAGCCTTGGTTAATATTATAAGGGATGATATTTTCACTACAGGATATTTTGATTCAATTGGGATTACCAAAAAAAAAAAAAAAAAAGAACTTGTGAACTGGTAGATTTTGCAGTACCAGCAGATCACAGGGTGAAGAGGAAGGAAAACGAAAAGATAGACAAATACCTGAACCTTGCCAGAGAATTGAAAAAGCTGTAGAATATGAGGGTCAAAGTGATACCTATTAGAGTTGGCGCACTTGGAACTGTCCGTAAAAGCTTGGAAAAAGACTAGAGGAACTGGAAATTAGATGAAGAATTGAAACTATCCAGACGACATCATTGTTGAAATCAGCTGGAATATTCAGGAGTGTCCTGAACAACAATTCTCCTCAGTTCCTGGAGACCTGAGGAGATTTGTTGTCACTCAAACTCCAGTGAAAGACCATCAGCAAACCCTGGTGTGAAAAACCAATATAATAATGTGTATTCTTAGAATTTCAGGTAAAATTTATCAGAGGAAATTTTTCATCGCAGGTTAGTGACGACATATTTTGCCTGCGAAGAGTTTTATGGGCGACACAGCCGCCTTTTGTTTTTAGTGTATTTCTTTGGTCCTCAGCGTTCTGTTCTGAAATTAATAGCAAATCGATTAGCATACAAAATTAAGAACTGCGTCTCCTGTAGAGAAGATGTGTTCTATTTTTGATAATAATACTCGCTATGTTCATTTCAATACATTGATTTCTAAGGGTGGAATCTCTTGCAACAAATTTGCGCGGGAGATCTAATCTGAGAGAATGCGTAGGCTTTGCAACGCCAGACTCATTGTTTTATATTCGCCACATTTAGTACCGCATGTCAGGACTTTTTTGATACCTCATAAATATTTCCGTGCGACAAATATAGGTGCACGATGTAAAAATATGGATATAGTTTGTTGAAACATGAACTATTTGGTATATGACAAATTGAATATCTGCAAATATACACAGGTCTGTATGGGTCTACAAAGGAAAGTAAAAAAGAGTCGGCGAAGAAAGAGTTCGTTTTCATTACATACATATTCTTCAAATATTTATATTTACCATAGAAAAAACAAAATCAAACTGTCATCTCTAACTTCTAAATTTGAGGTATTTATGTTATTGTTATAGGCGCAGTTTTTCGGGGTTTTGAAGTGTTTCTACTTTGCTACTTTCCAGGTTAAATTTGGCGTGTTTTGTTTTCGTTTTATGAGGTCCCATATGTATCTAAAAGGGTTGTGATGTGCTCATATTTTTCAGTGTTAGATTATGTTTTATGTGTGTAGCGCCTTTGTTTCCAAGGGATTTCTTTTACTTCTCTGTATTTTTTATGTGAAATGTTTTTTGTTTGTTGAATATTATTTCTGTTTTATGTCTCATTGTCACGCAAATAGAACCAGGCACTTCTTTTATTTAGATAGATATCAGAAGTCATATCCATCTATCTATCTATCTATCTATCTATACACCCCCTCATATATATATATATATATATATATATATATATATATATATATATATATATATCGGACTCTCCCGTCGATTTTCGACGTATGAGGGTTCACACACACAATGAACATTTTACAGGGATTTGATTATAGTGGTGAAGGCTTGTGTTGGACCATCCACACTTTTTGGCATAGTCGATAGTAAAGAATTGGTGCAACAAGCGTAGCCACAAACCCAATCAACGACTGACTTCAGGAATTTTAAATTCAGAGTTATCCCTCTCCTAGACTGGTTACCTACCCAAGACTGAAGGGCCCAGTCTGCCCTACTATTTAACCCATAGCTGGAGGGAGAATATATGGATTCATACCTTTCCCAAGGGTATTAGCGCTATGTGAAATGCCAACAGCTTCGTCTAGGAATTGAACTCGAATCGACGAGTCCATTTTCCACGACTCTAACCACTAGCCCACCTCCTTTCTCTCTCTCTCTCTCTCTCTCTCTCTCTCTCTCTCTCTCTTATATATATATATATATATATATATATATATATATATATATATATATATATATATATATATTCCTGAGGTCAGTAGTTGATTGGGTTTGTGGCAACCCTTGTTGCACCAATTCTTTACTATCGACTGTGCCAAAAAGTGTGGATGGTCCAACACAAGCCTTCACCACTATAATCAAATCCCTGTAAAATGTTCATAGTGTGTGTGAACCCTCATACGTCGAAAATCGACGGGAGAGTCCGATATATATATATATATATATATATATATATATATATATATATATAAAATGAGAGAGAGAGAGAGGGGATTTGTGATATTCCACACAGACTATTACGGAGGCGGACTAGGCAGATGATCTGGCATTTCTTGCAATTACACCTGCACAAGTCGAATCATTGTTACACATCCTAGAAAAAGCAATCCGGATCATTGGCCTATATATGAACTTCGATAAAACTGAGTTCATGTGTTTTATAAACGAAGGATACATCCCCACACTCGATGGTAAACGCCTAAACTCGTTGGAACAATTTACTTGGGTAGTAAAATCTCATCCACAGAAAGTGATGTTAATGCACGCATAGGAAATGTATAGTCTGCTATAAACAGATTATCAGTCATATGGAAATCAGATCTCACTGACAAGTTAAAGTGACAATTCTTCCAAGCCGTAGTTGATCAGTGCTACTGTATGGCTGCACCACTTGGGACTATAAAGAAACCCTTATAATCAAATAACTAGATAAATAAATTTAAGATATCTAAAACCAAACATAATAAGAATTAAATGAAATTCATCAATCCCCACTTATATAGTTATGATAGTAACGGGTGGTGAGAAAGAGTTATAAGAATCAATGGT
This sequence comes from Doryteuthis pealeii, assembly GCA_023376005.1. NCBI lineage: Eukaryota > Metazoa > Mollusca > Cephalopoda > Myopsida > Loliginidae > Doryteuthis > Doryteuthis pealeii. The sequence continues at coordinate 88,547,743 of CM042154.1, read as the reverse complement.
GTTAGTGCCATCGAAGCAATTGAAGCCTCATGTGAAGGGCGAATTCATAACTGAAGTTTTCCCTTGAAAACCTGCACATGGAGTACACTAGAGTAGGCCGACCAGCAAAGACATACACTGATCAGCTATGTGCGGATACTGGATTTATGTCGTAACGTGGATTTGCCTAAAGTGATAGGGATGAGTGGTGAGGGATCGTCATGAGAATCCGTGCTGTCAGCCCATGATGATGATGGAATGCTTTGGAAATATTTTCTTAATTTCCTCGAGATTAAAGCCTGACTAAAGACGAACTCATAAGTGAGATTCTCCTGTGGACACACCAGTGTGGGCCGATCAGCAAAGAATTACATTCATCAGCTCTGTATGGATACTGGATGTCGTGGGGTGGACTTGCCAGGAGTGGTGACCAATTGGCATAAGTGGTGATAGAGAGAGATAGTGAATCATGGGAATCCATGTAATAAGTTCGATCGAAGTGACTGAAAACTGATAGTAAGGATGAACTCATAAGTGACGTTCTCTTGTGGACTGTACATGGTTGGCGATAGGAAGAACGGGTGGTGATATATATAGTCATGGGAATCCGTGCTGTCAGTACGACATAATGGTGATAAGATCTAAAATCAAAAATATTTTTAAACGATCCAAAAGAAAGTAGAGTCCAACCAATAAATTCTGCTCGAGAAGTAAGGACGAAATCATAAGTGACGTTCTCCTGTGGACAGATGCACATGGAAAATCCAGAGTGGACAGACTAGCATAGGCTTTCATTGAATAGCTCTATATGAATCTTGGAGGTTGTGAGAATGGCTTGCCAGAAATGACGACTGAAAGGAAACGGGTGGGGATACACAGCGTGAGTGAAATGTAACCCCCTATTCTAAACTATTTATTATTTTTTTTATATGCTGTTAGATTTTTCTTAATTCTATGATGAATATTCCTTACAATATGGTGATTAAATCGGTGTAGTTGTTTTCTTTTCAGATTTCAAAATTTGAATCTCTATAAAGATGTCTGGACGTTTAACTTGAATTAAATTCTAATTCCCGAGGGGCTTGAGAGGCTGGAGGCGAATGCTGGTGCCCCTATGTAATTGTGTGTTCTTATATTATTTTTTTGTAAAAATAAGGATGCAGAAATAAATTGTGAGATTTTTAAAATAATCAAGGGATTTGTCATGGGAATCCGTCTATCAGTGGGACATGATGATGTTAAGATATATTTAAAATACTTTCATACGATCCAAAATACAGAAGAGTCCTAAAAACAAATACTGCTGGAGAAGTAAAGACGAACTCATAAGTGATGTTTTCCCGCGGACATATACACATGGAAAAACCGGAGTTTATATTTTAAAACATTTTCATACGATCTAAAAGATAGTAGAAACCTACATACACTACTGGAGAAGTAAGGACGAACTCAGAAGTGTCGTTCTCCCGTGGACACACACACATAGAAAAAAACGGTTTATTTCCAAAGATACTTTCAGATTATCTAACAGATAGTGGAGTCCTACAAATACTACTGGAGAAGTAAGGACAACCCCAGAAGTGTCGTTCTCCTGTGGACACATACACATAGAAAAAAAAACGTTTTTTTCCAAAGATACTTTCAGATTATCTAACAGATAGTGGAGTCCTACAAACACTACTGGAGAAGTAAGGACGAACTCAGAAGTGTCGTTCTCCTGTGGACACATACACATAGAAAAAAACAGTTTATTTCCAAAGACACTTTCAGATTATTAAACAGATAGTGGAGTCCTACATACACTACTAGAGAAGTAAGGACGAACTCATAAGTGTCGTTTACCTGTGGACACATACACATAGAAAAAACAGAGTTTATATTTAAAAATACTTTCATACAATCCAAAAGATAGTGGAGTGCTACAAATACTGGTTAGGTAAGAACGAACTCATAAGTGACGTTCTCCTATGTACCTTCCAAAACAGAGTTTATATGTAAAAATACATTCATACAATCAAAAAATATAGTAGAGTCCCACAAACAAACACTTTAATAATTATCTTTCTTCCGAGAAATCTTTTTTTTTTCTCTTGCACTTCTAAAAATGTAATTATTCCATTGCTATGAACAAAAGAGTTCGTTACTTCTATTGATATAATGTTTGCATCCAATTGATAGATATCAAAACAAAATGTGGGTTGAATTTAAAGTTAATTATAAAGTAGCGCTCGGAAACAGAATCAAGAATCACTGTACTCCATTTTGAAAAAAGAAAAAATGGTGAAAAAAAAATCTAGGCGGAGTTGTATTCTTTCAGTGATGATTTTCAAATAAATATAGGTTTCTACCTACGCGCGTTTATTTTGGTTTTTTATTCTGCCTGTACATTTAACTAGTGACATGAGAATCTATGTAATTCCTTGTTTACTTCGCTGATATTTTTTCATACATTATCTGGATATTTGTATTTGAATATTTAGTATCATTATCTCTCATTTCTTTTTAATAATATCTATCTCACAATCTTATAGTAGTTATCTATGGAAGCGCGTGGTGTAATGGTTAAAGTCATGGGAAATGGACTCGTCGCCCAGAGTTCAAATCCTGGACGTGGTAATTGCATTTCACTTAGCTCTAATACCCTTGGGAAAGGTATGAATCCTACTCTCCCTCTAGCTATGGATAAATAGTAGGGCAGACTGGGCTCTTTAACTTTGGTTAGGCAATCGGTATAGGAGAATGAAAATTCTGAGTTCAAACCTGTTGAACTCCGCTTAAGAAATTGACCTTGTGACACATCCTGCTCGTGCGGAGGCGTTGGTAAATATATATATAGTACTTACCTCGTGCTGGGCTGCGACATCATAGTAAGCGAGTTCGAACTCCCCATTCGCTATTGCGTTTACTTTCGGACAAATATCCTAAGGAAACCTATGAACCCCTCATCTCCCTACTATGTGTTACATAATACTACTACTGTTCTTCTACAAGGATGGCTTTGGTATCGAATAACCGACAAAGGTTTATATGCCATTAAAAAAGAAATCAAACAAAAAAGAGAGCAGTAGTCTGAGTCCCTCAGTGATAATAATAATTTCTTATTGGAGGAGTTTCCGTGGCGTAGGGGTTAACGTATCGAACTGCAACATCGTAATAAGAAAGTTCAAACTCTAGTTTCGTTATTATGTTAATTTTCGTACTAATACCCTTATGAAAGCTATGAACCCTTCATTCCCCAATTATGCGTTACATAGAACCATTGTTGTTCTTCAACAATTATTGATTTTGACATTAGATAACCAATTAAGGGTAATATGCCATTAAACAAAGAAACGAAAACAAATAAAACTAACCTGTTATTTCTTCTTAATGGTTTTTAACGCCTTTTAACCTTCTCTGCTGGTGTTATATAGCGGTCAAAATGCAAAGAAGTTGGTTGCAGTAGTCATTATACTTATCTCTTGTATATGTCGTTTTCTATTTATCTGGTGGGCTGGATTAATCGTTTCTGGTATATTTCTCTCTCTGATCTGGATTGTTGTTAAAGATGGCTTCTCTCTCTCTTTCTTACTCATGTTGTCATCGTCAGGGCGGCCTAATGTCAGAATCAGCCGAGCGAGGGAGTCTATCCCCTTTTCAGTAGCGCTAGACCAAGGATATTATTTCAGCGTTTGAGGTGGAGCACCACACCTACCATCAGCTCCTCCTTTTGCGGCACTGATTCCTGTGCTACAAAGGCTGGTATCGAACCGGGAACCTAGTGATTCCTTGTCGAACGCTCTACCGACTGAGCTAAGCCGGCCTTAGTAGAAAAACGTATAATTGTATGTAAAAAAAGAAAACAAGTATGTATTTTGGTTTGGTTTGTTTTGATTTACGGCATATCAACCTCAGTGGGTCATTTAATGCCGACAAAGTTTTGAAATGAATTCATTCTTAATAGATATTCAGTTTTGTTTATAAACATGTTTTTTCTATTTAACCCATAAGTGGGACGCTAACAGGTACTACCACTCCGGGTCAGATGGACTAGGGTGCAATGGTGTTGAAGGGGTGCTCCACATTCCCCAAACCTCCATAACTGGAACCTCGCCATCAGATAGAGTTTAACGTCATTCCCAGGACATGTAGACCCTAAGCCACCGCCTTCTAGCACCCATATGATAAAGAGGGTTGGGGGTTGCCATGAGGGCAATAGGATTGGGAAAATCATATAGGTGCTAGGGCTTGACGTAACCAGCCGATTGATCGGAGGGGGCCTCTCCGACCGCCCGTCTAGCCTAAGTAAGGGACAAAGTGGAGTATTGCAAGTCGATGACTGCTCAACCACCTGGGTTCTATCCTTAAGCATCACGGGTGGCCACCCACGGCCAACAGGTGGCCACATTGGTCTTACCCCTCTGCAGAGGTGCAGTCGGTGCATTCTAACGCCCCAGCCTACAGGGCGGACAAGCATGTATTATAAAATTCTTCTTCATGATAGTAGTCCCTGTACCGAGCTGATGTTATCTTGCTATTCAACAGTATTTATTTATACAAATTCTTCTGTACGTTATTTGCTCCTGCTGCTGTTTCCTACCGGTCTTATTAAAGCCTCTACTTATCCGGAAATGACGTCACTTGTCAAAAATAAGGAGACAATGCAGCTGAACGAAGAATCCGTCTGGAATTCTAATACACCAGTTTTAGTGCGTCCGGTTTACAAGTTTCCGAAAATTATTTTCCTGACCGGTCATCTTTGAATGACGGGTCAAGAGATTGGAAGAGACGGCAGAACCGAAAAGGAATTCTCTTGTTGGTGCCGGAGAGTCTGTAAAAGAACACATAACAAATGCGAACAATAACGTGGGTAGTTTGTATCTTGGAGAAAATTCTAGAAGACGGTAGAGAAGGAATAAAACAAATATGATGCCATATTACATAAGAACTACAAGATAATGGAGAAAGAAATACGCATAGACTAGGACATATATATATATATATATATATATATATAATATATATATATATATTAATATTATATATATATATATATATATATATACGCACATATATATACACACATATACATATATATATTTATTCACACATATATATATATACACACATATATTTATACACACATATATATATACATGCACACACACACATACATATATATACACACACACACACACACACACACACATATATATATATATATATATAAATGTTTACCAAACCCTCTGCACGAGCAAATACACACACACACACACACTCACACACATATATATATATATATATATATATATATATATATGTCTGTATATCTATATAAATACACATGCCTATTATATGTATATATATATATACATATATATATATATAAATATAAATATATATATATTATATATATATATAGATAGATAGATAGATAGATAGATAGATATATATATATATATATGTTTAACAAACCCTCCGAGCGAGCAAGAGGTGACACATGGTCGGTTTCTTAAGCCGAGTTTAACTGGTTTAACTTCTGAGTTTTCCTTCTCCTATACTGGTTACCAAGCCAAGGTTAGCGAGCCCAGTCTGTCATACAATTTACCCATAGCTGGAGGGCGAGTAGTTGGCTGTATATTTTCCTCAAGGGTATTAGCTTTATTTGAAATACAAACAGACTTGTCCATGATTTTAACAGGCACTTACTTATAAGCTGATTGGTTGGTTTGATTCTACGGCATCTCAAACCATATAGGATTATTTTATGCCATAATGATTTTATTTTATTCATTCTTGTTGAGTATTCATTTTTTTCATTTTTTAAGGACATTTGGAAAGCACATTTTTTTATCTATTTAACCCTTAACTGTGACAGGTACTACTACTTCAGCGTCTCAGAGCAAGACGACTTACCACAAGTGGATATGGATGGATAGCGAGAGAGAATGAGAGTAAAAAGAATGTATGCTCTCTGCGGATGATGATGACGATGATGATGATCAGACCCTTGAGAGCACTACTCAAATAAGAGCATTTAGTATTTGAAATAAATGCGTCATGCGCTAACTTCACTCAAGCATCCATTTTATTCCGTTCCGTTGCTATGTATGTATTTTTCAAAACCCTCCACATCGCGCTGGATATAATACAGTGGGATTCAATGTTTTCCTTTCCCAGGATATATATATATATATATATATATATAGGTACAATTAATAACCTACTCGAGTTTCATCACAAGGATCTTCAGGGATAATTCCACTGAATTAATCAAGATATTGATTAATTGCAGTCGATTACACGTGTGTGTCTTCGGGACAATATTCGAAAAAGACATTCCAAGATATAAACTCAGGAGGCCAATTCCATTTCCTACGACGATAAATGTTACGAGGAGAGCGCCTCCATGTTCATTTAGCGATGTAATTTCCCTTGTGACAATTGTTTTTAAGAAAATAAATCTCATAAAAATGATCAAGTTCACAAATATTTATTCTCAGTAGACCTAGCTTTACTTTTTCTTCTTGCATTTTTTAATTTAGAATTAATATATTAATATATAGGATAAGAATGCAGGGGTAACATGAAATATGAGAGGGCAACTTCATACCTTATTTCTAAAAAGAATTAGTGAATGCGGCTTCAGTTACAATGGCTTTGAACACAGTTATTGTATATATATATATATATATATATATATATATATATATATATATATATATATATATATTATAAACACATTTTTGGTACAGCTGAACTTGTATAGGATTTTGAAAAATAACGACATACTTTATTGATCAGCAAATGTAAATCAAATGGGTAAAAGAGAGATTCAATCAAGCAAATGGTGGGGTAACATGAAGGCAAAAAAAATAATTTAAAAAAATAAAAAAAAAATAAAAATAAACATTTTTTTAAACAAATTTAAAAATTAAAAGAATTTTTTTTCATCCTTCATGTTACCCCACGATTTGCTTGATTGAATCTCTCTTTTACCATTTGATTTACATTGTGACTTTTAAACGATCTACCGGTCATTACTTTTGACAAACCACCGGTCGAAAGGGCCCTTACGTTTCCATTTCTCTTTTCTCTTTCGAAAAAATAAAAATTTGCTGATCAATAAAGTATGTCGTTATTTTTCAAAAGCATATATATATATATATATATATATATATATATATATATATTATAATATATATATATATATATATAAAGTCATCCACAGACACCGTGTTTTGATGTTTCACATTTCTTCAATGTGGCTAGACACAACATCTATCTCTAACCAGGAGCAAAATCCGACTGACTTAATATATATATATATATATATATATATATATATATATAAAGCAACAAATACATGAACAGATTACTCTAGTGCTGAGTTGGCGGGGATTGGGATCGAACCTAGAAGCTTGGGAATCCTACTGACTGAGCTAAACCGGTCCCGTAGATAAATTAATACATTTTATTGTGCAGATGATTATAAGGACTTTCTCAAATTCTAGACGGCATTATAGACGCAATTAACAAGTTTATTGTCGATAAAGAAATTGAAATGCTCGTATAGTTTAAAAATTGAACTTTATTCATGGCTAAAGGAAAATAATTAACTTAATTTCTGACACTATATTGCATTTATTTATTCGGGCTTAAAGATGTCTAAGTTGGCTTGGTCACGTCAGGAGGAGGGACAAAGGCCGCATCCCCAAAGTGACTACTGTATGGTGAACTAGTAGATGGCACCCGACCTGTATGGAGACCACGCCTGCCCTTTAAAAATTTCTGCAAGAGAAACATGAAGACATGCCACATTAACACCAACACATAGGAGGCCTGTGCCAAAGACCGTGCGACCTGGCGACTCCTCTTTAAACAAAGAACGAAAAGGAGTGAAAAGGAGAGGAAAGATGCCGCCACGGAAAAGAGAGCCAAAAGGAAGGAGAGACAACAGCAACTCCAGCAGGCATCACTGTTTGTTTGCAGTCATCGCACCAGAGATTGCCATTCAAGAATTGGACTGTTCAGCCACTCACGCAGATAAGAAACGGACACTACGCCATCGTCTTTAGTAGACGGAAAGATGCCAACAACGTATTCGGTCTTAAGTTCTTATCTTTGCTACGATCACAATGAGTCATCTCTTGTATCGTTCTTTCTTTTTCAGTTCTGTCGTATTTGGTTACCGTCTGAAGATTTCTAGATTAAATTCAATACCGTAAATTGACAGCATATGAGACGCACGGCATATAAGAAGCACCCCCATTTCAGCTGGTCAGATTCAGGAAAAAAGGTTTTTAGTGCATTTAAGCATATATTGTTGAGAAGAGTCTAGCTGTGCATTACACAAGCAGAAACATAGCTGTATACCAGCATAAAATAAGGATGCATGGAGTTTAGGGTAGGTAAAACTACTGAGCGTAAGCTGGCTTAGTGAGCATCATAGAGAAGATTAGCCTAGGCTAACGGGAGGTCTCAAGCTTCCCATATGATGTATAAGACGCAGGGTAATTTTTTAGCCAAAACTTTGGAAAAAAGTGCGTCCTATATGCCGTCAAATACGGTAATTGAATATAAACGTGTTTCTCTCGGGTAATTGTTCATTGTGACGTCGCTTTTTCTTTTTCCCAGTGAAACAGACTATATAAGCCTCACTAATCCTGTCATTGAAGCTACCAGTGTTATATACCCACATGTTGGATACATATACAATGAAAGTTCTTTTGATAGAGAGAGGATAGAGGTGGACAGATGCATAACTTATTTTCTTTCTTCTTCGCTTGTTTGTCCATTCGATCGTCTAGCTTCTATTCTTTCTCGTCATGGTCACCATGTGGACTTCTATCTTGTTGGTTCTTCATTTCTTGATTCATTTTCTTTCTTGGTCAGTCTTCTTGCTAAGACATGCATCAACCAACAACGCCATGTTTCTTTTTTAAAAAAACCGTGCAGGTGAGTCCAACTAAGCAAGAAAGACGTTTCCTCGTTGGAACTGATGAGCTAACTAGCTCTGACGTGATTTCACGTGATTCGCTGGTTTTTCGCCCCTGGGGTCAGAGGTCCCCAACCGTCTGTAAATTTCCATTTACGCTACACAGAGTTATCAATGATCTGTGCTTCCATAGATTATACAACACCAGCATCAGATGATTAGTTAGAATGTTTTTATCGATGCTTTTCTGTTGGGAGACAAAATGGAGTGGTATAAATTGTCACATATTTTGAGGAACTCTTTCACGAGCCTGTTTTTGGCCACGTGACGAAGCGAACCCTTAAATCTCCCTCTTTTACGAACTTGACTTGAGAAGCGAAAGACGTAGTTGTCCGCTTCTCCATAGTAGTACATGGTGCCTGTCTTTGTTTCGGGACCTGAGAAATTATAAATGGTTTCCACCTTTTTATCATTTAGACTTTCCGTCATGTTCCTAGAACACATTGTGACTCTTTTGTAGCTTGGGACGGGAACTCAGTTTCCCTCCTTTCATGTTGTAGAATTAAATGTTATATAGTATTAATTGACTTGACTTTATTTTCCTTCCGATTATTCTGTGTTAGAATACTCTCTTTTAAATAACCTAATGCATTATAAAACGTGTGTTAGCTACCTGCTATTACGCCCTAATTATACTTAGACCGAGGAGACTCGTCTTGCATTGCTGGATCATGGACAAAAATTGCCGACAACAAAGACGAAGATGAGGAGATTGTGACCACTTCATAGTATCGACAAACTTTAAGAGACGTGGTCAAATAAATAAAAAATACCACTTTTATTACTGTGTTTTCGCCTACCCTGTGGACATGGTAACATGATATGGTCGTTTTTAGTCGAACAGGTTGTGATATAACATCAATTTTCTGCGGAGAAATGTATGTATCTAATTCCTCTCGCTCCAACTACGGGTAAATAGTAGGGCAGACTAGTATCTTTAACATAGGTTTGCTAACCTGTCTAAGAGAAAGAAAACTCTGAATGCAAACCTTTTAAACCCCGCTTCAGAAAACTAGAGAGTCCCTGTGGCATAAATGGTTAACGTTCTGGAATATAACATTGTAGTAAACGGGTTCGAACTCCAGTCTCATATTACGTTCTCTTTCAGAAAGGAATAAAAAAACCTCATCCTCCCGGCTATGGATTACATAGTACCGCCAGCGTTCTTCTAGTAGAACGGTTATGACATTGAATAACCCATGAATGTTGATGTGCCTAACACACGCACACACCACACACACACACACACACACAATTTCCATCTTTGTCTTACTATTCATATTTATGGATTCAGCTGCCTCTCTGATCCTATTTTATTGGTAGTTACTCAAAAACACTTTAATTAGCTCGTTGACCCTATCCACGGTCCACTAAGCGCAGTCCCGCTTAATTTGCCTTGCCCATTAAAAATGGAATCAGCAGCCATAGACCCTCTTTCCCCACCACTGCCTTCATTTCCCTCCCTAATTCATTACCATGATGAATTTTCCCATGAACAACTCTTTATTAAAAAAAAATAACCAAACAAAAAAAAAAAACCCTCTAAATGTAAAATTAACTTTTTCTTGTTTTTGCTTTGTAAAAAGATAAGCAAACCTAAAACAACTTATACTCTACATTTCATTTTTAACAAAGAAACGAACCAACAATTACAAAAGTGTTACAATTTTATGGACATCGTTTAGGCTTCAAGCAAGAGCGCTTATCCAGCTGAAATCCTTGGTAAAGAATCCTTTGGTTGTTCCTTGGTGCTCCTCATTATTGCAGGTTCTTTGTTAATGATTGCAGATGGACGTCTGTTCAGTATCAGTGATTAAGTAGTCAATCAGCCATGCATTATGGCTGTTGATTGGCGGAGGAATAAACCACGTGACCTTGCCCAGTCTATAAATTTAAGTGGTGTATTGTAGGACGGCTTATATCCACACAATAATCCAACAGTTAATAGAAAATGAACATTAAAAATGATGCAGGATTGAAAAAAATCCTTCAGGTCTTCAAGTCGTCAGACTGATACGGACAACCGATTCTCCGAGCTGAAAACAGTACATTTTCTCTGTTCGAGAGAAACGGCCTTTATGTCTTCTCGTCGTCTGAACCAATTCAACCAACAGGGGCAACAGGACGCTTACCACGAGTCGTTTCTCGCAACATTGGGAGTTAAATCTCGATAGACCCCGCTACAAAAATATAAATACTTAGATTGGTTGGTTGGTTGGATTTTACGGCATTTCAACCCTTTGGGGTTATTTCACACTGAAAAGGTTTTGTTTTATTTATTCTCAATTTTTTAAAATCAATTTTTAAACACATTTTTAAAACTTCTATTTAACCCATAGATGGAACCTTAACAGGTACTACCGCTCCGGGTCAGAGTGGACCTGAGAGTAATGGTGATGAAGGATCATTCCACATTCCCCAGAGCTCTAGGATTGGAACTTGACCATCAGATAGAGTTTAACGTCATATCTAGGACACTAAGACCCGTAGCCACTGCTTGCAGCATATATATGATACAAAAATGGGGGAGGGTGCCATAAGTGAAATAGGGTTGGGAACATCATATAGGTGCGAGGATTTGACGTGAACAGCCGATAGATCAGAGGGACCATTCTGGCCGCCCGTCTAAATTAAAAAAAGACCAAAGTGAAGTATTGTATGTCATGGACTACTCAGCCATCAGGGTTCCATCATTAAGCATGAAGGGTCATCACCCACGGCCAATCGGTGACCCTATCAGTTGACATCTCAACCCTTTAGAGAGGTGCAGTCGTTTTCTAAAGCACCAGCCGACAGGGCTGTAAATACTTAGGAAGTATTAAATTTTGGCATTAAATGACTCATAGGGAGTTGATATGCCATTAGACAAACCACAACTGAATCCAGCCGTTGAACGTTATTTTTTGTCATGATGGAGAGAACAGACAAATACGTTGTTGGATTTTTGTGTCCGGTTTCGTGTTGTAGATTTTTAGACAGCCATTTTGTTTCGGAAGAGGTAGAAGGGGAGGGGGAGGAGGAAAATTCCGTGAAGACTAATTACCATTCTTTTTAAAAATCTTTTCAGACTTCTCCCCTCTCTTGTTAGCATGAGGTTCTCGTGACCGGTCTAAATCTGACCGACCGATCGACCGACCCCGACGGGTGTTTTTCAAACCCCCAACTTGCCTCGAGGCACGGACAGACTTTTTTTCCCCCTCTCTGCATGCGTCGTCGTAGTCTTCTTCCTCCTCCTCCTCCTCGTCACGTGACACTTATGAAACAATGAGCGAACGGGCCCGCCCACCTTACAAGCACTTATTTCTCCTGATCAGTCTCTCATAACTTGGGATCAACTCATGTCGCTGCTTGTCAATCAGAACTACCGTCGCCTCTATCGGATTCCTGCAGGTGTTGACCCTAAATGACCTGCACCCAGCAACATCCAGCAAAGTTATTACATAGCAGAAATAAGTTGGCAATTTCACGGAATCTATGCGCATTGAGCGGGGGGGGAAGAAAGAGAGAGGGGAGGGAGGAGAGAGAGAGTCTATGTCGGTAATCGTCAAAGAACTGATGTAAAACAATGGATTTGATTCTACAAGACCAGACACAGAGAGAGAGAGAGAGAGAGAGAGAGAGAGAGAGAGAGAGAGAGAGAGAGAGAGAGTATGTCAGTAAGAGGTAGGAAACTGATTTAAAATCAATGAGTGTGTGTGTGTGTACAGAGTCGTTTGAAAGTGAGAGAGAAAGAGGGGATAGAGAGAGCGTGTGTGTGTGTGTGTGTGTGTGTGTGAATGTATGAGAGAGAGAGAGAGAGAGAGAGAGAGGAGAGAGAGAGAGAAGGAGAGTGGAGAGAGAGAGAGAGATTTGAGAGTATGTCGGTATGAGTCACAGACCTGATGTAAAATTAATGGTTTTAATTTTTCATGAAAGAGTGAGTGAATGAATGATATATATATATATATATATATATATATAGTATATATATATATTATATATAGAGAGAGAGAGAGAGGAGAGAGAGAGAAAGAGAGAGTGGGGATGTTTGAGAGTATGTCGGTAAGTGAACTGATATAAAATCAATGTTTTTAATTCTTCAATTCTCCGCCATATCAACTGAATTTGAATCCTCGTTTTCTCTTCCTACTTTTCTCATCCAACTTATTTCTCCATACCCTAAACTTCCTACCATTCTACCTCCTTGAAATTATTAAGAGATAGAGAGATAGAGAGAGAGAGAGAGAGAGAGAGAGAGGGAGAGAGAGAGAGAGAGAGAGAGAGAGAGTAATCATCAATGAATTGCTGTTACTTTATTAAAATTTGTTACTGCATTTATTTTCATAACAGTAGTGTCTATTAACTTTCTACCAGCTTTTTTTCTTCTTTCATTATATTTTTTTCTTTCTGTCTTTTATTCACTATATTCTTCTTTCCTTTCTTTCTCTTCTTTCTTTCTTTCTTCTTTCTTTATTCATTATAATGTTACTCCCTTCTTTCTTTCTTTCTTCTTTTTTCTTTCTTTCAGTGTATATATAGTTGTTTCTTCTTCCGATGTATAATATTGTTCTTTCTTTCTTTCTTTCTTCTTTCTTTCTTTCTTTCTTCTATTCATTATAATGTTACTCCCTTCTTTCTTTCTTTCTTTCTTTTTTTCTTTCTTTCGGTGTATATATAGTTGTTTCTTCTTCCGATGTATAATATTGTTCTTTCTTTCTTTCTTTCTTTCTTCTATTCATTATAATGTTACTCCCTTCTTTCTTTCTTTCTTTCTTTCTTTTTTTCTTTCTTTCAGGGTATTTCAGTTGTTTCTTCTTTCGATGTATAACATTGTTCTTTCTTTCTTTCTTTCTTTCTTTCTTTCTATTCAATAGATTATTCTTTTCCTTTCTTATTTCTTTATATCATATTATTCTTTATTTCTTTCGTGTTAATTTGGAGTGTATATTTGTTGTGTTATGGACCAATTCGAACTTGTAAAGCGTGAATTCATGAATTAGACCCAATTGCACGTTCATCTGTGCGGCTTTCAAATCACAAACGGAGTGAAACAATGTCCAACCTGTCAGCGCACCTGCTAACAATACACTACCAACCACAGCAGATAAATCTGAAGGCTGAAACAGGGTGATGATAGACAAATACCTGGACCTAGCTAAAGAACTGAAAAAAAACAAAAAAAACTGTGGAATATGTTGAAAGTGATAAAAATTGTAGTTAGTGTACTTTGAACGAACAATAATCTATATATTTGTTCCTAAATCTTCCGTCCATTATCATCCTGCAAGACCCCCTAGTTGAAAATGAGACCGTCCAAATCGTCCCAGATGCAATGCAAAAATGTAAATCAAGATTATCTGGTGTTGCTTAATTGCAGATTTCTTATTTTCCCCATTTTATTTCACCCAATTTTTAAAATGAAACATTTCAGATGGTCTTGCGTCGCATAAATGTCCAACGTAAAATTAAAATGAATTGAAAAAAAAAAAATAGAATTTACATGTTTGTTTTATTCATAATATTGAAATTATGAATTACGGAAGTAATTTTGATCTTATACCGTCCCGGCCTCCTGTTGAGCCAGCACCAGAGGAATTTCCGATCCATCTTGGACATTTTCCGAGTCATGTTTTTGTTACCTTTTTCTCGGTAAATTAATGTAGATATTTTACCCCCCTCCTGATTTTTATCGGCAAAACAATGTAGATATTTTACAATCCCACTTTTAAAAATTATGTTTTTTTCTATTGAATTTGTACAATATTATATCGATTGTTATTGTATATTTTTGTGTTATTTATTTCAAAGCCAACAGTAAGATTTATATGTAATGAAATTGCAAATCATTGCATCTTGCTTAAATAGCTCTTCTTGATTTTCTTTCGTTTCGTGGAAATGTCACGAGTCTCGCTTGTAATAATAATAATAATAATAATAATAATAATAATAATAATATTATTATTATTTATTATTATTATTATTATATTATTCACTCCTTTTGAGTTTTCACACCAGTGTTAGCTGATGGTATTTCACTGGAGTCTGAGTGACAGCAAGTCTCCTCAGGTCTCCAGGACTCTTCTGAGTATTCTGGCAGATTGCAGCAGTGCAGTATTCTGAATGGTTTCAATCCTTCCTTTGATATCCAAATTTTTTCAAAACCTTTTCGAATCTTTTTGGGACTGTACCAAGTGCACCAACCACGATTGGTATCACTTTCACTTTCATGTTCCATAACTTTTTCAGTTCTCTGGCCAGGTCCAGATATTTGTCCATTTTTTTTATTTTCCTTTAGCTTCACCCTGTGATCTGCTGGCACTGCAAAATCCACCAGTTGACACAGTTCTTTCATTTTTGTTTATCAACACTAGTCTGGTCTTCTTGCTGGGATAAGGTGATCCGTTTTTATTTCAAAGTCCAGAGAATTTTATGCGTTACGTTCTCAGAACAGATTCTGGTTTATGCATATACCATTTTGTTGTATGGTCAAAATTTGATATTTTGCATAATTCCCAGTGGATCACCTTCCCAACCCAGTCGTGTATAGTTTTGTATTCTCGTTGTGCTAGTTTGCTACATTCGCAGAGTATATGGTTTACAGTCTCATCTCTATTACCGCAAAGTCTACATTTATTATTTGGTTGGGTCCTATCGATTTTCGCTTTGATGTAGTTTGTCCTTATGGCATTATTTTGTGCAGCAATTATAAGTGATTTCGTTTCTCTTTTGAGGTTTCCCTTTCTTAACCATGTCCAAGTCTTTTCATGGGCAACCTCTTCAATTTGTCGGTTGAAGCGTCCATATAATTGTTTTTCTTCCCACTTTTGTTTTCTAGTCTTTGTTGTTTTTCTGATTGTCCGTCTGTCACTTCTACTATTGTGGGCCGCCATAAGTAGTTTGTTTTTGCTCTTTCTTGTGTAATCTTCAAGTTGTTGGATTGTGGTTTCTACGCATTCCTCTATATTGGCAAGACCTCTTCCCCCTTCCTTTCTTGACACATATAATCTATCTCTATCATCTCTAGGGTGAAGAGCCTTATATTATTATTATTATTATTATTATTATTAATAATAGCACAACCAGCCAAAGACTGGCAGACCAGGCAAGAATGATCCTGAATAAAAAATTATTCTCTGATCTCGAGATAATAGAAATATGTGGACAGGAAAATCAAGAAATACAAACCGAACAAGAATCAACCAAACAAAATGAACATGCTAGCAACCAAAACCGTATACAACCTACCTTTACAACACAGGAACTAACACCAGAACAGAAAATGGATATAGAACTATACAACAAATCATGAATGAGAACAAAAGTACATTACCATCCCTAAGAAACATAGAGTGGAAAAAAAGTCAAGAAAGAAACGGAAAAAATAAACAAAATATTAGCGAACATCCCAACAAACAATATCACTGAACTCAACAACCTTATCTATGCAGGAGCAAAACTAGTCTGTGATAGAATTGACGCACCCTTCGAAACACTAACACAAACAAAGAACCAAACAGAAACACAAAAGCTGGATGGGAGTTCAGATTGGAAGAACAAATAAAAAACTACGACAACAAACAAATATGTTAATAAAAAACACAAATACACATGTAGCTAAAAAGGTTAAAGACAACAACAAATTAAGTTGGAAGAAGTAAAACAAAAGATATCGGCTATAGAAGAAGACTCAAAAGATATCGAGAGAGAACTAAACAGTACAAACAAAATAGGACCTTCCAAAACAATGAAAAGAGATTTTATGAACAAATTGATGGAGCAAAAAACAAACATTAGTGAACACCCAAATGCAACAGAAGCAGAAAGTTCTGGAGTGATATATGGATGAGGAAAGAACATAATAAACAGTCAAAGTGGATAAGTGATATTAAGAATGAACTGATGGAAATTGAGGAAGGACCTGTTGCCAGTGTTCATGTAATTACGCTTAAATCAGTACTCAAGAAAGTAACAAATTGGAAAACACCAGGCCATGATGGCATACATGGATTCTGGTTCAAAAAATTTACGACTATCCACAAAAGAATGGCCCAGCAACTGAACAGATGCCTACAAGAAACGGAAATACCCGAATGGATGACAAAAGGAATAACTACACTAATCCAGAAAGACCCACAAAAAGGAAATGTCCCCAGCAATTATAGACCATAACTTGTCTACCCATGATGTGGAAAATTCTAACTGCTGTTGTAAAGAAGAAGAAGTATACTTTTCACTCAATTGGCGGAAACTTCTCCCAGAAGAACAGAAAGGATGTCGCAAGGGAAAAAGAGGAACCCACGACTTACTCTATATAGACCAATACATTCTTAAAGAAGTCAAAATAAACGGAAAAATATTGCAATGGCCTGGATCGATTACAGAAAAGCCTATGACATGGTCCCACATACCTGGATTTTAGAATGCCTACAAATGTATAAAATTTCCAACAACATTATAAACTTCATTAAAAAAGCCATGGAAAACTGGCGAGTTCAATTAAAAGCTGGAAAACAATCCCTGGCAGAAGTAAAAATCCAAAGAGGTATCTTCCAAGGAGACTCATTATCACCACTACTCTTTATTATTGCAATGATGCCGCTAAACCATATACTGAAAAAATGTACCGGGGGATACAAATTTAGTAATTCACAAGAAAAGATCAACCACCTTATGTACATGGATGACATTAAAATTTTGCAAAAAATGAAAAAGAATTGGAGAGCCTAGTACAAACTATTAGGATATATAGCCAGGATATAGGGATGGAATTGGAATCGAAAAATGTGCTATGCTTGTAATAAAAAGGGGTGAAAGAAACTATTGAATGGAATACAACTACCAAATCAGGAAACTATAAATCTCTTGATGAAAATGAAAGCTACAAATACTTAGGAATTTTGAAGCGGACAATATCATGCAAGCAGAAATGAAGGAAAAGTTAAAAAGGAATATCTCAGGAGAACTAGAAAACTTCTAGAAACGAAACTTAACAGCAGAAATCTGATCAAAGGCATTAATACCTGGGCTGTCCCCATTATAAGATACTCAGGACCATTCTTTAAAATGGACAAAAGAAGAACTCAGACAGATGACCAAAGGACGAGAAAATTAATGACCATGCACAAGGCTCTCCACCCTAGAGATGATAGAGATAGATTGTATGTGTCAAGAAAGGAAGGGGAAGAGGTCTTGCAACATAGAGGAATGCGTAGAAACCACAATCCAACAACTTGAAGATTACACAAGGAAGAGCAAAGACAAATTACTTATGGCGACCAACAATAGTAGAAACGCAGATGGACAAACAGAAGAACGACAAAGACTAGAAAACAAAAATGGGAAGAAAAAACAATTATATGGACGCTTCAAACGACAAATAGATGAGGTTGCACATCAAAAGACTTGGACATGGTTAAGAAAGGGAAACCTCAAAGAGAAACAGAATCACTTATAATTGCTGCACAAAATAATGCCATAAGGACAAACTACATCAAAGCGAAAATTGATAAGACCCAACAAAATAGTAAATGTAGACTTTGCGGTAATAGAGATGAGACTGTTAACCATATACTCTGCGAATGTAGCAAAACTAGCACAACGAGAATACAAAACTAGACACGACTGGGTTGGGAAGGTGATCCACTGGGAATTATGCAAGAAATTAAATTTTGACCACACAACAAAATGGTATATGCATAAACCAGAATCTGTTCTTGAGAAACGAAACGCACAAAATTCTCTGGGACTTTGAAATTAAAACGGATCACCTTATCCAGCAAGAAGACCAGACCTAGTGTTGATTAACAAAAAAGAAAGAACTTGTCAACTGGTGGATTTTGCAGTGCCAGCGGATCACAGGGTGAAGTTAAAGGAAAATGAAAAAATTGACAAATATCTGGACCTTGCCAGAGAACTGAAAAAGTTATGGAATATGAAAGTGAAAGTTATACCAATTGTAGTTGGTGCACTTGGAACAGTCCCAAAAGCATTAGAAAAGGGTTTGGAAAGTTTGGATATCAGAGGAAGGATTGAAACCATTCAGAACACTGCACTGCTGCAATCTGCCAGAATACTCAGAAGAGTCCTGGAGACCTGAGGAGACTTGCTGTCACTCAGACTCCAGTGAAAGACCATCAGCTAACACTGATGTGAAAACTCAAAAGGAGTAAATAATAATAATTAATTAATTAATGATTTCGCCTTTCTTTTGAGCGAGTATGTTACATCTGGAAGAATTCTGTTTGAAATCAAGCCCCATTCTTGGATGTTGGCCAAGCTTTAAGACATCACAATCCAACAATTTTACATTGACATAAAATCAATTATCTTTGTGCGTATTTCTAATGCATCATACATATTAGCTCCTTTCATTGACTTTTTCTTTTTCTTTTACCGCATTCCAGGCAATACGTCCTTGAAACGAATACAAGCCGATTTGATTTTGTTTTATACTTATTTCCTGGCTAAACCCATGGGAATTCTACGGATTAATTAGTGTATACACAAAATGTTACACAATAGTTATATGTATGTATATGCTTATATATATATATATATATATATATATATATATATATATATGTTTATTATGAAGTTTTAATTGAGAAGTACTTTATCACTATGTTTGATACATTCATTTGATTTTCCCGCACTATATATATATATATATATATATAGAGAGAGAGAGAGAGAGAGAGATAGATATAGATATAGATATGGATGTGTGTGTGTGTGTGTGTGTGTCTGTTTAATAAAAGAAAATCAAGGAACTAAACACAATAATAAAGTACTTGTCAATTAAAATTTCATAATAATGATTTGCATAAAAATAAAACCTTAATCATTACCTTTATTTCCTTCTATGTTAGATTGTAAATATTTCGCTTTAATATAAAAAAATATATGAAAATATTCAGATTTGATAAAATTCATATGTACTAAAAGAAATATGTATTATGCATTTACGTTTAATTGAAAATAGATGTTTAATAGACATCTGAATATTGCTAAATGTATCATCATGAATATAAAACTCTCTCTCTCCCTCTCACTCACTGGTTCTGTAATCGGGTTGGTAAGTTTTTGGGATGGATTTACGGCATGTCAACACTTGGGTTATTTTATGCCGAAGACATTTTGTTTGATTTATTCTCCTTGTGTATTCAAATTATCTAAAACCCTTTTAAGCATATGTTTAAGTCATTTTTCTCTATTAGACCCATAAATGTGAGCCTAACAGGTACTACCACTCTAGGTCAGAGCAGATCTGAGATTAATAGCGATGAAGGGGTACTCCACACTCCCCAGTGCTCCAGATGTTATATCCAGGACACTTAGACCCACAGCCACCGCCTTATAGCACACAGGATAAAATGGTTGGGATTTGTTATAAGAGCAATCGAATCGGGACAATCGTACATATACTATGGCCTCATGTGACAGCCGATTAGTAGAATGGGGCCTCTCTGACCACCCGTCTAACCGAGGAGCCAAAGTGGAGTGTTGCATGTCATGGACTGCTCAGCCATCAGGTCCGTGGCTGGAGGTGAGATGAGATGAGTTTAGTTTATGTGTTTAATGCCTTCGTGGTTATTTGATTTCAAAGCCATTCTTGTAGAAGAATAGTAGTAACACTATTTAACCCATTGCTGGTGGGTATACGAAATTTATACCCTTGCAAAGGGTATGAGTCCGAAAGTGAAAGTAATAGACTGAAGTTCGAACACGATTTCTATGAAAGTCCAGCACGCTAGCCTTAGGCCAATGGGATCAGTTTATAGCTAGAGGGAAATTAGCTGGATTCATACCTTTCCTAAGGGGATTAGCCTCATGTGGAATATGAACAGCTTCGTTCAGGTTTTGATCTCGGCTGGCTGAATCCATTTTATACGTTGATAACCGTTACTTCGCCACATAAACTCCCCCCTTTACGCATGTTCATTATTTATCATGAAATGTTGATTGATTTATTTAAAAACCCTCTTTAGAACTCTCTCTCTCTCCCCCCTCTCTCTCTCTCACTCACTCTCACACATAAGACACACTCACATATTCTTTCTCTTGTATTTTTTCTATCTCTCTCTCTCTTTCCGTTTCGCTTCATCTCTCTCTCTCTCTCACATAAGACACACTCACATATTCTTTCTCTTGTATTTTTTCTATCTCTCTCTCTCTCTTTCTGTTTCGCTTCATCTATCTCTCTCTCTCTCTCTTCACATAAGACACACTCATATTCTTTCTCATATTTTTTCTATCTCTCTCGCTTCGTCTCGCTTCGTCTTTCTCTCTCTCTCTCACAGTCTCTCTCTTACACACACACACACACACACACACATAAGACACACTCACATATTCTTTCTCTCTTATATTTTTCTTTCTCTCTCGCTTCGTCTCTCTCTCTCTCCCTCTTTCTATATATGTATCTATCTATCTGGTTTGTTCTCTCTCTCGTTTTTCAACGTACTTTATAACGCTCTGTTTTATTCATTTGTCTATTTTATTTTGTTGATATTTTTGTAAATTCTTTTATAGACTAAACTTGTTGAATTCATCGTGTCAATTTGATGGTCGCTTTTATACGCATTTAAATTTGACATATTTATCAGAGAATAAAATAAGAAAGAGAATAAGAAGTGTTTTATGTACTTCGGCAAAACATTGTATTCGAAATATGAACGGAGAAATATGACAAATCGATGGAAACAGCGCAAAATATTCTCTTTTTAAATGAACATTCCGCAAAGGAATATCCTTGCTTTCTTGCGGAAATGTATATAAAAAATATCTATCTATCTATGTATAAAAAGGGAAGTTAATGTGTATATTTGCATGTATGTAGATAAACTTTGAGACAAACAATTCAAAGTTGAGAGACGTTGATTTTCGGGACTCTGAAGAATGAAAATATTCTCTCAACGGACAATAACGATATACATTTTGAAATAAACAATTCAAAGTAGAAAGACGTTGATTTTCGGGACAATTAAGAAAGAAAATATTCTCTCAGCGGACAATAAGGAAACACATTTTGAAATTAATAAATTGAAGTAGTGTGTAGGGATTTTTTGCAAGGTCCCTAAACAGAGTACTGTCAAATTTCGGATTAACAGGAAATAAGAAAAACAAAAAAACAAAAGCAGTCCGTGACATTTCTGAGACGGGCGAAAAAGCTGCTCACTGGTTATGGTTAAAAAGAGGCAGCGCTTGGTCTAGGATTTAATATTACAACCAAAGGAATATCCTTGTATATGTTTGTTGTGAGTAAATGAAGTATTGAAGCGTGTGCGTGTGTATTTTATAGATATTTTCCATTGTCGTGAGTTGTACATTTTTTGTTAAACTAAATTGTAAATATTCGTTTCGTGTAGGCAAACTGGAAGTTTTTTTTCGCTTCATGCAGCCCGCGCCCGGTTTCGACCGGGGGTCCGGTGAGCTTCGGCCGCTGGACCGGTTCTGTTATAATAATAGCGTCGATCCCAGGGGGCCATCCCCCCAGGCAACACCTGCCCCCTTGATTTAAAGGGGCAGGGCTGGGTTTATTGCCCAGTGCCTGAGGCGCCCCCTTGAGGGGGAATGCCGACGGGATCGACGCAATTTTTCACCCGCCACTCCATGAGCTTCGGCTTGTGGGTGGTCCCACGTTAATAGGGACTTTGTGCCTGACCCGTACAAGTGGGGTACGCGGTAAATATCATGTATGCCTGCGTCTGAGGTTTATAAATATTGGTGCATTTAAGTAGTTTCGTCAATCTAAGATTGTAAATAATCTTTTCATATAAGCATTCTGTTTTTCTTTATCTTTTTCTAGGGGACGGGGAAAGACCCTCGCGGGTGCTTAGCAGTGACACGGTCGCCTTTAATGTTGTTATTTTTTTAGGATCTGACTCTCTCGTTGGCGTACAGACGTCAGACAGTAATATTATTGTGAGGGTGAAAACTTTGAGTACGTTTAAATTTCATCATTGTACGCATATTCTTACTGTGTAAACTGAGTAGTTTTGTTGTAAAAATTCGTTGCTTGTATTCTAAGAGTATGTTTTTCAAATTGGGATTCTTTATCATGTTTAAATAAGTAGAAAGTAATTTTACAAAACCATACGTTTTAATTTTTTAAAATTATGATTAAGTAGAACGTAGTTTTGTTGTAAATATTCGTTGCGTATATGCAAAATCGTACGTTTAATTTTTTTATTATGGTTAAATATGTAGAACGTAGTTTTGTAAATATTCATTGCGTATAGACAAACCGTATTGTTTAAAAAATATTATGTTTATATAAGTAGAACGTAGTTTTGTTGTAAATATTCGTTGCGTATTTGTAAACCATATATTTAATATTTTTTAGTATATTTGAATAAATAGAATGTAGTTTTGTTGTGAACATCTGTATTGTTTTGTTTTTTTAATTATTATGTTTGAATAAGTAGAGTGTAGTTGTGTTGTAATTATTCGTTACGTATGTGCAAACTGTATGTTTTTTTAAAATTGTGTTTGAATGAGTAGAAAATAAATCGATTCATATAGTTTTAGTGTATGCGAGATAATTGAAAAAAGAAGAACAGCCCCTCTCTTGAAAATAAATAATTGGATAAAACTAAAATTAAAAAAAGGAAGAGGGAAAAAAGAAAACAATCTTACTACGGTGATTTTTCCTGGTAGTGGGACATTCAAGGACTCATACATAAGTAGCGAACAGAAGAACTCCATTGCTATTGGTTGGAGTCACATGACTAGTAGTATAAATCTATGGTCAACAGTATGGAGGCGAGGTTAGTGAAAGCCTATCGCCGTGTCGGGTTTGATCATCCTCGATTGGGTTTCCCGGGGGAGGAAATCAGATGTTGAAGGACCAGAAATTTCCATTGATCCCAGGAATAAAACATCGCTACGAATTGACATTTTAATGTTATTGTCACAAATTTATAAGTAAAATACTCAGTTTATTTGGAGAAATGAACTAAAATCTTTTTTTTCTCCAAGAGTAGTGCTCGTAAAATTGAGAGTGAAAGAAAAATGAACAAATTCTTTTTATTCAAATTATGCAGCAATGAAATACTAACATTTAAGAATTATATAAAATTAATTTCATACAAAAAAGTTTTTGTTGAACATTTTTTGAAGGCCTGAAAAGTTCAAATTTTCCTAACACAAATGTTGGTTTCATTTTAGACGTGGTGGCTGGGCGGTCAAATGACCACGTCATCAATCTATGTGGGGGGGAGATACTGTTTATAGTTGTGTTCACAAGTCGCTGGGAGAGAAGAAATTTATCAAAAAAAAAAAAAATCTTTTAGCAGGGTGTTGTAAATACGCATCGAAAAATATAAGGTGATTTTCGGATGCTGTCGTCCCGGTCTCCTGCCTTAAATAACGCTAGGCGGCACCTGCAAAAAACTAAACCATGCTAGTTAGGAACAGCATAGCGGTTTGAAGGTGTTTTTATCGACAATTTAATGCAATATTTTACACCTCCGCTCCAATTATTTATCGACACAAGTAATTATAAACTCCCCTGATTAAAGAAAAAAAAAGATGTATTTTGCGAAAGTGAAAAGACGTTGATTTTCGGGAGTCTTAAGAAAGAAAATATTCATTTAACAAAATACATTTTGAAATAAACAATTCAAATCGAAAATGCGTTGATTTTTTTTACTAAGGTTCTTGAACCGAAGGTTAAGGGTGAGGTAACACTGACAGAAACCTCCAGAGGAGCTTAAGCCCTGTCAAATGGCAGGCATGACTCACCGGCGTGTGGTATACACCAGTCATGGGTAAATGGCATAAGGGGGCAGAAGGGGCCCGGTAAGCTGTAGTGAAAGCGGCCCATCTAGGAGAAGGTAATCTCTTTTATAAAATCCATCCAGCGGGCAACCATTCCTCGAATTCTGTTGGTCTGCAGTTTGATTTGTTGCCGGCTATCTTACTTCGGATTATTGTTGGGTATAAACTCTAGTATGAAAAAGAAAAGAAAATAGAGTGGAAAAAATAAATTCGACTTGTTGAAGAGAGGGGGGGGGTCAACATGTCGTCGCCGTCACAAAATCTATAGCACAAAATCCGTTCGTCGCAAAACCACCAACTCAAACATCTTCAGCAAGCAGCTGAAAAATCGCAACTCCTGCTGTCGTCACCCACTTCTACTTATACAATTTTCTTTCAACATCCGGGTGTCTGCACCACACGCACGAGATTCTCGAGCCAACCCGACCGCATCATAGCCATCATCTGGGCAGGCGCTTACATCCGGGACTGCAGCTTCTAGACTTCGGTGACAATATTTGCACTGAAGAAGCGTTCGATTCTACAGTCCGACATGTCAGGCAAAGCCTAGCCGCTTCCTTCGAGAATACGCAGCCTTGACGTTCGCCACTCACCTCGTTTCTCTGTCACATAAACTTTTTGAACCCAATAGCTAAATGATCAATAACGACGACCGCCCACAGATAGTACCCTAGTTAATAGAAATCACGTAGCAAAAAGATAAATAAAAGGGAGCTGTGAATTGGCATCAGAAACACTAAGGCTTTCATAAATGTTTCCTTGTTTACGCAAAGACAGACTCTCAACAGGGCACGAAATAAAAAAGCTCTTGGCGGTAATTTCTTTTTTTTCGATGCAATTCTGCCTATGAATTATTTGTGCAATGGCGTCGAGTTTTTCTTCAATTTTAATAGTCTGGCACACAACCGTTTTAAGAGTTAGTTAAATTAAAGACGTAGGCCTGTCAGCCATTTCATATCATATTCAATCAAGGTTTCCATTATGGTTAGGTTAGTCTGATTTACAAGTGCGTACATTGTTGGTGTAAACTAGTTAATTCACCTCTTGGTAAATATATATATATATATATATATATTTGGGAATAAAAAGGCCTTAAGTACCATGGGTATCGTGATTATGGACCATTTCCACTCGCGAGTATGTTCACGAGCTTCCTCAGATCACTGATATATTTTATTTAGCTAAATAAAATATATCAGTGATCTGAGGAAGCTCGTGAACATACTCGCGAGTGGAAATGGTCCATAATCACGATACCCATGGTACTTAAGGCCTTTTTATTCCCAAATAACTTTGCTCTGTTTACAATAATTAAACATTGAGCTCTCATACGGAACCTAAACTCTACAACAAACTACGGGTAGAGAATTAGGACCCACCTAGAATCACCTTGTACCAAGAAACTTGGTACCGCACCAAAGTATATATATATATATATATATTATATATATATATATATATATATATATAAATTTTGGTACAACTTAATTTATACAAAAACTTGAACAATAGCATACTTTTATTAAACGTTGATCATCTATTTAAAAAAAAGTTTAATTGTCTTACAAATAACTCATCAATGTAAAATATAATTCTTCGGGTAATGACATGTTTCAGGAGTGGCATTCGTCTGACAAGACGTCGCAATTAATATGTTTGTCCGACTGAAACTACAAAAATAAAATAAACGATGAAGTAAGTATATATAGACATTCACTATCACCAGCGCATTTTGAGCAATAATAGTGAAGATTTGATTTATATAAAAAAATTAAACAATAAATTTTAAATACAAATTAAACAATAAATTTTATATACATATTTTTTTCATTTATTTTTTTCATATGCATGATTTTTTTTTTCAATTAAGATTTTAAAAAGTAAACATTATTTTTCTTTTCCGAATGTCTGTGCACTTTTTTTTGACGCCTTACCAGGCCGGATCAACGCAAGTTCTTTTTTAAGCAGGGGATTTTAATGGGGCATCTTGTGAGGATCCAGCTCTTAATTCAGTAATAAAGGATCTGGTTTATTAATATATTAATAAAAAGAAAAGACATTAAAAAGGAATGAAAGAAGGAAGGAAAGAAAAGTAGAAAGGAAAAAGGAAGGAGGTGTGGCGACCCGTGATGCTTAAGGACGGAGTATTCCATGACACTTTGGCTCTTACTCGGGCTAGACGGGTGGTCGGTCGGAGAGTCCTTCACCGATCAATCGACCAGTCACGTCAAACCCTACCGCTTCTATGATTTTCCCGAATTGACCTTTAGGAAAACCCTCAATCCTATATATATGAGCTAGAAGGCAGTGACTGAGGGTCTAAGTGTCCGGGGTTATGATGCTAGACTATAATTCTGAAGCTCTGGGGATTGTGAAGTACATCTAAATTGCTGAGCCGGAGAGGTAGTACCATTTAGGGTCTCATTTATTGCTTAAAAAGATAATAAAATGAGTACAGAAATGTGTTAAAAAATTTGGTCTTCGGCAATTTATGACCAAATTTATGCCGAAGAGTTGACATCCGTAAAGTCCAACAAACCAGCCAACCAAGCAACCTTTACCAAAAAGCCAGTGTGCTTCCCTTTAATATGTTGTCTTTTCAACTCAGGATCATCGCGGAAAACGCCTGTTTAATTCATTTGTAAACATTTTTACTCAAAAATGCTTCTCCTTTCATATCAAACGTTCTTAAAATGGTTTCTACCTCTCAGCCGCCCAAAATTGATGCAGTTTAGAATAATATGCAAGAATCCTTGAATTATTATACTTTATACATATTGAACTATTTACAATAGCTCCAAAGTAAACATATCACACATTGTAGTTACTAAATCATCATAATGTGGTATATCCACAGGTCCTGCTAGTTAATATATATATATATATATATATATATATATATATATATATATATATAAGAAAAGATAAAAGGGAAGTGAAGCTGAAAGAAAACGAATTGATGATTGATTGGTTGTTTGGGTGTTATGGCATGTCATCCCATATTGGGTTATTTTATGCTGAGAATCTTTTTGTTTTATTCATTCTTGGTGGTCACTCAATGATTTCAAACACATTTGTTTGTGTTTAACCCATAGATAAGACCCTATCAGGTCCGTGTCAGAGTTGGCCAGGGAGCAATTGTGATGAAGGGGTACACCACATTCCCAGACCTTTAAAACTGGAATATCATCATCAAATAGAGTTTAACGTTATACCAAGGACATGCAGACTCTCAACCACCACCATCTAGCATATATATAATAAAAAGGGTTGCGGGTTGCCATAAAGTCAATAGGATTGGGACAATCATATAGGTGCCAGGGCTTGACCTGACCAACCGATTGATCGAATGGAGTTCCTCCGACCAAACGTATGGTCTAAAAAAGGCCAAAGAGGGGATGTTGCATGTCATGGATTGCTCAGCCACCAGGATTCTGTCCTTAACCGTCCTTAACCCACGTCCAACATGTGGCCCCATTGTGGGGTTTTATCCCTCCATAGAAGTGCAGTGGCGACATATTGGGGTTGAATCCCTCTGTAGAGGTGCAGTCGGTGTATTTTAAAGCCCCAGCCACAGGCCGAAAAAAAACGAATCGAAGAAAACCAAAATAAGCATAAAAACAAAAAACAAAAAAAAAAAACAAAAACAAATAAATATATTGATAAATAAAATTTAAAAACGTTGAAATGAAAAATAGAGAGTTGATTTCATTTCAAGTCATTTCAAAATTGGGTTTTTAATCAAATCCTAAAAATAAAATGAAGTTCCTCGAATCGCATGACGTTGGAAGTTTAGTAAAAAAATAAAAAAATAAAAAAAACTAGAAGGAAAGAAAAAATATCTTATAAAAGTGTCGAGAAAAAAAAGGTAAAAGAAAAAATAATTGAAGTATGGGATGTGAAATCAGGAATAGAGACAGAGAACTAAAAATGAAACGCTTCAAAACTGGATAAAAACATTTTTGCGTAGCGAGTTTTTGAAAAATATTCATACAAGGAATGAATGGATAAGATTTATCAATCTACTTATCTGTTTGGTTATTTCTACAAGCATCTATTTACTTGTTTCCCCTTCTGAAAATCTCGTATTTTTAAAGGCTCGCGAGAATTGGAGTTTATATGCATCATCGTTTTTTATGTGACATTTTTATGAAAAGGTATATTATCACTGCTACTTGTTCTCTTTGAATGAATAACATGGAAAATGAAGAAGAAGAAGAAGAAGAGAAGAAGAGAAGAAGAAGAAGAAGAAGAAGAAGAAGGTGAGGTGAAGGAAAAGGCTGGGGAAGTAGAAGAGGAGATTTCGGAAAGGAATACAAGTGTTTAATGAGAGGAAAGAGGGGGATAAATAGATGATAAGGTAGACAAGAATGGCGGTAGAAAAAGGGTAAACAGACATGAAGAAGAAGAAGAAAAAGAAGAAGGAGAAGAAGAAGGAGAAGAATAAATTAGATAGAAGAAGAAGAGTGAGAAGGAGAAGAAAAAGAAGAAGGAATTATATAGAAGAAGAAGAACAAGAATAAGAACAAGAACAAGGGGCAGGGTGACAAGAAGAAGAAGAAGAAGAAGAAGAAGAAGAAGAAGAAGAAGAAGAAGAAAGAAGAAGAAGAAGAAGAAGAAGAAGAGTGAGAAGGAGAAGAAGAAGGAATATATAGAAAAGAAGAAGAAGAGAAGTAAGAAGAAGAAGAAGAAGAAGAAGAAGAAGAAGAAGAAGAAGAGAAGAAGAGTGAGAAGGAGAAGAAGAAGGAATTATACAGAAAGAAAGAATGAAAGAAAGAATGGGAGATATAAAAAAGGAGGAGAGGAGGAAGGGAAGGAAGAAGATATGACATAAATGTCGGAAGAAGAAGAAGAAGAAGAGAAGAAGAAGAAGAAGAAGAAGAAGAAGAAGAAGAAGAAGAAGAAGAAGAAGTTGCAAGACATCAGCAGCAAACGCAGCAACAGCGCCATTGACAAAAATAGAATGTTAAGACTCATGAAAACATTGGAGAGTGATGGAAAAACGAAAAAAAATGGATGCAATAAATTATATATATATATATATATATATATATAATACATAGAAGAGAGAGAGAGAGAGAGAGAGAGAGAGAGAGAGAGAGAGAGAGAGAGAGAGAGAGAGACTCGGGAATAAGCATATACATATCTGTTATTTATTTATTGTCAAGCAATATTACGCTTGTTTCGGGTTTGTTTATCGCATATTTTTTTATCCATCCCACTTCTGTATTGTACTAGAGGACTTTACCCGAGAGACTTCAATTCGTCGATTGGTTTTGAGTGACAGAAACCTGCCACTTGGGTCTTTGCTGAGCCCAGCTAGTTTCTATTCGTGTCCTATTTATACAGTAAAGAGATATATTTAACAACAAATACATAAAAAAATAATATAAAACCAAAATCGGTGTCTTTTATTGCAGTTAAATGTATAACTTATAAATAGGTTTCTACGTTGTAATGTTATTTTTTATAACAAGCAACACACTCAAACTATCTATATATTAATACTCTTGTTCCTTAATCTTCCGACCATTATAATCTTGCAACACACTCTTCCTAAAAATGAGACCGTCCGAATCGTTCAAAATGAAATGCACAAATTTAAATCCTGATTATCTGGTGTCTCTTATCCTCCGATTTAAAAAAAATTTCTTAAGAGTGTCATCATGTCAGCTAAATAATGGACTCTTCCATTTTTATCATAAGGAAAAAAAGTGAAGAATATGAACATGCTACACAGAAGACAAAAATAAGAAAGAAAGAAAGAAAGAAAGACAGTAAAAGAGTAGGGGAAAGATAGAAAGAGGAAGTGATAATGTACGTGGAAGTGATAACGCTGATCTTTTACAATCGAATATAATGAAATAATGAAAAGAAGGAAAGAACGAAAAACATAATGAGAGAGAGAGAGAGAGAGAGAGAGAGAGAGAGAGAGAGAGAGAGAGAGAGAGAGAGAGGGGGGGGAGAGTTGAATTAATATTATTATACTTTTTACACACTAAACTATTTTGGAATAATTCTTAAGTAAATATATCAAACGTTGTAATAATCAAATTATCATACTGTGGTATATCCACAGGTCCTGCTAGTATTAATTTTATTCTTTTTATGAAATGTATCATGCGACATCGGAATGCTTCCATCGGTGTGTAATGGTTAACAATCAAGTGTCGCAGATCCATTACTACTGAGTTGCGAGTTCGATCGTCACTCTAGGATCCTTACTTATCACCTTTTTAACCCTACCCCTGGCGAACGGGTTGTATATGTATCAAGGGTTTCCCATCGTAGTGTATTGGATAGCAATCTAGTCTCACAGATCATTACTATTGAGTTGGGAATTCGATCCTTGCTGTATGCTCTTTTCTTGTGACCTTGTGTCGCATCCTACTCCTTGCGAACGAGTTGTGTAAAAGAGCGTCCAATCTAGGTGTAATTGTTAGTCTCGCAAGATTTATAAGTTACAAAAAGAAACAGAAAGAAAAGTTGATAAATATACATTTGCAAAAATTTAAGAAACAAAATATCGTTAGTCAGAGAGAATAACCCAGACAACTCCCAACATACCTTCATTCATGATTATCAGCGTATATATATATATATATATATATATATATATGCAAATTCGTATTGTTTCTATTATTTGGACTATTGTCCTTATCTTCATTGTTATCAGTACGTTTTGGCCGATGTGCCCCCGGGCCTTCTTCATGTATTTCTTGTCAGTCTCGGGAACCTTCTCGAACCCGGGAACCTTCTTGTGATAATCAGGAGCCATCACGGAACTTTGCACCTAACCCTTTATTCAATCCACGGGGGTATCCTCTTCTCATTCTGCTAATCATAGCTGGGCTACATGTGTTAAGCTGCGTTAATAATTATTCTATGTTTTGTTGCCCCTGACCAGGTTGAAACTGCAGTCTATAGATAACTGTCACTTAGAACTGTCTTAACCTAACTCCTTTATTCACTAGGCTTTGTGTCCAATTGGACACATCTGAAACGTTGTACAGATAATAATGAAGATGAGGACAATAGGCCGAATAATACAAATAATACTAATTATCGAGCCTCGTCTAAAAAAATTAAGAGAAATAATCTAAAAACTCCTCTGCACAAACAGGATATGAGACAATGTCAATCTCTTAAGCGGAGTTTAACAGGTTTTAAATTTTTTCCTTCTTCAATACTTATTAGCCAGCCAGGTTTAAAGAGCACAGTCTGCCCTACTATTTACCCATAGCTCTAAGTAGTGTAGCTGGATGTATACATTACCCAACAGTATAAACGCAATGGGAAATGCAAACAAGCTCATCCAGGATTTGAACTCGGGTCAACGAATCCATTTCCTTCGACTCTAACCATTACTCTACACGCGTCCATCACTTGATAAAGCAGCGACGCTCAGACTGACAGGCTCAAAGGTAACTGGAATAATTCTTTAACTGCATATCGGTATCTGAAAAGCCACCTCAACGACTAGAATGCAAATAAAGGTTGTCCCATCATGGTGTAACACAATTTTTATTATTCCACTGGCCACTTCAATTGAATTTGTTACATAGTCATGAATCCCCTGGACCACATGATTGATGCCAAACTGACCACTGGACCCCATGCCTGTAAGTCATTAATGATCCCGATGTATTCCCATTGTTCCCGATGACAAGATATTTTCGCATTGGCGTACAAAGGAGACATGTCCCTGTTCAGGTCTGTTTTTAAGAGAACTACAAATAAAACATGGAATGGTTAATAAGAAATATAAAAGAAACCCAAAAAACTGGTCGACATGAGCATCTATCTAAAAAAAATAAAGTGACTCACATAGCCAGCCCGATGTTGCCATGGGCAACGTTGGAGATCGTGTGACAATGTGGATCCTCATTAGGGAGTCAAAAGAGGTAGATCCAACACATCACTAACAATGTTATTTATGCTGAGGTTCTTTAAGGATTAAAATATTTGTGAATTGCTAGAAATTAGATAAAAATATTTCAAGCACAATAACAGCATAATAATAATAATAATAATAATAATAATAATAATAATAATAATAATAACGGATCACCTTATCCCAGCAAGAAGACCAGACCTAGTGTTGATAAACAAAAAAGAAAGAACTTGTCAACTGGTGGATTTTGCAGTGCCAGCAGATCACAGGGTGAAGCTAAAGGAAAATGAAAAAAATAGACAAATATCTGGACCTTCCCAGAGAACTAAAAAAGTTATGAAATATGAAAGTGAAGGTGATACCAATTGTAGTTGGTGTCCTTGGTACAGTCCCAAAAAGAGTCTGGAATGTTTGGAAATCAGAGGAAGGGTTGAAACCATTCAGAACACTGCACTGCTGCAATCTGCCAGAATACTCAGAAGAGTCCTGGAGATCTGAGGAGACTTGCTGTCACTCAGATTCCAGTGAAAGACCATCAGTTAATGCTGATGTGAAAAGTTAAAAGGAGTAAATAATAATAATAATAATAATAATAATAATAATAATAATAATGGGAATTAGGCAAACAAAAAAAAATTTGACCATACATCAAAATGGTATATGCATCAACCAGAACCTGTTCTTGAGAATGAAACGCATAAAATTCTCTGGGATTTTAAAATAAAAGGAGACGAGACCTAGCGTTGATTAACAAACAAAAAGAAAAAAAGAAAAAGAAAAGAGAACGTGTCAACTGGTGGACTTTGCGGTTCCAGCAGATCACAGGGTGAAGCTGAAGGAAAATGAAAAGATGGATAAATACCTGGACCTTGCCAGAGAATTGAAAAAGCTGTGGAATATGAGAGTGAAACTGATACCGACTCTAGTTGGTGTACTTGGAACGGTCCCAAAAACTTGGAAAAGATTGGAGGATCTGGAAATCTGAGGAAAATTGAGACTATCCAGACTACTGCACTGCTGTAATCGGCTAGATGAGTCCTGGAGACTTGAGACTTGAGGAGACTTGTGGTCACTCAGACTCCAATGAAATACCATCAGCTAACACTGATGAAAAAATCAAAAGGAGTTAAATTAATGAGCATGGGGGGGGGGTTATCCCTAGCTGAACTGATAATCCAAAGATGCAGTATCACCACTATTATTTGGTATAGCAAATTTCCTAAATATTAAGAAAATGGACAGGGAGACATCAAATTTACTGGTTAAATCCTACTTAACGGACATAAATTCCACCATCGTATATCAGCCCGCCGAAAGAAAAAAATACCAAAAATCAGGGAATTAACCAAATTTAATGAAATTTTCAGTGTTGATACCTTAATGAATAAAAGATATAATGCACAAGTTATTTTATTTAAGAACGTTTACATTTTTCCAGGTCAATAAACTTTGAACAACATATGT
>CM042154.1:88471170-88508670 GCA_023376005.1 Doryteuthis pealeii | reverse complement strand
GAAAAAAACATCGACATATAAACGTTTAGAAAGATCGAAAATAGCTCTATAATTATCAGCTTAAAATAAAACCAATCCTTAAAAAAATGTTTCCATAATAAGTTGCAAATTAAAGATGCAGACGAGGCCATTTTTTAGACCCCGATTAGCCAGAAATAAATATTGACAAGGTAATTTTATTATCAAATTAAAAAAACGGAAACAAAATAACGGATCATATTTCCCAGAACTCAATTATTGTCTATACAATTACAGGGTCCAACAAATCGTGCCACAACATGGTGTAATGGTTAGCATGATAATTTCACAAATCCGTTACTACCGAAAAGCGAGTTTGGCCCCTGCTGGCCGGCTGGAAGGTTGGTTGGATTTTACGGCATGTAAATTCGCACATGGGTTATTTTATACAGAAGACATTTTGTTTTATTCATTCTTGATGGGTATAGTTCGGTGTAGTTCGCTATATGTTGGACGTACATCCCAGAGGCTTGGAATTAGAATAAAGCAACACGTCCCCCGAACACTCCGTAATGCTATCGCTAATAATAATACATCCGGGCTTTCCCAAACATTCGACTCGGCCATAGCCAAGCATCTATCTATAAATGCTTGTAAAAAAGATTATTCAAATGAGTGCTTCTCCATTTTGCACAGAGCTAGATCAAAACAGCATTTAACTATCCTCGAAGCTATTTATATCTCTTTTTTTTCGGCCTACTCTGTGCAAACAAACTCCAAAGCACTCCCTCTATTTATTGGGAGACACTTCTAACCCCGTTTCAACCTAGGGTTCATACATACCCCCTCCTCTTTCCCCCTTTCTTTCTTTTTTATTTGCCCCCCCCCCCGGCTCACCCCCATTCGTTTCTTATAAATTTCCTATACAATCTAACTTTTATTCGTCGCCGGTGTATCACTTGAAAAGTACCGGTTGAAAAGGCCTTCGTGTATCCCCCCTTTATTTTATATTTTATTCCTTAATAAAATATTCTCCCTAATTACATATGATTCCTCCACTTTTAGTGCTATACAAATTTTCCCGTAGCAAAAACCTATTTGTATATATATATATATATATATATATATATATATATATATATATATATATACGAAAGAAAACGTAGAGCAAAATTATAAAATCTAAAAAAGTAAAAACCTACCTACCCAGGTTTTACCTAATGTGTTTAAGTCAGAATTATCCTGAAGATCCATTAGGAGAAACCTGAGTACATTAATTACACACACACACACACACACACACACACATATATATATATATATATATATATATATATATATATATATATACATATATATATATATATATATATAAGTTAAGAGTAAGGAAATGAATCCGACGGTATAAGTATAGATAAAAGGATATGAAAACACACAATGCTGTTAAAATGAAAATATTTTATATCATATTCATAGCTAATATTGAACAATATTTCGATTTATAAAAATCATCTTCAGAACTTGGTTTTATTCCGGACTCATCGTGAGAGAAGCTGAAAATATTTGAATTCAAAACGAAAACATTGATGTTGAAAAGTTTTTTACTGGTCGGCCTACATTGGTGTGTCCCTCAGTAGGTATGCAAATGATTGTGTAATCGGATGACTTGTACGCTTTTTGGAACATCAATGTTTTCATTTTGAATCCAAATATTTTAAGCTCTCTCTCGATGAGTCCGGAATAAAAAAACAAGCTCTGAAGATGATTTTTATAAATCGAAATATTGTTCAATATTAGCTATGAATATGATATAAACTATTTTCATTTTAACACAATTGTGTGTTTTCATATCCTTTTATATATACAGGGTGTCAAAAAAATTGACATCATTGAACAGTTTAGTGTTACATAATCATTAGATATCTAATGATTATGACAATAGTGTAGAAATCATTATGGCGATCAGTATAGCTGATGGCCTTGAGAGTGAGTGACAATGCTTGGCCTCACTCTGACCTTGCCTTGCGGGAATGGACCGTGAGAATCGGAAGGCAATAGAAAGCCCCCTTCCGGTTTAAGGTGTAAGCAACTCAGTCAGTTACAGTTAGAGAGTTAACTTAGAAGCGAAGCTAGCAAGATGTAAGGATCCGCGCGCATTGTCTGGTCTGGGGGTTTATGGAATAAAGTAACATCATCGTAAATCGAAGTCTTGTTGTTATTACTAAAAGCTAACAATAGCACAGGGCTTCTGATAAGCAGTGATCCCCAACAGAGACCAGACCCGGAATCCTCAATAGAAGACCAGACGAGACCTGTAGAAGATATACCAGACCAAGATAGATGATAGAAGAACCAAGCCGGCCAGAAGAGAAGTATATAACATATAGATATTTAGTGCCGTCACAGAAAAGGCACTACGTTACATTAGATGTTGAATATCATATGTTTATACAGCAACCGATTTCATCCGTGTTTGATATGTTCACCGCCTGTGACATGATGCACACGTCATGTCAGTGGTTAAGCTCTGGCCAAACACGCATGTAGCATGTCTCCAGTAACATCATCCAGTGAGCGAGTGATTCTCTGCTTGAGTTCATCAATGCGAGTATGAAGAGGGGAGCATAGACCAGTCCATTCACATATCCCCATAAAAAGAAACTAGATGTTGCATTGAAGGGGCGCTACACAATCTTGCGAGCATATTCTAAATTGAATAATCACTTCTCTTTGCGAGTGAATGGCATGGCTCAACCTGAAAACAGAAGATAAACCAAATATTAAGGACCTACATTGACCAACTATGCGAGGATTCTGGATGCTGCGCTGAGGACCTCCCACGGGCAATGAGTGATAGGGAAGGTTTGCGAGAGATTGTCATGGATATCCGTGCTGCTTGCGCGACATGATGATGATGATGATGATTGTTTTATTTATTCTCCAACGTATTAAAATCCATCCTATGAATGATTTTCTATAGAAACCAATTAAAATATAATTAAGATAAGTGTAATCTTGTATGCGTTCTTATTTAATCTCGTTATTTGTTTTTCTAATTTGATATATTCTTTACAATAAAACTTAAATAGTTACGTCCAGAGGGCACATATTCTAGCTACTTTATATTAATTAATTTTAAAAAATGCTGATTTACCCTACGTAATATCAGACACAGATTACATGTTACATAATAACATGTAACATATGTGTGTAACAAGTGTTACATAATAACATGTAATAATAACTTGTGTGTAAATTATACGGTTTATAAAATAATAACTTGTGTGTAACAAATGTTACATAATAACATGTAACATATGTGTATAAAAAGTGTTACATAATGACATGTAATAATAACTTGTGTGTAGATTATACGGTTTATAAAATAATAATTTGTGTGTAACAAGTGTTACATAATAACTTGTGTGTAAATTATACGGTTTATAAAATGATAACTTGTGTGTAACAAGTGTTACATAATAACGTGTAACATATGTGTGTAACAAGTGTTACATAATATACCTGTGTTTTTATTGCCTTTCATTATGGCCATGAAAGGCACTGGTGTCACGCACAAATTCACAAAACCACTCAAGTACACCAAACGCCATTGATTCCTGACGATGATGGAGATGACCTTTGGATTTTAACCAGTGGCCCTAATACAACTGGATGCCAGATCTGTCCGCCTTGAGTGACCCTGCCAGGAACGTTTCAGTCAGGAAAGTTCCCGATGTCATGGCTCTGGACTTTAGATATAATATGATAGATGGCCGTCAGCTCCCCATTTTACTGCACAGATAAGATTATCCTGTGCTACTCATATACTGGGTTAGCGGCGACTGGTACTGAACCCAGAGGCTTGCAATTCCTAGGTGGGTGCTCTACTGACTGGGCTAAAAAGAACCAGCACTAAAGGTTTTGAAGTTGTCTTAAAACTTTAGCATGAGAAGTATTTTCTTCATATTCAATGAAAATCTAAGGTTATTTAAACAGGAATTTCCTACATTATATATATTTACCAACTCCTCCACACGAGCAGGATGTGACACAAGGTCAATTTCTTAAGCGGAGTTTAACAGGTTTGAATTCAGAGTTTTCCTTCTCCTAGACTGGTTGCCTAACCAAGGTTAAAGAGCCCAGTCTTCCCTACTATTTATCCATAACTGGAGGGAAAGCAGAATTCATACCTTTCCCAAGGGTATTAGCGCTAATTGAAATGCAATTACCATGTTCAGGATTTGAACTCGGGGCGACGAGTCCATTTCCTATGACTTTAACCATTACACCACGCACTTTCCTACATTATTGGCCTGTGAAATGATATCAATTTTTTGGGGACGTAAGTAAGTCTTTAAAAGTGTCTAGGGTATCTCACAAGAGAGCAAACAAATAGATAAAAGCCGATGACTTAATTTTATAGTCAGTTAGAAAAATACCTTTTGGAATAAGTGTTGGCTGTCGTATATCGTAATATTTTAACCCATCTGAATAAGAAACATATATTTTCAAAATTAAATCAATTTTAGTACAAGGCTAGCGCTGTATAAATGTGTCTTTTTCTCAGCGAATGAAAGATTAGAATGCTTTTGAGAAAGGACAGACAACAAAACTGGATCTAAGAAAACGAAAGAAAAGATGTCGCTATTGCTCAGAACAAATGGATGAAAATAAAATAAAAACGAAGCGAAAACGCAAAGAAAACGGAGGAACACAAAGAAAGAAAGAATATATTTAGAATTATTAGGAAACAAAATGGCGTCGTCATTTGATAACCGAGGCTGAAAAGAGCGGGAAGGAAAATAGTCCGTGCCAAGACGAATATAATGAAAGATGAAAATGAGAAAAGACGTTGAGAGAGAACATAGAAATAGGAATAAA
The DNA here is from genome assembly GCA_023376005.1 of Doryteuthis pealeii. Taxonomy (NCBI): domain Eukaryota; kingdom Metazoa; phylum Mollusca; class Cephalopoda; order Myopsida; family Loliginidae; genus Doryteuthis; species Doryteuthis pealeii. The sequence continues at coordinate 88,503,831 of CM042154.1, read as the reverse complement.
TGTGTGAAAACAAAACAAGTAAGTTGGATTCTGTGTCTTTGATGATAGAATAGAAAACCAATCTGTAGTTGCCTTATTATTTTATCAAAGACAATTTGTGGTGAAGCGTAGATATATTTTGCTGATTCCAATATTCTTCAAATATGTTATTACGTTTCGTACGAATGTCTATTTTGTCTGTAAACCAGTTTTCAAACTTTCCTCTTTCTTTACACGATATTAGGTTAAGCATCCCTCACTGGGCACTGATATCTTACTGGTGGCAGAGAAAACATTATTGTCTATCTAGCTCCGTGTTAGATATAATGATGTCATCAGACGGTAGTGTTTATGGCAACAAAACAAAACAAAAACAAAACAAAACAAAACAAAATAAAACAAGCCAAGGTTACTTGATGGATAAGCAACATTGTAAACAGGGGTGTTAATATTTACAAGTAATTTTGGAATAGAATATCCCGACAATGCATGTGTCCACGTAAATTGAAAAGGCGTGGTAGGAGAAATCAGAGCTGGGTGTTCATATGTGACGACTGGTGGATTTAGATAAAAAGTGAAGATGTCTAGAAGAAAACGAAATAGATCGTGAGAACATCGACGAAGTCTTGGTACTGCTAGATGCTGGAAGAAGAAGAAGAAGAAGAAGAAGAAGAAGAAGAAGAAGAAGAAGAAGAAGAAGAAGAAGTATTCTGAAGAAGAAGATAAAGAAGATAAAGAAGAAGAATAAATATTCTGAAGAAGAAGAATTCTGAAGAAGAATTCTGAAGAAAAATAATTCTGAAGAAGAAGAAGAGGAAGTATTCTGAAGAAGAGGATGTATTCTGAAGAAGAAGAAGAAGAAGAAGAAGAAGAAGAAGAAGAAGAAGAAGAAGAAGAAGAAGAAGTTGAGGACGACTAAGAGACGAAGTGAAATGTGAAAATCCCCCAGTTACTATGTGTGAAAAAATGTCATTGTAGTTAAAAACTGGTTCTATCAAACTGCGTTATTGTGTTCTCTTTAAGTGACTTTATTTTAGGTGTGTCTCTCGACATTGTAGGTTAACTATTTGCCAACCAAATTTTCCCCGCGTCTGTACCAAATTTTATTGGGGCGACGAGTCCATTTATAATGGGATATTTCAAATTTAACTATCTATTCACCTTAGAACTCATTCTGTTCAAATAAAGTCCTATTATTATTGTTTCATACACGAGTGTACTTCTACCGAAGGTTAGGTTAGTAACATGACAATACTAATTGCGAGATAAGAGGAGACAAGACCAGAACACGTGTTGATAGGTTAACAACTTTTATTCAACTCTCCGTGACCCGCAATTCACAGATACGAAACAAGGGGCATAACCCTTTATTTCGTTCTTATCAGTAAGCAATTACTGATTATAACAATTATGGCAATTCGAGTCCTTTTACATAATTATAATGAATTAACCATCAGTTTTTGTGCTTTAATTGGGTGTGATATGCGTAGAATCATTTCCTGGTGGGAGAGCCACTGTAAGCGGTTTAAAGTAGGCAAAGTTAAATTGAAGACTGGCCCGTTCAATATATATTTTCACTCAATACCTAAAAGTGAATATACTAGGGAAGAGAGTTACCACTCTTGCCTGATAAATATCTTAAGAGATATGTAAAATGTTTTTCTCTCTGATTTTATTACTAGCAAAAATATTCGCACTCCTGGAGCAAGTATCGGTAATTTCTGAGGAAGTGCGTCCCGGTCTCCTGCCTCAGAAATTGCTACCCGGTGATTATTAAAATAACGTCCCGAGCTATGTCCATCTTCATATCTATCTATCTATCTCAATTTGTTCATATTTATCTATATTACTTTAAATACTAAGATTTTCTTTTATTCTTGTTTGTTTAATGTCTTGTTTTTAGTTTAAATAAACAAGAATTACGACAAAAATATCTATCTATCTATCTATCTATTTATCTCCATTTGTTCATATTTATCTATATTATTTTGTTTGTTTATCTATCTATCTATCTATCTCAGTCTATTCCAAACTATATATCCATCTTCATATCTAAACAAGAATTACGAGAAATTATGATAAATAAACAAGAATTACGACAAATTTCTATAAATGAACAAGAATTACGACAAATTCCGATAAATAAATAAGAATTACGACAAAAAAAGAGAAGCCTGCCCCCCTAAAATACATTTAACGCCCTAAGTTGGTTGTTTTCTTTCAAGTAACACCACCGAGACGATATAGCTGGGGACGTTATTCTAATTGTCACCGGGTAGCAATTTCTGAGGCAGGAGACCGGGACGCACTTCCTCATAAATTACCTAAGAATCTATATGTTTATCTAATAAAATATTGTATTGAATTGAATTAGAAAGACTAACAAAATTAAATAACAATGCGTATAAAGAGATCACTCGTTTTTCATTATTTTTAATTGATTTTAATGTAAGATTATACATAGGATTGCTTTAAATACATTTGGGAATAAAATAATAAGATTAGAAATCCCTAACACCAAGCAATTATTTATCTAAGCCATGTTTGTTAAAACCAGAATGCAAATTATCCACACCATATGCTATGCAAACCTTCATTTCTTAGTGATATATAACACACACAACAGGATTTTAAAAGCACTAATAACATGAGCTGTTTTGAGGCAAATTTCACTCAGAATTTGATCGTTAATAAATAAGATTTATTCTATGTAATAATGATTTTGACTATAGATTAAATTAGATACTTATTAATAAACTTACGCAAATCCTGAGCGTATCAACTTAAGCAGTGACGTAGTTTTATGTTCTAGGTGACTCACCTATGACACGAACATGGACGTACCCAAAGGGTATATATTTAACAGAGTAAAGCTACTCAAACGAGTAGCACCAGAAACACCCGTCCTTCGGGACGGGGGTCCACTGAGCTGCTAAATTAACAGCGTCGATCCCAGATACCTGCCTCATTGCACTTAAAGGGGCAGGGCTTGGATTGATGCACTTTTTCTACCTACCACCCCATGAGTCTCGGCTTGTGGGTGGTGCCCACATAAAACGGCCTTGTGCCATATCATGTGAAAGTGGGACACATGTAAATACGAGTAGTATCACAAACACATGTCCTTCGGGACGGGAGTTCAGTGAGCTACTAAATTAATAGCGTCGATCCCAGATACCTGCCTCATTGCAATTAAAGAGGCAGGGCTGGGATCAACGCAATTTTTCTACCTACCACCCCATGAGTCTCGGCTTGTGGGTGGTGCCCACATAAAACGGCCTTGTGCCATATCGTGTGTAAGTGGGACACATGTAAATACCAGTAGTACCAGATTCAGTTCTTCGTGTAAGCTGAAACAAGGAAACCCTTCCATTGTACGTTGATATATATTGCTGAATACAATTTTTTCCCTACATTTTATACCCGTGTTGAGTTATTATTTATTGACCCTTAAACAGGTCATAACATTTTAGTAACAGACAAACAAACACCGAATCTCCATTATAATAAGATTTTATTATTTCCTCCTTGGGTCGTTTGCCAAGATATTTTTCCTGGATTATTGATACCCTCATATTTATTATATTGACATCAAATGATAAATGTCCAATATTTCTAGTGTACAATATCAGCAAAAGAGTTTTTTTCTTTCCTTCATGTTGACGAAACGTGGTAATATAGCCACGTGCAAAGGACAGGTACTTCCAACTTCGAGGCCAAAACTCGTTATTAACCAGATTCAGCTTTTTTATTAAAAAGGAAAGAAATTCAGATTTACGATTCGGTTTATTTTTTTGGTTATTAATTCCATTTTGGATTATCGACATTTATGATAAATACCAGCTTCAATAGATAAACTGTCAATAATTCGCAGAAAATGAAAGTTAGGTTTAGAAATTCTTGCAAATCTAGGAGTGTCTTACCTTAAGCTTCGGTGAAAGTAAAGATGGAGAAGAATTGACCCCATCACATTGGGTGGCGAGCTAATAAATTCTACTGGGATCCAGGCATGAAATATAGGGAATGAAAAGAAATATATTAATTCATGTCAGAAAAAAATAAGAAGATTAAAATGATATATATATTATATATATATATATAATATATATATATATATACATATAATATTGCAAACCCCGGTCACAACAGTATAACATGATACGTCTATGCATGCATGTATACATTTATATATATATATATATATATATATATATATATATATATATATGTGTGTGTGTACGTATGTGTATACGTATGTATATGTATGTATATGTATACACGTATATATATATATATATATATATATATATATATATATATATATAAAGGTTTGTGGCAAGGTCTGTCAGTCGGCTTCTGGTCTTAAGAGATATATGGTGGTGCATAAGCATCAAATTTTATTATCATCTGATTCATCTGATTCATCTGAATCATCTCATTCAACGGGAAGAAAGTCTTTTCAATGTCATATTTACAGAAAACTTTGTGTATCTGCAGCAGGTTTAGTGAGTTATTTGAGGGCTCATGCAAGGAAGGGTTCTGATGGTGGAGTTGTGGGATTGTGAGGGACGGCAATGATCTGTAAAGATTATGCTATTGCCATATATATATATATATATATATATATATATATATATATATCATTATATGTGGATATGCATATATATGGATTATATGTATTTATATATCATTTTAATCTTCTTATTTTTCTAACATTAATATTCCATATAAACTACGTCATATCTTTGTTAACTTTTTGTTCTCCGACTATTCACGTTCATGCACGCGTCATCATATGATCTTCACCTTCCATTTTTGCACATGCATTGATCACGTCATTGACTTTCGTAAACAAACGCGCATATAAAAATCAACCGTTAATAATATCATATTCACACATTCACTATACACTTAACATCTTTCATTTTGTCCCTCACATAAACATTACTTAACAGTGTCCTGAAGATGGTACAATATACCGAAATACTTAAGTATTGACACATAAAATTGTTTCACTATATCATAACATCCTGTGTTTGTTATATTTTTTTAAATATTTTCTTCTCATATTGTCGGATTAATTTCCTCACCATCTTTCCATATATATATATATGGTCTTGATTATATATATCAGGTTTGGGCATTAGTGTAAAGCATTGTGCTATATCTTATTATAATGGAGATTGTGTGTTTGTCTGTCTGTAACCGAAACTAAATCACTATTCAAGTCATAATTCCCTTAGTTATTGACGTCACATTTACCATGAATTTATTTTTATTTAAACCTCAATTATTGATAAAATTGTTATACCTTATTAATACTGTTGACCATATCTACCTACTAATAGCATGTAATTGTATTTATATATTCAACAAAATAGCGGTTTACAGTGTGAACGAGAAGGCTAATTTGCATATTGATATTAAGAATTTGATTTTAATAAATATATGCTTAGTATTATTGATTTCTAATTGTTTGGTTTTCTCTTAACGAATCTGAGCAAAGATCTCGGGGATACATCTTAAAAGAAATCCATAAACAAGACGAAGGAACTGTAATTTTATTAAATACTTCATAATCTAACTAAATAGATAAATTAGGAAAAATGAAAGACGGGAGTGAAAGAAAATGATAGAAGAGTTAAATCTAAAGTTGTTCTATTTTTCGATTATACCCCCTCAGTTTATCATTTTCTAAATAGTTTATAATTTGATACAATATTTTATAACATCAAAACCTAAATACTTGCACCCGAAGCGTGCATATATTTGCTAGTTATAATAATGTAGTTATAATATATTAATCTGGGAATAAATATCAGAAAACTCGGTTGTTTTCTTTAAGTTCCTTTTGTTTAGTAGCAGTGGTGAATATATATATATATATATATATATATATATATATATATATATGAGAATAATATATTTAAAAAATATAACAAACACAGGACGTTATGATCAGGGGAAACAATGTTATGTGTCAATACTTAAGCATTTCGGTATATTGTACCATCTTCAGAAATGCTTAAGTATTGACACATAATATTGGTATTGGAAATTCCATAACCAATTATCTCCCCCTGCCGCTAGGGGGCGAATCGCCATCATCGTATGTTGGCGCCAACACCAAAAACTTTACTTATCAAGGAGCCGTTACCAACGAGAGACGTAAAAATAAACGTTCTCATCACTTAGCCCCAAAACAGGGCTTACTTATCGCATAACAGTACTGGAGGAGAGACGTAAAAACACCAAGCTCTCATTACCAAGCCCAAAACAGGGCCCACTTATCACAGAACTCTACAACCAGCTCCCTTCTAAGGCATTGTATCAGCATACGTTAAAAGGCGGGTACAATAGCACACTTACTAAAGGACGAGAAACTACCGAGACGAAGCGTCTTATCAACATTTCCTACCGACGAACAGAATACCCTGTTATCACCATTACTCCAAGAAAATTACTTAACTCAGATAAGTCTGGTAGCAAATACCATTAAAATTTGCAAACATTTTATGTGATTTTTGTCAATACAAGTGTCTGCATTTACTTTCGTGTTTGTTCCTTCTTTATCCAACAATTTGCCTACAACTACGGAGAAATAAGATCTCCTTCGAAAACCTTAAATACTCCTAAAGGGGCCATCTACTGGCTAATTAGTGGTGTCCTGTGATCGTTTAAGGATGGAACCCTGGTGACTGAGCAGTCCATTATATACAACACTCCACTTTCGCCCTTACTTAGACTAGACGGCAAATGGAGAAGCTTCCTTCAATCAATCGACTGGTCCTATCAAGCCCTGGCACCTATATGATTGTCCCAACCCTATTACTCTTTTGGCAAGCCCCAATTTTTTAAATCATATACATGCTAGAAGGGGGTGGCTGAGGGTCTTAGTGTCCAGGATATGAGGTTAAAATGCATCTAATGGGGGAGTTCCAATTCTTGAGCTTTGGGGAATGTAGAGTACCCCTTCATTATCATTACTCCCAGTCTGGCCCGGAGTGGAAGTACCTGTTATGACCCCATCAATGTGTTGAATAGAAAAAGATCAGTTTAAAAAATGTCTATAAAAATTGAATTTAAAAAAGAATTAGTATCATCAAGAATGAATAAACAAAAATGTCTTCGGCATAAAATAACCCAACCAGGGTTGACATGCCGTAAAATCCAACCAACCAACCAGATGAAAGACCAGCTTTTATCTTATAAACATTCATTCACTTATTTGCTTGTAATTTAAAATTTAACCGTACTTTCATTTTAAGAGTTTGTCACTCTAAATAAGTTTATTCCAATAAAAAAAAGGCAGTGAAAAAATCCTCTTTTATTGCAAGTCTGTCAGAGAGTAAGTTGTTTATATTGCTATAACAACAATATTAGTTTTCTGTTGCAGTCTTCTATTCAAAGGAATTGTTTGTTTGTCTATTAAGAAGTTAGCAGTTCATTTTACACTAGAGCAATAAACATGAAATTACTCTTTTCGATTATTCCTGTTATCATTGAAAGAAAATGCTGGAATTGGATTAAGAATAGTTGAAATAAAAAAGGCTTCTCCAAAGAAGATGAAATAAAACGTAAAAAAAACGAATGTTACTACGAATGGATTATTATTTATTCCTTTTATGAGATTTCTGCTGCGTTGACGTCCTCAAATAACCTGAAAAGGAATTAAGGCCACCAATATTTACTTATATACTTGTAAAAAATCTAAAATAATAATAATAATAACAATAATAATAATAATAAACCTCAAAAGAGAAACTGAATCACTTATAATTGCTGCACAAAATAATGCCATAAGGACAAACTATATGAAAGCAAAAATTGATAAGACCCAACGAAATAGTAAATGTAGACTCTGTGGTAATAGAGATGAGACTGTAAACGATATACTCTGCGAATGTAACAAACTAGCACAACGAGAATACAAAACTAGACACGACTGGGTTGGGAAGGTGATCCACTGGGAATTATGCAAAAATTTTATTTTGACCAGACAACAAAATGGTATATGCATAAACCAGAATCTGTTCTTGAGAACACATAAAATTCTCTGGGACTTTGAAATAAAAACAGATTACCTTATCCCAGCAAGAAGACCAGACCTAGTGTTGATTATCAAAAAAAGAAAGAACTTGTCAACTGGTGGATTTTGCAGTTCCAGCAGATCACAGGGTAAAGCTAAAGGAAAATGAAAAAAATGGACAAATATCTGGACCTTGTCAGAGAACTGAAAAAGTTATGGAATATGAAAGTGAAAGTGATACCAATTGTAGTTGGTGCACTTGGAACGGTCCCAAAAGGATTGGAAAGGGTCTGGAAAGTTTGGAAATCAGAGGAAGGATTGATACCATTCAGAACACTGCACTGCTGCAATCTGCCAGAATACTCAGAAGAGTCCTGGAGACCTGAGGAGATTTGCTGTCACTCAGACTCCGGTGAATAACCATAAGCTAATGCTGATGTGAAAACTCAAAAGGAGTAAATAATAATAATAATAATAATAATAATAACGACAATCAAAAGAAAAGTTGAAAAAGAATAACTCAAAAGATCAAGTAAATCCTAAGAAACCAAGCTCTGCAGCAGAAATCTCATAAAAGGAATAAATACTTGGGCCCTCCTCATTATAAGATACTCTGGGTCTTTCATAAAATGGACAAGAGAGAAACTCAGGCAGATTGACCGAAATATCAGGAAATCACAATGCACAAGGCTTTACACCCTAGAGACGATAGAGATGGGCAATATATAGAAAGAAAGGAAGGTAAAACAGGATTTGTCAACATGAAGAATGTTTAGATGCCATAATCTAAGGACTAGAATAATACACAAAAAAAGCAAAGATAGATTATTTATGGTAGTCAATAACAGCAGCTGCAACATATGGACAAACAGAAAAACAACAAAAACAGTAAAATGTGGAATTGATGGTAGGTGTGGCGCTCAAACTATACGCAAAACAATCTTTCTTGTTTAGCACTAGGGAAAAGGGGGTCGACTCCATCGCTGTCCAGCTGATACCAACAATAGGCCACTCTGCCTATTTTACTTTCTTAGATCAAACTGTTTGATTGTTTCTAGAAGATAGGGGAAACACCCTTTCCATTTATTGATATATATACTAGCAGAACCTTTCCATTCACCTATATATTAATGCTCGAGTTCCTGAAAAGTACGTCCTTGCAACACCCTCTGGTTAAAAAGGAGACCGTCCAAATCATCCAAGATGGAATGCAAAAATGTAAATCCTGATTATCTGGTGTTGCATATCCACCAAATTCATACTTCTTATGAGTGTCGTCACCTCAAATAAAAAATGGACCATTGCGTTTTTATTATAAAGAAAAAATGCAAGAAAAAGGCCATGCTACACAGAGGAATAGGAAAGTAAAAATATAAAAAAAGAAAGAAAATATAAGAAAGAAAGAAAGAAAGAAAAGGAGTTGGGGAAAGCTAGAGACAGGGTGTGAAAGTGCAGAAGCGATAACGCTAATATAATAAATGGAAGGAAAAGAAGAAACGAAGGAAAGGAAGAAAATATAGTGTGTGTGTATGTATGTGTGTGTTTATGTGTGTGTGTGTATGTATGTGTGTGTGTGTATGTGTGTGTGTGGGTGGGTGGGTGAGAGAGAGAGAGAGAGAGAGAGAAAGTTAAATCAAGATTAATATATTTGTTACATATTGAACTATTTTGCAACTGCTCTTAAGTAAACATATCAAACGTTGTAATAATTAGATTATCATACTGTATTATATCCACAGGTCTTGCCAGCAAAACATAAATCTCAAAGTCAAAATCTAAGTCGTATACAACCTGTGGTTTAATAAGTATGAATTACGAAAGAACTAGTCGGCCAGAATTTCTTGTCTTTCAAAAAACCCTTTCAAAATCAGAGACGTTTTTCATAAGATTCTTGTGTTAAATGTTTCAACTGCGTCAATTTGTTGTTTGTATCGATCTATTGATCACATAATGTACATGTGTGAAGTATTATTACTTTTTGGTCACGTATTTCCCGGCCTTTCAAGCATTCTAACCGGGGGAGAAGCCGTAGCCAGCATAGCTACTCGCACAGTCACCTTGGAGATTGTGTTCGGGCATGGATTTACGGCTTTTATGAAAAGGAATGGACAGACCGGGTTTAATTCTCTACGAAGGCGTTGGGATTTTTTGTTTTGTTTCTTCGTCCTCCAACCCCTTCTTTCTTCATAAAGGCAAACTTACGCATATTATTCAGACATTTAATCTTCTCCGAATTTCCTTTTATTATTCTTCGTTGCCGGTTTGGTTTCGCTTTTCAGGACAGGAAAGTTTCATTTTGCCGACGCTTGAAAAAAAAAAAAAAAGAAAAGAAAAGGAAGAGGTCACCTTCACACAAGGTTCTTTTTTTTTTCTCTACTGGCCTTAAAGAAAAGAGTCAATATGTTTTCCTAACTGACATCTGTATTGGTGGGAAAATAAGGTAAACAGGTGACATGTAGACTAATCACTTTCTAGTGATAATGAAAAAAAAAAAAAAAAAAAAAAAAAAAAAAAGAAAAGAAAAAGAGATGAATTTATTTGGCGCGCAATCTCCCCATTCCGCAGCCAAATAAAAGATACAGATATACAATCGTATTGCAGTGTTTTCCACAAAATAAATCGGTTCGCAGTTAATCTATTATTTACACCAACCTATCGGTTGCTACAAAAGAATACAAAGCCCTCACCTTTGTATGTGAGTAAAATCCCCCTAATGCCCAACCCTAATGCCCTGATGGTGAGTCCCAACCCTTTTTATAATATATGTGGTAGAAGGCGGTGGCTGAATGTCTTATTTTCCTGGGGGTGACGTTAAACTCTAACAGATAGTGAGTTTCCATTTTGGAGCTCTGGGGAATGTGGAGTACTCCTTCCCAGGTCCACTCTGACTCGGAGTGGTAGTGCTTGTTAGGGTTCCATCTATGGATTAATCCCCCCAACCCTAAATAGAACAAAATCAGTTTAATTTGTTTAAAAATTGTTAAAAAATGAGTACTTCTCAAAAATGAATAAAAGAAAACGTCTTCTGCATAAAATGACCCAACAAGGACATGCCGTAAAATCCAACCAACCAACCAAACAACCAACTAACCAACCAACAACCTATCCATTTCTCTGTGGGAAGTCTCTCGTAATGTGATAGCTAGTGACCTAGGATAAACAACTTTTACTAGTGAGTGTGATTCTCACTGAGTTTCCAATAATTATTACCTTGTCCCAAATCAAGCTCCGCTACAGGGTGGCATTTTCCCAGGCATCACCTATATCATTTCAGTAAAAAGAAATGTAGCTCAGATTCAATAACTGACATATGAGAGTCTCCAAAATTTAAATAGATGAATCAATATCACCATGGACAGTTTGACACTATGGTTATGACGTGTAACCATTGTGGTGGTTTGAGTGATTTGTCAGGGAAAGTTTATGACTAACGGAAAAGTTTGAATGGTGAGTCAGCTTGGACGCGTGGATACTTTTGATTCGACAAGGACGGATGACACGGCGAAGGGGAGAAAGGAAGAGTGCGAAATGATAGGCTGAAGTTTGGAGATTGAGTTTTGTCACCTGGTTTGCTCTGTGCGGTGATCATAAAGATAAAATAAAAACTACTTGATCAAGTACCAAAAAGATTCTTTGTAATTCATTTAATTTGAACAAGCACAGCCCTTAAAAGACACAGCTCTTAGATGAATTCAACTCCTTTAGTTAGAAGTCAACCTAAGCAACAAGATGGCCGGTGGACATGGTAGAAGCCTCACCAAGTAAGTCTCATCAGTCTCTCTCTCACTAAGAAAGTTCTCACTCGCAACCACACTCTCACACACACCAATTAGCGATGTCAATGTGCGTATGTGAGACGTATCACATTTGGTTACCGTAACAAGGACATAACATAGTATCAATGTGATACGTGTGCACTTATAGTGCTATAAAAGCTATTAACTATGAATAGTTAATTAGGGCCCTTCATTGCTTCATAAATAGAATCATCAATATCATCATGGATAGCTGTTAACAATGAAATACTCGGTAGATCCTTCTCTCTTTATCGAATAGAAACATCAATATCATCATGGACAGCTAATGATTATGAAATATTAGTTAGAATCATTCATGCCTTCTTAAATAGGAGCATCAATATCCTTATGATCAATTTGCAACTGTAAAATGCTTATCAGTATTCCTCATCCCTTCCTAAATAGAAGCATCAATATGATCAAGGACCACTGTTAAGTATGAAATGCTAATTAAGATTTTGCATCTCTTTCTAAATAGAAGCATCATTATCAAGGACCGTTGTCAAGTATGAAATGTTACTTAAAATTATAATATCAACATGGATAGCTGTTCACTATGAAATAATAATTTGGAATACGTCATCCCTCCCTAAATAGAAGCATCAATATCAACATGGACAGCTGTTAATTGTAAAATGCTTATTAGGATTCGTCATCACTTCCTAAATAGAAGTATCAATATCATCAGTGACAGTTAACAATGAAATGCTAATTAGAACCTTATTTACTAGATAGAAGCATGAGTATAATCAAGGACCGCTGTTAAGTGTAAAATACTAATTATAATGTTCACTCTTTCCTAAATAGAAGTATCAATATCATCAGTGACCGCTGTTAAGTATGAAATGCTAATTATCATTTTCTATATAGACAGCTGTTAACAATGAAATATTAATTACAAATTTTCATCCCCCCACTTTAATAGAATCAACAATATGAACATGTATAGCTGTTAACAATGGAGTGCTAATTAGGAACCTTTACTCTTAACTAAATAGAAGCGTCAATATCATCTTGGACAGTTATTAACTATGAATAGTTAATTAAAACCCTTCACTCCTTCCTAAATAGAAGCATCAGTATCATCATGGATAACTGTTAACAATGAAATGCTATTTAGAAACATTTACTCTTACGTCGCCATTGAAGAAGATCCGAGCGTACCTTGGCTCGTAACCTAAGTTTTTCAAATGCCATCCTTGGCCAGTTGAAAAGGGCTTAAAGTAAGTAAGTCCTGAGTTATGGAATCCTTTGGTAAGTGAATAAGTCCTATCCTGCGTATTGTTAAAGGTCCAATGATTTAATCCTATGTCCGTCGTCCTCGAAAGTCGCAGTAGTTATGAGTAGTTATGGCCAGTACTGCCGGTTTAAGTATTGTATCAGCAGAAGAGTACTGCCAGTGATTGGCCAAGAGAGATCACATGGTTCTTGCCGAGTCTATATGTAAAAGCGGGCATTCAGCACACACCTTATAAATCAACATCAGTCAACATTTACTCTTAACTAAATAGAAGCGTCAATATCATCTTGGACAGTTATTAGCTATGAATAGTTAATTAGAATCCTTCACTCCTTCCTAAATAGAAGCATCAGTATCATCATGGATAGCTGTTAACTTGAAAGTTATTTAGAATCATTTGTAACATAACAAAGGGGGGGGGGAGAGAATGGAAATTGCCAATATGTTTGCATAGACATTATAAGGATGAATCAGCACAACGGCACATGGCATTTTTCTATTGGTCGAGAAATGGCACTTGACGAAGTGGGTTAGAGGAAGAGTGAGAGGTGAGAATGTTAGGGGAGTTTGGAAAGATGCGCTGATAGAGTGAGACGTGGCCCCTGATTCAGTACAGCTGGGCTTGTGTGAAAATAAAAATCCATGAAAAAAGATAGGTTGCCTTGTATTATTTCTACAAACTATTAATGGCACAAGGCAAGATGTTCCTCAGCTGTTAACAATGAAATATTCCTCGGAATACTTCACTCTTTCCTAATCAGAAGCACCAATCTAAAAAGACCGATTTCACAATGGAGACCCTGTGGAGATACAGCCAGGACTCAGTGGGTTATCTGGTATTTAATAAGCCAGTCTAACAACAATCGGTTGGTTGGTCTATTGATTTTAACGGCATATCAACCCGTCTGGTGTTATGTCATAACTAACGGTTAGGATGTAATACATACTGAGTATTTATATTTATACTTTTTAGTAATTGGTTAACAATGTGTTAGCACCATTGCGGATCATGTTGTATTGTATTGATTAAGTTCATGTCTATATTCTATGGTAACATTTTATTTCCCTCTAGAAGGACAGAATGTCCTCCATGTTGACATTTTCAAATAGATCTTTCATATTGTTTGCATTAGAATAACTGTTTCTGATGTGAGCAAAAACCTGCATTATAAATAACTGGTTAACAGTGAAAGGTGTTTGAAATGTTTTACATTGTGGTTGTTGTTCTTGTTTGAGTATATAGGAGTGCGTTAGTCTTGTGTTACAAATGTGTAATCGGGACACAATAACTTGTTCCTTTCTAGACTTTCTTAAAGTTGGTCTCCAGTTTCCAAACAATCGGATATCTCGTATTTTCTCGCACTTTTCTCGTTCTTTTATTTCTTAATAGCTTCATGGTTTCCGGTTTCTAAACCCTAGGAAATTCATTCTTGTAGACATTATTTTCTTATCTTTCCTCTCACAAGAAAAAGACTTTCAAGGATGGCCCGGATATTGACGTAAAATGGTGATGTTGACGAAGGCAGAAAATATATATGTGAACGTAAAGATGGGTCTTTTTTTTTCCTTGATCTCACGTAGTTCTGACCCCGATTAAATAGAATGTCACTGAGATGGTTTTACCCACGGTAAGTCATTAACTAGATTATAATCTTGCAATTATCGTCTACGGGTTCAACTCATTCCCTCATCCTTATGCGTTCACGTCCGCTCTTTTTCTTTAACTGCTTTTCTTGATATTAATGGAAGATTCTTCTTGTGTTTTTTCGAAAAAGAAAACCAGGAAGAAGAGAAACAAACAAGAACATCAAAAATGGAAAAGACTCAGTGAACTGGAAATGGAATTGGTCTTTTAGATATGGCATTGGCAATTGTCAAAGAGAATTGGAAATTCACACAAGGTGTCGAAAAACGATCGAAGACGAAGAAATCGATTAGGATATCGATTTCTTTTTTCAGTTTCGTTTCGAAATCCTTCTTCACGATCCGAATCATTGACAACTTCCTTTTGCCTTTGTTTTTTTTTTGTTTTTTTTTTCATTTCTTTTGATTTTTATTATCCATCATTTTCCTTTCAATAACTCCTTTTCTTCCTTTCTTTTCTTCACTTCGATTCCTGTCTCTTTTGTTCAGCATCATTTAATAATTTTCTAAATAAATCCACCTATTCTTCTTTTCTTTTGTATAGTTACTTACAAAACAACAATTTAAATTTTTGTCCAAGGTTATATATATATTGTTTGTTTGATTCATTGATTTAAACATCATATTAGGTAATCTTATGCATTTTCCTTTTACAAATCCGTCGCGGGCGACGATGACGTCACTCCATGTCGTTCAACAGTTGTGGACCCTCTAGTGGCTAATTATTCCAATTCTGGACCTACATATGCGGTCACACACATTGCAAGGGTAATATCCATCTGCATTTTGTGGTGCATTACGACGAAGACGTTGTTGTATATTGTACAAACGGAAATAGGAATTTCCGGTTAAATTAAACAAAGAAAGATGAAAAAATGACAAAGACTTTTTCCCCGTAAAAGCGAAAAAGAAGTTAAAAAATGGAAGCGAGGCTTTCCGGTCAAAGAAGCAGGGAGAAGATAAAGAAATATATAACAAAGGTCCGTTATCAGATCAAAAGATAAAGATGCGTAGGAGGAACTATCAATATAAAAGGCCTGAGGGTTCGAGCCGACAGTCAGACAGCGGACGGCGAACCGAGCACAAGGAGCGACCGTCGACACGGTCCATCGCTGCCAGCAGGCAGTGAGGTTCGTCCCCCTTCCACAACACCATCGCCAGTCATCCCAGCAGCAGTAGTAGTCATTGTCACCGCTCGCCACCCACCACCCGAGGGAGAGAAATAAAATCAACTCCTACTATACCCATGTGTTGTGATTTTCTAAGTCCGACTACAACATACCCGCTACGTATACAGATACACGATTTAGCAGCGTGAATTTGAAGCCGCTATATAACATATTTGAATTCGATGCCGCTATGCAACAACGTCACTGCTCTGCATATTTATATCTAGATATTGAGCCGCACTGCTCCTGTGCGGCATGTGTCTCACCAACCCTGAATCGCATTCATTGTATGTTCATCAGGTAGTCTTATCTAATAGTGTTACATAATCATTGGACACCTAATGATTATGACAATAGTGTAGAAATCATATTAATGCAGCTGATGGCCTTGAGGGTGAGTGACGCGCTTGACCTCACTCTGACCTTGCCTTGCGGGATAAACCGTGAGAACCGGGAACCCCGATAGAAGCCCCTTCCGGTTTAAGGAGTAAGCAACTCAGTTAGTCAGTTAGAATTTAGAAGCGAAGCTAGCAAGATGTAAGGATCTGCGCCCATTGTCTGGTCTGGGGTTTATGAATAAAGTAACATCAAAGTAAATCGAAGTTTTGTGTTTATTACCAAAAACTAACAATAGCACAGGGCTTCTGATAACGAGAAACCCCAACAGAGACCAGACACGAAGTCCCCAAGAAACACCACGACAAGACCAGACCAAGATAGATAATAAAGAACCAAGCCGGCCAGAAGAATAGACGACAGAGTAAGTAAGAGAAGTATATAACATATAGATATTTAGTGCCGTAAAGAAGGCTATACAACAATAGATCAATAGCCATAAATGATACCCTAATAGATATTACCACTGCAGGTCAAGGTGGACCTGGGAGTATTATATTTCTGGCATATGCTACCAAACAAAAACAACTATACTGCCAACCAAGCCTTTATCAGATAATGACTGCGATCAGGCATAGTTTCGGGAATGAAGCATCCTTACTACTCACCATAGTGCCCCCAGTTTTACCATAGAACACTACCAGACTTTTTTTGGCACAATGTAAGAAAGCAAGAAGAAAATTCAGGGTCCTCATGTAAATCACCACTTTCCACATTCACCAATGAAAGAGATAATTCAATGATGAGAGATCTGAATAAACTGACAAGAAATTGAACCTGGATTACAGTTGTAAATTCAATGCACATGAGCCCAGCAATGAAGCGTTAATTCAATCATCAAATATTTGACTTCATTGTGATGACTACACAACGCTGAATGTTTAAGTAAATGCGATGATCAGCTTCAAAATTGGCCAACGTCCTTGTTACAATTTTGTGGGCCATCCTCTAGGCTTCAAACAAGAGCGCTTTTCCAGCAGAAATCCATTTTTATTGCAAATAATTTTTTTTGTCTGTATCCAAAGTTATTAGATACTTTTTAATAGACAAACATTCAATATACACAGCACATAGATAACAGTTGGTACAACGTTCATAGTAAAGAGAGATCAGACACATTCATGAATGATACAGATATACATATTACAGACATGAGACTAGCGATAGTCCATGCTGAGAATAACTTACTAGCTAAATCTTCGTAGAAGGGACAGACAACTCCACCAGGCGAATACAACTAACGCTACAATGACAAAAATGCCTTCTTGAAGATTTGTATGTAATATATTCACCAATGTAGTATGGTCAAAGAGAGTCAAATATGGTGTTATCAAAGGATGTAGTTGTTATATTCAGTAATGTGAGGTGACTACATAAGGATACATCACAAGACACTGATGTGGATTTGGCAAGGGTTTGTACACAAGATTTTTAGTTTTTTTTATTATTATTACATACAGAGATGCTGATAAGTACACATCCTGTGTCCCTGACACATAAAAATCTAAAAGGATGCAGTAAAATCATATCCATGCATCCCAGTGTCTTTCTTTTTTCTTCCCTCACCATATCAAGCTAACTGTAAATACATTTCAATAGAAATGAATTACATGGGATAGGGTAGAGAATAGGGATTAGACAGCTTTAGTTGTTTCTCCAGTTCATAAATAAATAAAAAAGAAATCATACAATTCATTAAGAAACTTAAGTTGGGACCCATAAATCTTTCCGGATGTTGGCCACGTGACCCCGCCTAGTCTAAAAATTTAGGTGGTGAATTGTAGCACAAAATATTCCAACAGTCCTTCCATATTTAAAGTTAAAACGATCATTAAAAAACTAACAGATATAGGAGTTAGGTTATGACAGTTCTAAATGACACTAATCTCTAAACTGCTGGTTCAGTCCAGGTCAGGGGCAGCAATAATAGAATAATAATTAACTCAAGCTTAATACCTATAACCCAGCTATGGGTAGTGGAATGAGAACAGGATACCCCGTGGACGGAATAAAGGGTTAGGGTCAAAGTTCCATGATGGCTCCCGATTACGACAAACAAAAGACTTGGAGAAGGAAAACTCTGAATTCAATCCAGTTAAACTCCGTTTAAAAATTGTCCTACTCGTGCGGGGTGGTGGTATATATATATATATATATATATATATATATATATATATATATGTGTGTGTGTGTGTGTGTGTGTGTGTGTGTGTGTGTGAAAAGATGGAAGCGAATCCGATGGTATGCAGTATAGTACGAAATTTGAAAAAACACAGGTTTAAATAAAATGAGTGGTAAGTTTCATATTTCAAACCGTCAACTTTTCCAGCGTTCCTTCTTCAAACTTCAAATTTTGAACAGATTGATAAACAAGGATTATCGCAGTTTTTCTCGTTACTCTGTGATAAAAATTTATTTTTCCTTATATCAACAGATGCCCTGAAGAAGATCTACTTAACAGATCGAAACACTGCAGCGTCGGCTAATAAACTTACCACTCATTTTATTTAAACCTGTGTTTTTTCACATTTCTCACTATATATATATATATATTTATTTATTTTACAATGTTTTCATAGATCAATGTTCATTATCAACGACCGCGGTTTCATGCTGAAAGCAATCATCAGGTTGAGGAGCAAGATCCAATGGTGTTTGTTGTGGTTCTTTACTAAATCCTAAATGTGACTTTGAGTAAAGAACCACAACAAACACCATTGGATCTTGCTCCTCAACCTGATGATTGCTTTCAGCATGAAACCGCGGTCGTTGATAATGAACATTGATCTATGAAAACATTGTAAAATAAATAAATATTAGCTCTTACAAACTGTGATTGAGCACTGTATTTTCTTTGTTTCATCGCAAAAGAAATTTTGTTTTTACATATACCTATATATATATATATAGAGAGAGAAGCTACACGTGGAGACACAATGAAATCCTTGAGATTGTTGCGGATGCGTCGAAGATCGGATGTGAGACTGCAAATAAAGCTGATAATAACATCAACAAAGCAATACATTTTGTTAAAGAAGGAAACATTTTCAAATCTTCGCGTAAAAATAGGCACGTGTCTTCTATATTTGACCGCTCCTTTGCTGGCACATTGCGTGCAACTTGGAACATCGACACGTTTTTCCAACTGAAATAACTCTAACGGCCCAGCGTCCTGATATTGTCATTTAATCTGTTAATCAAAAGAAAGTTTCAAGAAAATAACTTATAAATTTTAAAACCACTTTTTAAAGTATTGAATTTATATCTTTTTTATTTTTCTATATATTCTTCAGGATGTGATCTTTCAAGAAATGTAAAAATTAGTTTGTTTTGGGAGTACGTGAACGAGGTTACGGCCCGTATCGCACCCAATCAGAGGGTGCCGCTCGACGTTGGTTACGTCGTGGACAATGTCAGTCCGCCTGCATACACCATAGATCCTTTTAGTTAGGAGGCTGAATGATCATCAATCCCAGTTTTTTTTTATAAGACATATCCAGAACCCCAATCCCAAGTTTTTTTTATAAAACTACCCGAGTCACCCTAATATTTTCCCTGGAAAGTCATTTTTTCTTGTAACCCAACCCGCCTGGCCTACAGAATCTCAATTTTTTACCGACCACCCACTAAGGACACCCACTCCCATATTAGAGGCACTGACCGGCTTGCTTTCAAACAACAAAGTGCGGAAGACAGTCGGTGGGCCTACACAATAGCTGAGGGAAAGGGGGAAACCAAAATGACCCACAATTTTTGTTTTGTTTACATGTGTTTTTCAGTTTCTTGGGGTTTTTATTTTCAATTTTTGTCCCACCCCCTCCATCGCCAATCATCAATATTGGGAAATTTTTTAAGTAGGATACATGCATAGAGCGAATGAGGTATTTTGGTGGAAGGGAGCTGCGCAAGGAGAGAATGCAATAATTTTATTTTTATTTCTGCGTGAACAATGCGTCAGAAACGGATGGATAAAAAATTTATTTCCCATTGAAGTCGGATGCCAGGGATTTATTACCAACTCAACCTCGGCATTTTTGTCTAAACTTGGACTTTCTCCATCAGACAAGAGGAAATACTTAAAAAAGATTCAGGAGAAGGCTCTGACCGCATCAGCGTGGATATGGCAGTCCTATATTGTGACATCAAACCAACAAAGTCTGGTGGTATCGTGAGATACTGCTGGGGCGCTCTGGGTTAGTGGTAATGATGATTCGACCCCGAAACCATGCCTGAACCCAGAGTCATCATTTGATGAAGGCTTTGCTGGTTACAATGCTACTGTATGAATGGCAGTCATTGTATGGAGATTATATATAGGCGGTTTGTCTCGGTCTCCATACATTCTGTTGCGTCTTATCATTTTTTCTTTGACACAATTTGTTAAAGAGATGCACCCACGTGTTGATGCATTCATTGTCAATAGTGTGTGCGTCTACAAGAATTACTTTATTGAAAACAATGTTATCAATGTACAAAATGGTAAAAGGGAGGATGAGATCACGCGTCAAATGAGAAGAGTTGACAAGAAACACGATTGGTTGTCGTGGATAGGGTTAGGCATTTGTTGTGTGCAAGAGATGTGTGTGTGTGTGTGTGTGTGTGTGTATGTGTGTGTTGTGGGGTGTCTGTGTGTCGAGGACGTAAATCTGGCTTTCGCCATTTTGTATCTTAGTGTTACATGATCGATCGGAAATTAGGTAATGAAGAGGACGAATCCCTGGTACGTCTACCGGAAATGGATTTTTTTCTTCTTTATTTCTTTTTTTATTTAACATCTAGGTCGGTTCTCGGTATAGTCTCTTTGGTGATGTCCTTGGTGATGAAGAGAGCTTACTTGAAGAACATGTTCGCGTTGAGGGAAGCGGGGAGAGAAAAAGACAGAGGTATGAAGAGAGAAGGTCGCATATGGGGAGGGGTGGATTCGGATCAGGTAGAAGCAAGAGGGAATTGTGGGGATGGAGTGGGGGGGGTGAATGTAAGAAGATGCAATAAAAACGCTTGCAATTGACTGAAGGGGATGATAAGAACCTTACAAAGTGGGAGGAAATGAGCCTCGATGTGAGGACAGATAATGGATAGATAAAAAAAGAAAGAAAGACGGGCACATCGGTGGCAAGAGAACAGAAGCACTGATAAAGTCTGGAGGATAAAATTGGCCGTTTATAAAAGGTAAGTTAAAGATTGTAAAGAAAAAGGGGTAGAGAGAATATGAGGGAATGACTGAGAGAGAGAGAGAGAGAGAGAGAGAGAGAGAGAGAGGGGTGGGGATAGAGAAAGTCAAAAGAAAAGTTGAAAGGAGAGAGACAGACAGACAGATAGAGAGAAAAAGCAGGAGAGAGGGTACTACAATAAAATTTTCTAAACGAGATAAATTGGAGAAAGCCGGTTAAAACTTGAGGAGTGTTAGAGGCATTATATATATATATATATATATATATATGTGTGTGAGTGTGTGTGTGTGTGTGTGCGTGCGTGTGTGTGTGTGTGTGTGTGCGTGTGTGTGTGTGTGTGTGTGTGTGTGTGGAGAGAGAGAGAGAGAGAGCGAATGTCGGTGGGGGAGTGAAAGAGAAAGAGGGAGGGGATAGAGAAAGTCAAAATAAAATTTAAGTTCAAATGAGAGAAAGAGAGAAGAAGAAAGAAAGAGAGATAGAGGCAGAGAGAGAGAGAGAGAGAGAGAGGGAGAGAGAGAGAGAGAAAGAGAGAGAGAGAGAGAGAGGGAAGAGAAGGAGGGAGAGAGAAAAAATTTTCTACTATAAAACTACTAAGACACATGAAAGTAATGGAGACAGAAAGAAAGAAATACAAAAGAAAGAAGAAAAGAAAAAAGTGAGACAGAGAAAGAAAGAAATATAAAACAAACAAATAAAGAGGAGAGAGAAAGAGAGAGGGAGAGAGAAAGAAAGAGAAAATAAGGGAGTCAGAGAATATATATATATATATGAGAGAGTAAAAGAGTGACATATAGAATGAAATGATATAAGATTGAAAGAAAGAGAAAGAGGAAACTCAAGCGAATATAAAAGAAATTTAAAGGTATAATCCACAAAACCGAGACAGCTCTGACAAGTTACACATCTACACACACATAGCCATCCACACAAACACTTACCCCCCATATATATATATATATATATATATATATATATATATATATATATATATATATAATTTAATATAGTAAAATAAATATATAAAGGTATTACATAGCTATTCATTTGATGGCAATAGAACAGTCACAACCTTAGGTTTCATACATGCTAAAATCGCATGCATTCATCAGGTGACGTTGATACGAATATATAATAGCACTATTCTGTATATCGAGCACTCTCTTAATACTACTGCAATTTGGCGCACCATCCCCGTGAAAGCTAAAGCGGTGACTATCCCAGGCTATAGTTATATATATATATATATATATATATATATATATATATATATATATATATGTGTGTGTGTGTGTGTGTGTGTGTGTGTGTGGGTGTGGGTGTGTGTGTGTGTAATTAAGCAAAAGGCAGGTCTCCTTGTTTAACGATTTCTGGTCAACTTTTTTTATATTTGGATGGAATTCGTGGATTATTCCACCAAAGTTCATATCCCGAGTACTTTCGGCACTTCGAAGTGTCATCATTAGGGGTGATGTGTTCCAATTTTGTCAAAGTATATGAATGGATGTGAGACCTGACTTTTGTTTAATTCCACATGTATAAATGAAAGAATGCCCCCCAAATACACACACAAACACACACACACACACACACACACACATATATATATATATATATATATATATATATATATATATATATATATAGGTAGCTAGACATGGGGAAAGAAAACTCTGAATTCAAACCTGTTAAACTCCGTTTAATAAATATATAATATATATTTACCAACCCCTCCACACGAGCAGGATATGACACAAGATCAATTTATTAAACGGAGTTTAACATATACCCATTTCATCTGCCATATATATATATATATATATATATATATATATATATATATAGATACAGCAGATGAAATGGGTATATAAGAAGAGAATAGGGAAATAGAATTAAACTGAATCAAAAGCGATATGAAAGAGAAGGAAAACTGAAAGATAGCAAGAAATAAGGAAGAAATAGATAATAGGAAGAAGAAAAATGATGGAGAAAAAGGATGAAGTAAAATTAAAGAAAAATTTAGTCAGAAAACGTTTTATCAAAGAAAAAGAAAAAAAATGATAAAGCTTATAGGATAAACTTAAGACGTGTGTTGTCAAGTTATTTTTCTTGCCACACTGAATGATTTGTGTAAACAGAGATTTCTGAATTGGTTAAGTGCATATGAAGTCAATACAAATATTGATTTGAAAATTGTTTGCACAAAAAGTGATGGAAGAATTCTCTGTCCAAATTCACAATTTAAAGCGTATGGTTGCTGATGAATCAAATAAATTGATCATTATCTTTTCTGATCAATCAATCAATCTTCTTTGCTCGTCACCTTCCATCTAAATATTCACTAATCGATTTATCCATCCACATGTTTACCTATCAATATCATACACACTGACGCATACAAATTTAAAAGGAAGCTGTAAAATCATATCTACGTATCCCAGTGTTTCTCTTTTTTCTTCCCTCACCGTTTCAAGCTAATTGTAAATACATTTCAATAGTTTCTTAGAAATGAATTACGCGGGATAGTTTACAAGGTAGGAATTAGGCGTCTTTAGTTGTTTCCCCGGATCGTAGATAAAAACCCTACAATCTATTAAGAAATTTTAGTTGGGAAATGAGGTAGAATATAATCCTATAATCCTTGTCTATTTGTGCGTGTTAATGAATCCTTGTCTGTTGGTCCATTCGTCTGTGCATCCCACAAGCAACTTAGCGACAATCCACCAATGTCTTTAAATAGTAAACCAGCCACCAATTCGAGCGTTTTGGCTGATTCAGACCACGATGTCTCGAAGAGTCTTTAAATTTAGGTTGTGATCTTCAACACGTGTGTGTGTGTGTGTGTGTGTGTGTGTGTGTGCGTACGCAGGAAGAAAAATGTTTATATTCTAGTATGGATGAAATGTATTATTGTTATTTGTCGACACGTTTTTCGACCAAAATTCGGTTACACACAATATTCTATTTAGAATAGTTTTCCACTACAAAAAATGGAGACGACACTTCAAGTTAAGGTCTGTTCAGCCACTCATGTGGTTGCAGATAAAAAAAAAATAAAAAAATAAAAAATGGACACTACGCTATCGTCTTTAGTAGACGGAAGGATGCCAACCAAAAATATTACAAAAACAACTACACAACAAAGTATATATGAACGCACACTTAACTAACAAATAGGCATAAAAACGGAGGTACGTGTGGTGTAATATCTATCATCGTATGAAATGGACAGGGTGAAGGGAGTTCGAATCCTGGACGAGGCTTTTCGCATTTCATACATCACTGATACTCTTGGGGAAGATAAACATACAGCTATTCTCCCTCACCCCGGCTATGGTCAAATAATCTGACAGACTGAGCTTGGTACGGCTACCATACTGTTGTGATGTTAGTTCAACAGTAAAAAAAGAAGTCAAGTCGAGGTAGGGTAAAATGAGACAAGTGTATTTACAATAAGGTACAAGAACGGCTAGCTTGCCGCTAAACGGTAACAGTACAACCTTTTCACTCGGTGTCTCACTATTTATAGTGAGAACCGGTGTCTATTCTCCACTGTAGGAACGGCCGGTACAACACATACTAGGAGAAAGAACACTCTGAATTCAAATCTTTTAAACTTTACTTAAAAGTTGATATAGTGTCACATTCAGCTCGAAAGGAAAGGTTGGATAAATTCATCATCATCATCATCATCATCATCATCACAAAGGATAAATACATATACGCATAAAATAATCCGAGACTGATTGATATGCCGTTAAAATCAACCAATCATTCTAAAACTTGTATGAACTCGTTTACATATCTTGATATGTGCTTTCATATCTAACTCCGTTTTCGACCGGGGGTCCAGTGATCTTCGGTCCCTGGAATTTACAAGTTAACATCGTTGATCACAGGGGGCCATCTCCCCAGGCAACACCTACCCCCTTGATTTAAAGCTACAGGGATGGGGTTGTTGCCCAATGCCTGAGGCGCCACGTTGAGGGGAAATGCCGACGGGATCAATGCATTTTTGTGCCTACAACCCATGAGCTTTGGCTTGTGGGTGGGCCCACATAAAAATGACCTTGTGTCACGCACTCATAAGTGGAATGGGAGGCAAATGCCTCTATAAACTCGTTTAGAGAAAGCTCCGACTATGGGTAAATAGTATGGTAGACTGGGCTTAGTATGGCAACCATTCTAGGAGAAGGAACGCCCTGAGACCTTGTGTCTTCAGGACAATGACTCGTGAAAGAACAACCATTTAACTCCTGCTCGCACAATGTGTCTGACTTATATGCTAAGTCTTTAATAGAGGTATAGTAATTATTTATTTGTAACTTAAACTTGACTAACGAAAGATATCGAATGGCTAACGTACAATTATTGTGTTGAAATAATGAAATATGAACGTCTTTTAGGTCAATATTCATGCATTCATGAATTCAAATCTGTTAAACGTCCCTTAAAAACTGACCTTGTGTCACATTCTGCACGAGAGGAGGAGTTGGATAAATACATGTACGCATAAAAGAATCACGTGGTGTAATTGTTAAAGTCAAGGGAAATAGACACGTCGCCCCAAGTTCAAATCCTGGACGTGGTAATTGCATTTCACTTAGTGTTAATACCCTTGGAAAGGTATGAATCCTACTCTCCCTCCAGCTAGGGGTAAATAGTAGGATAGACTGTGTTCTTTAACCTTGGTTAGGCAACCGGTCTAAGAGAAGGAAAACTCTGAATTCAAACCTGTTGAACTTCGCTTAAGAAATTGACCGTGTGTCATATCCTGCTCATGCGGAGGGGTTGGTAAATATGTATGTATACGCATAAAAGAACCCGAGACAGATTGGCATGCCATTAAAGTCAATCTAAAACTTTTATTAACTTGTTTAAAGAAAGCACCGGATATTTTATCACAGAGAGTGTTCATATGTTTATGACTTATTATTATATTATATTATTATTATTATTATTATTATTATTATTATTTCTATCTATTTCCTTTTTTTGTTATTCTTTTTCTGGTGTTCATCTTTTTTTTTGCATCTAATGTATTTGCTGATAATGTTCACCTTGTTTTATTTGCCTAAGGATCCAATGTTGCCATGTTATTCTTGTCAAAATCGTCTTTCTTTGTCTTGGTCGAAGCTTCCATGATATTTTTATTACTTTTTTTTTCTTTTCTCTTGTTTTTCGACGTCAAAGGAAGTTTGAATCAGTGGCTTCCTTTCGCGATGAGTGGTTTTATTGTCTTCTGTGGACGGATTGATTGTTTTCAGCGTTGCAATTTTGTCTTCAGTTGCAGATGACGACTGGATAGAAACGGCTATTTCAGGATTAGAACGTTTAATAACCTGTCTAGAGTGGAGACACTTATAACAATATGGATAAAGATTAACAGGCATCGTGGGTGGGTGCGAGAGAGAGAGAGAGAGAGAGAGAGAGAGAGAGAGAGAGAGAGAGAGAGAGAGATAGGGAGGGGAGAGATACAGAGAGGAAGAAGATTGACCAGGTAGGAAAAAAGAACGAGGAAGGAAATTATATAAAGGAAAGAGAAGGAGAAAGAGGAGAGGAATAAGAGGAAGGAGTAATTCGGTAGAAGAAGAAGAAGAAGAAGAAGAAGAAGAACAACAACAACAACAACAACAACACAACCACCATCATCAACAACAACAACATGTGGTGCATGAGAAAAAAGAATTAAATTACGAATTAATTCGGTAGTAGAAGAAGAAGAAGAAGAAGAAGAAGAAGAAGAAGAAGAAGAAGAAGAAGAAGAAGAAGAACAACAACAACAACAACAACAACAACAACAAAAATTACTAATTAATATGAAAGATAAACTTGGAATAACGACACGAAGAAGAAAAAGATGAGATACAATATAAAGACAGTGGAATGAAAGCAGGAGAAATGATTGATAAATGAATGAAGGAAAGAAAAAAAAGAAGGAAAAAAAAGAAGGAAAGGAAAGAATAAAAAGTAAACGTAAAAAGAAAGCAAATTTCAATTAGGAAAAGAAAGAAAAAAAAAACAAGAACGAATAAAAAAAGACGGAGAGGAAGAAGGTATAAAAGTAAGGAAAGAATGGGGGGCAGGAAGAAAGGAAAAAAGAGAAAAGAGTAAAACGAGAACTAAAAAAAACAAACAAAAGGAAAGTAGAAGACAAAAGAAAGAGGGGTAAAAAGTGATACTTAAGGACGGAATCCTAGTAGCTAAACAGTCCATGACAACCGACACTCAACTTTGGTCCTTACTTAGGCTAGATGGGTGGTGTTAGATGCTCCCTATTAATCGGCTGGTCACGCTAAGCCCTAGCACTTATATGATTGTCTCAACCCTATTATCCTTATTTGGTTTTAATTAAAACTATTCAAATACGTACCAAGAAGGAGTAAAACACAACGTTTGCGGTATAAAATATCCCATCAAGGGTTGCCATGCCGTAAAATCCAACTAACAAACCAAATATTAAAGTAAAAAAAGAAAGGAATGAAATGAAATCGAGATGGTGACAACAAGAATAAGATATCATCCTCATCCTCATCATCATCATCATCCTAATCATCATCATCATCATCCTCATCATCATCATCATGTCACGTTCGCAGCACGGATATCCATGACAATCTCTAACCAACCTTCTCTCTCATTCATTGTCCCAGGAAGGTCCTCAGCACAGCAACCAGTATCCGCGCAGAGCTGGTCAATGTAGGCCATTGCTGGGCGGCCCACATTAACATGTCCATGTGTTGGCTTCCAAAGGAGAACGTCGTTTATGAATTCATCCTTGCTTCTCCAGCAATGTCCAGCATGTCTTGTTCGTCTCACTGGGATGGTTTGTGAGATAGGGGATAGGTGGCCGTACAGCTGCTCACTTGTGGGTTGCTGTTTCCACGACTTGTTCAAGATTGCACGCAGCATAAGATATCACAACGATGAAAAAATAAATCAGAATAATTAATAATAATACGTCAATATAGGATTGAAGTACGAATCAGCTTATGGTACAATAAGACGTTAATTGTATAAACGCCATAAACTATTTAACGAAATTTTGATCGACGAAAACGAGAAAGAATCGAATAATAGAAACGTATGTCTAAGTACAAGAAATATTTAAGGGGATTCTTTTGCAATAAATCAGGATTAAATCACTCCTAGGCTTATATGCAATATATGACTGTAGTGTAAGTATATACATATTTCTATATTAGTAATTGGAAATACTTTCTTTAACTGTCCTATATGGACGAACAATCTCTGTGGCGAAGGACTATCAGATTTGGTCCGTATACTTAATAGACAGTGTTAGAAATACGCCAGACTACACAGCGCAGGGTAGCGTCGTCAGTTATGTTATTGACTGGTTTCATAGGAGGGTTTCGTTCTTCCAACATAATACCCCACTCAGCCAGCCAGACCCCGTTGGAAACGATCAAACTCCAACACGCCACCCATGTGCAATGCCAACAGAAAAATAATATTACGCCAACGCAATCCTCGACCTTTTTATATCCGATTGGCCAATTCCACAGCCAATCAGCGTTAAGGGTAGTTTTCATAATCAGGATCGCGCGACTCAAACTTTTTTTATTTAATAATACATTGGCATAGCTGGTATGATACTCTTTGAGCAACGCTCAATGGGGGATTGAAGAAACATAAACATATGTTTAAGTACAAGAAATATTTAAGGGGATTCTTTTGCAATAAATCAGGATTAAATCACTCCTAGGCTTATATGCAATATATGACTGTAGTGTAAGTATATACATATTTCTATATTAGTAATTGGAAATACTTTCTTTATCTGTCCTATATGGACGGACAATCTTTGTGGCGTAGGGCTATCAGATTTGGTCCGTATACTTAATAGACATAGATAGTTTTAGTAGAAAAATAATTCGTCGTGCAGAAATGGATGTTTACGACACAGTTACAATTCTTGTGGCCAGTTTTGGCGCTTCAAATGAAAGCAATTTACATATCCCGGTTGAGATATTTTATGTACAAGTTTTATTCTATTCATTCTTGTTGGCTATTCAATTTTTTTTAATTCAATATTTTTGTAAGCACATTTTAAACATTTTAGGAACACTATGGAGCAGAATTACAAGGAGTATTTACTGATACTCTTTTCTTCGAAGGAACAATACGGACCAGGATTACAAAGAGTATCTACTAAGACTACACTCTTTTCTACCAATGAATTCTACGGACTAGAATTACAAGGAGAATCTTCTGATACTAAACACCTTTTTACCAAGGTCCTCTACAGACTAGGATTACAAGGAGTATTTACAGACACTACACTCGTTTCTAACTAGGATTTTAAGGAACACTATAAGACTAGGGTAACGTGGTTTCGTCACAAACTTCTAATCATTGTTAAGAATAATTTTATATAGAAAACGGACATTTCTTTTCTGACGAGTTTTTTTTTCAATCCTTTTTAATTTTCTCGACATCTTTTTTATATCAGTGTGGAATGGAGCACATTTTAAAATCCTTTTTTTTCTATTTAACCCATAGATGTGACCCTAACAGGTACTACCACTGCGGGTCAGAGTGAACCTGGGAGTAATGATAATAAAGGGGTACTCCGTATTCTCCAGAGCTCTAGGATTGGAACTTTGCCATTAGATTGTGTTTAACATCATAGGTTAAACGGCTTAGACGGGCGGTCGGAGCACCTATATGATTGCCGCAACCTTGTGCCCTTACGGCAACCCCCCAAAAAAAACCTTCCTGTCATGTACGTGCTAGAAGGCAGTGGCAACCCATGATTCTTATGGACAGAATCCTGATGACTGAGTAGTCCATCACGAGTTGCCACACACGGCGAACCGGTGTCCTCATTGGAGTGGTGGGTTCTTACCCCTCTGTAGAGGCACAGTCGGTGTATTCTACTCCGCTAGCCTACAGCGTGCACCAACAACTTTGTATTAAGATTAGAATAATCTATTCATATATACAGGGCAGTTCGTATATATATATATATGTGTGTATGAATGTATGTATGTATGTATCTCCGGGGAAAACTGCGAAAATAAAACACTGAACGACAAAGTAAATATATATACTGTTGTGATGTTAGTTCAACAGTAAAAAAAGAAGTCAAGTCGAGGTAGGGTAAAAAGAGACAAGTGTATTTACAATAAGGTACAAGAACGGCTAGCTTGCCGCTAAACAGTAACAGTACGGTAACAGTACAACCTTTTCACTCGGTGTCTCACTATTTATAGTGAGAACCGGTGTATATTCTCCACTGTAGGAACGGCCGGTACAACATATACAAATTCTCATATTGATTGATTGAACTAATCACCTCATTTATATCTTTTTTTTATTGTAAATTATTGAATTGAAATTTCTTACTCTATTGATAGATGTGGTGTCATTCCCTCTACCCAAGCGAAAGAAATCCTGACATCCGACCAGGTCTGTTTTACGTGAGGATTTTTTATGAGGCATCCACCGAACATCCAACTCGCGATAATTAATTATGGATCTGCGAAACTAACTTTTTATCCCCCTCTACCCAGGCGATGCCGGTTAGCTGCTTCTAGTCTGTTATAAAATGCAATTTATCTTTGACATACTTTTTTGATAACAAAGGATTCTTAGCACATCGTTTTGACATAATTCCATTTCCTCTCAACCTCTTTGTGATAGTTCTTTGAGATAAAGAAATCACAGCACTAGTTTTGAACTTTATCCAAGTCTGCTAAGGATTCCATTCTGTCTCTGAAAGAACCAAATTCTATTCATTGGTTATCTATTTTCGTGATAGCTGTTCGACCAATAATTGGCCAGTCTTTTGCGATAACACCGGATTTCTTTTTTCAAAATACTGGCCACTTCTCTTTATATTGGACAATTTGTAGATTGAAAATCTGTACGGTTTCACTATTTAAGATATCAAAAATCTGTTTATACTGCATTCTCGCTCATCTAATTATAATTAGGTAAATGTCTGTCTGTAACAGAAACTACCCTCATCAATGACGTCACATTTCCCTTAGTTATTAAAGTCATATTCTCAACGATTAGTCATTATTCAATCTTAATTAGCATCTTATTTATTAACAATATCTCTATTAAAGTTTAGCTGAGTTAGATTTTCTGCAAAACTGCCCATATTATTAAGGTATTTGACTCCACTTATGAGGGCGTGACACAAGGACATTTTATGTGGGCCCACCCACAAGCCGAGGCTCATGGGTGGTAGACACAAAAAATGCGTCGATCCCGTCGGCATTCCCCCTCAAGGGGGCGCCTGAGGCGCTGGGCAATAAACCCAGCCCTGCCCCTTTAAATCGAGGGGGCCGGTGTTGCCTGGAGGGATAGCCCCCTGGGATCGACGCTGTTAATTTCATTAATAGTCACAGGCTCCGAAAGGCCCGTATTATATTTACCTCTCACCCCACTTATGAGGGCCTGACACAAGGACATTTTTATGTGGGCCCACGCATAAACCGTAGCTCATGGGTGGTAGACACAAAAAATGCGTTGATACCGTCGGCATTCCCCCTCAAGGGGGCGCTTCTGTCGCTGGACAATAAACCCAGTCCTGTCGCTTTAAATCAAGGGGGCATGTGTTACCTGGGGGGTTAGCCCCCTGGGATCAACGCTGTTAATTTAAATTAACAAAGACAGGCCCCGAAGAGCCGATGTTATTAATGCATTCAAAATCCTGAAATATGTGTTTAAAATAAAGATTTTTTTTTGTATATGGTGGGAATAATTTGCATAATGATTTTAATAAAACTAGGTTTAATAACACATTATTTACTGTTACTGATTTCTAATAATATCATTTTATTCTCATGAATAGCACAGAGATCTGTGCAGTAAAGTGAGGAGCTGATGGTAAGTGTGGTGCGCTGTCTTAGATGCTAAAAAATTATCTCCTTGGTCTAGTGCTAGTGAAAAGGGGATAGACTCCCTCTATCTGGCTGATACCAACTTTAGGCCAGCCCAATTACTTTACTATTACTTACATCATGTGAGAATGTGGTCTAGAGTAAAATTGGATAATGAAGAATGTAGATAATTTAGTAAGAGCAAAATAATTCAAAAAGGAAAGAAAGAAGAAAAAACATCACACAAACCAAGTTCTATTCGTCGTCTCTTGAAAGTCTTAGCAAACTGCTCCAATTCTTCCAAGTCAATATTTTCTTCGGGCTAAAATCAAAAAAGAAAAAGCAATCCTATATATAATTTCATATAAAAATGAATTAGAATA
>CM042154.1:88461170-88463670 GCA_023376005.1 Doryteuthis pealeii | reverse complement strand
GCGTGGATATTGGATGCTGCGCAGACGACCTCCCGAAGCCAATGAATGATAGGGACCGTTAGCGAGAGAATTTCATGGATATCCGTGCAACTAGCGTGACAGGATAATGATGATGATGATGATAATAGTGATGATGTTGATGATGGTGATGATTAAATATGACTTTAAATTCACAGACTGGTAAAGAGGAAAACAAAGAACTAATTTTTAAAATAATTATTTTTAAATTCATAATTGTATATCAAGTTGAGTTTTTTGAATTTGATAAAAAAATTTTTTACACATCTGGCCTGAATGAAAAACAAAAATTAAACTTCAAAGATACGTGTGTAAAGAGACGAGCACCTGCTAATAATACTGTTATTTCTTTCTAGTTTACAAAAAAAATATTTTTTTGTCTGAGGCAAGAATGTGAATAGGTGTTGTTTTTTTTACTAATTTGGGTGTGCTGAATTCAAATTTATAAACAGTTTTGCTATATCACCTCTAGTTTTCTGTCTTTTAAATAGTCTCATTTTAATATATACAGACTATATACGTGCTTATTTCAACAGTTGCAACAGCTTATTACAGATAAAACAGGATAGATAAAGAACATTGACGGAATAAATATACTTGGATGACACAATGTACAAAATTCATAGTACCGCAGAAAGTTAGAAATGTGTTTTCTTAGATGATCTGCCGACTACCAGTGCACTACTGGCCAATGCACTACTGGCCAGTGCACTACTGGCTGTTGATTGAGACGTGTTGGCTACGCTTAACTGCCAAAATCCGTCTTGATATATAGCTATATATATGTATAATGTAATGCTATCACTTACATTTATTGCATAATAACTAAAAAAGAAGACATAAGTCACACAATACTAGAAATTAACCCTGATGCATATACGCCTTTATGTACAATATGTGTACA
Source organism: Doryteuthis pealeii (assembly GCA_023376005.1). NCBI lineage: Eukaryota > Metazoa > Mollusca > Cephalopoda > Myopsida > Loliginidae > Doryteuthis > Doryteuthis pealeii. The sequence continues at coordinate 88,462,748 of CM042154.1, read as the reverse complement.
AAATGAACAGTATGCATATCTAAAAAAAACTAGAGGTGATGAGTACAAACGGATTTCCAATCTGAATTCAGCACCCCCAAATTAGGTTAAAACAGCTATTTTTGTGCTTGCTTCAATTTCTTTGTAAACCGGTGTTATCTGATTTTTATAAGATTCTTGCTATTCTAAGTGACAAAATGACGAGATTTCTTTTAAAATAAATTCTTTTTTCTTGAAATTCTGGAGACCACGTGGTTTTGTCTAATTGATTTTTCATGCGTCAAACTGGTTTCAATCATTTTTCTTTTAATTTACTTTAGTTAATGAAGTTATCACTGAATAACTTTAAGATTTAAAAAAAAAGATAATCCCAACGAGAAACATATTTTGTTTCTCGTAATTTTTTATGTGAGGCTTAATAATTTGAATGATTTGTACTATTTTCCTTATCCTTATTTATATATATACAACGTTTCAGCCGATGTGACCCCCGGCCTTCTTCAGATGTTTCTCGGCAACCTTCTTGGTAAAGTCGGGAACCTTCTGTTCGAAATTTGGAACCTCCTTATCGAACTCAGGGGCCTTCATATCGTAATCGGGAGCCTTCACACAACTTAAGTACTGGATTATTTGGACTATTTTCCTTATCTTTATTTATATATACGCAACGTTTCAGCCGATGTGACACCCCCGCCCCAGCCTTCTTCAGGTGTTTCACGTGAACCTTTTTGACAAAGTCGAGAACCTTCTATTCGAAATTGGGAACCTCCTTATCGAACTCAGGAGCCTTTACAGAACTTAAGTATTTGTATTATCTGCGTTATTCGGACTATTGTCCCCATCTTCATTGTTTTTTGTACACCGTTTCGGTCGACATGCCCTCCGGCCTTCTTCAGGTATTTCTTGTCGGACTCGGGAACTTTCTCGGACTTGGGAACCTTCTTTTAGGACTCGGGAAACTTCTTTTCGAACTCGGGAACTTTCTTGTCGTAATCGGGAGCCAGCACAGAACTTTGAACCTAGCCCTTTATTTAGAAATACCTGACGAAGGCCGGGGGGCATATCGGCGGAAACGTTGTACAGATAACAATGAAGATGGGGACAATAGTCCGAATAACGCAGATAATACTAATCATCAAGCCTCATCTCAAACATTCAGAGAAGTATTCTCTGTTATTATCGCCCTTGTCCAGTATTGAACCTGCAACCTAGAGATGATTGCCACTTGGAACTATATCAACACAGCCCTTTATATTCGTTACACGTTGTGTCGGAATAATCCAAATATATTTTGCTTCCCCGTTTTTAAACCAACATAACAGAATGCTCGGACGAACGCCTTACTTTTTTGGTAGTTTAAAAACGGCACAGTCTTGCTGTTCTAAATCCGATGCATTTTTTAGTTTCTTAATATTTACGAATTCAGTCGACTTACATATTTACCCTAATCATTTTTTTTTGTTTTTTATTAAAGATATTTTTTGAAATTCAGAACCAAACATTAGATTCTTTTTTACTGACTGATATTTTGGTTATTTAATGTAAAATCTCGGAATCAATATATCTGACTGATATCGGGAAAAATATAGGCCGTTTATA
>CM042154.1:88446170-88448670 GCA_023376005.1 Doryteuthis pealeii | reverse complement strand
TGATCTGTGCGAAAAAAAAAAAAAACCAAAAAAAACAAAAAAAAAAAACATCAGAGACCTCTCGATAGGTGCAGCGTTCCACCTCAGCAAAAACAATCTCCTTGTCTCGCGCTAGAACAAAAGGGATAGACTCCCTCGCATTTCGACTGATACCGATAATAGGCAACTCCGCCCACTTTGCTTACTACTTAATTAAATAAAAGCCTTAAAATAAAAATGTTCTATGCTTGTACTAACACACGCATCTGCTACATAATAGATATGCATAACCTAATAAGATTCCGATTTCTATACTGATCTCCACCAACTCAGCGCATGAGTAGCACAGTTTGGGTAATTGTTGAGAATTTCAGGATATAAGGTGTGTGTTAAAAGCGCACTCCTACTTATCGACTCGGCCGCAAACATGTGATCTATCTCTTGGCCAATCACTGGCTGTACTCTGAGGTTTATACAATACTTAAACTGGCCCTACTGGTCATAACTACTGAGACATTCTTGGACGACGGACATAGGATTAAATCACTGGACCTTTACTAATACGATAGGATAGGACTTCTACGCTTACCAAATGATTCCATAACGCAGGACTTTCTTTAAGCCCTTTTCAACTGGCCAAGGATGGCAGTTAAAAACTTTATATTAATCTGATCTGTGCACTAAATCATTGGGAACTGACTGTAGTTATGGTGCACCTCCTCAACAAAGATTTCATTAGTTTAGCCCTGGAAAAAAATTGATAGACTCCCAAGCTGTTCGGCTGATACCAACAATAAGCCACTTGGCAGAATTTATTTCACTGTTATAAGAAAATATATGATTGATATAAAGAAAAGAAAAAAAAATCTAGAAATGTTATATTTATGCTGGCGTATAGATATATCACAAAGAGAAAAAAAATTGACGCAATAAAATGGAGAAGAATATGAAATAAATCACACAGAGAGATAAAATGGCGAAAAAAAGAAGGAAGCGAACAAAAAAGAACGAAAAAACAAAAACAGAACTTATAAAAAGCAAAAAGGAAAATAAAAATCACGAAGAAAAAGGATTGAAAGAAAAAAAATGAAAATAAATGATAAAAGAAAGAAGTAAAAAAGAAGGAAGTAAGAAGAAGGAAAAAGTAACCAAGAAAAAGGAAAAAGGAAAATGTACAAAGAAAAAGAAATCAGAATGAGAAAGAAAATAAAGAAATATAAAAAGGAAATAAAAAGACAAAAATGAAAATACAAAGAAAAAGAAGAAAGAAATATCAAGAAATAAATTAAAACAGAAAAAAAGAAAAAGAAAAAGAAGAAAGTAAAGTAGAAAAATGAAAAAAAAAATGAAAGAAAGAACAAGAAAGGGAATGAGGCAGTAAAAAATAAAAAAAGAAGGAAGTAAACATGAAAAAAGGAAAAAGAAAGTAAGAAAGAGAATGAAGCAAGAAAAAGGAAAGAAGGAAGGAAGTAAAGAAAAAGGTAAAGGAGAATGAAGAAGAAAAAAGAACAAGAACGGGAATGAGGCAATAACAAAGAAAGAAAAAAAGTAGGAAGTAAAGAGGGAAAAAAAGGAAAAAGAAAAAGAAGAAAAGAATGAAAAAATAAAGAAAGGAAATGAAGCCGGGAAAAATGTAAAGAAGAAAAACGTGAAATGAAGCCATACAATTAGTGAGAGTGAGTAAGAGTTCTCCGATAAGAGAGTTCTTCAGTGATAGATAGATAGATAGATAGATAGATAGATAGAGAGAGAGAGAGAAGATTAAAGACTTACTTGGGGAGGAGATGTTACTTGCCTCTTGACACTTCTACCATCTCCACCGACTGCCATCTTGTTGTCTAGTTAAATTGACTTCTAACTAATGGAGGAGTTCTATGGGCTTCTGTTGGACTTTGCTTGTTTAAATTAAATGAATTAATCAGGCATTTTTTGATCAAGATTTTATTTTATCTTTATGCCCATATCACTGCGTGGGGAGAGAGCTAACCTGTCCTAAATGAGGGCAGGAAATAAAAAAAAAAAGTAAAGAAAAATAAAATAAATTAAGTAAAGAAGAAATAAGAAGAAAGCAAATAGAATAGATTGAAAGTCACAAAGGAAGAAGGAGGTAAAGAAAAAAAGAAGAAAGAAAAAGAAATGAAAAAAAAAATCTAGGAAGAAAATATGATCAAAGAAGAAGCCAAAATAATAAATAAAGAATAAAAAATAAACAAGATATGAACAGAAAAAAAGTTAAGGAAAAGAAAAGAGGAAGAAAAAGACCAAAAGTTTTGACAATGAAAGTTTGGTCTTCAGAGAAACATCGATTTCTGGAAAGAAAAGAAAAAAATATTTCGTATTTTTCTGAAGGAGTGAAGCATTGATATGTAAGTCTTCAGATATTTGGTCAAACAAGTGTAAAGAAACTCTTTCCTCTTTTCCACTTACTCAAACACACATCTATTCGGGCAAACATGATATATATATATATATATATATATATATATATTATATATATATATATAATATGTGCGTGCGTGTG
>CM042154.1:88438670-88441170 GCA_023376005.1 Doryteuthis pealeii | reverse complement strand
TATATATCTTTTCTTTCTTTCTTTCTTTCTTTCTCTCTCTCTCTCTCTCTCTCTCTCTCTCTCTTTCTTTCTCACTCACTCACTCTTTCCATTTTGTGTCCTTTAATCAAGGAATAACACAGAGACATTTTCTTGTGTACACATTATCCCCCCCCCCGAATACATTTTTAAATAACACGCACGTGGGTGAGAGCAACAGAGAAAGACATACATTTGGCCATAACGGGCTGCTATACCTGAAATACCTGAAGAAGGCCGGAGGGTATATCGGCCGAAACGTTGTACAAATAACAATGAAGCTGGGGACAATAGTCCGAATAACGCAGATAATACTAGTCCCAAAATGTATTGATTTTGTCTAACAACTTCCTGTTAAAAATATTGTATGAACCCTTGACGTTGAAATAATCTAAAGTAAATAAGTTAGAAAATCTAAATTAAACTACTAATTAAAATACAGACTAAACTTCTTTCTAAAAATGATAGGATATGCATATTCATTATGCGCGTAATAGTAGATATTTATCCAATCCTTTCTCCGCGTGTAAGATGTGACACAAGGTCACAATTATGGGGCATACAGTGAGGATCAAACTCATTTTTCAGTAGTAATGGATCTGTGTGTATTAGCTTGAAACCATTACACCACCACGAGTCGCCTTTATGGGCGTATTAGTATAAACATAGAAAATTCGCATTTTATCTAACTCAGTAGTAAGCAAAGTAGACATAGTGGACTATTGTCGGTATCAATCGAAAAGCGAGGGAATCTATCTCCTTTTCGCTAGCACAAGACAAAAGAGATAGTTTTTGCTGAGGTGGATTGCTACACCTACCGACTGCTCACAGCTTGTTCTTTTCGTCACAGATTACATTATTCAAGCTGTGCTACTCGTGCTTTGAGTTGTCGAAGACCGATATCGAACCCAGAACCTTGCGATTCCTAGGCAAATGCTTCACTGATTGAACTAAACCAACTCTTTGAAATTAGTGATAATATCAAAAGAGAAAATTAAATTGGCAAACCGAGATTTTTTTCTAAGTCTATTGAAATATATATATATATATATATATATATATATATATAATTATTATAATGGAGATTGTGGGTTTGTCTGTCTGTAACCGAAACTATATTACTATACAAGTCACAATTCCCTTCGTTATTTACATCACTTTCTCATTTTTTAAATTTAAACCTCAATTATTAATAAAATTGTTTTACATTATTAATACAGTTGACTATATCTACATACTAATAACATGCAATTGTATTTATATATACAACAAAATAGCGGATAACAGTGTGAATGGGAAGGCTAATTTGCATATTGATCTTAAAAATTTGATTTTAATAAATGTATGCTTAGTATTATTGATTTCTAATTGTTTGGTTTTATCTTATTGAATATGAGCAAAAATCTCGGGGATAAATCTTAAAAGAAATCCATTAACAAGAATAAATAACTGTAATATTATTCTTTACTTCCTATTTTAACTAAATAGTTAAATTAGGAAAACTTACCAATGAAAGACGGGAGTAATGGAAAATGATGGAAGAGTTAGTTTCAAAGTTGTTCTATTTTCCAATCATACCCCCTCTGTTCCAAATCTTTTTATCTGCATTCTTATTCAGTTTCATTAGTCTTTCTAATTTAATATGATATTTTAGTATATTAAAACATAAATAATTGCACCCGGAGGGTGCATATATTTGGTAGTATATATAATGTAGAATAAATAAAGGATAGATGAGAAAAGTATTGGCATAAAAAGGTGCTTAATGCTAATAAAACAGAGCAGATTTATAATCAAGCCACAGTTTTAAAAAAACAAATTTTAGCATTATATCATCCCATCGCGTGAAAACGCTTCACGTTTATATAAACGCTAAAAAACTACTGGTTTTTAAAATCTCGACCATTTGACTAATCTGAAGATTGCATAAGCATGAAACTTAAAGTTATGACTTTAAATCATCCATAATACCATTACTATTGATTTTATATATATATATATATATATATATATATATATATATATATATATATACATATATATATATAAATGGGAGTTGTGTGTATGTATGTCCAGATAAAACTAGGAAAATAAAACAATGACAAACTAAACATATATACACATTAAATATCACCAGTTCTTGCTTTTTGTAAAAAAAAAATGTGAATATATGATTTATATTCGAAGATGTACATAGAAAATAACAGAAATTCTACTTAAAAATGTCCAGCATTCGTAAATCTCAATAGTAATAATATCAATACATTAGGGTTCCCCCTTATACACAGGCACTACTATGTAGCTGCTTCTAGTTTAGCGTAAGAGTTAAAAACTTCCCTCGGTATTTTCAGGAGTAGGAACAAACTTTTCATCTTCACAACGGAACTATTTTAAGGGAAATAAAGTTAATTTCTCATCGGCCAAACCCTGTAATTTGTGGTAGTGATACTAGTGATTTTGTGAACACCATTAACATTCTAAT
>CM042154.1:88406170-88433670 GCA_023376005.1 Doryteuthis pealeii | reverse complement strand
TTGACCCGTCCCTTTCTGCCATTCCCCTTTCAACAACATCTGGGAAAACCAATTTCTTTCGAGGTTCTGTATATTCAATTTGCTTGGTCATTTCTTTGGTCGGGGGGTGCGTGGGTGGTTGTTGGTTTGATTTTACGGGATGCAACCTTTGGGTTATTTTATGCCGAAGACATTTCGATTAATTCACACTTAATGGGAATCAAATAAATACCGTGGTAGAAAATGGACACGGCGAGATGAGTTCAAATCACGGACGCAGCTGTTTGCATTTCACATAACGTTAATACCCTTGGGGGAAAGGTACGAATCCAACTATTCTACCTCCAGCTATGAGGAAATAGTATGGGAGACTGAGCTGTTTAACCTTAGTTAGGCAACTAGTCTAGGAGAAGGAGAACCCTGAATTAAAAGCCGTTAAACCCCGCTTAAGAAATTGGCCTTCTGTCACATCCTACTCGTGCGAAGGGGTTGGTAAATATATATATTAAAAAAAATAAGCCATGCCATCATACCGACTGGGAAGACCAATTTCTTTCGAGGTTTTGTATATTGAATTTAGCTGGTCATTTCTTGGGGCGGGGTGATTTGATTTTACGGGATACAATCCTTGGGTTATTTTATGCTGAAGACATTTCGATTAATTCACACTTCAAACTCAATTTTTAAACACATTTTGAAAACACTTTTTCTTTTCTAATTAAATTTGTTACGAATCGTGTGACCATTATAGGGCTGAAGGGAAAAGAAGTTTATACTGTAGAGATCCCTTGTGACATAAAGTGTTATCCTTTCTTGAAGTAGAAAGATGTAGTATCTTTTTTAATCCTTATCAGCTGATCCGTGTTAAAGTGTATAATCCTCATCAGTTTGTCAGTGTTTAGAAAATTGTATAATCCTTGTTCGTTCGTCTGTACACTCAGCGAGCAATTGTACGACGATTTATCAACGCCTTTAAATAGAAGATTAAATACATGTTTGGGCGTTTTGATTAACCGATTCAGACAACGCAGTTTTGGAAGAGTTTATAAATACATGTTGTAATCATCAGCACACATTATACCAAAAATAATCGCGTGGGAAGCGCGTGGTGTAATGGTTAAAGTCATGGGAAATGGACTCGTCGCCCCGAGTTCAAATCCTGGATGGGGTAATTGCATTTCATTTAGCGCTAATACCCTTGGGAAAGGTATGGATCCTACTCTCCCTCCAGCTATGGATAAATAGTAGGGCAGACTGGGCTCTTTAACCTTGGTTAGGCAACGGTTCTAGGAGAAGGAAACTCTGAATTCAAACCTGTTGAACTCCACTTATTGACCTTGTGTCACATCCTGCTCGTGCGGACGGGTTGGTAAATATATATATACCAAAAATAATCCAACAAACTCATAAATGGGACCCTAACAGGTAGTGTAGAGGCTAAAGTGCTGGACTGTGACATCGTAGGAAGCGAGGTTGAAATCCAGTCACGTTACTTCCTTGATTTTCGTTGATACTTGGAAAGGTAAGTACCCCCTCATTCCCTGCTGTGGGTTAAAATAGTACCCCTACATTTCTTCTACAAGGATGGATTTGGTATTAAATAACCAACAAAGTTTGATACGCCGTTGAATAAAGAAAACAAACCAAATATTGTTACACTAACTTCAGCATGAAATGACATGCTGTAAAACTAACCAATCAACTCTACTCTAAACATTTGATAGTCTTGTAAGCTGGAGGTTTTAGAATACACCGATTACCTCTCTGCAGAGGAGTAGATCCCCCAATGGGGCTACCTATTGGCCATAGGTGGCGACTCCTGATGCTTAATGATGGAATTCTAGTGGCCGAGCAGTCTATGACAAGCAAAACTCCATTTTGGCCTTTACTTAGGCTAGACGGATGGTCGGAGAGATACTCCTACGATCAATCGGCTGGTCACGTCAAGCCCTAGAACCTATATAATTGTCCATACCCTATTGCCCTAATAGCAAACACGACTATTTTTATTATATATGCGCTAGAAGGCGGTAGCTGAGTGTCTTAATGTACTGGGTATGAAATTAAACTCTAACTGATGAACTAGAGCGCTTGTGAAGTGTGGAGTACCCTTCATCTCAATTATTCACAGGTCCACTTTGTCCCGGAGTGGTAGTACGTGTTAGGGCCCCATCTATGGGTTAAACAGAAAAATTAGTAAAAAAATGGATGTTAATTAAAATAAATGAAACATAAATGTCTTTGGCATAAGATAACCCAACAAGGGTTGACATGCAGTAAAACCCAATCAACCATTCAATCAATGTAAAAATTTGCTTTCTGATATGTACTGTACTTTATTATTATTCATCTAGACCGAAGTTATATTTGTTTTTAAAAGTGTTCGGGTTATCATCTATTTTTAATAGCTTGCGGGTGTTCATATATTCTTTTTTCTGATGTATCTATGATATATTTTTCTGGTAAATTTTGTACAATTTTATTACATAAGTCAGCTTCAGGGGGTGGTTTCATTATTTTGTTTTTATTCTATTTTTGAAAGCGTACTATTGATCATTTTTTTGTTAGGTGCGAGTCACGATGTAAATACGGAGATTGTGTGAATTCCATTTAAGTTTGTTTGTCGCTGAGTTTGTCGGAAATATCAAAAGTCTAGACATTTTATGTTTGGTTAAATTTCTGTTTTCATTTCCATTTTTTTTTTAACCACGCTGTCAGATATCATTATCCAAAATATTTATCATTTACAATTCGGAAAATTCCTATCTGATAAAGATAATATTGTTCTGTTGAATAAAAACAAAATCACACGCCGTTTCATAGGAAAAAATATTTTACATGTGGTTGGTTGGCTGCTTGGTTGGTTGTTGGTTGGTTTAAGGTATGTCAACCCTTGTTGGGTTATGCCGAAGATATTTTGTTTTATTCATTCTTGTTGGGTATTCAATTCTCGCGCCATTTTATAAGAAAAATATTTTGACATTCAACGGGGCATAGAATATGCTGGTTGTATCACCTAAAGAGATGTAAGACCCCACCCCCAAGAAATGGATGTCCTGGGTATGCCAGTAAACTGCATACGATGGTGACGCCCCAGTTCTGCAGATCTGGGGACTGTGGAGTGCTTTTTCATGACCATTACTCTCAGGTCGACTTTGTCCCGAAATATCGTTATGATCCTATCGATTCAATAATTATTTGTATTCGGAAGGTTGGTTAGGTGGTTGGTTGTTTTTTATGGCATATCAATACTTGTTGGGTTATTTTATGCCGAGGACATTTTATTTTATTCCCTCTTCATGGGTACACAATGTTTTAACTCATTTTTCTAAAAAAAAATTTTTAAACTCATTTTCTATTTAGCCCATACATGGAACCCTAACATGTACTACCACTCCGGGTAAGAGTATACTTGGGAGCAATATTGATAAAGAGGTACTCCACATTCCCCAGAGCTCCATTATTGGAATTACACCATCAGGTAGATTTTAACATCAAACCCAGCCACCGCCTTCTGGGACATATATGATTAAAAGGGTTAGAGCTTGCCATAAGGGAAATAGGGGCGTGAATATCATACAGGTGCTAGGGATTGATATAACCGGACGATTCACATGCAACACTCTACTTTGGCCTTTACTTAGGCTAGACGGGAGCTCGGAGAGGCCCCCTCCGATCAATCGGCTACTGACGTCAAACCCTAGCACCTATATGATTATCTAAACCCTATTGCTCTTATGGCAAGCCTTTTTATAATATATGTGCTAGAAGACGGTGGCTGAGGGTCTTCATGTCCTGGGAATGATGTTAAACTATCTGATGGTGAGGTTCCAGTTCTGGAGGTCTGGGGAATGTGAAGCATTCCTTCATTACAATTGCTCCCTGGTTCACTCTGTCTTGAAGTGGTAGTACCTGTTAGGGTCACATGTATGGGTTAAATAGAAAATTGTGTTTATAAGAAAAAAATTGAATATACATTATGAATGAATTCATTTCAAAACTTTGTTGGCATTAAATGATCCATCGAGGTTGATATGCCGTAAAACAAAACAAACAATTAAGCAAACAACAAACAATCTATATAGAAGGAGGTTTGGCAATTAATTGAACTCAGACAGACAAACAGTATATTCCAAATTATTGATATAGATGCCAAAGAGTGATTTTTAGTTTGGGTTTGGGAATTCACAGATTAAAGACTCCCATTTCTCGTTCGTTCGGCATATGATCTGTTGGCATGCTCTGTTAAGCTAACAAGGGGACTAGTGAATTCATCGCCCACAGATGTAACGGTTAGTTGAAGCGTACACCAAACTGAATGCATAACTGCACTCGTCAGGTGCACTTGGAAGCATAATCGAGTGTTGCATCTCCGCAAGGCCCCAACACAAGAACATAGGGCATACGAACTAATAGCACGGATGAGTTGTTTTCGGCATAAAGGTAATCAACATGAAATCGTCTTCATGATAATATTCGTTGAAAAGTACGAGCCTCACTTACCCGACAAAATGAAGATTAACATTTGGGAGCAAAGAGTCATGAAGGGCAGGGGGGTGAGTGTTACTTTGTTAGTTGCTTGTAGGAATTAAACAGGCTAAATAGGGGCGCAGAAGCATTGGAATATGGTCGGGATATGAATATAAGCTTTTTAGGGCCGGGTTAGCTCAGTCGGTAGAGCGTTGGGCTAGAAACCACATGGTTCCTAATTCGATTCCGGTCCTCGCCAACTCAGCGTTATGAGTAGCACAGGGATCTGTGTGGTAAAGTAAGGAGCTATGATAGGTGTGGCGCTCCAACAATCTTCTTGGTCTAGCGCTATTGAAAAGGAGATAGACTCCCTCGCTGATTGGCTGATACCGACTTTAGGCCGCCCGACGACTTTACTTTACTTAGATATGATGGTATTTAAATGGAAATACATTTTACAGGATCGGTGATAGGGTGATAATTTAAATGAAAATAAGATTTTATTTTGGTTGTTTTGTTTTACGGCATAACAACCTCAGTGGGTCATTTAATGCCGATAAGGTTTTAAAATAAATTCATTCTTAATGGATACTCAATATTTTTTCTAAACACATTTTTCTATTTAACCCATAGATGTGACCCTAACTGGTAGTAACTCTCATAGTCAGAGTGGACCAGGGAGCAATAGTGATGAAGGGGTGCTCCACATTTCCCAAAACCCCAGAACTGGAACCTCACCATCAGATACAGTTTAATGTCATTCCCAACACGTGAAGACCTTCAGCCACCGCCATCTAGCACCCATATGATAAAAATTGTTGGGGCTTGCCATAATGGCAATAGGATTGGGACAATCATATAAGTGCTAGGGCTTGACATTGAGCAGCCGATTGATCGGGGAGGCCTCTCTGAATGCCCTTAAGGAATAAAAGGCGTTAAAACGTAATGAGACTGATACTGTATTACCATTAAATATATTTTATTATCAATTGAAATACGTGTTGTTTTTTTTTTATTTTACGGCATCTCAGCTCTTGTGGGGTTCAGCCCTGTCGGCTGAAGCTTAAGAATACAACAACTGCACCTATGCAGAAGGGTAAATTCCACCCTAAATAGAGCCACCTGTTGGCCGTGCGTGGCGATCTGTGATGCTTAAGGACGGAATCCTGGTGGATGAGCAGTCCATGATATGCAACACCCTACTTTGGCTCTTACTTAGTTTAGATGGGCAGTAGAAGAGCCTCCTCCGATCAATCGGCTGGGCACGTCAAGCCCTAACAACTACATGAATGTGCCGACCCTACTGTCGTTATGGCAACCCCAAACCCTCTTTATCATATCGTAGTTGAGGGTCTTCATATCTTGGGTATGACATTAAAATCTAACTGATGGTGAGGTTTCGGTTCTGGATGTCTGGGGAAGGAGGAGCACCCGTTTATCATCACATCATTATTCCCAGGTCCTCCCGGAGTGGTAGTACCTGTGAGTCCTATCTATGGGTTAAATAGATATTTTGTTTACAAAAATTGAGTTCAAAAAGTTTCTTCGAAACTATCGCTTCGACCCTAACAAAATTTTACCGGCATTAAATGATCCAAAATGGTTGATATGCCGTAAAACAAAACAAACAAACCTTGTCGATTTATTATACGCCCAAGATATTCATTCTTGCCGTGTATTAAAAATTATTTTATTTAAACTCAATTTTCTGAAAAAAACATTTTTGTTAACTCACTTTTTTTATCTATTCAACCCATAGATGGACATTAACATGTACTCCCACTTCGAGTCAGGGTTGATCTGGGAGTAATGGCGATGAAATGATATTCCACACTCCGCATAGCTCCAAAACTGGAACTTCATCATGAGATCAAATTAACGTCATACCCAGGAACTAAGATCTTAAACCAACGCCTTCTAGCACATATATGATAAGAGGGCTGGGTGTTTGCCATAAGTACAGTAAGGTCGGGACAGTCATATAGGTGCTAGGGCTTGATGTAACCAGCTAATTGATTGAAATGGGCTTCTCCGACTGCCCTTCTAGCCTAAGTGAGGGTCAAATTGGAGTGCTTCAGTTCATAGTCTTCTCAGTCACTAGAATCTGTCCTTAAGCATCACGTCACCACCCAGACACAGCAAGTGGTCCCATGAGAATGTCTTAACCGTCTAATGAGGAGCCGTCGACGGACTCTACACCTCAGCTGACAGAGCGGGAATACATATTAATCCTCTAAGCAGGTGCTCATTGTGTAAATGGGAAAATAAGACAAAATTAGATATTACAAAAAAAAATAAATAAATAAAAAGACACAGAAAGTAACACTCTCACAGGAGGCCTCAAACCGGAAGAACTGTAATGGTTCATAAGCTGTAGATTCTTGTTAGACAAGGTTTGGAAGAACAAAGAAAAAGGATCGTATTCTAAAAATAGATAAAGCCAGACTGACCGACACAAAAGGTAAAACTTCCGCCAACTACCGGACATTCTGAGAGCTGGGGAAATAAAGATTCTAGTAGTAGAGAACCCTCAGAATAGCAGTAGCCTGCGAACAGGCAAGTCACGAAATAAAAACCCTCCTCGCATCGGGTAAACAAATGCAAGTAAGCTTTTAGCACTAATAAGAATTTGTAAAGAGGAAAATTTATTACGTTTGTAACTTGTGGTTCATTTGATACAATTTATAATACACATATAAAGGACAATTTTTGTTATGACTCAAACATCTTTGTGATTATTTGTACTGTTTTGCGTGTTTAATGTTACATTTCGTATAAAAATTACCCCCAACCAAACACATAAAAAAATCCTTGGGGCATGTGCAGAAGGAAAAACAACTCCTGGCGTCAAAATGGAATCTTTTTATTTTCACATGAGGACTTAATACGAGACACACCTATTGACTTGCTCGGGATAATATCTCCCCTCCAAGAAATAGTGTGAATCAGAGAATAAAAGTCTTACCCTAAAGTTACCCTTATCTTTGTTCCTTTCGCTTCTAAATCCCCTTTCAGCTTTCCAGCCCACAGGAAGGAAGAAGTAGATATATTTGGGGTATAAAACACAAAAGAGGAGCGAACTTAAATGCGAATAGAATTGACAACCCACGTAGGAAATAGAATCCTTGACCTGAGTTCAAATCCTTTACAATGCCGTTTACATATTACGCAGCGTCAATACCCTTAGGAAAGGCATGAATCCAACCACCACAACTGAAGCTGTATCCACCAATAAAGCTATCTCATTAGGAATTTAAATACATGTTAACTGCCTAATGGAGGTGCCCATTGTATAACGGTTATTGCCGTAGGAAATTGAATCGTTGACCCGAATTCAACGATAAGGCCGTATGCATTTCACATAACCTTTGGGAAAGGTATGAATCGAAATATTCCATCCAAACTATGGCTAAATTGTAGCAGAGAAGACTAAATAAATAAATGGCTACCTTAGTTCAGATATAAATTTATTTCGGCATTCTTTTGCGTCTTTCAGTCTGAATTTTACTAATTTGAAAATTTCATATCTGGTCTTATTGCTATGATTTTCTTGTCTGTCTGATTTTTGTTTTTCAAATTTCTTTTTTTTCGCCTTAAATATAGGCGCACACTCGCAATTTAAAAAAAAGCATGGTTTATGCGTGTTGGTTTTGTATGTGATGATGCAGTTTTAAATCATATAAAAATATATATATTTATATATTTATATATATATAGGGTCATCTACAGACACGTGTTTTGACTTATCAAGTCTCTTCAGTGTGGCTAGACATTTTGTAAGCTACCTACAGGCGGAATTGAAATCCGATCGGTTGGGTGTCAGTCCGGCACCTTAATCATTAGGCAGTCTTCACTTACAGATATATATATATATATATATATATATATATATATATATATATATATATATATATATATATATATATATATATATATATATATATATATATATATATATATATATATATATATATATATATATATATATATATATATATATATATATATATATATATATATATATATATATTTATATTTATATTTATATATATAATGTTTGTAAGTGAAGATTCAATTAGGGGTGTATTTTTGCGTAAGGTGGTAGTTGTTTTGTATATGTGTGTATACATATACAAGTATACACTATTACAATTCCAAACAACATAATAGATATATACATACCTACCTACCTACCTACCTATATATATATATATATATATATTAATGGAAAATAAACATACAACTTTCTGAATATTTTTTCACAATAAGCAACGTAGAATAACAAGGAGAATCTCCTGAAAGTGACATTAACGAAAAGAAGATATGAAATTCTCTTTTGAAATCGGTTTAATCGACGTTTTTAATCGGGATTTGAAGGTTTTATAAGCTTTATGAGTGGGCTCCATATTTGATATTAAGCACCATAAAGGGATAAATAAGTGAGTTGCTTTTGCCTTTTATAATTTTATATGAACTTTTAAATATCTATCCATCTCAATTTGTTCATGTCTATCTATTTATCACAGTCTCTCTCTCTCTCTCTCTCTCTCTCTCTTATATATATATATATACATATATATATATATATCAATTGTAATGGCATTATGGAGGAATTATAATATATATATATTATATATATATATATATATATATATATATATATATATATATAAACAAGGTTTGTTTAGAATGGCTTTTTGCCGATAATTTTTGGGAGAATAAGTGCTTAATTGGAGTCGGACCTAATTTTGAAAATTAATTAATTAATGATGAATTAGGCGGGAATACCTATTAAATGTATATGCTAAACAAATCGAGAAAAATCAATCTCTGTATGTACATTTCGGCCTATTAGGCCCCATCAGCAGAGCTATATATATATATATATATATATATATATATATATTTACCTATTCCTTCAAGCATGGTGTGACACAAGGTCAATTTCTTAAGGAGAGTTTAACAGCTTTGAATTCAGAGTTTTCCTTCTCCTAGACTGGTTGCCTAGTCAATGTTAAACAACCCAGCCTGCCATAGCATACATGATGGGGAAGTAGTTGGATTCTTAACTTTCCATCAGTATATATGTGTGTATGTTAAGTATATAGAGTATCTATCTCTTTTTCCATCTCAGTGTGTTCCTATCGTCTACCTATTTCGGTCTTTACATTATCACGCAGATTAACGCTACACCAACTGATACAAGCTCTATAATGCAACACTTAAGCGCATAGGAAGCGCGTGGTGTAATGGATAAAGTCATGGGAAATGGACTCGTCGCCCCGAGTTCAAATCCTGGACGTGGTAACTGCCTTTCACTTAGCGCTAATACCCTTGGGAAAGGTATGAATTCTACTCTCCCTCCAGCTATGGATAAATAGTAGGGCAGACTGGGTTCTTTAACCTTGGTTAGACAACCGGTCTAGGAGAAGGAAAAACTCTTAATTCAAAGAAACTGACCTTGTGTCACATCCTCATTGAGTGGAGGTGTTGGTAAATAAATATAATGCAACACTTAAATTCACATTCATATATAGGGGGGGGGGGGGCTCTACCTACCGAAATTTCTTTAATGAAAATACAATCACACTGCACAAAAAAACTTCAAATAATCGAAGCCCTATATATCAAACAAAACAAACCCACCTTAAACAAGATAAACTTTGAAACTAGTCAACATGTCCTCAAATGCCTATAATTTCCCGCCAATCTTCCTTCCACCAATCACCTTACTTTCTGAAAACTGGTGAGCCCCCCCACCTCCTACTAATCTCTAATACCACTGTTCGTTTTAACAGAACTTGTAAACTCTAACTTACTAATTCCTACTGCTACTGCTAGTTTTAAAAGCGAGACAACGGAAACATTCCACCAGTTTCACACCTGAAAATGGCACAAACACATGCCGAAAGCGCTTGTAATGAAACCTCTGGTGGATTGCGCTACCAATTCCAGCCTGAAATTAAAAAGATGGCCAGACAGTTAGAAAGGATTGAACAAAAACTCGTCCGACAAGAATTGTCAGTAGAGTTTAACAAAACATGTTTAAAAGAAAAAATGCTGCCAAAATATACTTATTTTATATATATATATATATATATATATATATATATATATATATATATTAAATATACTTATTTTAATATATATATATAATATATATATATATATAAAATATATACTTTATTATTTCTACTTAGGTATTGAGCACTTTTTACTTATTAGCTTTAGTCTCCTGGTGGTTTTGTATGAATATATATATCTTATATATATATGCAAATATATAAATTGTTTTTTTTTTTGGGCCAAAGTATTGTACTAATTGATTATTTTTTGTTGGTACAATCATCTTGGTCTTTACTTTTTTCCAAAATTTTTTTCTTCCCGGTTGATGTTTGGTACTATATTTTTACAATCAAACTATTTGCTGGTTTTTTTTCTCACCGCGAGGATTTACCAACAAGTTTGGTATATGAAATATATATATGTATATGTATGTGTGTATATATATATATGTATATATATATGCATGTGTGTGTATGTGTGTGTGTGTTGTGTGTGTGTGTGTAATGTAATATAAAGGAATGTCTAAAACATTTTCATAAATACTTCAAAATTGATCCACTGGATTTTGAAAAGACCCCTTCTCTTTTTACATTTTATCTAGCGGCTCGTAAAATGTCTGTGCGCTACAAGTCGACTGCAACGAGAGAAAACAGAGGTAAATCGAAAAAGATAAGAAGGTTTAAGTGAATCGTACAAGCTAAGCGAAACCGAGAAGAGAAATTATATATTTAATAGCTAATCCTCAAGCAGTTTTGATTTTCGACTGAATGGAAAAAATACCTACAATAATCCGTCGAAACCGAAGAGTACACATATAATTCTATAAGAGAAGGACACACAGAAGCCATATAGAAAATCTCTATGTGTGTCTATTTGAACGTCACACGCACACGTATAGATGCACACATGCACAAATGCACGCGAATACACAAAATATTTTCTCTTTCCTCTCTCTCTCTCTCTCTCTCTCTCTCTCTCTCTCTCTCTCTCTCTATATATATATATATATATATATATATATATGAGTGTGTGTATGTGTGTGTGTGTGTGTGATGAAAATAACAGCTTTAAAAACATTCGACAAAATGTGAAAATATAGAGGAAAGGTGAATAAAAAACACAAACACTAACACTCGATTCAATCAATATTTCGAAAATTTTGAAGAAGTTTCTGAAAAATCGAGCCCAAATATTAATTGGTTCTATTGTTATATATATATATATATATATATATATATATATATATATATATTATAGTAATTTGAAGGCAAATACAATGCGTATAAAAAATAAAAACAAAAAGATGTTATTTTTGTCTTATCGATTTCGAAGCATGGACTTCATCATCACATGATAATTTCTCTTTTTTTTAATGTCTGTTGAACAGATATTAAAAAAAAAAAAATTACAGTTATTCGCCCATTTCATTCATAATATGAGGAAAAAGAAAGGAGGAAAGAAGAAAGAAAAAAAGGAGAGGAAAAAGAAATAAGAAGAGATATTATAACCACACAAAGAAAAACGTAAACACGTCCATTTCTGATACGAATCTCTGATGATGAAGTTCATGCTTCGAAATTGATGAGACAAAAATAACATCTTTTTGTTTTTATTTTGGCCTTCAGATTACTAATATATTATAACATACTTAACAATGCTTCAAGCAAATTACCAAGCATTATATATATATATATATACATATATATATATATATATATATATATATATATATATGTGTGTGTGTGTGTGTGTGTGTGTGTGTGTGTGTGTGTGTGTGTCTGTCTGTCTGTCTGTCTTATTACTGACTCATAGATTTGTCTAATGATAGTCTGTTTCTCAAAAAATAATTTGACATAAGGCTACATTAGAAATTGTTAATTCTGTAATGGATATCGTTGTTGGAAATGGACACGGCGATACGAGTTCAAATTTTACATGAGGTTGTTTGCATTTCACATGGTGCGCTTATACTTTCGGGAAATGTTCATATTCAACTTTCGTCCCTCCTGGTATGATTTAATTGTAGGGCCGACTGGGAACTTTAACCTAGGCATGGCATCTAGTCTCAGTGATTGAACATTCTGAATACAAATCTGTTAACCTCTAAAAAATTGGTTTTGTGTTACATCCTGATTGTGAGAGGACTTGGTAAATACATAGTCAAAAATAATCAAGTTAGAATGAACTCATATACTAAATTACTCTGGTAAACGAGCTTGTTAACTATTACTCCCTTTTAGCGTCTTATTAATATAAAGACGATTTGCGCACTAAAATCACGTAAGATGATAGAT
The DNA here is from genome assembly GCA_023376005.1 of Doryteuthis pealeii. Lineage (NCBI taxonomy): Eukaryota > Metazoa > Mollusca > Cephalopoda > Myopsida > Loliginidae > Doryteuthis > Doryteuthis pealeii. Next base: position 88,420,861 of record CM042154.1, on the reverse strand, counting down.
CAGTGATATATACGCATCTGTGCACATGTGTTATTGTATGTGATGCTAGTTAGGTGCCACATCTAGTTAAACAAAAAAGGGTTAAAGTATTAACACTTCTATGAATAGTTAAAAAAAAGAAGACAGATAATCTAATTTATTTATTGGATTATTTTTAAATCCAATAAAATCTTTAAAAAATCAGGATTTACTTCCATTGAACTTTTAAGTTAACAAATGAACGGTCGGAGAGGGAGCATTTGATTGAATGCAGACGAGAGCTTTTTTCAAGATGATGTGTTTTAGTCATTAATGTTTTGAAGAAGGTAACGGAAAAGATTTTAAAGAATGCGGAGGCAAATTTGAGATTGTTTTTATCAGGGTACAATGACGAGACAGTAAAATTTCTTGAAGCAGGAGTTTTGCAGAAGAAATAGGAATTTATGTTTTCTCTCCCCACAATGAAAAGAAAACTTCTCTGAAGTCTAATGTTTATGCATTTTTTGTGCCTGCGTTAAAAAAAAAAAAACTGAATCATCTGCCGTAAAGAACATGAGGATCAAGATGTTCCTGTCAGAGAAGGAAAATTATATTTTCTGAAAACATTACGAACTTACACGTTGTTTATTTGGGAGCGAGTGGTGTAATGGTTAAAGTCATGGGAAATGGACTGTTCGCCCCGAGTTCAAATCCTGGATGTGGTACTTTTATTTCACTTACCGCTAATACCCTTAGGAAAGGTATGAATCTTACTCTCGCTCCAGCTATGGATAAATAGTGGGGCAGACTGGGCTCTTTAACCTTTGTTAGGCAACCTGTGTAGGGGAAGGAAAACTCTTAATTCAAACCTGTTGAACTCCGTTTAAGAAATTGACCTTGTGTCCCAACCTACTCGTGCGGAGGGGTTGGTATATATATAATATATATATATATATATATATATATATATATATATATATATATATATATATATATATATATATATATATATATATATATGTTGTTTATTTTCACGTTTTGCTTGTGAGTTAGAATAATTTATTTAATGAAATAATTATTTCAACTAATAGTATTTTCACAATTTTCTCGATTAACTTGTAGGTCCAGGATTTTTTTATCTTTTTTTTTTTTCATTTTCTGCCTGTGATCTGCTTGGACTGCAAAATCTACCAGTTGGAAAGTTCCCTTTTTCTTGTTAATCAATACTATATCTGGTCTTTGGGTTGGGATGAGGAGATCGGTCTTTATATCAAAGTCCAAAATAATTTCATGCGTTTCGTTCTTAAGAACATATTCGGGTTTTTGCATCTACCATTTTGTTGTATGGTCAATATTTAGTTTCTTGCACAATTCCCATTTGATCACCTTTCCCGCCCAGTTTTGTATTCTCGTTGTGATAGTTTTCTAAAATCGCTTAATACATGGTTGATCGTCTCATCTCTGTCTCCACGCATAATACATTTACTGTTGTGTTGTGCTTTACCTTGTTTTGCTTATTTCCAAATTTATTTAGTATTTTCCTTGATATTATTTTCATTTCCAAAGAATAATTAATTTTGCTGCCTTTTATCTACCAAAATCTTACGAAAATGAGTGCATTAACGAATTAATGTCAATTCAGTTTATTTCAATGGGAAATACGAGGAAATTTAGTTAAGAGCAGAACGAATTAAAGTCGTAAGTCAAGGTATCAAAGTTTGTGGACAATTCCAAACCATTCTCTCTCTATCTCTCTCAGTCTGTTCATATGAATCTATCTATCTATACCCCCCTCTGTCTGTCTGTCTGTCTGTCTGTCTGTCTCTCTCTCTCTATATATATATATTTATTTATTTATTTAAGTCACCAATACAAAGTTCGTCTTTATATATATGGAAGTACGATGAGGAAATTAATCCGACAGTATGTGGAGAAATGTTTTTAAAGAAAACAAACACAGGATGTCATTAACAATGGAAACTCTTTATGTCGATACTTAAGTATTTCGTTTTTAAAAAAAATTAAAAACTTCTTCAGGACATTTATTATGTGTATGAGTATAAGATGAAAGATACATTGAACATCTTTCATCTTTTACTCATTCAAATTTTCAATGTCCTAAGAAGGTTTGAATAAAATAAAAAACGAAATAATTAAGCATCAACATAAAGAGTTTCCATCGTTCATGGCATCCTGTGTTTGTTTTCTTTAAAATTTTCTCCACACACACACACACACACACACATATATATATATATATATATATAGGTATATGTAAAAACAAAATTTTTTTGTGATGAAACAAAGAAAATACAGTGCTCAATCACAAATTGTAAGAGCTAATATTTATTTATTTTACAATGTTTTCACAGATCAATGTTCATTATTAACAGCGACCCAGGTTTCATGCTAAATAGCAATCATCAGGTTGTTGAGCAAGATCCTATGGTGTTTGTTGGAGTTCTTTATCAATGTCACATTTTATTATATATATATATATATATATATATATATATATATATATATATTATATTAGAGAGAGAGAGAGAGAGAGAGAGAAAATGTGACATTGAGTAAAGAACTCCAACAAACACCATAGGATCTTGCTCAACAACCTGATGATTGCTATTTAGCATGAAACCTGGGTCGCTGTTAATAATGGACATTGATCTGTGAAAACATTGTAAAATAAATAAATTATAATATATATATATATATATATTATATATATATATATATATATGTGTGTGTGTCTCTCTGTGTCTGTCTGTCTGTCTATCTGTCTGTCTGTCTCCCTCTCTAATTAAAAATATAATCAAAAAAGCTGAAAAACAAAACAAGTGATTAAATCATCAAATTCTTGTTATTTGATTGATAAGATAAGATTCTTCAAGAGATTCGAAAGGATTCGAATTATTCTTATTTTTTTATTGTTTTAATTTTCTTTTATCAAAAGAAAATTAAAATATGCCTAACTATATAATTAGTAGTAAAGTCTGCAGAGTGGCCTAATGTCGGTATTAGCCTAACATCGCGGGAGTTTATCCATTGACCGCGCTAGGGTTAGATCAGGGAGATTGCAGGATTGAAATGCCGTTAAACCAACCTGAGTGAGCTAAACTCATTCTATTCAAATAAAGTCCTATCATTATTGTAATCCGAGTTCTTTTTTAGTTGACGATAATTAAATACCAAAAAAACAACTAAAAGTATTTGAAGCAATTCTGATTAAAAATAGAGAGCCTAAATTTAACCAAATCTTTTTTAGTTTGGGTGTAGGAGTCTGGATATGTACTTGATACACGTACAACTCCCACGGCTAAGCGTATACGCAGTCACGTAATACTCGGCTGTTATATCTACACCTCGTCCATGCACAGGGCGTTCATGCGTGATATCACGCGGACCTAAAAATTCCTTAGAATCAAACCAGCACTCCAAAACATAGAAGTATCTGCGTCTTAGAAAATGACCGAATGTAGTCGAAAGTACCCGTACTCGGACTACACGGACAGTTTTTAAACAGACAGTTGGGACACCGCGTTCCCCAAAAGGAAAAAAAAACTGAATCAAAGGCTGGACACAAACTCTTGCCTGCCATTTTATTATACCATACATAATATCTATCAATATCTCCCCCTCTCTCTCTCTTTCTTTCTCTCTCTCTCTCTCTCTCTCTCTCTCTCTCTCTCTATATATATATATATATATATATATATAGAGAGAGAGAGAGAGATGTGTGTATGTGTTTATATATGTATATATATATCCGTCTATTGGGTGTATATATATATCTTGTTTGGGCTTTAGTGTGAAGCATTAAAAATATTAGACACTTTGTTTTTTAAGTATCAAGTTTCATCTAATATTTTCGCGAGTGTTAACTTCTCTTCGTCGGACTATGAAAGTGAGTTTCATATATATATATATATATAATATTATATATATATATATATATATATATATGGAGAATATGTGCTTAATTGAAATCAGGCCTAATTTTGAAAATTAATTAGTTAATAATTAATGAGTTTAGGTGGGCATATATATTCAAATGTAAGGCTAAACAACTCGAGAAAATATCAATATTTGAACATATATGCCCGCCTAAATTCATTAATTATTAACTAATTAATTTTCAAAATTAGGATGACTTCAATTAAGCATATATCCTCCAAAAATTGTTGGCTAAAAAGGCCATATCAAAAATCAACATTGTTTGTTTGCTTACTTTCATATATATATATATATATATATATATACGATGGCAATCCCAAAAGTAAGGTCTCCAAAGCGCTGATAAGGAACGGAAACTGTTCGTGCAGCTACTTACAACACTGTTGTTTTTTATGGGTATGAGTCTGTCGCTGCCTCTTCGCACGCCTTACTGCCACGCCCAAACTTGGATTGGCATGACAATCATTTCTGACAGAGCTCCCGATAGTTCAGGCATTATTCGGTTTTTGAACACAAAAGTCATTAAACTGATAAAGATTCATCGCCAATTAACGGAAGTGCATGGTGAGTCGAGTTTGGATATCGAAAACGTTCACAAGTACTATATGGATTTTGAAACGACGAGGAGGTTCAACGCTTCATCAATGATAAGGCGACGAGCTGGTATGACATAGGTATACAAAAATTGTCCCAGCTCCAACAAAAATACATTGACTGACATGGTGATTATGTAGAAAAATAGATATAGATTAAAATGATTTCAATAAACAACAAAAGTTTCTGTAATTTCTGAATATTTTGGAGAACTAGCTTTTGGAATTATCCTCATATATTATGCGGATTTTGTTAAAAACGCATAGGTGAGTGTAGGTGTAGGTGTATGTGTATAAGCTGATTGCTGGGTTTGTTGGATTTTACCGCATTTCGACCCTTGGGTTATTTTATACCGAAGATGTTTTTTTTTAAATTCATTCTTACTGGTATTTTATTTCAAACAGAACTTTTTAAACTCATTTCTTTCTATTGAATCCATAGATGGGACCTTAACAGATACTACCACTCTGAATAAGAGTGGATCTGGGAGTAATAGCGATGAAGGGACACTCCGCATCCCCCTAGAGCTCCATAATTGGAACTTCGCTATTAGATGCAGTATAACGTCATAAACTAGCTTTTAGGATTATCCTCATATATTAAGCCGATTTTGTTAAAAACGTATAGGTGAGTGTAGGTGTATGTGTATAAGCTGATTGGTGGGTGTGTTGGATTTTACCGCATGTCAACCCTTGTTGGGTTATTTTAAGATGTTTTGTTTGATTCATTTCTTACTGGTATTTTATTTCAAACAAAACTTTTTAAACTCATTTTTTCTATTGAATACATAGATGTGACCTTAACAGATACTACCACTGGATCAGAGTGGACCTGGGAGTAATAGCGATGAAGTGACACTCCGCATCCCCCTAGAGCTCCATAATTGGAACTTCGCTATTTGATGCAGTTTAACGTCATACCCAGGACATATTTGTATTTGCAGGACTAGCAATAATATGCACCCCCCTCCAATATATCGAATTAGAAACACTACGCCTATGAGAAAATTACACTTATCTTCATTGAATTCTAATTGGTTTCTATATAAAATAATTTATAGAGTTCATTTTAATACATTGGGAATTAAAACAATAATATTTGAGATCAATTACACCAAGTAATTATTTACTAAACCTGATTTTGTTCAAACCAGTATGCTAATTAGCCACACCATATATTTGTAAACCTTTATTTCTTAGTGATATATAAAGCCCATTGCAGGATTTTAGATGCACTAATAAACATGGGCTATTCTGATGCAAATCCAACTCAGATTTTCATAGTGACACCGTTAATAAATACGATTTAATCAATGTATTAAGGATTTTGACTATAAACATTCATTACTAAACTTACGCAATTCCTGTGGGTATTTCCCTCATAAGAAATGACGTAGTTACGATTACAGACAGAAAGACACCGAATCTCCATTATATTATTATAAGTGTATGTGTGTTAACATACATTTTCTGAGAATGATTTCTTAAATATTGTTATGGTGTTGGTGAAAACATCACGTTGTTTTAGGATTGCCGGAGACAAAGCCAATAAAGTTATTTGCCAATGAAATGTCTTATAAAAAAAGTGAAGCCCCATAACTATCTTAGTGAAAGGTATGAGAAGCTGCATCGAATAACTATAAAGGTGGATAATGTAATATGTAGCACCTAAAATGCAATAAGACCTGCGCATATCTGAAGAACACTTTTCTGCATACATAATTCCTCCATCAGAATCTTCATTCGTCTCATACGCATGCGCACACACACATCTTTGGCGAAAAGTGTTTTTTTTTTCAGTGCGTTACCATAAATATGACGAATGGCGTATATTGGTTATTGTCACTGTGTGCTACCATAAATACGACGAATGGCGTATGCTGGTTACTGTCAATGTGTGCTACTATAAATATGACGAATGGCGTATGCTGGTTATTGTTACTGTGTGCTACCATAAATACGGGGAATGACGTATGCTGGTTATTCTCCATGTGTGCTACCATAAATACGGGGAATGGCGTATGCTGGTTATTGTCAATGTGCGCTACCATAAATACGGGGAATGGCGTATGCTGGTTATTCTCCCTGTGTGCTACCATAAATACGGGGAACGGCGTATGCTGGTTATTGTCAATGTGCGCTACCATAAATACGACGAATGGCATATGCTGGTTATTGTCACTATGTGCTACCATAAATACGACCAATGGCGTATGCTGGCTATTGTCAATGTGTGCTAGCATAAATATGAGGAATGGTGTATAGAGGTTATTCTTACAGTGTGCTACGACAAAAAGGTGTATCTTTGTTATTGTCACTGTATGCTACTATGAATACGACGAATGGCGTATGGTGGTTATTGTCTTTGTGTGCTACCATAAATAAGACAAATGGTGTATAGAGGATTTTTTCAGTGTGTGCTACCAAAAATACAACGAATGGTGTATACTGGTTATTGTCATTGTGTGTCACCATAAATAGGACGAATGGTTTACAGGGTCTACAAACATTTATACAACTGGTGGTATATCCTGGTTATTATCACATGTACTTAATATCATTGATAGCCCATGATATATATATATATATATATATATATATATATATATGAAATTTAACATTTTTGAAAAAACAAATGATGTTTCAAAAATGTTAAATTTCATACTGTCGGATTAATTTCCATCTATTTTTCATATATATATATATATATATATATATATATATATATATATATGAGAGTATTGAGAACACATAGAGCGTGTGTTCTCAGTACTCTCCTATACGGCAGCGAAGCCTGGATCACATACTCACGTCACGTGAGGAAACTGGACAGCTTTCACCTCAGATGCCTACGCCGCATTCTACGCATCTGCTGGCAGGACAAAGTGCCCAACAAAGAAGTGGTGGAACGAGCAAACGCAAACAGCATGCCCGCCATCATCTGCGAGAGACGCCTGCGCTGGCTTGGTCACGTCAGGAGGATGTACAAAGACCGCATCCCCAAAGACATACTGTATGGTGAATTAGAAGCGGGCACCCGACCGACAGGGAGACCACGCCTACGCTTCAAAGATGTCTGCAAGAGAGACATGAAGACATGCCACATCGACATAAACATATGGGAGGCTTCTGCAGAAGACCGTTCGACCTGGCGCCTCCCCGTTAAACAAAGAACGAAAGGGTGTGAAAATGAGAGGAAAGAAGTCGCCACAAAAAAAGAAAGCTAAAAGGAAGGAGAGACAACAGCACCCCTAACATCTATAGAAAGCATTACCTTTTGTTTGCAATCAATGTACCAGAGTCTGCCATTCAAGGATCGGTCTGTTCAGCCACTCACGTAACTGTAGGTAAATTTAAAAAAATGGACACTACACCATCGTCTTAAATTGACGGAAGGTTGCCAACCATATATATTTGTGTGTGTGTGTTTGTTTGTGTATGTGTGTGTGTGTGCGTAAAATATCTCTCCCTATAAATACATTCCTTGTTAATATAGTCTGCTATATTCATAAGTAAACCGTGCTCAATATCATTGATAGAGCATATATTTCTATGTTAGAGTAGTGAAGACATGAAGTCAACGGCATATGGTCACTAACAGTTTCTCGCCTCTGTGTTATTATACCCAAATCATACTTGGTTTCAAATTTGCATAGGCGAGAAACTCAGCTATCCCGTTGTCTTCATGTGTACGCTACACTAACACACACACACGCACACACACACAAACATATATATATATATATATATATATATATATATATATATATATATATATATTGTTAGAGTCGTGGGAAATGGACTTGTCGACCCGAGTTCAAATCACAGACAAGGCTGTTTGCATTTAACATAGCGCTAATACCCTTGGGAAAGGTATGAATCCATATATTCTCCCTCCAGCTATGGGGAAAATAGTAGGGCAGACTGGGCTCTTTAACCATGGTTAGGTAGCCAGTCTAGAAGAGGGAAAACTCTGAATTAAAAAATTCCTGAGGTCAGTTGTGATTGGGTTTGTGGCATTCGTGCACCAATTCTTTCCTATCGACTGTGCCAAAAAGTGTGGATTGTCCAACACAAGCCTTCACCACTATAAACAAATCACTGTGTGGGTGTTCATTGTATGAACCCTCATGCGTCGAAAATCGACGAGAGAATCTATAATATATATATATATATATATATATATATATATATATATATAGTGAAGCCTGAACCAAATAATCAAGTCACGAGAGGAAACTTGACAATTTCCACCTCAGGTCCGTACGCCGCAACTTTCGCATTCAGAGGCGAGATAAAGTGCCCAACACAGACGTGATGGACCGAGAGAACATGAACAGCATGTTTGTCATTATCTACGAGAGACAACTGCGCTGGCTTGGTAGTATTTGTCTCATACCCCACTTATATGGACTGGGCACAAGGCCTCGTTTTAATGTGGGCCCACCCACAAGCCGAAGCTCATGGGTGGGAAAGAACAAAAATTCCATCGATGCCCTCGGCATTCCCCTCGGCATTCCCATTATTGCTGGGCAATAAACCCAGCCCTGCCCCCAAGGGGGCAGGTATTGCCTGAGGGATAGCCCCCTGGATCGACGCTATTATTTGTACTTTACCCTGATCCAGTGGCCGAAGCACACTGGACCCCCGCCCCGAAGGACGAGTATGTCAGGGAAGTATGGCTTGGTCATGTCTCGAGGATGGATAAAGGCCGCATCCCCAAAGACCTATTGTATGGTGAATTAGTAGAGGGCACCGGACCGGTAGGAAGACCACGCCAACGCTTCAACGACGTCCGCAAGAAAGACATGAAGACACGCCACATCAACACAAACTCATGTGAGGTTGATACAGAAAAGCGAGCGTCCTGGTGTGTCCTTATCAAACGAGGCACGAAACTGAAATAAAAATAGCCACCACAGCAAGGACAGCTAGAAAAAAGGAGACACAACGGCAACCCCAGCAAACATCACTGTTTGTGTGCAGTCACAAAATTGGCCTACCAGGTGTAGACCCCATGTCCACACTATCTTTAGTCAAATATAAACAGTCTATCAATAATACTGAGTCCTATACACTTAGAAATATAGCACCCATACTATCCACAATATATATATATATATATATATATATATATATATATATATATATATATATATAGATAGATAGATAGATAAGATAGATAGATATGAAAACACACAATGCTGTTAAAATGAAAACATTTTATATCATATTCATAGTTAATATTGAACAATATGTCGCTGACCGAGAAACGCGTAGCGGATGTGCTAATGACGAAACAATTGCATGACTTGTACGCTTTTTGGAACATCAATGATTTCGTTTTGAATTCAAATTATTTTCAGCTTCTCTCTCGATGAGTCCGGAATAAAAAAAACAAGCTCTGAAGATGATTTTTATAAATCGAAATATTGTCCAATATTAGCTATGAATATGATATAAAATATTTTCAGTTTAACAGCATTGTTTGTTTTCATATCCTTTTATCTATACTTATACCGTCGGATTCATTTCCTTACTCTTAACACACACATACACACACACACACACACACACACATATATATATATATATTTAAGAAATGGATATAAATAACCTACTCGAGTTTCATCATCTGAATCGTCAGGGTTACATCCGTTGAATTAATCGAGTTTTCGATTAATATCAGTTGGTACCACGTATGTCTGTTGAAACGGGTCTTATCGTTATAGATGAACGCTGTTTATGGATTTAGAACTCACCGGAAACTGTTTTTGTTTATTGGATTAAAAAATGTGAATTAATTTGTGGGAATTACTTTTTCAATTGTTATTTAATGAAGGGTAATTACGGGGCGTGAGAGTGGTTAAATAAACGAAAAAATATTAAAAATATTTATTGGTTGGTTTTGGTTTGGTTAGAGAGTATGCGAAAAGGACCGATCGTAGGCGTTATAATAACAGAGGTTTAGAGTGGTTTAATACGGTTAATTATATAAAAATAAAAACAAAGGGATAAAAGTAAAAATAAAAGTAATAATAAAAATAAAATAATAAAAAGTAATAATAAAAATGAAATAATAATTAGTAAAAATAAAAGTAAAAATAAAAATAAAATAATAAAAATAAAGAAATGGATATTGTGCGCTTCCAACGATCGTACCCGTACCCACCGGTAAGCCACTACTCATATATATCATATATATATATATATATATATATATATATATATATATATATTGTGTGTGTGTGTGTGTGTGTGTGTGTGTGTGTGTTTTGTTTCCCTGTGTTTGCTCTTTCTGTTCATGTAACTGTAAATATTTTGGAGAGGTTTTTTAATCTATTTCATTCTTCGTGACACTGAATACTCTTCTCTAACTCCTCTCTCCCTATCCATCTCCACCCCCCCTCTCTCTCTCTGTCTCTGTCTGTCTCTCTCTGTCTCTCTGTCTCTGTCTCTCTCTCTCTTGAGTTCCCCGCTCATTTCACCTCTCCTTCCGATCGGTTGGTTTTCCAAGTCCCTCTATTCATTGAAGTGGCCCTCGAAGCACGGCCTCAATGATCAAGTCTCGTCAGCATCAATTGTTGAACATTTGATGAAGAGATTCCGACTGCACTTAATTGTGGCCTTGTCCAATCTCCGGGGTCACCACCCTTTATGGCTAATGCCCCTCCCCTCTTTGTCTGCATCGCCTTGAATAGAACTCTGAACGATTCCGAACTGCCAAGTGAGCATTTCTTCCTTCAATTTCACAACAGCAACCAACGATCAAGAGAAGGCACACATTTCCGATTTCTTTTCATTGATCAACAGAGAAACGGACATGAAATGCATATATATATATATATATATATAATATATATATAATATATATATATGAAAAAGGAATGACTTACCGGTGAAATTGGTGTCAATTTTTAGTTGATCCAAGTTTTACCATGATAAGTAAGTGTTATAAATACGTAGGCAGAGTGAATTTATTATAGTATGTACAGCTGTAATTAAACAGTATCTTGAATAATTCAGTGGATTTAACCCCGAAGATCCTTATGGTGAGACTCGAGTAGGTTATTTCTGTACATACTATGATATATATATGCATTTCATGTCCGTTTCTCTGTATTATAGACTATATAAATGTATTATAGATTATAATACATCTGCATACGTATTTCCCACATTTCTTCATATTTTGAAATTCTCTTCAATTAAAATTAAAATAAAATAAGTAAATTTGAACATATCTTAATAAAACCACCGTTAATCACCATAACCCCTACAACAATATAGACAGTGGTAAACCAGTAAAAACATTAATACAAAACGGTTTACTACCAATGTTTACATTTTTACCGTGCGAAAAAAAAAACAACTTCCGCCGTTTGTGCTTTGAATTTGAATCCAGCGTTCATAGAATACTTTCTCATAACGAACCGTTTATCGGGAAAGATACAGATGTGTAATCGACTGCAATTAATCAATATCTTGATTAATTCAGTGGATTTAACCCTGAAGATCCTTATGGTGAAACTCGAGTAATTTATCAGTTGTACCTATATTGTAATAAATTTGCCCTACTAACGTATTGAGCACTTTTTATTTGTTATATCGCTGCCTTACCTTTCTGAATTTTTCATCAACAAACCATCGTGATCATATTCACCGGTTAGTCACCTTTTCCATTATACATATATATATATATATATATATATATATATATATATATATATATTATGGATATTAATATCTCGTTATTCATAGTTTCATGCTTACTGCAATCATCAGACGAGACTGTCAAAAGGTTGAGATTAAAAAAAAAACGGTGGTTTGTTTCGCGTTTATATGAATGTGAAGCGCGTTCGCGCGATGGAATGTTATAGCGCTAAAGTTAAAAAAACAAACAAACTGTGGCTTAAAACGCTAAACAAAGCACCGTTTTTTTTAATCCCAACATTTGAAACTCGTCTGATTATTGCAGTAAGCATGAAACTAATAGTAACGAGATATTAATATCCATAATATAATATATTATTTGATTGTAAAACTGCTTTGCTATTTTAGCATTGAACACCTTTATATGCTAATACTATTCTCATTCATTCTCTATTCATTCTAAGTTATATATACTAGTACAAAATAAAAAACGACCTCCAGCGATGTAAAAATAGATGTTTTAAACATATTTCCTGAGGGGTGAGATTAAAAAATTCAATGTTCAGCGAGTGTGTACCCTAAGTAATTAAAATCATGAAATTCAGTAAAGGATTAAGAAATAAAACAATTTGAAATGTAAACTTGAAATATGTATTAAAATAAAACAAACTATATATAGATATATAATACCAGTCATGTATTTATTAAAACTTATTTAAAAAAAAACAATGAGGACTGTCTAATGTTGCATGTTCAAATTTTGAGTGTATTTATTCTATGTTATGACGATTTTAGTCAATGTAACGTAAGCAGTGACGTAATTTTTGTTACAGACAAAAACCAAAAGCGAATCTCCATTATTAATACTAGCAACAGAAAACACCCACCGGCCGTCGTAAAAATTAATTTTTATAGACATTGCCTGAGAGGATGGGAGTTAAAAATTCAATGTCAGAGGGTTTAGTAAGACAAATCCTCATATTTATTAAAGGAGTAAAAAATAAATAAAAATAAAACAATTTGAAATGAAAACTGAATCCCGTCCCTCTCAAATAAAATGTTGCGTGCATGTAATAATCAATTATTTTTAATATTTTCCACATCAATTTCACACAAAATTGTAGGTATTTATTTATTTGTAAACTTTTTAGTTAACATCTTGTTACTATAAAAAAAGGACGAGAGAACAATTTTTTAAAATTGCTTACTCAAATTTTGGGTGTATATAGCATAAGAATATTGTGAAGTAAGCTGTGACGTAGAGCTATGATGTAGTTTTTGTTACAGACAGAAATACAGACAATTTCCATTATTAATAGATATATATATATATATATATAAGAGATTTTATAATTTGCTTGAAGCATTGTGCATATATTTGACATTAGCTTGCACACTTCCTTTTTACCACAATAATCATTACCACACCCGTATATATATATATATATATATATATATATATATTAGGAAGTTGATTATTATTATTATTATTATTATTATTATTAATATATAATCGGTATTATTATTATATTTATTTGTTTATTTACTTATTTATATCTAATTCAATTTATCTTTTTTTTATATATTTTATAATGTTTTTTTAATATATACATATATATATATATATATTTATTTATTTTATCTTTTTTTAATTTTTTTATAAATCTTTCATATTTACCTTGTCCATAAGTGTGTGTGTGTGTGTGTATGTGTGAGTTAGAAAAAATGTAAAATAGTTAAATTCATCAATAATAATAATAATAAATGATTAAATTGATTTATATTACATCCAACACGAAATATTATACATCACCATGGCCACCAAACACAAAAACATGCTCTTTAATGCACACATACATATGCACGTGTAATCCCGCGCTAGGATACAGTCATAACGTCACAACCAACACGCATTTTCATGGACACGCGTATGACAACATACGCGCAAGTAAAAAAAAAACGCATTCACGTAAACATACAACACGAGAATACAGTTATATAAAAATACCATCATTTTCAAAAAAAAATTCATTTAAAAAGAAATGCCATAACTAGTCTGGTTCAGTTTCAGTGATCTTTTTAAAAAAGAGATATTATCTCGAAAATTCAAGAATTAAATACAGGTTAACACACAACATCATTGTTACCGTATTATTTTTTCTCTACACCTGCATTGTGATAGCCTTCTAAATCAACCTCCTAATATATATATATATATATATATATATATTATATATATATATATATATATATATATATATATATATATATATATACGGGTGTGGTAATGATTATCGTGGTAAAAATGAAGTGTGCAAGCTAATGTCAAATTCTTAATGAGGCCGTTTACCTTTCTGTTGGCCGAAATGCTGTTGGCCAAAGACATAAATCTAACGGTTCTCCTCTTTAGAAATCGTTAAATTGGAGGCCAGACTTGGTCCTCTAGGATTGGTGTAGTAACAGGACGAGGAGAAAGAAAACTCGAAATTCAATTTACGGGCGACAGATTTAGTTGGCTAACAGCTACTAA
>CM042154.1:88326170-88403670 GCA_023376005.1 Doryteuthis pealeii | reverse complement strand
GACTGTGCCAAAAAGTGTGGAATGGTCCTACACAAGCCTTCACCACTATAAAAAAAACACTGTGTTGGTTGTTCACTGGATGAACATTCATGCGTCGAAAATCGACGAGAGAGTCCACTTTTATATATATATATATATATATATATATATATATATATATATATATATATATATGAAATAAATATTTTTAGAAAAAACAAACACATGATGTTATCATTCGCTGACAGAAATCTGTTTCGACTCTCTATTGAAGTGGTCTTCATCAAGAGCGAGATGTGTGTGATAGAGAGACGGTGTGATTAAGCCGTTACAAAATCAAAAGTGGTACAAACGAAACGTTCAAGTTCTGGGGATCTTACCCCTTTATAGAGGTGCTGTCGGTGTTTTCTACAGTCCCACCGACAGGGCGGATTTGAAATACTCATTCTGACTATTGACTTGGTGTTGGATTATTTTGTTGTATATAAGATGTGCTACAATACACCATTTAAATTTATAGACTAAGCGAGGTCACGTGGTTTAAACCTCAGCCAATCAACAACCCGAATGCGTGGCTGCTTGTCTACTTAAGCACTGGTACTGAGAGACGTCCATTTGCAATCACTGACGAAGGATTTACAATACTGAGGAGCACCAAGGAACAACCATAGGATTCTTTACCAATGATTTCCGCTGGACAAGCGCTCTTGCTTGGAGCCTAAAGGAGGGCCCATAAAATCGTAACACTTGGTCTGATCTATATTCCTTAAATTCAATAACTACGTACGTGCATTTTAAACTCTGCAACACCCACGTCATTTCCTATTTCATATTCTTTATCTACACAACTTCGTCTTGTTTTATTTCAATATATTCTTAAGTTTTATGCACAACATAATTTGTTTTCTAACTCTCCGTACTTATATTTTATTATGTTTTTGTTTGTTAAACTGGCTGAAAGGCGAAAGATGATTTGCTCCAAGCAAAACTAGTAAACACACAGATTCAATGAAAAGCCAAGTTTTATTCTTTTTTTTTTCATTTTGGAAGGAAGGGAAAAACGGCAATATAAGCTCCAACATAGCCAACAGCAATTTAGTATTACTCGTTGCTGTTATTACATTTCTGTTCCGGTACAAATGTTCGTGGAATTCCTAGTTTAATATCTATGATTTGTCGTTTATAGCAAGCTCACTACATACATACATAGATATGGAAAGAAAGAACTAGCTATCTAACTTGCAAGATAGATAGATAGATAGGTATAAAACATATACTTAGATAGATATAAACAGATTGAGAAAGATACATTGATATATAGATATGAACAGACTGGGATTGATAGTATTTCTCTGAATGTTTGAGATGAGGCTTCATGATAAGTATTATCTGTGTTATTCGGACTATTGTCTTCATCTTCATTGTTATCCGTACAACGTTTCGGCCGATATGCCCTCCGGCCTTCTTCAGGTAAATAACACTGAAAACCAATAAGAATATCTATATCAAATACCGCGCTTGTTCCTTGTGAATCAGACTTCCATTTCTGTGAAATTTGTTCATTAGTGAACAAAGTGAATGGAAGTGAATCCGACAGTATGAAATAAATATTTTTAGAAAAAACAAACACATGATGTTATAATTCGCTGACAGAAATCTGTTTCGACCCTTTATTGAAGTGGTCTTCATCAAGAGCGAGATGTGTGTGATGTGTGAAAAAAAAAAAAGATTCCGGCTCCACTTTGGTATTTACTTAGGTTAGACGAGCGGTCGGGTTGGCTCCCTCCGACCAATCGGCTGGTCACGTCAAACCCAAGGACCTGTATTATTTTCCTAGCCCAATGGCCATTAGGGTAAACAGACAACCCTTTCTATCATATGCGCTAGAAGGCGGTGACTGATTGTCTTAGTGCCCGAGGTATGACGTTAAACTTCATCAAATAGTAAAGTTCAAATTCTGGCGCTCTGGGGAATGTGGAAAAACCCTTCATCACTATTACTCCCAGGTCCACTCTGACCCGGAAAGTAAGTCCTTGTTAGCGTACCATCTATGGGTTAAGTAAAAAAAATGTGTTAAAATGTTTAAAATTGAGTTTAAAAAAAGAGTGCCCATGAAGTAGTGAAGATACTCATAAGAAATAAGAATTTGGCGGATAAGTAACTCCAGACAATTCTTGCCTTTCATCTCGGACGATTTTGGACGATCTGATTTTTAACCAGAGGGCTTTGCAAGATGATAACGGTCGTACAATTAAGGAACACGAATATTAATATATAGATTACCGAAAATCATGCTTGAAATAATTAATTCTGTCATAAAATTTCGAGGAGAGGCAACTAAATATAAATTAGCGTTATCACTTCCACGAGATCACACTCTGTCTCTATCTATTCTCTATGCATTAGGTCATTTTCCTACCATTTATTTATGATTAAATAGTCCATTATTAAGCTGAGATGAAGACAATTTGGACGGACTCATTTTTAACCAGAGGGAGTTTCAAGATGATAACGGTCGTACGAACACAGTTTGCTTGCAGCATAAGAATGAACAGAAAATGCAAATAAATGTAATTAAAAAGTCTAATGTTTCATTGTGTATTCTGAATCCAACTCTTGTGGATATCATAAGAAGATGAAGATAACACAACGTTCATACAGAGAACACAATATTTTCAGTTTTAACAAAGAGCCGAACGCAGGTGTTTAACAGTGAAATATTTAATTATATTGTCACTAATGAACACGTTTCACAGAAATGGAATTGTGATTCACAAGGAACAAGCACGGTATTTAATATAGACATTCTTATTGGTTTTCAGTGTTATTTTCCTGGTGTTTGCCTTATGAGAACACACATGAATATCTCGCTATATATGTATAAATAAAATTGTCATTCGATTTATATGTATATATATATATATATATATATATGGCAGTAAATATGGAAATAAATCCGACAATTGTTCCAAAAATAAGATGAATTTATGTATCGACGTTTCGGTTTATTTAAAGTACCCTCTTCTTCTGTTGATTACACGGCTGGGTTGGAAGTGGATATATATATATATATATATATATATATATATATATATATATATATATAAAGAAATTTGAAAAAACAATTGTTCCGAAAATGGGATGAATTTAATTATCGATGTTTAAAACATTTCGGTTACATTGAACCTTCATCAGGATGTCTCTTGGGGTGAGGAAAATGATGGATGTTTTATATGTGACAGGAGATGAAAATCTTTTTAGTTATGTAACTGTATTTGTTCAGCGTTTTATTTTTGAAAGGCAAGTCGCGATCTACTCATATATATATATATATATATATATATATATATATATATACACTAGACTGGTTGCCTAACCAAAGTTAAAGAGGCTAGTCTATCATACTGTTTATTCATAGCGGGAGGAAGAGTAGGATGCATACCTTTGCCAAACGTATTAGCACTGGGCGAAATGCAAACAGTCTCGTCCAGGATTTGAACTCCATTTGAAGTCCATTACACCACTCACCTCCGAAATATATATATATATATAACTATATTAGCGAAGAATCTCGAGGCAACCCTACTATTTGTAGACTTCTATAAAGCATTTGACTCCATACACAGAGGAAAAATGGAGCAAATACTGCTAGCATATGGCCTACTCAAGGAAACAGTTAATGCCATAATGATGCTCTACCAAAATACAAAAGCAATGGTACGATCACCAGATGGCGACACAGACTTCTTTGACATTGTCGCCGGTTTCTACAAGGGGTACACTAGCGCCATATATATTCATAATATCCTAGACTAAGTACTCCGAACATCAGTAGATCCCATAAAAGAAAATGGCCTCACACTAAAAAAAAGCAAGAAGCAGGCGATATCCCGCACATACTATTACGGATGCGGATTATGCTGATGACCTGGCACTACTCGCAAATAGACCTGCACAAGCCGAATCCTTACTACACAGCCTAGAAAAGGCAGCACAAAATGTCGGCCTATACGTAAACTCTGATAAAACTGAATTCATGTCTTTCAAAAACAAAAGCGACATCCACCATCGATGGCAAACTCCTAAACTCGGTAGAACAATTTAGATACTTAGGCAGTAACATCTCATCCACAGAAAACGACGTTAATGCACGTATAGGAAAGGCATGGGCCGCTATAAATAAATTATCGGCCATATGGAAATCCCATCTCACAGACAAGTTAAAGAGACAGTTCTTCCAGGCCGTTGTCGTATCAGTGCTGCTGTATGGCTGCACCACCTGGACCCTAACGAAGCGACTAGATAATAAACTAGATGGGAGCTGCACAAGAATGCTGCGGGTTATCCTGAACAAGACATGGAAACAGCACCCCACGAGAAAGCAGCTGTACGGCCACCAGCCACATATCACCCAAACCATCCGAGTAAGACGGACAAAACACACGGAAAAAATGCTGGTGGAGTAAGGAAGAACTCATAAGCGACGTCCTCATGTGGAAGCCAGCACATGGGCACGCCATTGTGGGCCGACCAGCAAAGACGTACATTGATAAGCTCTGTGTGGAAACAGGATGCTGCACAGAGGACCTCCCGAGAATGATGAGCGATAGGGACAGATGGAGAGAGATTGTCATAGATATCCGTGCCAACAGCGCGACATAATGATATATATATATATATATATATATATATATATATATATATATATATATATATATGTACCAGGATGGACGGAACATTACGTGATTCCAACAACATAGACAATAGAAGGAAACCTTTGGGAAAGGGGAAGAACCTCGAAATATTGGTAAATAACAAAAGATCGTGAACATTATATATATATATCATTTTTATTTCTAAAACAACCATATAATATATAAAACCAGTATGAACCATGTAATATGTAAAGTATTATTTCTTAATGATATATAACACACATTACAGGATATGAACGCATTAATAACATGAGCTGTTTTTAGGCAAATCAAACTCAGGAATATGTAGGAGAGACTTCCAGATCTTTGTCTAAAAGGGTCTCTGAACATAGATATCATATTAAACGACGTTTTCTAAACAGCGCACTGGCTAAACATATTCTAGACACTAACCATACCGTTAATTTTAAAGGTGCCAAAATATTAACTCACATAAATAATAGAATACTACGTAGAATTATGGAATCTTTTAGAAAGACATCGTCCAAAGAGCAGATGCTAATTAAGATTATATAATGATTATTAAATAATTAGGAGAATTCTGAAGTCCGTGGTGATGTAGTTTCTGTTACTGAAAGACAAACGCATTATCTCCATTATAATAAGATTGTATTTCAGTTTAACTTTTCGTTGCACATTATGATTGAAATATAATCCTGTCGATACTTCGAGTCTAGTTAATGTTGAGGAAGACGATTTAAGAGGCGGACACTATTGCACCATAGGAATATGATCAGCTTTTAATAGAATTGTCATAATTTAATATCATCGCACACGCAGCATGATGTTAGAACATTGTAAATTAGCCACTTAGTCCCCGACCGAAATTTTCATCTCCTGCTTTTATTAACATCGTGACTTCCGATCCATTTACAATAACAGTAGAAATTTTACGATACAATATTATTAACCTATGTATAAATATATAAATGTCGAAATGAAACCCACCTGTAAGCAATAATTGAAACTAAATATTTCTATACCATTCTATTAAATCACACGTACGCTAATACATACACATGTAAGAAGCACATTGTTTCATACTTAATTTCACATATACATATGCATGCCCCCAACCCCGCATATATACAAGGTGTGTCATAGAAATATCGAGACTGAAGCTGTATTTACCAAGATACAAATGAACAATGAATGGAACGCTAATTTTTTTCAGAATACATGGTGTGTCAAAAAGTACAAAAAATCTCGATAGTTTTGTGATAGATTTTTTTCATGAATCTCAAACAACCAAAATAATCCCAGATAAATTATATATATATATATATATATATTATATATATATATATGTGTGTGTGTGTGTGTGTGTGTGTGTGTGTGTGTGTACATAATATGTACACAAACACACACACACACAAAATATATATATATAGACTCATCAGTCATATATATATATATATATATATATATATATATATATATATATATATATAGAGAGAGAGAGAGAGAGAGAGGAGAGATAGATAGATAGATATTGATAATATGTTTTCCTATATCTATTAGCAATAGTTGCTAAATATGACTGAAAGAAATTATATATATATATATATATATATATATATATATATATATATATGTTTGTAAAAGGTGTTGCTGTGTTAGAAATAGCAATGGGGTGTGCATAGTCTACATATTATGATTATTTTCTGGATGGTGAGGGGACATGTTAGTTGGGTGTTATTTGTGGTGAGATGTTTTTCTAGTCTGTTTAGGCATTTGTCTACAACCAAAAAATCATGGACTTACTAAGTGACAACAATACATATGAAATAATCCCCCTCACACCATATATATATATATATATATATATATATATATATATATATATATTCTCATACCAAGTTCTCAAACCAGGTTTGAAAATCGCATATGTACGGTAAGCTAATGATCGAACACGTGAAACTCATAATCTTGAGTTATCACTATGCCGCTCTCTATATTAGAGTCTTAAGTCACCTGAGGAAATTTGTTTAGTATAATGGTTAGCGAACCAATCCAGCAGACCATTATTGCCAGACTTCGATTCTTATTTTCTAAACTAAGTTTACTAATTGACTAAGTTGACTATTGAATTCGTCACATACAACTCAGTACACCGAAGCACAGAATTTAGAAGGTGAAATAGTTGTCTTTCCTTTCAGCTTCTTTAAGAATCCATTTCATTCTATTCTCCGTTTAAATCATGTAAACGTGTAAAAGGCGAAATTAAAGTGAAATTTCCCCTGTGTCAATCTCCGGGTCATGTTGATGGATTTTGTGAGACTAGGAATGTACAAGAAAGGGTTAAAGGTAGACATTTTTTCTTAACTGATGGTCGAAATTATCCGTACTCGGGCTAAACAATCAGAGACTTTGAACAATTTTTAAGCTGCCTACAATCACAGTTGGCAAATCTAGTTCGACAAAAGAAAAATTCATTAAAAACTAAGCACCAATGATTGTCTGTCATTTTTAATAACACACACAAACACACACACACACATACACACACGCACACACACACACACACACACACATATATATATATATATATATATATTCCCATGTATATATATATATATATATAGCAAGCATAGCAATAGCATAATCTTTACAGATCATTACCGTCCCTCACAATCCCACAACTCCACCACCAGAACCCTTCCTTGCATGAGCCCTCAAATGACTCATCAAACCTGCTGCAGATCCACAAAGTTTGATGCAAATATGACATTGAAAAGACTTCCTTAAGATGATTCAGATGAATCAGATGATAAAATGTGATGCTTAAGACCAGACGCCGACTTACAGACCTTGCCACAGATAGCACAAGACACATTGTTTGTTCCTGGAATTTGCATGGATTGACCCAGGGTCAATATCTATCTATCTATCTATCTATCTATATATATATATATATATATATATATATATATATATATATATGGTTAGAGGCATATGAAAAGGAATCTTTGACCCGAGTTCAAATCCTAGACTAGGCTGTTCACATTTCACATAGGGATAATACCCTTGGGAAAGGTATGAATGATGTATATAAACTATTACAAGAACTTTACACCCGTGAAAACAGTAGTTGTTGGTTAGACTTTACGGTATGTCAACTCTTATTAGGTTATTTTATGCCGACAACGCTTTTTTTATTCATTCTTGATGAGTACACATTGTTTTTAAACTCATTTCTATCTATTTAACCCATACGTGGACATGGAAGTAAAGGGGATCAAGGCGTACTCCACATACCCAAGAGCTACAGAATTGGAACTTCATCATTAGATAGATTTTCATGTGATTCCCAGGACACTGCTTTAGCACATATGTGATTTTGGGGCT
The DNA here is from genome assembly GCA_023376005.1 of Doryteuthis pealeii. Taxonomy (NCBI): domain Eukaryota; kingdom Metazoa; phylum Mollusca; class Cephalopoda; order Myopsida; family Loliginidae; genus Doryteuthis; species Doryteuthis pealeii. Next base: position 88,395,628 of record CM042154.1, on the reverse strand, counting down.
ATTTAAAGGGGGTCGTAGGGTTAAAACAATCATATAGGTGTTAGGGCTTGACGTGACTAGCCGATCGATCGGGGAAGGTTCTCTCCGACCACTCGTCTAGCCTGAGTAAGGGCCAAAGTGGAGTTTTGCATATCATGGACTTCTCAGCCACCAGGGTTCCATCCTTAAGCATCATGTATCGCCACCCAACAGGTAACCTCATTCGGGGGTCTTATCCCTATGCAGACGGGCAGTAGGTGTATTCTAAAGGCCCAACATGCAGGACTGCCAGCTGATATCACTGCTTCCTACAATCTTGGCATGTCCCCAAACTCTTAGAAAAGTGGTCACCCAATTAATTACTGAACATGTTACTCGCTGCTTAACTTCGGTGATCTAGCGGGAACCAATATTTTCAGGATGACTTAAGCCTAGCCAGCATATATGCTACGTGATTAGTGGGTTGCCTACGAATTATGTATGTAAGTGTAGTTAAGATTCAAATAACGGTTTGCTAAATGAAAAATTACCCGTTGAACAAAAGTTATTTACAAGGTGGTTAATTTTCGCTGACCTGTACACCGACTTCTGATTGGCTGAAGGGAAGGCGTAAGAACGGAAATTAGAGTTAGCAGATTTCGGCAATCAGCCAACAGGAGCAGACGTAACGCTCCTTTGCTCCTAAGATGCTGAATTCTCACCGCGCGGTTAGAAACCCTTTTGGTTTGTGGGTTTTCTAATAAAGAATAGACGTCTAAAAAAATTAAGCTTTGCTTATTTATTACAAGCAAGAAATGAGCACAGACGACCTGCATTTTCCTTATTTGTTATAAAATGTTAATGCTAATTTCTCAACAAGTCGAAATATTATGAAACTTTAAAAATGAAAATAAACACTATGATGATTAAATGTCACCAATTTTCCCAGTGAAACACATTGAAACTTGCATAAAGATTAATATTTTCTTGAAAATGTTTTGTCCATTTGAAAGAAGAAGTATTAAAAATAATTCTGATGATTTAAAAAACAAATTTTAACATACGGATATAATGAAAAACAATGTTTACATTTTTGCACCGTTAAATCAATTGAAATTTAACGTAGCCAAAAACAAGTTATGACTACCGGCTTTTTAAACAAATTCTATGAAAAATCAATTAATGGTCCAATTTTCACAAAAATTTCGCTAATTATTTACCTTTTAATGTAAATATGTCCGAAATAAAAAGGAGATGGCAGCGATAAAGTAATAACAAACAAAAAAGTAAAAGCCCATCTCCTCACCCTCCCAATACTCTCTCCTTATTATATACCCGATATTCAAAAGACTATATAACATATGTCACTGATAAGTTTAGATATTATTGATAAAAAATGTTGCTGTATCTCTTTTTTAAACATCGTAGTTGTATCTTGTTTCTTGAATAGATTTATAGGTTTACTTGTATTTGTTGTTTTATATGCGTTCTCATTAGATTTCGTTAACGATTACACCTATTTTAATTATATTTCAATTGGTTTCTATATAAAATCATTCATCCAATAATTTTTTATGCGTTGGAGAAAAATAATATAAGAGACCAATAACACCAAGTATTATTTATAAAATGATTTAATATATTTCATTCGATTAAAACTTAAATATTTACACTTACATATTCTTCCTAGCACACACACACATACACACACACACACACACACATATATATATATATATATATATATATATATATATAAGAAGGGAGATCATTACAATTCCGAAAATTCACCACTACAACTAAATAAAAGAAACTAAAAAAAAAAAAAAAAACAACCATGTTTTCTGATATTTATTCCCACATGAATATATTATGATAACTACATTATTATAAAATAGCACTTTAATGCTTCACACTAATGGCCAAACCTGATTTGTGTACTTCCTACAAACGGATACAGATATATAAATATATCTTAAATATATATACTTACTAGAAGCATAGGGAGACTCCCAAACAACACCATATATATATATATATATATATATATATATATATATATATATATATAATATATATAGTGTGGGAATGTCACTGTTTCAGCTTTTACTGGAACAGTGTGCCAAACGCAGTATTATTGGTAGAGTGCTCAATATAAAATAGAGCTGTTATATAATATAATAAAATAAATATATAATGGTTTTACATATCTATTTATTTGGTGACAAAGGAACATTCACGACCATATTTGTTTCATGCGATAGTAATCGTCAGGTGAAGATATATTATATATATATATATATATATATATATATGGGGGTAAATATGGAAATCAATCCAACAATATTAAGAAATTTGAAAAACGAAGTGTTCCAAAAATAAGATGAATTTATTTATCGACGTTTAAACGTTTCGGTTTATTTAAACCTTCATCAGGATAGATTATGGGGTGTAGAAATCTGAAAAACATCCATCAATTTCTTCACCCCATAATCTATCCTGATGAAAGTTTAAATAAACCGAAACGTTTAAGCTTCGATAAATAAATTAATCTTATTTTTGGAACACACGCACACAAACACACACACACACGTACAGACAGACAGGCACACACACACATACACACACACACACATATCTAATATATATATACAAATTTTAAAAAATTCCTCACGCATATATGAAATAATTTCAAAAGAATTCAACCAGACGATGGTTTTCACTGAACATGTGGACTCGCCACTTGTTATACAATTTTTCACCCGAATTTTTTTATAGATTGTCAAAAACTTAGAAAACTTATTTCAACTTTCTAAAAACAATTTCTTTCACAAGAAATTTTCTGCTGACGGTGACTTATGTTCCAAACTAGTTGAGAACAGTTAAAAAATAACAAACAGGAAAGACATTCCTGTTTGTCTTACGACTTTTTGACCATCAAAGCAGATGTACGGCCACTTGCCCTCTATCACACAGATCATCTGAGTGAGACGAACAATGCATGCTGGGCACTGTTGGAGTGTCGCTCTTTAATGGAAACCGGCTCTGTGGTGATATTGGATGCTGCACAGAGGACCTCTCGAGAGTAATGAAGTATAGGGATGTTTGCCGATAAATTGTCATGGATATCTGTACTACTACCAGGATATAATAATGACTATGATAATATATATATGTGTTCATATATATATATATATATATATATATATATATATCTTCATATATATATATATATATATAGTCATCCACAAACACGTGTTTCGATTTATCAAGTCTCTTCAGTGTGGCTAGATATTTGTAAGTTATCTACAGCCGGGATTGAAATCCAGTGGTATATATATATATATATATATATTACTAAGCTTAGCATAGGTGTGGCACAATGTCAGAAGTATGGGGCACCCAATGAGAATCGAATTCACTAACAATGATCTGCGATTTTAGTTTGGTACTCGTTAGATCACGTGAGGTGTCTATCTATCTATATATCTACCTACCTATATATTAATATATATATATATATATATATATATATATATATAATCCTCCGTATTCTTCTGACTTATACACGTAAGAATCCATGCCTATGCCGTTGTCTTTTTATAACTCTTTCTCATTCCTTGAAATATTTTTTCTTCTTCCTCTTAATCTTTCACAAAGGCAAGCAATACCAAACGATCTAGTAAAAACTTGTTGAAGAAACAGTTAACAAAAAAAAAAAAGCCAAAAAAAAACCGGGTCCACTAAGATAAAATCACAAAACGTGTTAGATAAAACTTTCCTATCTCATTACGTTTTACCTGCACGTGAATGCGAATAAAAAATTGTTTTTACCGTGTTTTCTTTTTACACTTGCATTATTTCCTCGCAATTTAAAAAAATTATCACAATGAAATATTCTTTTCAGTGGCCGTAAAACAAAATTCGGTGACAAGTAATCCTCTTCGGACAGGGATTTCTTTTAAAAAAATAAAAAATAAATACTACTTCCTGTATCTAATCTGACGCATGCGCTCTTAATCAGCAATATTTTCTCAGGCTTCCGGTTGTCACTAGAATAAAAATGAAAGATAGAAAAAAATCAACCTATAGAAGTTCATAGAGAAGAAAAATGGTTTGAGATAAAAACGATATATTGAGAGATTATTATGATGAATGTTTTGTGTGTTGGTCTATCTTTTTTCTTTTGTGTTTCTGTTGTTTTGTTTTCGATTTTTTTAATGTTTATGGCAAGCCTCATACAATTGAATGCAGTTGTTTAATTCTTGCTTCTTATATACATCTATGCTTATCGTTGCATCTGCTAACAGTCTCCAAGGGGAAGACCAGAAAAAAAGGTATACGTATCGCTGTATCAGCAAATGCATGCCAAAAAAGAAATCTAATTTAGCAGAACGTGTAACGTTTTTAATATTTTAGAATACAACTCATTTAGGTGTGGGTTACTAAACTAAACTAGTAGGCCATGAATAGTGATTTTTTTAATTAGTAATATATTTATGTAAATAGTAGGGCAGTCTTGGCTCTTTAAAATTACTTAAGCAACCAGTCTAGGAGAATGAAAACTATGAATTCAAATATGTCAAACTCCATTGAAGTAATTGACCATATGTTGCATCCTGTTTGTGCTGAGGGGTTGGGAAAATACATAAATAGTTCCGCCTATCTGTCAAAGTTCCCCTGTTGTCCATTTTCAGAATGGTCCAGAGTTTCTTATAATGGCGATGACCCTGATATCTATCCGTTTGGTGAGATTTTTGCCGAAGAGCTTGATTCTTCTTCTTCTTCTTCTTCTTCTTCTTCTTATTATTATTATTATTATTATTATTTCACTCCTTGTTTCACATCAGCATTAGCTGATGGTATTTCACTAGAGTCTAAGTGACAACAAGTGTCTTCAGGTCTCCAGTACTCTTCTGAGTATTATAAACGATTGTAGCAATTATTATTATTATTATTATTATTATTATTATTATTAGTAGTAGTAGTAGTAGTAGTAGTAGAACAGAAACATTGCTAGGTTTTTCCATCAACTTTACTTGTAGGTCTTTCACTAGAGTCTGGGTGACACCAAATCGCTTCAGGTCTTCAGGAATCATCTAAGTATTCTAGCCGATCTTTACAATGATGTTGTTCGGATGGTCTTGATTCTTCCTCTGTTATCCAATTCCCTCAGTCTCTTTTCAAAACAACTGGGGACCGGTCAAAAGGCACCAACTACAATTGGATTTTTATTAGATACATGAAACCATATAGATGGTTGCAAACGAGTGACTACTATCAAATAAAAGCAATTACACGATGCCATATAATTAGTATGATTAGATAGGAATACTTGAAATCACACAACTCTGTGCGATCACAGGAATTCATCATATCATGTAAAAATTATTAAGAAAGATCAACACAAAAAATGTAGATATGAATTTTTTTATGAACAGGTCATTAACATCAATCAATTTATTTATCGGTATATTGTCCTCGTTTCAATTGTTTTTACAGTTTCGGCTATTTAACATAGTATTTAGGAGTATATAGGAAACAATATATCCTCTACGCATGGTCAGTATAATGTGGAAAATAATCCGGTAATCCTTAACTTTTTCCTCGTAAATTCCTATCATGAAATAAACTGAACCCTCATTTTATGTCCGTGTTTTTGCAATAAATGTTTTATTTTTCTCGCACCCGTTATTTTACAATACTAAATATATTTTCTTTATTCTTTATTCTTTAACAAATTGCATACTGGATTCGATTTGAAATTCGCAGAAAATGACAAACTCTTAAAACCCTTTTATAAAGAGAGGGGTGTGTTGTGTAATGGTTCATTGCAGTCTCGGAAGACTATATATTTTTTGTGTCCCTGAAGTTACAGCGCCTCTTGTGACTTTGAAGTCCGATGTTCGAAGAACAGTCTTGACCACAGATGTTGGATGTGAAGGCTGTCCCTGAAGATGTTGATATGCCGGTGCTTTTCTTCCACTGCTTTTTCTTTGTCCTCTTGGGTACAAGGCGTTGTGCCAGGGTGGCTATAGACATGAACAGTCCGCTGCTGTGTAATGGTTAGAGTTGTAGAAAATGGGCTAATTCGACCAAAGTTCAAATCATGGATGAGATTGTTTGAAATTATTTTAACGCTAATACTCTTGGAAAAGGTATGCATGCAACTACTCTCCCTCCATCTATGGGAAAATTGTAAAGTTTTTAAATGCCATCCTTGGACAATTGAAAAGGGCTTAAAGTAAGTAAGTCCTGAGTTATGGAATCCATTGGTAAGCGAACAAGTCGTATCCTGCGTACAAGTCCTATCCTGCGTATTGTTAAAGGTCCACTGATTTAATCCTATGTCCATCGTCCACGAAGGTCCAAAGTAATTATGCCCAGTAGGGTTGCTTTAAGTATTGTACCAACTTCAGAGCACTGTCAGTGATTGGCCAAGAGAGATCACATGGTTCTGGCTGAGTCTATAAATAGGAGTGGGCTTTTAACACACACCTTCTATACTGAAAAAATCTCAACAAAAATAGAAGGACAGACTAAGCTGTTTAATCTTGGCTAGGTAACCAGTCTAGAGAAGGAAAATTCTGAATTCAAGCCCGTTAAGTTCCGCTTAAGAAATTGACATTGTGTCGCATTCTGCTCGAGCGGAGGGATTCGTTAATATCGTAGTCGTCGGGATGACTTAAAGTCGGTATCAGCCAAACAGCTGTCTATCCACTTTTTCTTTAGCGCTAGAGCAAGTAGATATTTTCTGTCTGGGGCGGAGCGCCACACCTATCATCAGCTCCTTACTTTACCGCACAGATCCCTGTGCTACTCGTACTCTGAGTTGGCGATGACCGGTATCGAACCAGGAACCTTATGGTTCCTTGTAGGACAATTAACCGACTGAGCTAAACCGGCCCTATCTGTTGTTTAAATTATGTTTATCAATCAGAAGTTATAAATACCTTTTTGTAAATGAATCTTTGAATTTAAAGACAAAGGGTAATGCCTTGAGCAAAACCATTTTGAGGCAAAAGAATAAACAGAAAATGCAAATAAATGTAATTAAAAAGTCAAATGTTTCATTGTTTATTCTGAATCCAACTCTTGTGGATATCATAAGAAGATGAAGATAACACAACGTTCATACAGAGAACACAATATTTTCAGTTTTAACAAAGAGCCGAACGCAGGTGTTTAACAGTGAAATATTTAATTATATTGTCACTAATGAACACATTTCATAGAAATGGAATAGTGATTCACAAGGAACAAGCACGGTATTTAATATAGACATTCTTATTTGTTTTCAGTGTTATTTTCCTGATGTTTGCCTTAAGAATTCGACTTATATATATATATATATATATATATATATATATATATATATATATATATATATATATATATATATATATATATATATATATATATATATATATATATATATATATATATATATATATATATATACATATATATATATATATATATATACATATATATATATATATATATATATATATATATATATACATATATATATATATATATATATATATATATATATATATATATATATATATATATATATATATATATATATATATATATATATGAGGTTAGGTAAACAAACAAATATATTTATTTTTATATGGCTTTAAGCCGACAACTTTTGGAGGATATGTGCTTAATTGAAGTCGTACCTAATTTTGAAAATTAATTAGTTAATAATTAATGAATTTTAGGCGGACATATATGTTCAAATGTAAGGCTAAACGAAGGGATTGACATTTTCTCGATTCGTTTAGCCTTACATTTGAACATGTATGCCCGCCTAAAATTCATTAATTATTAACTAATTAATTTTCAAAATTAGGTACGACTTCAATTAAGTACAAATCCTCCAATATATATATATATATATATATATATATATTATGGAAAAGATGTCTTACCGGTGAATATGGTCACGGTGGTTGATGTGAAGTTCATAAAGGTAAGGCAGGATAAAACAAATGAAAAAGTGCTCAATACGTTAGCAGGGCAAATTTATTTTAATGTACCGTTCATAGCAAAAGACACATACATATAATTGTCTACAATCAACCAACATCTTCATTTACACAGTGGAGTTAACCCAGAAGATCCACAACATGGTGAAACTCGAGTAGGTTATCACTTGGACCTATATATATATATGGCCGTTAGAAGAAGAATGCGCAAACATGTCATTTCATCCCGTTTTTGCTCTTGTTGAAGACCGATCTATTACATACGTTCGATACAGATATTGCGAGGGACCTCACAACAGTGAGGGGGGGCGATGTGCAGTTAAAAATGTTGAGAGGAAGGCCCCGAAACGGTGCACATTCTCTCCTGATGATCCCAAGCATTTGTAAACATCATTTGTGTTATCAATATATCAAATTCACACTGTCGGATTAATTTCCTTTTATTTCACACACACACACACACACACACACACACACACACACACATATATATATATATATATATATATATATACATATATGCATACACACGAATACAAACACACATATACACACCGACACCGACACTGACACACCTATATAAACTTATCAACCCGACTGTATTGCCTAACCAAGGTTAAAGATCCTATTTTGCATTACTATATACCCACAGTCGGTTGGAGAATAGTTGGAATAGCATTATGCGAAATGTGAATTCATACTATTGCGAAAGATATGAATCCAACTACACTCCCTCCAGCTATGCGTAAAATAGTAGTGCGGACTGGACTCTTTAACTTTGGTTAGGCAACCCGTTTATGAGAAGGAAAACTGAATTCAAACCTCTTAAACTCCGCTTGGGGTGGTCGCTAATAGAATAGTCTCAGTCCTAATTAGTCATCTGTTTCACTATTTAACATCCTATACCGCCTCATTCCACCTGGCCAGAAGTCACATTTGTTTTCCTAATTCAACCCAAACGGTAGCCTTTGTTTAGATATAATATTAAACATATTTAGAAATCTTTATTTCAAGGAAAATAACCGGTAACTTTAAATGAAAAGGCCATTTTAGCATTTTTTTTATAGATCCTTATAAAAATGGGACTCTGGACTTAAAAAAATTCTCAACAGGATGTTAAGAGTTAAAACGATTTTGGACAGCTCGCACTGGTATGTCCACCTGCTGTTTTCCAAAGGAGAACGTCCCTTCTGAGTTCGTACTTGCTTCTCCAGTAGTACCCAGCATGTCTTGTTCTTCCTACTTGGTTTGTGTGATAGGGAATAAGTAGCCGTACAGCTTCTTTCTTGTGGGGTGTAGATATAATATAAATAATTAATTTATGTATCTAGATAATAAATTACATTTTTTTATAATAAACTATTTCCATTTTTTAAATGCATGTCGCGATGTCACTGTTTTATTAACTTTGATTTTAACTAATCAAGTAATTTGGAATTTAAAAATATATACAACTCATTCAACTGCGGCAGATAAAAATCTAAGAGATTGCAATGGAATTATCAGAATGATAATTGATTTGAATAATCTTATTTATTTTGTTATTGTCAAAAAGAATTAGAATGGTTTAACAAAAAATGTAATAGTATCATGTATACCATTGGTTAGCTTATTTCAGAAATAAAGATGTCTCCTTTAGAGTTACCAGATACATTTTACAATATCGCAATCTTTTTTAAGGGGACTCCCGATCCTGGAGATAGAAAGAGATATATAGAGAGAAAGATAGCGAGGAAAAGATAGGTAGAAATAGATAAAAAGATAGATAGATAGAGAGGGGAGAGTGGGAGATAGAGTGAGAGAAAGAGAAAGATAGATAGGGAGAGATAGATAGATAGATAGAGAGAGAGAGAGAGAGAGAGATGGACGGATAGATACACAGAGAGAGAGAGAGATAGAGAGAGAGAGAGGGGTGGGAGTGAGAGATAAAAGGAGATATATAGAGAGAAAGATAGCAAGAGAAAGATAGATAGAAATAGATAGAGAGATAGAGAGAGAGAGATGGATAGATAAAGAGAGGGAGGAGTGGGAAAGAGAGGGAGAGATATATATATATATATATATATATATATAGAGAGAGAGAGAGAGAGAGAGAGAAAGATAGTGAGGTAGAAATATAGATAGATAGAGAGAGAGAGAGATAGAAAGAAAGACAGATATAGAGAGAGGGGGGAGAGAGAGACAGAGAGAGACTCTTGGACAGGAGGATGTCATAAAATGCAAATAAGGAAATACATTCTCTCTCTCTCTCTCTCTTATCCTTGAAATGGAGTGTGTGAGAATGTCCAGTACCCAAACTTTAAACCCCCCCCCCTTGCTGAAACTTTTGATCTTTTTTTTTTTAAATTCTTTCCTGAGAAAATCACAACTGAAGTTAGGCATGAAAATGATGAAAACGGGAAAGGTCGACTTGAAGCCGACGGGTCAGCCCTGGGCTTTTGGAGCTGAATTTTAATTAAGGGATCGAATTGGGTAATGGGTTAGGTTACAATCCAAATTTTTAAAAAAAAGTTGCACTGTGGGGACCACACCTAAAAACGGCCCAAAAATAAGAAAACTTATTTAAAAAATATTAAAATATCGAGATTCTGCAAAATTTGAGATGCCTCAAAAAATTAATTTGATTTTTTTCTCATGGATATTTAAATGTCATTAGAGAATACAAGTACTAAACATGAAATTGATAGGTTTTAGAATTTGGCTTTAAAAAGCAGGGCCAGTGCGTCCTAACTACCGAAAACACTTGACAGAGAGGGTGAATGGGGGGGGTTGCTCGAGGACTCGGGAAGGGTGGGTACCATATATCTAGCTATACATATATAAAGGATAGTTGGTGTATACGTATATATGTGTGTATGCTCGTATGTAAGGAAATATAACAATCAATGACAAAGTAAATATATATACACATTAAATATCACCGTTTCTTGCTTTTTGTGAAAAAAATATGAAGATTTTATTTATATTCGAAGGTATTTAAAATTACAATATCTTATTATAATGGAGATTGTATGATTTTCAGTCTGTAACCGAAACTAAATCACTACTCAAGTCACAATTCCCTTAGTAATTGACGTCACATTCACCATGAATTTATCCTTATTTAAACCTCAATTATTAATAAAATTGTTTATATTATATATACACACATACTAATAACATGCAATTGTATTTATATATACAACAAAATAGTTTACAGTGTGAACGGGAAGGCTAATTTGCATATTGATATTAAAAATATAATTTTAATAAATACATGCTTAGTATTATTGGTTTCTAACTGTTTGGTTTTATTTTAATGAATATAAGCAAAAATCTCTTCAATGAATCTTAAATGAAATCCATTAACAAGAAAAGATACGTGTAATTGTATTCTTTACTTCCTCTTTTAACTAAATATTTAAATTAAAAAAAATGACAATGAAAGACGAGAGTGATTGAAGAGTAAATTTCAGTTGTTCTATTTTTCAATCATATCCCCTCTGTTTCAAATCTTTTTATCTGCATTCTTATTTAGTTTCATTAGCCTTTCTAATTTAATACGATATTTCATTACATTAAAACTTAAATACTTGCACCGGAGGGTGCATATATTTGCTAGTACATAGAAATAGCATTGAAATTCTACTTAAAAATGTCCAGCATTTGTAAATCCCCAAAATAGACAAATACATACATTATGATTTCAATTTGGTTCGAGGAAAAATCTTGCTTATTTCTATAATAATTAATAATCGGAATGAATTTAATGCGTTCGAAAAAAATAAGACTAAACATTGTGGCTGAATAAGACATGAAACACAAATTTTTCGGTTTCTGTCTGCTACATATTCTCCTATATTTGACAGCCGCTACTGGCTGCACGGGTAAGAGACTTGGCAGACGAAAATTCATTCAGGTCTCAAACCCGGTCAGAGGGAGCTGTTAAAGTGTAGCCACACTGATGAGAGGTGAAACCTCGAAACACGTGTCTGTGGATAACTTATTTATTAATATACACTCCCACTTTGGTAGATTTTTCTAAATAGGGATTTAATTCACCGTTCTGGCGTGTAGCTAACCCTCACTTTGTCTACAAAGTTAGAGGACTTTAGTGAATTCATTTCCGCTTAGAAATGTATCAATTAAATATTTTCCTATATTTGACAGCCGCTACTGGCCGCAGGGGTAAGAGACCTGGCAGACGAAAGTTCATTCTGGACTCAAATCCGGCCAGAGGTAGCTCTTAAATTGTAGCCACACTGATGAAACCTCGAATCACTTGTCTGTGGATAACTTATATATATATATATATATATATATATATATATATATATATATATATTATTAGTATTTGATAATTTGCTTTTGAAGCATTGTTAAGTAAAGTATACTATTATTTATATGTTTGAAGGCAATTACAATGCGTATATCGTATACATTTCAATAATTATTGAAAATAACCATGACAGACTAACTCGGCGAATAACAAGTGTGACGTGTGGAATACCGTACAGCTGTTTCAAGCTTATTAGGTCTCATCAGCAGTGTATACGTACGATCTCCCTCCGATAAAGATCGAACCGGAGAACCCTACACTGCTGATGAGACTTAATAAGGTTGAAACAGCTGTACGGTGTTCCACATGTCGCACTCGTTATTCGCAGAGTTTGCCTGTCATGATTATTTTCAATAATTATCGAATTTTATACGATATACGCATTGTAATTGCCTTCAAACATATAAATAATATATATATATATATATATATATATATATATATATATATGTGTGTGTGTGTGTGTGTGTGTCATCAAGTCATGCTGTCCGCATTGATTTCCTTTATTATATCTCCTTCCCTCCCTCCCCCTCTCTTTCCCCCCTCTCTATCTCTCCACCCACCGCTATAGTACATCAGTCATGGGAAGTCATCAGCATGGCATCCAGTGTCTTCACATAGCTGATCTATATAAGTATTTGCTGGTCGTCAAACTATTGTATGCATATGTCCACTGGAAAACGTCTCTTAGGAGTTCGTCCTTACTTCTCCATTTGTTTTCAGCATAGCTTACTTGGATAGTTTGTGTGATCGGAGGCAAGTGGCCGTACAGAGCTTTTGTTGTGGAATACTCCTTCCTGAATTTGTTCAAGATAGCAATCAGCTTCTTAGTGTGGTACCAATCTAGATTTTTCACGAAAGATTTCGTTAAAGCCCAATTAGTGCAGCCACAGAAGTAAAACGAACTTATCAGTGACATTCACCTGTTGGCACATGCACACCACTATTTGCCGGCTAGCAAAACCAACATACAACAGTCCTGTGTAGACACGGGGTGTTGTGTTAAGGACTTTCCGTGTCCTGGATATGATGTTAAACTGCATCTAATGGTGAAGTTCCAATTCTGGTGCTCTGGGGAATGTGGAGTACCATTTCATCACAATCACTCCCAGATCCACTCTGACCCGGAGTGGAAGTATATGTTAGGGTACCACATAGAGGTTAAATAGAAAAAGGAGATAAAAATCAAACAAGACGTCTTCGGCATAAAATAACCGAACAAGAATTGACAATCAACCTGAGCTTGATTTTTTTTACATTCCATGAGTTATAACCGATAGAGACAGGAGGTGTGGTGTGTGTGTGTGTGTGTGTGTGTGTGTGTGTGAGAGAGAGAGACAGAGACAGACAGACAGACAGAGAGAGAGAAAGAGAGAGAGAGTGAGAGAGAGAGAGAGAGAGAGAGAGAGAGAGAGAGAGAGAGAAGGGGAGAGAAAGTGAGAGAATGAGAGAGTTTTAATAGGTCTGAATTCAGAAATGTTCTCCTAGTTATATCCATAGATATAAACAACTATGTTATACACTGGCCGGTTTAGCTCAGTCGTTAAAGTATCCGCAAGGTTCCTTGTTGGATACCAACCCAGGCCAACTCAGTGCATAATTAGTACAGAATGGATCTGTGCTAATAGTGGGTGTGGCACTCCTTCTCTTGTTTAACGCTAGTGAAAAGGTGATAGATTCCTTCGCTGATTCCGGATGAAATGGATACCGATATTATACATAATCTATGAATGATATTGAGCACTCTGTATTTATAAATATAGAAAACTATATTATACATGCTCTATCAATGATATTGAGCACTCATTATTTATAAATATAGAAAACTATATATTACATGCTCTATCAATGATATTGAGCACTCAGTATTTATAAATATAGAAAACTATATTATACATGCTCTATCAATTATATTGAGCACTCATTATTTATAAATATTATATATTACATGCTCTATCAATGATATTGAGCACTCAGTATTTATAAATATAGAAAACTATATTATACATGCTCTATCAATGATATTGAGCACTCATTATTTATAAATATAGAAAACTATATTACATGCTCTATCAATGATATTGAGCACTCAGTATTTATAAATATAGAAAACTATATTATACATGCTCTATCAATTATATTGAGTACTCATTATTTATAAATATAGAAAATTATATTATACATGCTCTATCAATGATATTGAGCACTCAGTATTTATAAATATAGAAAACTATATTATACATGCTCTATCAATGATATTGAGCACTCATTATTTATAAATATAGAAAACTATATATTACATGCTCTATCAATGATATTGAGCACTCAGTATTTATAAATATAGAAAACTATATTATACATGCTCTATCAATGATATTGGGCATTCATTATTTATAAATATAGAAAACTATATATTACATACTCTATCAATGATATTGAGCACTCTTTATTTATAAATATGGCAGACCATATTATACATGCTCTCTGAATGATATTGAGCACTCTTTATTTATAAATATGGCAAACTACATAATACAGGCTCTCTCAATGATAGAGAGCACCATTTTTTATAAATATAGCAAATTATATGATACATTCATAGTTTGGGAGCATAAAAATGCAGATGATCTGCCTGTATATCTGTCCTAGAAACCAACATTTTAAAATTCAGACCTCTAACCTCAAATCGAGAATACAGAAGTTTCAATTACCTCTTAGTTCACACCTCAACATATTCATGGATATGAATTTACCACTCAGTCTTTTCTCTTCATCTTCTCTGTCTGTTTGTCTCTCTGTCTCTCTCTCTCTATCCACCAATACGCACACAAATATACATTTATATATGAGTATGAGTGTGTGTGTTGTGAGATAGTACACGCTTTCAAATAACATCCTTTTACCCCCCCCTCTTTCTTTCCCCCCCTTCACCAATGCACACGAACATACATTTATATATGTTTCCGAGTGCGTGCTCGTATGTATGTATGTATGTGTGCCTCTGTGTGTGTATGTGTGTGTATGTGTGTGTGTGTGTGTGTGTGTCTATGTGTGTGTGTGTGTGAGTGTGTTTTGTTTTGAGTGAGAATATACACGCTTTTGAATAGCATCCTTTTCCTGTTTCAAATATCCGATTGCTGTGAAGCGAAGTATAGATTTACACCTTTAGTAGTGGCGCCGTTCAGGTCCATCTTGGTTGAGAGGTAGACGATTTCATTCCCACGGAATATGCCAAGATATGTAGGAAAGTTCGGCCATATTTGGAAGACAGCAATGGGTGCGATTACGTCCAATGCGCCGATACGTTTGGATTCATTACGTCAATTCTGGTTTGATACACGGCATCGGCTTTCGTTCTCCCGTATTTGGTTAGATGAGAATCGCTAATAAATCATACAGTACTAGCAAAAAAAAAAAAAAAAAAAAAAAAAAACACCTTCCGGGCGGTATAAAAAATATTTTTGAAAGATATTGCCTGATGGGACGGGAGTTAAAAATTCAATGTCAGAGACTTTGTACCATAACTAAAAAATGATCAAATTCATTAAAGGGGTAAAAATTAAAACAAGTTGAAATGGAAACTTAGTTCTGATAACTTTAAATATATATTGAAATAAAACAAACTATATACAAATATATTATACCGGGCATGTATTTATTAAAGTTTGCTTTAAAAAACAATGAGGCCCGTTTAAGATCGTATACTCAAATTTTTAGTGTATATAATACAAGGTTGTTCTTTATTCTAGGTATTGACGATTTTGAGTAATGTGACGTTAGTGGGGATGAAGTTTCGGTTACAGACGAATAGATATTACCACCCCGGGTTAGCTCAGTCGGTAGAGCGTTCGGCTAGAATCTGTGCGGTAAAGTAAGGAGCTGAAGGTAGGTGGTGCGCTCTACCTCAGCATTCTTCTTGGTCTAGCCCTAGTGAAAATGGGATAGACTCCCTCGCTGATTGGCTGATACCGACTTTAGGTAACCCCGACGATTTTACTTTTACTTACACACACACACACACACACACACACACACATATATATATATATATAATATATATAATATATATATATATATATATATAATGTCGTTGAAGGATTTCGCGTATGCTTCTAGATTAGGTGGTTTGGAATATATAAGAAAAGAAAATTAAGAAAAAACATTTTTATAGGTTCTTTTTCATAGTATGGGAAGATTGAATATAAAAAGTATTCGAAATTGAAAATCGAAATAACCCAAGTTTGCTTGCTTCAGTTCACGTGATGAAGCTCTAAAATTCTTTCAGGGCCTTAATGATCTACATCCCTCCCTAAGTTTTACAATGGAAAAGGAGAAAAATAATAGTCTGCCTTTCCTGGGGTTTTAGTTGAAAAACGTTCCCCGTCCTTTGTGACGAGTATTTATCGTAAGCCCACCTTTACTGGTCTCTACTTGAGTTGAGATTCGTTCGCTTCCAAATCCAGAAAGGTGAATTTAATTAAATGCTTAACATTTAGAGCTTTGAAGATATGCTCTGATTGCAAGATTAAAGATGAACTCAAAATAATTAATTACATCTTTGCCGACAATGGGTATCCTGAGGATTTGACTAAAAAGGTGATCAACCAAACCATATCAAATTTTAACAGCAACCTAAGTGTCCTGTATATTTGCGATTGCCATGGATAGGACTTATTGGTCAGACATTGGCAAACAAGATCAAATTAGCCATAACACGCTGCTTCAACGCAGTTAAAGTCCGGACAATTTTCACCACCATACCTGCATTTCGCTCTGCTCAAAAAGACGTCCTGTCAATCCCTGAACAAAGTTTTGTAATTTATAAATATCAATGCTGGTGCGCTGCCAGTTATATTGATAGGACGACGCAGAGGTTGAGCGTCTGAATCAACAAACAACATCCGTGCTTTCACAAGCACAAGATTCTGCCATCGGTGGTAGAAATAGTTGTAAGCCCCTTCTACAATCTGCGTCAGCATTGTTAGCTTTTAGATTGCGCGCTGAAGTCACATCTTGCTAGCTTCTTCTGCAACTGACTAACTGCAACTGACTTACTGAACACGATTCTATAGGTGAGAGTGATCAAGCATTGTTAAGATTTCTATACTACACTACAATGATCAGCAATTTTCTGTTCTACACAGGGCAGGACAAGCCACCGCCTTAATGTCCTTGAGGCAGTCTCCATTTTTTTACTGCCCGTCTCTGTGTAGACAAATACACCTGAAACACGCCCTGGCAATCTTTGCTGGGGATGTGACTGCTGAAGTGGGGATTACATGAAGGTATATACGAATTGTTTTTTCCTCCCCCTTTGCATTCATATTGCCCTACCATTTTGTAAGGTTTAATCTCCCTCTTTTACCCATTTCATATACATTGTGACTTTTAAACGATCTACCGGTCGTTACTTCTGAAAAAGCACCGGTCGAAAGGGCTCTCAATTTTCTCCTTTTTTTTCTTTTCTCTTTCGCTCTGTTAAATTGCTGACCAATAAAAGTATGTTATTTTTTAAAACTCTCTCTCTCTCTCTCTCTCTCTCTCTCTATATATATATATATATATATATATATATATATATAGAGATAAGCCATATCAAAACACATCGCTTGTGTATTTACTTCTCATACTGTCGTGTAGAAAAAGTCACTATAAGAGGAATAAAAACCTACTTCTAAACAAAACAAAAATCTAAAAAAGTCCGGTTGGTATAGGGGTTACTGTCCTCGCCTGTCAGCTTGACAGTCAAGGTTAGAATCACGCACAAGGCGGTCTTCCTATCTATAGCTCGGCTGATGAGGCCTAATAGGCCGAAATGTACATACAAAGATTGTTTTTCCTCGATTTGTTTAGCCTTACATTTGAATAGGTATGCCGCCAAATTAATTAATTAACTTTCAAAATTAGGTACCACTTCAATTAAGCACATATTCTCCCAAAAATTGTCGGCTTAAAAAAAGCCATATCAAAACACATCGCTTGTGTATTTACTTCTCATATATATATATATATATATATATATATATATATAATCTCTTGGTTTTATAATTTTTATCAATATATTAATCCTCAACTTGTATCTGAGATTGAGATTAATAAAACGCCTGCATTCTCCACAATTTCTTTATGTTATTTTTTCATCTTTTTTCTTCCTTTTTCTTTCTTTTTTTTGTTTTTAATAAGAAAACAAATCCGTCTAAGAATAATGTATCTTTCTGATTTTTTACAACTTGATGTTGACGTGTTCACACACATCTGATTTTCGCCCTCATCCCACGTTGCATCTAAATCCATCTTTAAAAAATTACTTTAAACGCGAAAAGAAATCTCAAAGAGATTAATGTCGCTGTTAATAAAACTGTAAATCCCCTCAGTTGTCTGAAAAAAAATGAACGAATGAATGAATGATATAAGAAGATGTTTCTTAAGGAGATTTATTATCTTTTTAATATTCAACTCTAATTATCGCAGATGATTGCAAAAATGTTCAAATTCTAAAGAAGGAAAGAAGTATGCACAATTGTTGGTGAGTATGGACATGGCCATCGTCAATATATGTAACGTGTGGTGTAATGGTTAGAGTCGTAGGAAAGGGACTCGTCAACCCGAGTTCAATTCCTGGACGAAGCTGTTCACATAGCGCTAATACCCTTGGAAAAGGTATGAATCCAATTCTCCCTCCAGCTATGTGTAAATAGTAGGGCATACTAGGCTCTTTAACCATGGGTAAGTAACCAGTTTAGGAGAAGGAAAACTCCGGATTCAAACCTGTTAAACTCTGCGTAAGAAATTGACCTTGTGTCACATCCTGCTCGTGCAGAGGGATTCGTAAATATCTACACATATATAAAGGGCAGTTAGTATGCATGTATGTCCGGTGGAAACTAAGAAAATAAAACAATTAATGATAAAGTAAATATATATACACATTCACTATCACTATATCTTGGTTTTTGAGCAAAAATAAAGAAGATTTTATTTATATTCATAAAGATATTTATAAAATAGAATTTAAATGATTACAGCATGGAATTATATTTGCATTTAGTATTTTGAATAGGAGACAGTAATTTTTCTTTTCAGTGTCTGGATCAACGCAAAATGTTTTTTTACGTAGGAATTCTAATGGTGCTTCTTGTGAAGATCCAGCTAACAATTCAACAATACTGGATCTGCGAGACTAACTTTTACCCCCACCTTTACCGAAGTGACGCTGGGTGGCCACTTCTAGTATATAAATATATGTAACATCCAATATGTGACATTTTTGTGATTAAAAAGGAACTTTGCTGCGACTTAAGTTCTTCTATTAGAGTTTTCGGACCATATGACCTTTAGGCACCCCTTTTTTATCTCGATTAAGAAAGGACATGTTTTTCATTTACATCGTCAATATCTGGTTGTTTGTTAGGGATTAAGGTTAGGGTTAGAGTTACGGGTTACGGGTTAGTTTTTATAATTTTAAAAAAATCTAAAAAAACGTCTGTTAAAATAACCGGATATTGACGGTGTAAATAAAAAAAAAACATGTCCTTTCTTAATCGAGATCAAAAAGGGGTTCCTTAAGGTCATATGGTCCGAGTTTTCTTTAGAGTCGGATGGGAGATTTTGTTTCTTCTTGGATAGAGACAGATGTTCTCTTGTTCTGGGATCAAGAATGAATAAAACAATATGTCTTCTGTATAAAATAACCCAATAAGGTTTGACACGTTATAAAACCCAACCAACTAACCAATCAGCCTGGTAGTTTTAATATGACTGTGGTTCGGAAAGAGCGACCAGAGCTTTAAAGGCAGGGAAGTGGGTGGGGGTCCCCTTAATGTTGAGTCTATCTCTATATCTGCATGCGTGCACAATGCTCATATCGGCATATGGTGCATAGTTTCACTGCAATGCTGAACGTGATGTAATTTCCTCGATGACAGACGTTAGACATTGGAAGGGGTTCAGATTATTCCCTTGATTGGGAGTCGGCAAGAATCCTGGCGCCCCAACTTGATTAGAGTAATTAAAAGGTTAGAATGGTCTTGAAAGGCATCCGAATGACTCACTTGGACCTCGCTCTAGGGTTGTTAGGTACAGAAGCTGTACGACTGCATATGTTGCCGGTGGTTAGTTGGTTGGTTGGTTGATTGGTTGGATGGGTTTTACGGCATGTCAATCCTTGTTGGGCTATTTCATGCCGAAGACGTTTTGTTTGATTCATTCTTGATGGTATTCTGTTTTTCTCAAACTCAATTTTTTAAACATATTTCTGACTCATTTCTTCTATTTCAACCCATAGATAGTACTCTAATAGGTATTACCACTCTGGGTCAGAGTAGAGTTGGGTGTAATGCCAGTAAAGGCCTACTCCCAGCTCCTCATTTCTACAGAACTGGCGCCTCAGCATCAAATATAGTTTTCTGTGGTACCCAGGACGACCGCTTTTAGGGGGTCTTACCCTAGTGTGGGCGAAACAGTGTATTTTAAGTCCCATCTGACTAAAATAATTATATTCTTTAATGAAATATAATTACTGATTTATCCAAGCTCTGAAGAGAAGATAGGATTAATTGATTCTAAAGATGTGAAATCGTCTGTTGTTTTTTATTGTTTTGAGGTGAGTTTATTTGTTCCCGCCGCGAGAGAATTGTCCTTCCTTCTTTCTTCCACCATGAAGAAGAATCGACGGCAGAAACAGACTCGTTTCGGCTCGGTAAAAATAAAATCCGACAAAAATTCTTCCGGATATTTTCATAAGAAAATTTCTTTAAATGATTTATCTTAGACTTTTTCATGTGTGTGTGTGTGTGTATGTATGTGAGTGAGTGAGTGTACCTATATATTATTTAAGCAGATTTTGTTAAATATATAATGATTCTACAAAACCAGCTTAAAAAATAACTTGCCGCTAAAATATGCAATATATATATATATATATACATACTTATTTATTATAGTGTACAATGGCTAGCAAAACCAACATACAACAGTCCTGTGCAGACACAGGATGTTGTGTTAAGGACTTTCCGTGTCCTGGATATGATGTTAAACTGCATCTAATGGTGAAGTTCCAATTCTGGTGCTCTGGGGAATGTGGAGTACCATTTCATTACAATCACTCCCAGATCCACTCTGACCCGGAGTGGTAGTACCTGTTAGGGTACTACATAGAGGTTAAATAGAAAAAATGAGCTAAAATAAAACAAAACGACCACGGTATAAAATAACCAAACAAGAGTTGACATGCCGTAAAACCCGTTTTTAAGGGGGTCTTAACCCTGTGTGGAGGAAATAATGTATTCTAAGTCCCATCAGCACTTTGGGTATGAGGGTTTGCATATAGTAAAATCGCTTTAAAAGAAATTTACTTTCAAAATCACATGCGTCTTTTAACTGTTTGCCTACCAACTTACCTTCCCCCCTGACGGCTATACCTAATTTTCTTTGTATTTTTAACCTGTACGATGGGATATTTCAAAGTTAACTATTTATTCACCCCATAACTCCTTCTATTCAAACAAAGTCCTATTATTATTGTAATCTGCGTCCTTCTACTCATTTATAATGAACTAACCATTAGTATTTGTACTTATGGTAGGATCGCAATGGCGGTAAAGCCGCTGTGAGAGGTTTAAAGTAGGCAAGTTTGTGTTTAATTCCTTATTAGATTTAATAGATAAATGTTCTTTAAAGATTTTAGATTTGATCTCCGACAAATTCCATGAACTGATTTGAATAGTTTTCTCTGTACAAAATGGCAACAACACTGGAATAACAACACTGGAATAACAACAAACAACACTCTTTTTAGTATTATCTGCGTTATTCGGACTATTGTCCCCCATCTTCATTGTTATTTGTACAACGTTTCGGCCGATATGCCCGCCGGCCTTCTTCAGGTATTTCTTGTCGGACTCGGGAACCTTCTCGGACTCGGACTCGGGAACCTTCTCGGACTCGGGAACCTTCTTTTCGAACTCGGGAACTTTCTTGTCGTAATCGGGAGCCATCACGGAAATTTGGACCTAACCCTTTATTTAGTCCACGGGGTATCCTGTTCTCATTCCGCTAACTATAGCTGGGGTAGGAGCTGTGTTAATTATTTTTCTAACTGCCTCTACTCAGGATTGAACTCGGTATCCAGAGATAACTCTCACTTAGAACTGTCTTAACCTAACTACCTTATCCACTATGCCATGTGTCCAATTGGACAACTGAGTGTGAATTTTGAAGAAATACCTGAAGAAGGAGGGCATATCGGCCGAAACGTTGTACAAATAACAATGAAGATGGGGACCATAGTCCGAATAACACAGAAATATTAATCTTCAAGCCGCATCTCAAACAGTCAAAACAAACTCTTCTTAATTAAACCCACTGATCCATTCCAGAAAGGAACAAGTCATTGTATTCCAATTATGCATTGATCACACAAGACTCACACACTCCTTTATATTTAAACTAGAACAACAACCACAGTGTGAACCATGTCAAACACTTTGTACTGTTAAACATTTACTCATAGAATTTGAGATTTTTGCTCACATTAGAAACCGATCTTTAATGCAAGAAATATGAAAGATCTATTCGAAAGAGACAACATTGAAAACAGTCTGTCTTTTTTAGGGAAATAAAATTATACCAAAAAATATAAATATAATCCTGATCAATACCATACAAAACTAATCCCTCAATTCAATATGATCCCCAATGACGCTAATATATTGTCAAAACCATTAACTACAAAAGTGTAAACACAGATATAAAACATATATCATTTCCTTACATCTCAGCATGAAATAACCCAAGACGGATTGATATGCCGTTAAAAAACACCAATCAACCAACCAACCAACCATCAACAATTTAATGATTCCACGTGCACGTGACTTTAGTTGAAATAAAGAAAAGAATTTATAATCGGTTCAAGCATCTTCAAAATATTTTTTCTTACAAAGAAAATGTTAAAAATGCGAATGAGTCAAATGTGAAATTTTAAGATGAATTTTGAGGAATGTAAGCCTGGAATTTGATAACTATTCCGTAATAACATTTGAAGGGTTTTATTCTTTCTTTAAATGAAATATGACCAACAAAAATCATACAAACGGTATATGTTGAAATGGAGCCTGATATATGATATATAAGCGTAAATATCGCCTGTATGAAGATTAAGTACATTCGTACCATCATTTGCTCTATCTATCTATCTATCTATCCTCTCTCTCTCTCTCTCTCTCTCTCTCTCTCTCTCTCTATATATATATATATATATATATATATATATATATATATATATATATATATATACATACATATATTAGGGACTGGCAAACGGAGCCTAAAATGCGTTTTTGACAAAATGACTTTAGCCCTCCTATAGAAAATAATTTACCAAATATCAGGAAATTAACTGATTTTAATGAAATTTTCAGTATTTATGTATCAATAAATGATTTTTATAATGCATTATTTATTTTATTTCAAAACTTTCTCATTTTTTTCAGGTCGCTTAATTTTGACCCCCTTATGTTGGGGGCGTAAAATGTTTTGTAAGTTGATCATTTTTTATACTAATTACAGTATAAATAATGAGATAAAAGACCGAAGTTATGAATAGAAACAAAAAAAATTCTTTAGGTGGCTTTTCTATGAGAAAATAAGTACCGAAATCATCGAAAAATAAAATGTAAAAAAATAATAAATAATTAATTTTTTGGAAATTTATTTTTTACTCATTTCGATAATTATTCAATTGGCTATTATTTTATAAAAGAAAAAAATTATACATCAATGTTTTTTTTCTGCTTAAAAGGGGGGGGGGTACATTTTCAATCGAGTTTTTCTTCAAAACTTATTACTTTTGGCGCCTAAAAAAAGTTTTGCATTAAGTAGATATTTATTTTTAGAATCTAAAAATATAAGATTTTAAACTGAACGTCAGGCTTTTCATATTTTAAATGAATTTTATATATTAATCTTTCATAGCAAAAATACTAAATTAAAGTTTTGAAATAAAATAACTAATGCATTATAAAATTCATTAATTATTAAATCAATACTGAAAATTTCATAAAAATCGGATAATTACCTGATTTTTGGTAAATTTTTTTGCAAACGCCAATGTTACAGTAAAATTGTAAACAAGCACTTAAAAACATCGAAAACGAGGCTGATTGGCTGATATCGTCGAAATTGACCAAAACAAATACTTTTAAATCTATTAAAAATAAACTGCATATGTAATGATACTTTTCTTTTTTTAATTATGGTTGTTGTGTTACTACTTATCGATTTAGACAAAGTTTGACCTTAATAATAGATTTAATTATTTCTACTTCGCTTTTAAAATTTCTAGCAGACGACAAAATCGCCTATCCCTAATATATATATCCCTAATATATATATGTATATATAAATGGTATTTGTGGAAAAGGTGACTTACCGGTGAAACAGGCCACAATGGTTAGTTGATGCAAGATATAACAAATCAATATCTTGATTTATCCAGTGGATTTAACCCTGAAGACCCTAATGGTTAAACTCCAGTAGGTTATTACTGTGTACCTTTATCATAATATCTATCTATCTATCTATATATATATATATATATATATATATATATATATCAAAAGGATTATATGTATGTATGTATCTATTTATTTATCTGTATCAATCAGTTTACATCTATTTATATAACTAATTCAGTTCATATCTAACTATATATCTATGTCAATCTATCTAGATATCAATCGATTTATCTCATTCTTTTCATATCTATCTATGCATCTATCTATCTTAAACGGATTATATCTGAAAGAAATTCTCAAAAGACAATAATATAATGAAGAATAAAAAGTAAATCACACGTAAAAAAATATTTAGGACTGTGACGATAATTATGATGATGTGATCTGCAGTAATAATTTCTACCAATTTATTAATACAAATGAACGTAATGATTTATTAGTACATATGAACGTAATGAAAATTATTCTACCAATTTATTAATACAAATGAACGTAATGAAAATTATTTCTACCAATTTATTAGTACATATGAACGTAATGAAAATTATTTCTACCAATTTATTAATACATATGAACGTAATGAAAATTATTTCTACCAATTTATTATACATATGAACGTAATGAAAATTATTTCTACCAATTTATTAATATAATGAACGTATGAAAATTATTTCTACCAATTTATTAATACATATGAACGTAATGAAAATTATTTCTACCAATTTATTAATACAAATGAACGAAATTATTTCTACAATTTATTAATACAAATGAACGTAATGAAAATTATTTCTACCAAATTATTAATACATATGAACGTAATGAAAATTATTTCTATTCTACCAATTTATTAATACACATGAACGTAATGAAAATTATTTCTACGCATTTGAAGATATTAGGAATGGGAAACGTGGCTATATCTTTTTTAATTTGTTTTCTACGGGAAATCAAACGCTTTCTAATGCCGAATTATTTCATTATGATAAAAATTTCTATCAAAATGAATTAATTCGACATTAGAAAGAAGTTGATTTCCCATAGATCAAAAACAAAAGTAAAGTCACGTAATGTTTTCCATTGGCTCCACTTTGAGTATTACCGTAACATTCTTTTTACTCCTTCGATTAAGACACTCACCGATCTCACTAATTAAATTCTTACCAGAGAAATTACTCCTGATTTCGTGTTAGACTTCTTTGACCTTCTGTAAAGCGAGACAAACATCTATTTCCACTGATGCAGACGTACGAAATTCTTCAGATTTAACCAAAATTTACATTGTTGCCTCTTATCAGCTATCGTTGAACCCCTTAAAGTATTGCTAAAAATAAAAATCCAATATTATTTTACTAGTTTTAAATGTTGCTACACAATTACATAAAAATAAGCGTTGTACGTACTATTCCAAACCGGCATTTAAAAAAGAATTGCCAAAGGTTTCTAACTTACCAACTATCAGGTATGATGCAACACTCGCTAGGAACAACAGTTAGAACGTTAGTTTTAAATCTTCCTACAATAGTTTTTAACATCTTTTTTACTTGCTCAAAAACATAGCGGCTCAATATTTTCCCTTCGTAGATGCAACTTGTTAAATATCTTCCTTTTTGCGAACCGTCTAAATTTGAATGTATCGAGTTACATCCTTTGGTCTGTATTTGCCAAAATATTAAGATATGTTGAGGTGCGTTGATAATGTTTGGGCTGAACCAATTACGCCCAAGATTAGATATTTAATAAACTTAACTCACTCTCTTCTGGTAAAAAGCCAAATAAGAAGTAAACATTAAAAGATTATGCTGCGCCAAGCTTCTAAGTGAGGAGGGCGTTTCTGCTTTGAAAAACGAAGGTTAATTTCCTTTGCTTACGGAAAGTAAAGTCTATATCGTTTCCGTCAGCACACACGTCAGATCAAATTACAAAATCATAGATATACAGCTTCCATGTTTATGCGTGTGTATATATGTGCATACGCGCGTGCACACACACACACACACACACACACACACACACAACAACACACATATATATATATATATGTACAAGACTCGGTGTGTGTAATTTAGGATAAGTAATGTCACTCTCTCTCTTCTCTCTCTCACACACACACACATACACACTTACACATATACACACGCACACACACATATACACATTTACACATACACAAAGAAGGCTTATGGGTCAGGAAATGAAATTTGTTACCTTAGTTCAAATCCTGCATGAAACTGGACATGTTTTAATCCGAGCTAATGCCCTTGGCAGAGTTATCAATTTATTTGGTCTCTCCCCTACTTTGGGTAAATACTAAGCTGAGTCAAAAAGTTGTGCTATATTTTGGTAGTTTGCGGTGCGTATGCCACGTGCCCATGCCATTCCAAACCTTTATAGGCTGTTAGATAACAGGTTACAACATTCGATCGACATTTTAAACAATTTAAATAATTAATTCATTAATTAAAATAACAATTTAAAACTTTTTTTAAACAATGAGAAAATTACATATAAAATTTTAACCTTTTATTGCCAATAACAATGTATATATTTACCCAACTCCTTCACCATGGTCAGGATGTGACACAAGGTCAATTCTTAAGCTGAGTCAAGTTGATTGGAATTTAGAGTTTTCCTTCTAGACTGGTTGTCTAACTGTAAATTTTTTAAATGCCATCCTTGGCCAGTTGAAAAGGGCTTAAAGAAAGTCCTGTGTTACGGAATCCTTTGGTAATCGTATAAGTCATATCCTGCGTATTGGTAAAGATCCAGTGATTTAATCCTATGTCCGTCGTCCATGAATGTCACAGTAATTATGACCAGTAGGGTGGGTTAAGTATTGTATCAGCCTCAGAGTACTTCCAGTGATTGGCCCAGGTATAATCATATGATCTCACCTAGTCTATAAGTAGGAGCAGGGATCCACCACACATGTCAACAAGCCTAAAGAACTCAGTCTGCCCAGACAATAGTAATGGATAAGTGGGGGGGATTCATGGTCAAATTCCAGGCGCCCAGGTTTATGTACTTCTCACTTGCTGCTAAGGTTCAAAGGGTTAAGCAAGAGATCAAACGAAATCTTGATCAAGAAAAAGTGCGAAATTAAACAAAAGAAAAAATCTTATTATAATGGAGATTGTGCGTGTGTGTGTGTAACTGAAGCTATGTTACCACCAACGTCATAATTCCCTTAGTCATTAACGTTATTTTCTAATGGTTATTAAATAATCCTTATTTAATCTTGGCATCTTATCTGTTATCAATGTCTCCATTAAGGTCTTGCTGAGATAGAATTACCTCAAAACAGCACATATTATTACTGTGTTTGAAATACTGCGATATGTGTTATATATCATTAAGAAATTAAGATTTACAAGTGAATAATTTGCATACCGGTTTTAACAAAACCGTATTTAATGAATAATTATTTAATTTTATTGTTTTCTGATATTATTGCTTTATCTCAAACGTTTTAAAAGCAATCCTATATATAATTTAATATTGAAATCAATAGAGTAGAAGTTTTTTTTGTGTTAGTCTTTCTGATTCAGTATATTCTAATTATAATAAAATTTAAATATTTTGCCCGGAGAGCACATTTTTTCTAGTTTAAAAAAACGATTATTGGCATTTCAGTCTCCGAAGACTATAATGTAGTTTTTGTGCCCCTGAAGTTACAGCGCCTCCTGTGACTGTAACGTCCAATGTTAGAAAAACATTCTCGACTCCAGGTGTTGCAGGTGAAGGCTGTCCCTGAAGATGTTGATGTACCGCTGCTTTCTTCTTGTCCACCTAGCTTCATGGTGTTGAGCCAGAGTGACTTCAGACATGAACGGTCCTCTACAGAGAGCCTGTCGCTAACGAGAGCGGTCCTGAGCCAAATTTTCCCAACTGGAAGGGGCAATGCCAAAGCACCTGAGATCGTTCTTGCAGACATACTTGAAATGCAGCTGGGGCTACCAATCCCCCATCTGCGTTTGAAGGATGTCTGCAAGAACGATTTTTCTAGTTTTAATTAAAAAAAAAAAAGGATAATAAAATGCAAAGTGGTTGATAGTCGGTGCGCTGATAGGCTGTGTACAGATGAACGCGCATTGTAGTCGAATTCAGAGATTCATGCTTTACGAGTTCAAACGGGTCATATCGTAGCAGAAGCAGTTAAACATTTGTTGTGCGAAATGTGAAAAGGAGAAGGTAACAGGTCGTTGAAGAAATTTCTCTGGCTTGGTCACGGCACCAGAACGATATATGTTGCATAGGGCCGAGTTCGAGTTGTATTAGTAGTCGTTTAGTAGTAGTAGTAGTCGTTAGTTCAGAAACAACATGTACAAGTCGTATAGTCACAAAAGGCTGGTTATTTCTTCCTATGCTCGTGGGTTCTTTTTCAGAGAGAGAGAGAGAGAGAGAGAGAGAGAGAGAGAGAGAGAGAGAGAGAGAGAGAGAGAGAGAGAGTATGGTCAAACTATTCTGTCGTAAATCATGTTCAGTACTACTAAGCGAATCCCATACGGGGGAGCTGGGGAAAATCCCATCTGCTTCCCACGAAGCCTGGCTGAAAAAGAAAGAGTTTCTTCTTCTTTCGTTCCTCGTCCCGGGGGTGGAAGAGCCATATCCGGTTTCGGTCAAAACCTGCAACTTCCGTTTTTATTTTAAAATCTATTTCCTGGGTCATTCATCAGTCAATTACTGGCACCCCGTTGAGTGTTTACTCTTCCAAATTTTAACGTTTGTTCTTATTTCTTTTTCTTCTCTTTCTCCAGAAATCCGAATACCATTTTATTTTCAATCGCCAAATTCCCCGTAGAACATAATAATTACTATACAAGAACCTTGACGATCCGGTATCCCATTAATCTTGAATTCCAATGCGGTGTTTCAAACCATAGAGACAAATCCGGTAATAGGTTAGGCGGCCAGTCGGAGGCCTCCTCCGATCAGTCGGCTTGTTACGTCAAGCCATGGCACCGATATGGTTGTCCCAACCCTATTGCCCTTATGGCAAGTCCCTACCCTTTTTATCATACATGTGCTGGAAGACGGTGTCTGAGGGTCTTGATGTCCTGGGTATGACATTAAACTCTATTTGATGGTACTGTTCCATTTCTGGAGCTCTGGGGAATGTGGAGCAGTCCTTCACCACTATTATTCCTCGGTCCACTCTGAGCCGGACAAGAAGTCTTTGTTATGGACTCATCTCCGGTTTAATTAGAAAAAAAAAGAGTTTTCAAAAAGTGTTTAAAAAATTGAGTTTTAAAGAATTGAGTACCCATCAAGAATGAATAAAACAAAAAAGACTTTGGCATGAAATAACCCACTGGGTTTACATGCCGTAAAATCAAAGCAACTAACCAACCAATAAAATTCGGCGAATACCCAGTCAACTCAGAATCTCACTGTTCAGTGTAGTTCATCACATGCACGAATTCGATAAAGACACCCGGGCTACTGAATTGTGACTCAAATTACCCAAATATTGTAAAAAGTTTGACTCTCCCTAGTTATAGGACAGCCTGGGTTCTGTAGACATGCCAAAGCAACCAGTCGAGAAAAAAGGAAACTTTAAATGCTATAACACAACTTTAAAATATTTTGTGTCACATTC
Organism: Doryteuthis pealeii; assembly: GCA_023376005.1. NCBI lineage: Eukaryota > Metazoa > Mollusca > Cephalopoda > Myopsida > Loliginidae > Doryteuthis > Doryteuthis pealeii. Next base: position 88,365,235 of record CM042154.1, on the reverse strand, counting down.
TGCTCGTTGTGGAGGAGTTGGGTACACACAGACACCTATATATATATATATATATATATATATATATATATATATATATATATATATATATGTACACACAGACACGTATATATATATATATATATATATATATATGTATATATGTGTGTGTGTGTGTGTGTTGTTATGGGTCCAAATGCAACAGGAAAAAATTAAATATTATATAAGTATGTCCGCAAAATGGTTTGAAATTTGTTTATTTCACAAAAAAAATTTGCTACACATGTTTCCGATTATTATTTAAAACAATTTGACATTTTTTTCGTTTGCTTAATGGTGTATCAACCTTCATAGGCTATTCAATGCCATTCTTGTAGAATAACAGTAAGGACATCAAGACCCTCAGCTACCGCTTTCGAGCACATGTATGATAAAAAAGGTTGGGGCTTGCCATAAGAGCAATAGAGTTGGGACAATCATATCGGTGCCATGGCTTGACGTAACAAGCCGATTGATTGGAGGAGGCCTCCAACCGCTCTTCTTACTATGAAAGAAAAATAAGAGAGAAAATAAAACCTTCTCCCTTCTTCACAAAATAAATAAGAAAGAAAAAAAAAAGAGTGAGAAAGATACTGAACAAGAAGAGAAGTATGGATTAGAATATAATAATCGCAATAAAGTGATAAGGAAATGGAATTAGTTAAATTGAAAAAAAGGAAGATGAAAACAAAAAAAGGATAAGAGAAAGGAAATAGAATGAAAGAAAATTTAACAAAAACAAACCAAAAACAAAAACAAGAACCAAAAACAAACGAAAAATATAAAGAAATAAAAGAAACATAAAAATGAACTAAACAAGAAAAAGAAAAAAGAAAATATTTGTTCACAAAAGAATTAGTAAAAACAAACAAAAATAAAATAATAAGAGAGAAAAATGAAAGCAAAAAAGAAAGCCAAAACAAACAAAAAAAAGATACCGAGTCAGGAGAAAAATATGGATTAAGATATAAGAATCACAAGAAAGCGATAAGGGATAAAATCGGTTAAATAAAAAGAAAAATGAAGTAAAGAAAAGAAAAAAACACAACAAAAAAAAAAAAAAAAACAAAGAAAAAACAGAAAAAATAGAAAAAAAAGGATGAAAAAAAAAAAAAAAGAAAAAAGAAAAAAAAAAAAAGAAAGAAAAAAGAAAAAGATGAAAAAAGAAAAAAAAAAGGAAAAAAAGAAAAAAAAGAAAAATAGAATAAAAAAGAAAATATGAAAAAAAGAAAAAAAAAAAGGAAAAAGAAAAAAGAAAAAAGAAAAAAAGAAAAAAAGAAAGAAAGAAGAAAAAAGAAAAAGAAAAAAAAGAAAAAAGAAAAAAAAGAAAAAAAAAGAAAAAAAAAAAAAAAAAAAGAAAGAGAAAAGAAAAAGATCGATTTGAATTCGTTTTCTGTCTATTTAGCGATGCCACTTGAATCTCAGTACATTTAATATTTACGTCAAAATCGCAGAATTAAAAAAAAAAAAAAAAAAAACCAAAAACAAAAACGAAAAAGTATTTTTTGTTAAAACTGCTTTTGACGCTATTTTTGTTTTGCTTCGTTTTTCTCAAGTGGTTTCATCGACGTTTACTGAGCAAAAGTAAATCCGACATTAATCTCAAGTAAATCCAAAGAGAAAATTCAAGAGGAGTAAACACACACACACACACACACACACAGAGAAAATACATATAGAGAAACATATACACACACACAAAGATACACAATCCACACACACACATACAGTCATACACATACACATACACATTTTATTATGAATTGATAGGATTGCTTGTATTTATGTCGCGATATCGTAAAAATCATACTAGAGGTAGCTGTTAAATAGTCGAGCCGCACTGATGAGAAGTAAACTCCGAATCACGTGTCTGTGGATGACTAGTATATATATATATATATATAATATATATATATAGAGAGAGAGAGAGAGAGAAGTTACACAGACACATCTTCTTATTATAATGGAGAAAAACTATATTCCTACTCAAGTCACAATTCTCTTAGTTATTCATTCTCCATGTTTTATTTAATCTAAACCTCAATTATTGATAAAAGTGTCTTACATTATTAATACTGTTAACTATGTCTCCATACTGACAACATGCAATTATATTTACTAGCAAATATATGCACCCTCCGGGTGCAAGTATTTAAGTTTATATCATATTAAATTAGAAAGGCTAATGAAACTGGCTAAGAATGCAGATAAAAAGATATAATATAGAACAGCTTTGAAACTAACTATTCCATCATTTTCCATTACTCCCCTCTTTCATGGTAAATTTTCCTAATTTAACTATTTAGTTAAAATAGGAAGTAAAGGATAATATTACAGTTATTTCTTCTTGTAAATAAATTTCTTTTAAGATTTATCCACGAGATTTTTGTTTATATTTCTTAAGATAAAACCAAACAATTAAAATCAATAATACAAGCACATATTTATTAAAATACAATTTTAAATATCAATATGCAAATTAGCCTTCTCGTTCAAACTGTAAATCGCTATTTTGTTGTATATATAAATACAATTGCATGTTATTAGTACGTAGATATGATCAATATATAATGTAAACAATTTTTATTAATAACTGAAGGTTTAAAGAATGAAATCATGGAGAATTTGACGTAAATAATTAAGGGAATTGTGACTTGAGTAGTAATATAGTTTCGGTTACAGACAGAAAAACACACAATCTCCATTATAATAAGATATATACAACAAATAGTTTACAGTGTGAACGGGAAGGCTAATTTGCATATTAATATTAAAAAATCGAATTTAATAAATTGTGCTTAGTATTATTGATTTCTAACTGTTTGGTTTTATTTTAATGAATATAAGCAAAAATCTCTTCAATGAATCTTAAATGAAATCCATTAACAAGATAAAATAACTGTCATTTTATTCTTTACTTCCTCTTATAACTAATACTTAAATTAGAAAAAATAACAATGAAAGACGAGAGTGATGGAAGAGTAAGTTTCAGTTGTTCCATTTTTTATATATTCCCTCTGTTTCAAATCTTTTATTATACTCCCTCTGTTTCAAATCTTTTTATCTGTATTCTTATTTAGTTTCATTAGCCTTTCTAATTTAATACAATATTTTATTACATTAAAACTTAAATACTTGCACCCGGAGGGTGCATATATTTGCTAGTTTTATTAAGAATTGGTACGCTTGCACATATTTCTGTGTAGGTATATCACAAACCATACAAGTTCGATTAACATGATATCATCATCATCAGCGCGGATATCCATGACAATCTCTCTCCATCGTCCCTATCACTCATCATTCCGGGAGGTCCTCTATGCAGCATCCTGTATCCGCACAGAGCTGATCAATGTACGTCTTTGCTGGTCGGCCCACACTGGCGTGTCCATGTGCTGGCTTCCACAGGAGGATATCGCTTATGAGTTTGTATAGTGGACAACTATTCATGGACACACCAGTGTTGGCCGACCAGCAACAAATTAATCGGCGTTTACTGAGCAAAGCAAATCCGGAACTAATCCAAAGTAAATGCAAAAGAGTTTTAAGAGGATTCAACACATACACACACATACACGCAAAAAATATATATATAGAGAAACATATGCACACACAGAAGTAAACACATATACACATATACATATGCACACGCATTCACTCATACAATTACACATACACATCCGGGTAATACGAACAAGACATACTATTCACTGTTTAGAAAGCATGGACGAACTCATGAGTGATGTTCTCATCATCTCACATGGACTCACCAGCATAGTCCGATCAGCAAAACCTAGATCAATCAGCTCTGTGTGGATACTGGATGCCATGTTGAAGATATATCCCAAATACACACGCATACACAAATACGCAGACGTATACACATACACATATATAAAGAGAAACGTATATCTTTCTCTCTATATATGTTTGTGTGTGTGCATATGTGTATGTGTGTACGGGTACAGAGACACACATGCATACACACACACACACATATATATATATATGTATATATAGGCACATTTTATTAACTATTAGTAGGGTTGCTTGTATTTATGTGGATACTAAAAGAGGCTACTCGGCGTCGCCTGGGTAGAAGGGTTTTTTTTAAGTTAGTCCTGCAGATCTATTATTACTTAATCGTGAGTTAAAATGCCCAATTAAGATACCTGCGTAAAAAAACTTACGTCGGTCCAGCCACTCCGGCAAAAAACTTTAATGTTTACTATTTAAAATATTAAAGGCAAAAAAAAAAATCCATAATGTTATCAGTTGAATTTTATCTTTTAATCATCTTCACTAATATAAATCAATTCTTCATTATTTTTGCTAAAAAACCAAGCCCTGATGATATTTGATGTATATATATATATATATATATATATATATATATATATATATATATATATATATATTTACTTTGTCGATAATTGTTTTATTTTCGAAGTTTACTCCGGACATACACATACACACAACTGCCTTTTATATATGTATAGATATTACACTAACCATCACAGATTAACAAAATATGCTGGGAAAATATTTAACCAATCAATGGCACCCCAACAAGTACGTCCATTCCAGATCAGCGTGGTCCTGGTAGTACTGTCAATGAAAAGAACTCCACACTTCTCAGAGCTCCGGAATTGGAACCTCACCACCAGATGCAGTTTCCTGTCATACCCAGGATACGGATTCGGATTTACGTAAAGTAAAGCAGTGTGTAAAAGCGTTTTGATATGTTTGTTTTACGTACCATATAAAGAACTAACATCTATCTTTTCGCCTTTAGAATGGAAGTGTTTTTTTTTTTTGGCATTGCAAGGTCTCTTCTTATATCGCCAATTTTTATGTGATTTGTGCAACACACTCCTTTTATAGTCCCGAAGCGATCATTCTCAAACACAGTGAATTTTAAATTATCTTCCTCTTTCAAATACCAAGATGCTCCAACTTATATGACTGTTTATTACGTAACATAAATATCATCTCAAATATTACCTTTAACATGTGTGTAAACTTTCTTTATGATCAGCATCATACAGATGCTGATCATAAAGAAAATTTACACACATGTTAAAGGTAATATTCAGAAACAGTACTAGCTAAATGGATTTCAATAAAAATCAATAATGGAACCCCTTAGCATGTATGACTATTCATCATGTAGTATAGATATTATATACAGATGATGCTGATCACAAAGAAAATTTACACGCATCTTAAAGTTGAATTCAGGAACAGGAGTGGCAAATTGGATTTCAATAAAATATGATAATGGAACCCCTGGGGGTACCGTTACTATGGCAGAGAAAAGAGATGTTTCAGTAAGAGAAGTTAAAGAGGGTTATTAGTTTTTCCTCTTTCCTTCTCTCACAGATGACCCTAATTCTCAAATGTTTCGTTTACTGACTGCGTAATCTAATTCTTTTTTTAAATATGGGTGCGATATACAATAAAATAAACAGTTTATTGAAAATATCAAAATAATAATATTATTGTTTATTTTGATGGTAATAGTCAGGAAATATCTAAAACAATTATTTAAATGAATTAGAAGATTATTTGAACGAAGGAACTGCGAATAACCCCATCCTTCTCTGGTATTATCGGCTACTGCAGGTACTATATATATATATATATATATATATATATATATATGTGTGTGTGTGTGTGTGTGTGTGTGGGTGTGTGTGTGTTTGTATGTGTGTGTGTGTGTGTGTGTGTGTGTGTTAAATCAAACTTTCAGTGTTGATATATTTATATATAATTTTCAGTGTTGATATATTTCATGAATAAAAGATATAATGCACCAGTTATTTTATTGAAAGACATTTGTATTTTTTTCAGGTAAATTAACTTTATACCACTTATCTTTGAGAATCTGTCATACGCCTCAAAGATAAATGTTTTAAAGTTAACTGACCTGAAAAAATGTAAAAGTTTTAAAAATAAAGTAACTAGTGCATTATATTTTTTATTCTTGATATATCAACACTGAAAATTTCATTAAATTCGGTTAATTCCTTGATTTTTGGTATTTTTTCTTTCGGTTGGGTGACATACGATGGTGGAATTTAGATTCGATAAGTTTATATATATATATATATATATATATATATATATATATATATTAGTTGCATAGCCGATAATACCAGAGAAGGATATATATATATATATATGAGTTCGTCCTTAATTTTCCAACAGTGCCCAGTGTATCTTGGTTCTCTTACTTGGATGGTTTGTGTGATGGGAAGTAGGTGACCGTACAGTTGTTTTTATGTAGAGTGCTCATTCCAGGATTTGTCCACGACAGATCACAATATCCTTTTGTATTTCCCGTCTAACTTTTCTCCGATTGTTTCATTAAAGTCCAACAGTGCAGCCATACATTAGCACTGATACGGCTATCAGATCAGATTTACATATGATCGATAATCAATTCATGCCTTTCCTATGCGTATATTATAACTTTCTGAGAATGAGATATTACTACCTACCTATATGTATTCGTCTTCTTAATTCAAAGTTTTGCTATCCAGTGTGGTCTCAAACACTAACTCGCAATATTTGGGAAATCGCTACACCATTCGGAAGAATCGTATTTTTTCTTCCCGTCTCTGATTGTTAACCATGATTATATATATATATATATATATATATATATATATATATATATATTAGGACACGTAAAAGCGAATTCATCTTAAAAGCGATGGAAAAAAAATTCTAAAAAGAAAGTTATATATATATATATATTACCATGTGATTTCTAATTTTCTGGAAGTTTACTTTTGATAATGACCCGGTTGAAAGAGCCCTAAAGTCTCCCTTTATTGTGCGTGCATATTTTAAATAAAGTATGATATCCCTCCCCCACCACACACACACACACACACACATATATATATATATATATATATATATATATATATATATATATATATATACATAAGATTTTTGGATGTTTGCTTTTTAGAAGCATTGCTGACTAAAGTATATATTATTATTTATATTTTTGCCTTGAAGGCAATTACAATGCGTATATGGTATAAAATTTGATAATTATAGAAAATAACCTTGACAAGTGAATTTCGCAATGATCATGCGACGCTAGAACATCGTACAGTCTGTTTCAACTTTATTAAGTCTCATCAGCGATGTGTACTAACGATTTCCCTCCGACAGACTTTGCCTGCTGGACTACCGGTTTCGATTTCTGTCGGAGGGAAATCGTTAGTATACATCGCTGATGAGACTTAATAAAGTTGAAACGGACTGTACGATGTTCTAGCATCGCATGATCATTTGCGAAATTCACTTGTCATGGTTATTTTCTATAATTATCGAATTTTATACGATATACGCATTGTAATTGCCTTCAAGCAAAAATATATATAATATATAATATATGTGTGTGGGGGTGCATTTCATGTCATGCAAATGCCATTGTGAATGTAAATTGTGTAACAGACTGTTTTCTTTTGCTATTGTAAAACAAACCAGTCTCTTTTCACGTGTATTTTTTAAATTTTTACATAATCATGAATATATTCTGATGACGCTATTCCTACAGAGAAACATGTCAACATGACTTTCCATCCTGTCTTCCTGTTTTTTTCTTCCCATTAGATGATCTATATCGATTTTTTTTCTAAAAACGAGTTTTACGAAAATAATCAATTAAAATTCAATTTCCCTCAGTTAATTATTCTGATAACATATTTAAAATTCACAACTGAAGAAATCTGAGCAAGAATAAAGTAAAATTTTAAATCTTTTAACAGAATTGAAAGTTCACAAATATGTGAACATCTTTATGTCCTCACGTGTTAGTGTTGTATATTGTACAAACGGAAATAGGAATTTCCGGTTAAATTAAACAAAGCAAAGAAAAGACGACAAAAATGACAGAGGACTTTTTTTCCGGGTAAAGCGAACAAAAAGAAGGATGGGTAACAATAAGTTCAGAAATAGATTTGCCCGTTATCAGATCAAAATATAAAGATGCGTAAGCAGTCGTCAATACAAAAGCCAGAGGGTCGAGCCGACAAGGAGTCAGTGAGACAGTCAGACAACAGAGAGCGGACGGCGAACAGTGAGTGACCGTCGACACAGTCTGTTGCGGCCAAGGGCGGTGAGACGCCACCCGCCACCACTTTACCTCACCTTCCCAGCAGAGTAGTAGTCATCGTCAACCCTTGGGCAGTTCCCATTGTCAACGCTCGCCACCCACTAACGTACAACTGAGAAGAAGAAATAAAGTCAAAACTCCTACTATACAGCATGTTGTGATTTCATTAAGCGAACACTACATATATCGTCTAGGGTTAGTGACGATACCCGCTACGTATACAAATACACGAAGTAGGGCCGTGAATTTGAAGCCACTATATAACATATAGAATTAGTCATATCAAACCATCAGACGAACAAGACATGCTGTTTACTGATTGAAAAGCATGGACGAACTCATAAGTGATGTTCTCAAGGGGACACCTAAACATGGTCACAACAGTGTAGTCTGAGCAGCAAAATCTACATGAATCAGATCTGTGCGGATACTAGATGCCATGTAGTAGACATGTAAGAACCTCGGAATAAAGATGATGATGAGGAGGATGTAGACATGAAGTCAACGGCGCTTAGTGACAGTTTCAACCCTATGCGATTTTTGGAGTGAATCCAATTCCCATCATTAGAGCAAATGCCGTTCTTGAACGTGATCTGCTAAGAAATAGAGCACCCATATTATCTGATATATATATATATATATATATACATATATATATATATATATATATATATATATATATATATATATATATTTACCATCCTCTCCACACGATCAGGATGCCACTTAATTTCTTCATCAATTTCTTCAGCAGAGTATAACAGGTTTGAACTCTCTAGACTGGTCACCAAGCCTAGGTTAAAGAGCCCAGACTGTAGAGTGTGGCAAGCTACCCCAGACATGCTATATATATATATATATATATATATATATATATATAGTTGGGGAAATAAGTATTTCACCCTCTGCTGATTTTCTGAGTTTGCCTCCTTAATAGGAAATGGCGTATAATTTTCAGGGTAGGTCCGTCTTGAAAGTGCGAGATAGAATATAAACATTTGTTTAGAAAATCACATTATACCAATTTTTGTGCATTTATTTGTATTTTTTGAAAAAAATAAGTAAATAAATGTTTAAAAATTATCATAATGTGATTTTTTATAATTTCCTTTTTTATATTCTATCTCTCAACTTCAAGACGGACCTACCCTGAAATTAAAGACCGTTCCTATTTTTGTAAGGTGACAAACTCAGAAATTCAGCAGGGGATGAAATATTTATTTTCACTGATATATATATATATATATATATATATAATATATATTTAAATAAATAACAAAAGACTTAGCGATCCTGCATTATAGACTATTTCAGGGAGCTTAGACAAAAATGTCTAATTCTCCCGACTCATCAGAATTAGACATTTTTGTCTAAGCTCCCTGAAATAGTCTATAATGCATGATCTCTAAGTCTTTTGTTATTTATTTAAATATAATTTGCTCTGTGACTCTAAAATAAGAGCACACATTGAGCTCTCAAACTGCGACAAGTTGTTTTAAAAAAAATCTATGTCGTAAGGAAGATTTCTTCTCTGGACTTTTGGATTATATATATATATATATATATATATATATATATATATATATATTAACCATGACTAGGTAACCAGTCTAGGAGATGGAAAACTCTGAATTCAAACTTGTTAAAATCCGCTTAAGAAACTGACCTTGTGTCCACATCCTGCTCGTGCAGACAGATTGATATATATATATATATATGTGTGTGTGTGTGTGTGTGTGTGTGTATATATAGGGTAAACTATAGACACGTGTTTCGAGGTATCACCTCTCATCAGTATAGTTATATGATTTTTAGCAGCTATCTCTGGCCGGGTTCGAGACCCGAACGAGCTTACGCTCGCCAAATCTCTTACCCACACAGCCACAGTCAGTCGCCAAGTATAGCAGGCTATCTAATCGCTACATTCCTATGCGGAAATAAACTTCACCTAGAGTTCTCAAACTTTGTAAACAAAGTGAGGTTTAGCTGAGCGCCGAATACGGTGAATTTGCAATTATATACCTCCTAAATAAAGTGCTCAACCGAAAATTGGGAGCGTATAATAGGGTAAACTATAGACACGTGTTTCGAGGTATCACCTCTCATCAGTATAGTTATACGATTTTTAGCAGCTGTCTCTGGCCGGGTTCGAGACCCGAACGAAATTACGCTCGCCAAATCTCTTATATGATAAAAATACACATTAGCCAGGAACATTCACCACAGAAACATGTGTATTTCAAATTTTTATTTGAATAACTTAGCCAGTAGATGGATTTCATATATCAAATAGATATTCCACTTCACCAGTGGCTCATCAACTTTTTTGGAAACTTTTTAATAACTTTCTGGAAACATCTATTTCTCAAAAAATATTTTCTCTTGATGATGGTCAGAACCAAAATGATTGAATATCAATTCTTAATCTTATTTATTTTCCTTATATTTCGAGTACCTTCCCCTTTCCGAAAGGTTTATTTTAGACTGAATCTAAAAATAAACCTCTGAGAAAGAGAAATATACCTCAAAATATGAGGAAAATTAATAAGATTAAGAACACAATTTTCCTCATTATGATGGTAATCTTAACTCTTTCCCATGCTTTTAAGACACCGAAAAATGTTTCCCAACTCCTCACCATAATATATATATATATATAATATATATATATATATAATATATATGTATGTGTGTGTGTGTGTGTGTGTGTGTGTTATTATTAATGTGTATAGTTGGCACTAGTATACTAGAAAAAGTAGTAGTAATCCAACGTACAGTGTTATTAGAAGAGTGCTCAATATCTGTGATAGAGCGTTGATAGGTTGAATGAAGTGACAAATAAAAGTTTTAGCTTTTATTCATTTATTTGGGAACGATATTACTACCAATGGTTTCCTGCTAAAAGCATTCATCAGGTAAACGAAATAGTTTTAAAAAATATCTATTTCCTTAACCTGATGAATGCCTTAGCATGAAACCATTGGTTGTAATATCGTTCCCAAATAAATTAGAAGAGAGTTCAGGTTTAATCATAGAATTTCTTATATTCCGATAAAATGAAAATAATTTTGTATATTAGTTAAAATAATTCAAGATCATAATTATGATTATTTATAATAAATTATAATATTCTTATTCAATTAAACAACGAACAATATGATATTTGGTCGATCCTGCATACGTATATGTTCAAATACCGTTTTTCCTCGTAAATCAGTCCTACCCAAAAATAAGAGATAGCGTGATTTTTCAGGAGGACTTTAATATAAGCCCTCCCCTTAAAATAAACCCTAATTGAGAGCAGCAGACGGATGAAATAAATAAGCTTTTTTACAAACACATAATACGACGCATAGACTCGACATCCTCCTAAAATAAGCTCTAGTGTTCTATTTCGTAGTGAAAATTAATATAAGGCCTTTCTTATCTTCGGCGAAACACGGTATGTAAAATATTCATATTTCATTTTTTACCTCTATGTAATTTAACATCCACCTCTCTTAATGAATTTATAATGGTAGTGTTTGTACATTCATCAAAATTATAGATATTAGGCCCTTAAAACTCTAAAGAGTTAATCAATGTCGTTCACGATTATCTCCCTTGCTTTTTCCATCACATGTGTCGGCGCATGCATCACCTGAACTCCATTTTGAATAGTGAATAACACTAATGCTTTTTCGAGAACCGGAATAAACGCCACTATTTTTTTCTATCATGAGGTTGGAATAACGTCGCAAGAAAATATATTAAGATACATTGTTAAGGAAAATATATATTTGCTTTTTTCGCCATTTTTTTTTTTTTAGATTCATAATGTTGTAGGAAATGGGTTGCGCGTCTGAGTCCCACTTAGAAAGATCCGTTTGGAGACGAGTGTTTTTTTGCCCTTCTCCATTGTCAAATGACTGTACAACTATTTATTTATCTACATAGAATAGAAAGTAGATATCTACTCAACCCGTTGGCACGGGTAGGATGGGGGACACTGTCACAAATAAGGGGCTTCCAGTGAGGATTGAATTCGCTGTGCAGTAGAAATGGCTCTGCGAGTTTAGATTGCTAACAATTACACCACGTAGGAACGCTAAGCGTATAATAAAAAGTTGACTCTCTCTCTCTCTCTCTCTCTCTCTCTCACACACACACACACACACACACACACACACAAACACACACATAGTTGGCAGCATGACCGATAGATATAATCATTAATTACTTTTGCCTGTCAACATAAGGTAGACTAGGCACTAGCTTAAAAGGAACTGACTTTAGAGACAAAAGTTAATTTACTCTTATGAGACATAGGATTAAAATGAGCTTAAATCAGGCGAGGATATATCACATTAGCCAAATAGATTTACTTAGTTCTCCTGAAGACGTTGTACTAAGAACACCGAAACCATGGTAGAGAAAAAAACTGTTCTACAACTTTTACAACTATATATATATATATATATTATATATATATATATAAGTTAAAAGAAAGGAAATGAATCCGACGGTATGAGTATAGTAAAAAGAATATGAAAACACCACAAATTGCTGTTAATGTGAAAACATTTTATAACATATTCAAAGCTGATATTGAACAATATTTCGATTTTATAAAAATCATCTTCAGAGCTTGTTTATACTCCGTGTTGTTAAGATCGGAGACAAAAGTCATATGAGTTCAAAAACAATACATATATATGAGTTCAAAAACATATATGAGTTCAAACACACACACACACACACACACACACACAACACACATATATATATTATATATATATATATATATATATATATATATATATGTAGATAATATGGGTGCTATCAACAAATATATACACGCAGACATTAGTATAAACTCCTATATTCTTATATGCATTTGGAATAAAATAAATTTTCTTAAACACTTATTTTAATAATTCTATTTTATGATTTATGTTTTGAATTGTGTAAGCAAAAGAGAATAGAAACAAAATAGTTCGATAAATATTTTAGAACAATAGCTAGAATTTAAATAATCCAAGACCAACACTCTGTTGACAAAGAAAAAAGTATGTAAGTAATACAAATATTCATTATTGGAATTTTTTACATGCATCATGAAATCAGCTGATATTAATTTTAACTAAACGCTGACGTATGCATAGCAAAAAAAGATTATAAAAAAGCCATCAATTGAAAGATTGAGTAGTTGCAGTGAGAACCCTGTCCGGAGACACCGTTTCGTTTCTCTCTCTCTCTCTCCTCTCTCTCTCTCTCTCTCTTTTCTCTCTCTTCTCTCTCTCTCTCTCTCTCTCTTCTCTTTCTCTCTCTTCCCCCCTCTCTCTCTCTCTCTCTCTCTCGACGCAAGTTCACTCACGTACTTTTATTTTGCAAACTGCTAGAATTTTGACACATACATCTTGTTATTTACCACGGACACTGGCAGTAACAAACATAAACAAAAGCATACGCACCTCTTACACACAATTAAATACAACCTTATACTGTTTTCAACATCGCTTAAAGAACATTGACTATTCAAATTGTATATATCTATACATACATAAAGGGCAGTTGTGTATATATCTATGTCCAGAGGAAACTTCGAAAATAAAACAATTAACGACAAAGTAAATATATATACACATTAAATATCTCCTGGGCTTAATTTTTGGCCAAAAATGATAGGGATTTGATTTATATTCGTGAAGATAATTAAAAAATAAAATTTAAATTGACAATATGGATTTTTTTTCATTTAATATTTTAGATAGTAGACATTAATATTTCTTTTCAGAGGAGCTGGATCAATGCAAGGTCTATTTTTTTAGGGATTTAAATGGAACATCCCACGAGGATTCAACTCACGATTCAGTAATAATGGATCTGCGGGACTAACTTAAAAAAAACCTCTACCCTGGCGATGCCGGGTAGCCGCTGCTAGTTGTATATAAAGTTGATTCGTATATCAATTTTGTTTTTTTCTTTTGTTTTCTGCGTGTGTTGAAGTTGTGGGAACCGACATTTGAATTTTCTTCCTCTACGCAAAATTACAAATCCAATCCACCACAACACACACGCACACACACATATACATATATATATAATATATATATATATATGTTGTAGATAATATGGGTGCTATATTTGTAAGTAGACTGTACTCAATATCATTGATAGAGCATTTACATTTAAGTTAAGGTAGCGTGAACATGGGGTTAACACCTGGATACCAACAGTTTCCCACCTATGTGATCTTAAGGTCAAATAGGGAATTGGTTTAGCGATTATTTTATATAACTGTGGTTTGGTCCTTTAAGTGAAATCAACCAGTGAATTTTAAGCAGTGATGAGCCTGTTCAATACTTAATTGGGTGACCACTTAAACAACAGCAGGTACTGTTAGCAACTTAAGTCCTTTGTGTATCAAAAATAACTTGATTCGGCATTAAATGACTCGAAAGATGGTTGATATACCGTTAAACAAAACCATCCTATATAGATACGAGAAGTAAATCACGTAAAAAAGCCCTAAGATACTTACCCAAGGCATCAGTTAATCAGCTCATATGATAGGCTATAGTAATATCTTAAGCATATTTTTGAAAGAAACGAAATGACTGAGTGTCCTAGAAATCCACGACACCCAACCTCAATAGGAATAACATGGCATGACCAACCCTTTTCCACGCAGTTGACACGCAGTGACTCCTAACGGCTCTTCTTTCGCTCGTGTGTTCCTTCTAGTTTTCTTCCCACGGTATGGTTAATTCGATGAGGAGAGCACTCTTTTTTTTATGTCAGACCATGCTTCAATGTCTGGGCGCTTATCTATTATATATATATATATATATATATATATATATATATATATGTATGTATGTATGTGTGTGTGTGTGTGTGTGTGTGTAAATAGAAAATAATCCTATTAACTGTTAAGTAAGGGATAATTCTATTTGGGATAATCGAAATCTCACTGCACATCCATACTGTATGCTCTTGTAGGTGCAAACATATATATTCATTCAATAATTCTTTTATAAATCCCTAAGTGAGCTCAATGTATAATAACTAGTAAGTTAATTATATACGGAACACTATTTAGCTTTCAAAGAAAGAAAAACTTTAAAGAAACGTCATTTGACTATAATTTATTTCGACCAGAAACTCTAAATGAGTCTAGCCTCTTCAGATAGATTTTACAAAATCCTTGATGTTACAACCACTATTATGTTAAATTAAGTTTTTATGGGCCATCAAGCAAGAGCATTTGTCTAGTGGAATTGGAATTGGATCCTTGTAAAGAGTCCTCTGATAATGAGTCCTTTGGATCTTCTGGTAAAGAATCCTCAGTTCCTTCATCAATGGTCAAGAGTTTCTTCTCAATTAGTGCAATTAGAATTATGGCCAGTGTGGGGGTTTAAGTAGTGTATCAGCCACGCAGTATGGCTAATGATTGGCGAAGTAATAAACCACGTGATTAGGCTAGTCTATAAATCCAGGTGGGGATTAGAGCACACCATATATATAAAAATATTCCAACAAGGTTTGGTTTGGTATGGTATGGTTGGTTGGATTTTATTGCATGCCAACCCTTGTTGAGTTATTTTATGCCAAAGACATTTTATTTTATTTTTTTTTGTAAAAATCTTGTTAAATCACCAGGTTAGTTGGTGTTAGGATGATTGGTGGGCCTTTTTTAATAATAGAATGTTAAAGTTGGTCTGTCCAAGTTGAGTGCTCAATGGTCAATGATTTAGCATAGAAATGAACACAATATGGGACTCTATATTAGATTTAAAAAAACAAAAAACAAAAAACAATATGAGTCTAGGTAAGAAATCATACATAAGTGAATAGGTAGATATTCAAGGCAAAACAAAACATTAGGTTTATAAGTTTCCAAAATTCACACTGAATTGTCCAATTGGACACACAGCCTTGTGGATAAAGGAGTTAGGTTAAAACAGTTCTAAGAGACAGTTATCTGTAGACTGCAGGTTCAATTCTGATCAAGGGTAGCAGTAACATAGAATAATAATTAACACAGCTTAACACCTCTTAGTGGAACGAGAACAGATTACCTCCGTGGACTGAATAAAGGGTTAGGTTATGGCTCCCGATTACGACAAGAAGGTTCCCGATTATGACAAGAGGGCTCCCGAGTCCGAGAAGGTTCCAGAGTCCGACTAGAAATACACGAAGAAGGCCAGAGGGCACATCGACCGAAATGTTGTGCACATGAAGATGAGGACAATAGTCCAAATAATACTAAAGTTCAAGCCTCATCTAAAAAATTCAGAAAAATAGTATCGTTCAATGTTTTTTTAGCGCATCGGTATATGTTGATATTCTAAAAAGAAAATGTCATTTAAGATAATGCAAAAATGAGACTCACATAAGTTTTGTGTATATTTCTATGGTAATTTGCTGCAAGGAACGTGTGCACATGATTTATACTAAATCGATCCAGTCTGGATTGAACGCAGCTGGTTAAGTAATTTTTGTTCCGTATGGCCAGCGGTAGATTTTCGTCAGCAAAACTTATTATGCTTGATTGATAAATAAATTGCAATTCTTTGATATCAAAACTTTTCTTGCAGCATCGGTAGGGAGGAAAGTGACAAAAAAATTAAACATCAATCGTTTCTTTTTTAAATACAATCCGATGAATTGGATTTTGACATTTAGCAACAATTACATACGAAGAGGTGGATATATATATATATATCTGTTCTTACTCATTTTATCTCTCTCTATCTCTGTATCTGTCTCTCTCTGTCTGTCGGCCGTCTGTCTCTTTCTCTCTCTTACTATATATATATATTATATATATTATATATATATAATATATATATATATAATTGATATAATCACAAGCGAACTAGGCGAATACGCTTGTCGTGATTAATTGAGTTATATAAATCAGATTCTCTCTGTGTATAATACATTTCACAGATATAAATAATATATATATATATATATATATATATTATATATATGTGTGTGTGTGTATTATAAAATGGGTACAAGAGATAACCTACTCGAGTGGGAAGATCCTGAAGATCATTATGGTGAAACTCGGGTAGGTTATCTCTTGTACCCATCTTACAATAAATTTGCTCTACTTAGTATTGAGCACTTTGTATTTGTTATATCGCTGACTTACCCCTCTGAATTCCACACTTACTAACCATCGTAACCAAATTCACCAGTAAGTCAATTTTTCCTTTATATATATATATATATATATATATATATATATATATATATATGCACGAGCAGGATACGACACAACGTCAATTTGTTGAAGTTTAACAAGTTTGAATCCAGAGTTTTCCTTCTCATTAACTGGTTATCTAACCAAGGTTCAAGATTCAAGTCTCTTCTATTATTTGCCCATAGCTGGAGGGAGAGTAGTTGGATCCATATCTTTACAAAGGATATTAGCTCTATGTGAAATGCAAACAGCCTAGTCAAGGATTTGAACTCCGTTCGACGAGTCTATTTCATAACAACTGTATCCATTAAACCACACGCTTTCTATGTCTTCACATATAGCCCGATGAAGAGTGGTAATTCAACTCATCACCTTCATGTCGCGCAATTAGCACTGATATATATATATATATATATATATATATATATATAGAAGTGTCCACTTCATACTGTCGTGTCGTAAGCCAACCAAAATGTTCAATATATATATCAGTTTAAAATAAACGAGAAATTCTGGATAAGCCAGCTAGTGTAATGGTTAGAGTCCCCGCCTGTCAGCCTTACAGGTAGGGTTAGAATCACGCACAAAGCACTGCCCTGTCTATAACTCCGCTGACGAGGCCTAATAAGCTGAAATGTACATAGAGATTGACTTTTTCTCGATTTATTAACGCCTTACATTTAAACCTATATGCACGCCTAATTCATTTAATTATAACTAATTAATTTTCAAATTAGGTATGACTTCAATTAAGCACATATTCTCCCAATTATATATATATATATATATATATATATATATATATATATATATATGATGGCAGCAACTCATGGTCGAATATTGCCATTGCTTGATAAAAAAAAGTTTTTAAAAAAAGAAGAAAAAAGAAGGAAATTTCAAAAGTTCAAAGAATACAACGGAGAGCTTCAAAAAGTTCAACAAGTTCAAAGGTGAGCTGCGCGAATGTGGCTTTTTAGTCCAGCTAAAGTCTTGCACATCTTCTGACATTCACAAGTTATTCCAATCAGGACAGAGTATTTTATTGGTCCATTTCCCCGATGCACAGTTTGTTGATTCATCAGGCCAGCTCTGCTCACACACACACACACACACACATTATATATATATATATATATATATATATATATATATTGAACGTTTTTTCAGTTTGAAATATGATATTTAATTTATTGAATAACTTCTACTTAATAAAAGCTTTAAGACTAGATTGCTAACCATTACACAATGTTTTTTCTCTGCTCTTTCTTTTCATTTTCTCATCTACCGAGGCGACGCCGGGTAGCCGCCTCTAGTATATAATAAAGATGAGGACAACAGTCCAAAATATTATTATTCATATTAAGCCTCATCTGATAAATGCACATAAAAATATGTAAAACATCTTTAGCATAAAATGATCCAACAAGGGTTGACATGCCGTAAAATCCAACCAACCAACTATTTTAATGTACTCAATTGAATACCCAACAAGAATGAATAAAACAAAACATCTTCAGCATTAAATAACCCAACAAGGGTTGACATGCCGTAAAATCCAACCAACCAACTATTTTAATGTACTCAATTGAATACCCAACAAGAATGAATAAAACAAAACATCTTTAGCATTAAATAACCCAACAAGGGTTGACATGCCGTAACATCCAACCAACCAACTATTCAAATGCACTCAATTGAATAAAATTGTATGTGCTAAAAGGCAGTGGTTGAGGGTTTTAGTGTCGGGGGTCTGGCGTTAAACTGCATCTAATGGTTAAATTCTAATTCTGGAGCTCTGGGGAGTGTGGAGTACATCTTCATCGCCATTACTCTTAGATCTACTCTGACCCGGACTGGTAGTACCTATTAGGTTCCAGCTATGGGTTAAATAGAAAATGATTTTAAAAAATGTTTAAATAAATTTTGAATACTCACCAGAGTGAATAAAACAAAACATATTCAGCATGTAATAACCCAACAAATGTTGACATACCGTAAAATCCAACCAACCAACTATTCTAATGCATTCAATTGAATGCCCAACAATAAAGAATAAAACAAAACGTCTTCAGTATGAAATAACCCAACAAGGGTTGACATGCCGTAAAATCCAACCAACCTACTTAATAGATTGAATTTGTATATCTTTTTTCAATATCATGTGCATCCGACACTTTAGATGTAACTTTTTTTTATTTCTATGAAGTTGAATAAAAACAGGTAGAAAACTCTCTTAACTTGATAACGCTTCCATTCCATCTACTTGAAGATTATTGCCCCCCTCCTTTTTTACCAAATTCTACAAGAAATCTTATCATAGACAGACGCTTTTTGAAACTCTTCACGTTTTGCAATTATCTCAAAATTTTATGTCTCCTCTTAGAATTCTTAGAATTCTTTTATTTTTTTCTCATTTTCAACTTAATGTTTTTTCATTGTCTTTCTTTATCATTTCTCTCGTATTTCCGCCTGAATATATTCGATTCCTTTTTTTAAAGATAGCATCAAGTTATTTTTTATTCATTTTTTTTTTAAACCGGGGACATCGATTTTGATTTGGTATCTGGTCCCAGAAGGCAAACGAAATTATTTCTTATCATAAGTTCTAAAGATGTCTTTTATATATATATATATATATATATATATATATATATATATATATATATATGAGTTAAAGTAGGGTGGACATTTAGTCAACACCTAGTTACTTATAGTTTCTCACCTATACGATCTTCTGACCAGATTAGGATGTGTCTGAAGATTGCATTAGCGAGAAATTGTCAGTAACCAGGTGTTGACTCTGTTCACGCTACCTTAACACAAATACAAATGCTCTATTAATAATATTAAACAGTACCTTCTTAGAAATATTGTACCCATATTGTCCACAATTTATATATACTAGCGAATATATGCACCCTCCGGGTGCAAGTATTTAAGTTTTAATGTAATGAAATATCGTATTAAATTAGAGGCAGACAAAAAGATATGTAACAGAGTGGGGGTATAATAGAAAAATAGAAATGAAACTTACTCTTCCATCACTCCCGTCTTTCATTGCTGAATTTTACTTATTTAACTATTTAGTTAAATTAGGGAATAAAGAATAAAATGACAGTTATTTTTTCTTGTTAATGGATTTCATTTAAGATTCATTGAAGAGATTTTTGCTTATATTCATTAAAATAAAACCAAACAGTTAGAAATCAATAATACTAAGCCCATATTTAATAAATCACATTTTTAATATCAATATGCAAATTAGCCTTCCCATTTACACTGCAAACCGCTATTTTTTGTATATATAAATACAATTGGATGTTATTTGTATGTAGATATGAACAACACTAATAATAAGGTAAAGCAATTTTATTAATAATAATTGAGGTTTGAATATAAATAAAATCATGGAGAATGTGATGTAAATAACTATGCTAATTGTGACTCGATTAGTAATATAGTTTCGGTTACAGACAGAAAAACACGCAATCTCCATTATAATAATATATATATATATATATATATATATATATATATATAAGAGCATTAAAAAATGACCCACCTCATAGAGGTTCTTCACGGAACAAATGGACATGTTACTATTAACACACTCGTCTACTCGGATTTTAATAGCATGTCCAACCCTCAAAAACACATTAATTTTTATAGTTCTTCTATAATGCTCCCTTTCCAAAAATCTATAAACAATTTCTTCAAATAAGAAATTTTCTCCTGACGATGACCTAAGGTCGAAACTAGTTAAGAATAAACAACATACAAGAAATATTCCTGATAGTCTTATTACCTTTTGTTCATATTATTATATATATATATATATATATATATATATATATATATAGAAATATGATATTTTATTGAATAAAATTCTACTGTCGGATTAATTTCCTCTTATTTCTCCCATATATATATATATATATATATATATATATATATATATGTGTGTGTGTGTGTGTGTGTGTGTGTGTGTGCGTGCTCGTGTGTATGTCCAGCAGTGGTATGTACTAAGTACCCTTTTATTTCATCGAATATTTCGAGGGAATGAACCCTCTTTACAAGGATATTTTTTGAAAGTCTAAAAACATACTTGCAAAAGAGGGTTCCTAGGATGAAATAAAATGGAACTTAGTATTTAACATCCAGCCTAGTTTCTCATTTATTTTACAGTATCCTAATACTTCGAACTAACCCCCCCCACCAATATATATATATATATATATATATATATATATATATATATATATATATATATATTATAAGAAAGAAGGTCCGCAAAATGTATTATGTTCTCAGAAAAAAACTTAAAAAAAAATTATTTTTATCTTACATATGCGACACGTGTTTCTGATCTGTTGTCTTCTTCAGGCATTGAATTATTATTTTGGCAGAATATGTCCGATATTTGATAGTTTGTATGTGTTTCTGTAACTTTTCTATTATAATGGCTGTGTAATATAATAGAAAAGTTGCAGAAGCACACACAATCTATCAAATATCGGACATATTCTGCCAAAATAATAATTCAATGCCTGAAGAAGACAACAGATCAGAAACACGTGTCGCATATGTAAGTTAAAAAGAATAAAAAAAAACATTTCTGAGAACATAATACATTTTGCGGACCTTCTTTTTTTATAAAATATTGAATTTTCTCCCTTTGGAACCAGAACAACATTTTATATACATATATTATATATATATATATACATATATATATATATATATATATATATATATATATAAGCCGCATTTTTTCAAAAGGTTTTTTCCAACATGTTGGTATATAACTATACTAGCATTAAAACCAAATTTCATTCTGTAACTCTTCTGTCGGAATTTTGTACAATTCCATGAATTTAGCAACCCGAGGATTGGGAATTGCTTTTATAGTGCAGACAGTTTCAGAGAATAAATTGACAGATGTAATACCCATTTGCTTTTCGGATATTTCATTTCGGAAAAAAATCACAAAAATATTTTGACCATCATCTAAAATATTAGGTGAATATATATATATTATATATATATATAATATATATTATATATATCGGATATGTTGGAGAAACATCTACATCTTTTAGAATAAGATTGAATAACCACAAATCCACAATAAAACTCAAATCACCCCATAGCACGATAGCACTTCACTTTAACACCTCACCACACAACCTTACATACCTCAAATGTATCTTAATTGACCACGCATTTCCAACAACACAATCTCGAAAACAAGCAGAAGCCAAATGAATTTTAAAGCTACGAACTCACGTGAGGGGACTAAACGCTGATATCGGAATACTCCATTATTACAAATATTTTACAGACGCGGCCACTTTCAATAACAACAAAGACAAAGGATCCGTTCAACAGGAACGACATTCATCAGAGGAAGGGAATCTAACGATCTCGAAAATTTATGATAATAAATAAAAAAAAAATTAGTGAATCCTTCATTTATTTTTTGATATTGTTTTAAATATTTATATATATATATAACTTTCAAAGGAAGAAAAACTTACCAAACCGTTATTCCGTGATAATTTATTTAGACCAGAGAATCAAAAGATTTTTTAAAAATTAACACACACACACACACACACACACACACATATATATATATGCACACAATTATATTATATTTTGTCACAACAAATAATTTTCAAATATGCCTATTTGACTCATAGTTGGGACTCTAACAGGTACTACCACTCCGGGTCAGAGTGGACCTTAGAGTAATAGCAATGAAGATATAATTAACAGAGAAGAATGAAGAGATACACCTCAGTTTCAGAATCGGAGCTTTACTACCAGATACAGTTCAGTATCACACCCAGGACACCCATTTAGTGGCGTCTTACAATACTCCAGAGTATACAGTCAGCGTATTGTAACCTCCCTCTGATCCCTTGGTAGTGTAATTATTATGGTCTACGGGGAATTTGGGGATTGAAAAGAAAACGGTATTCGGATTTCTGGAGAAAGAGAAGAAAAAGAGATAAGGATAAAGAGGGGTTAAAGTTTGACACGGTTAACATTCAACGTGGGCCATCCACTGACCGACCAATGACCCCGGAACTAAAGTTAAAAATAAAACCACAAGTTCGAGTTTCTGCGGAGGAGCGGAAGTTGTGTAACCCTCCCACTTCCGGGACGAGAAACTGAAGAAAAGAAAAATCGGTCTTTTTCGGCTGGGTCTTCGTGAGGGGGGCAGACGGTACTTCCAGGGTTGCCCCGTGATGTGTTTCGCATAGTAATACCGAAAATGATTTACGATAGAATTAAAATATTTTGATCTTACCCTCTACTTCTTCTCTCTGAGAGAGAACCCACTAGCCTAGAAAGGAATAAACAATCCCGTTGTTACTATACGACTTGCATATGTTGTTTCTGAACTAACGACGACTACTACTGACGACTACGGCTACAACTCGAACTTGGTGCGTGTACAGCACATTTGTTTTCTCTTTCTTTCCTCACAATTAAAATGGAATGGTCCATTATCAATCTAAAATGATTAGAGGGTCTATAAATAGTTCCTATTCTCTCTCTCTCTCTCTCTCTCTCTCTCTCTCTCTCTCTCTCTCTTCTCTCTCTCATTCCTTTTTTCTTTCTTGTAATTCATATTCTTAATATATCTTTTGATTCTCCCATTTTGATTGCAAGGAAGATGTAATGTTGATGGGCCCTAGGAGTTATGTAAGGATGCATAGCGTGATGTTGATAGCAATGATGGATTAGTTTTTAATGTGCCTTTCTAAGTCTCCGTGGAGGATGTGTAGTGGAATGAAAGCTCTTACTTCTCAAACCAGGTAGGAGCTTCGTTATTCCATGATTCAAAACTTGGTTTTGATATTTAATCACGGTACAAAATTAGCCGTACGTTACACAGGCATACCTATCCTATTTTATAATCTTATCTATGCTAGTACTAGACATCTAAGGACCTAGGCTGTTGTAAGTTTGATTTTCAATGAGAGTTGCAAACCTGAAAATTAAACTATAAATTTCGGTAGTTTCTACACTGTTATCTGTATTCTCACTCACGATCCATTCCTAAGAGTACGTAGTCCTTAATTGTCTATATCAGCATTTCTTTGGCTATTTTATTTTCAGATCTACTTGTAGCTTCCCATTTTATGTCATATTTATTTTCTTTGTTTTCTATATTCATCATTTTTTTTATTTTTAGATAGTTGCGTGCACTAGATATTCAGACTCCGTACTTTTATATCCGCCTGAGCTAATTTTTAAGTGTGATCATTTTCTTTTCCGATAGCAAAGGTTCAATACATCAAGTCACAAGGTCAAATTGGGAAGATGCGCCGAATGTTTCCGAAGATCTTTTTATTTTTATTTTTTTATTTTTGGTTTCTTCACGGAAATGTCATGTTTTTTTTGTTGTTGTTTTTAATTTTTCTTTTTGTCCTTTTCAAAGCGACACGAGCCAACCGAGTCGACGGAAAGGTACTGCCGAATAGGCAGGAAAGACCGGATAAATTGACTTCCGAATTTGATCACGGAGCGCGCATGCGCAGGCGTATGCGTGTTCGCACGCTGGACGCCATTTTTTTTTTAATAAAGAAGTCAACGTGCCCTAAGCACGACTGCCCGATCAAACTCTTACGTCAATGAATGAATAATTGAATAAAACTAAAAGGACTACAACCCAACGACATTTCATTATTTTTTGTCTTTTATCTTATTTTTGCGTGTTGCTTTTTGAGTCGATTCTTTCTTGATATTACTATTTTTCATATTTTTCTCATCCATTTTTTAGAACTGTTTCCGTTGGCTTCTCCTGAAGATTATGCTTTCAAAAAGTCATTACGCGGAGCCAGAGTGGCTAGATAGCAGAAAGACCTTTTAGAGGATGCAGAATTCATTAAAAGTAAAAGAAATAACCAAATACTGATAGCTCTCTATATCATGTGTATAATGTTTAGCAAGCCAGATTAGCAGATCATTGTTAGTGAGTTCGATTCTCACTGTGTGCCTGGCTTTGTGCTGCATCTAAGCTACGCTTAGTAAATGATATTATCACGGGGTTTTGGGGGCGCGTGGTGTAATGGATACCGTCGTATGAAATTGACTCATCTACCCGAGTTCAAATCCTGGACGAAATTGTTTGTATTTCACATAGCGCTAATACCCTTGGGAAAGGTATGCATCCAACTACTCTCCCTCCAGCGATGGGAAAATAGGACAGACTAAGCTATTTAATCTTGGCTAGGTAACCTGTCTAGAAGAAGGGAAACTATGAGTTCAAACCCGTTAAACCCTGCTTAAGATATTGACCTTGTGTGGGCAAGATGGTATATATATATATATATATATATATATATATATATATATTTTCTGCCGAATGTAAAGCAGACTAGATTAGATATATAAAAAAATTCAAATCCATTCTCAATAGAACGCCACAAAGGTAAGAGATGGATCTTATCTTCTCCAATAGCTTATATAATAATTATATGAACTTAATACTTCAAAAGAGTCTAATAATAGACGAGGAAAACTTTCCATTAGGGACTTTTCTCTTAAAAGTTATGTTTCCTTTATTATTCATTATTTTTTTATTTTTTTATTATTTTTTATTTTTTTTTAGAGTGGTTCCTTGGAAAGAATTTTTCATTTATTCCACTCATCTCATCTATTTTTATTACATTCACTCATTTTGCCATTAATTCTTAACTATATATAAAAAAAATGGACAGTTTTTTTAACTCGTGCCTCGTGTGAACGTGATCCGTTATTCGTTCTTGCTTTTGCTTTCTTCATTCAATGGCGTTCCTATTTGTCGTCATTGAGTCTCGTGTTTTTATGATGATTTTGTTTTCTTTATTTTGTGAGCTTTTATATATATGTATGTGTGTGAATTCCTAAATTATGGTGGTCTGAGGTTTTGGTTAGTCCAATTCCATAATTTTTAATATAAATTCAAAAAAATCAAACATTGAATTTCAGTTAGAGTAGACTCAATGACGACAAATAGGAACGCCGGCGAATGAAGAAAGCAAAAGCAAGAACGAATAACAGATCATGTTCACACGAGGCACGAGTTAAAAAACTGTCAATTTTTTTCAAAAAGTCAACGTCTCTGATGACGGATAAACATCTGAAAGCATTGGTAAGACGAACTTTGTATTGGTGACTTAAATAAATAAATACAGCTCTTAAATAAATAAGCACTTTATAATCATTTCTCCAATATTAATAACAAAAATTAATTATATATTATATATATATATATATATATATATATATATCATAGGCTTCAAAAAAGTGCAGGATACACGCGAAGATGGAAAAGCCTAGAATGTATTAACACCCTGAAAATGTTAACTCTTCATATCCTTGATCTATTCAACAGACACTAACAAAAATAGAGTATTTCAACAGTATTTTCTGTGGAGGAGTTCTTGGCATACTGGCTACTGTGCTGGACTGTATAGGCTTACAGGAATAACTCTGATGAATTACAAATTTAAAGAATTCCATATCGAGCCATCTGTTCCTTGGGATTATTTGAATTAATGATAACACGGTTGATACTGCGTTTCACTCCATTTCGAAAAGTACTATTATGAGTTTATTGTAATGGGGGGGGGGGTTTAACATGCACAAATTTCCGTGGTAATATCTTCACAAAAAGCTCATCAAGCGATAATTACTCATATCAAATAGCGAGCAATATGAGATTTAAAAAGTGTATATTTCGATTTAGCTGGATACAATAGAACCAGGGAAAGGCCCGAACCATACAGCTAGTTATCTATTGGATCCTTTACGTCCACTGAGGACGATGGCGTAGTGTCCAAAAAATTATCTGCGCAAGTGAAAAGAAAAAGGTATTCGGATTTTTGGAGGAAGAGAAGAAAAAGAGATAAGGATAAAGAGGGGTTAAAGTTTGACACGGTTAACATTCAACGTGGGCCATCCACTGACCGACCAGTGACCCCGGAACTAAAGTTAAAATAAAACCGCAAGTTCGAGTTTCTGCGGAGGAGCGGAAGTTGTGTAACCCTCCCACTCCCGGGACGAGAAACGGAAGAAAAGAAAAATCGGTCTTTTTTGGCTGGGTCTTCGTTGGGGGCAGTCGTGCTTCCCGGGTTGCCCCGTGATGTATTTCGCATAGTAGTACCGAAAATGATTTACGATCGACATATAATATTTGACATTACCCTCTACTTCTCGTTCTCTCTGAAAATAACCCACAACATGGAAAGGAATAAACAATCCCATTGTGACTATACGACTTGTATATGTTGATTCTGAACTAACGACGACTACTACTGACGACTACGACTACAACTTGAATTTGGCCCCTATGCAGCACTTCGTTTTTCTGCGCAATTCTCGAGTGACAGTCTTTGGTGCACTGAATGCACACAAAATGTTATGCTTTCTGTGGCTTGGCTCCCGATCGGTTGGTAGACCACGCCTACGGTTAAAGATATCTGGCCGAAGAGCTATTTGAGAATATTTGCCATATTGACACAAACATGTGGGAGGTAGATGCAAAACATAGAGGCGGCCCTAGCACCTTAACGTTAAGCAAGCACGGAGAGGGATGGAGGCAGAGAGGAGAGTAGCCTTGACAGCCTTGACAGAATGAGAGAGAAAAGACAGTGTATCTATAAAATAGAATAATAATAAAGAATTCAAGTTTTTGAGTATTTATCTATTATTCAAATTGGCAAGCTTAAAAGAATTTCCATATCAAGCATTCACTTAAATTAAATGTTAACATAGTTCGTCACCTACCGTTAAATAATGGGACCCATTCTATTTTTTTACAAAAAATGGAAGAGAAGAAAAACGACATGCTACACATAAAATAAATAGAGTAAGTGCAAGACCAGAGAGTAAGGAGGTGAGCGCGTGGAAGCGATAACGGCTAATATGTTTAAATCGAAACATTATGGAATAATGGAAAAAAAAACGGAAAGAAAGAAAGAAAGAAAGAAGAAAGAAAGAAAGAAAGAGCATAGAGAGAGAAGAGAGAGAGAGAGAGAGAGAGAGAGAGAGAGAAGAGAGAGAGTTAAATGAAGAGTATTATACTTTTTACATAGCTGAAACTATATTACAATTGCTCTTAATTTAAGTTTTCATACTAATGTATATCCGCCAGGTCCTGCTAGTAACTTTTATATTTCCTAATAATTGCCAAGTGATACAAATGTTAAACACTATGATATTTCCAAAGGAAGTATTAAAGTCTTACTGGTAAATGGGGGTTAACATGCAGAAATTTCCGTTGTAATATTTCTCAATGAGCTCATTTTGTCCGCGGGATTGCAATTAAAACTTTCTTTGGTAGAAATTACATGAGGAATCCAGTGTGCGTATTTATATTTATCCTTTCATTTCCTTTGGGGGTAACTAGGGGCCCAAAGTATCAACTGCGATATGAGAAAATGGGAAAACGTAATTCCTAGATTGTGTCAGATTTGAATAAGTTTATATATTAGATTTATTCAGATACAACAGAACTACCCTGGGGTATATAGACCTAGTAATTTCTAAACACCAATAACTTGAAGAGTTTAATCGTTGGCTGTCTAAAGTCGGTATTAGCAGACACGAGGGAGTAGTATATTTTCCTTTTTCACTAGCGCTAGAACCAAGGAGATTGTTTTGGCGTCTGTGATAAGAGCTCCACACCTACCATCAGGTCCGCTACTTTACCGTACTGTGCTACTCATACGCCTGAATTGCGAGGGCCGGGTATCGAGCTCTGAACCTTTTAGTTCTAGTCGACGCTCTACTGACGGTCTAAATTAATCATAGTATCAATCTGTATCGCTGCTAATTATTAGGAATATAAAAAGACTAACAGGACCTGTGGATATACTTTAGTATGATAATTTAATTAAGAGCCAATTGCTATTATAGTTCGATATGTAAAAAGTATAATAATCTTCATTTAACTTCTCTCTCCCCTCCTCTCTCTCTCTCTCTCTCGTTCTCTCCTCTCTCTCTCTCCTCTCTCTCTCTCTTTCACTCTGATTTATTCTTTCTTTCTGTTTTTTCATTTATTTATAATGTTCGATTGTAACATATTAGCGTTATCGCTTCCACGCACTCACCTCTTACTCTCTGTTCTTTCTCTTACTATAATTTATTTATGTGTAGCATGTCGTTTTTCTTCTTTCATCTTTTGTAAAAAAAAATAGAATGCCGTCCATTATTTAACGGAGGTGACAACACTCATAGGAAATAGATTTCGTGCATGAATCAACATCAGATAATCAGGAGTTACATTTTCTACGTTCATCTTGGGAAACCGGGGGGGATTTTTTGGATGGCCTCCATTCTTAAACCAGAGGGTGGTGGCAAAGATAATAACGGCCATACAATTAAGGAAAGCATTCAGTATTTAATATATAAAGAAGGGTTAAAATCAAAAAACTGGTTGACACAAACAAACTTAAACAGGACTTGTTAAGTCCAAACCGAATAGTAGGATATACAAGGGTGTCGGGAGAAATTTTGGCAGGTTCATAAGGGAAAAAGAAAAAGTGCCTTTGGTAAACTACAAAATTAGATGGATTGTAAACGAAATTCAAACAGGCTCGGAAATTACACGTGTTCAACAAGTTTTCACTCAAAATTAACCGCCATTAGCGTCGATCCACAGCCTCAATTCGGCTTCAGAACCTGGAGCAAACTGATCTTACAGTTTTCTGGGAAGGGTTTCAAAAACTACCTTAATTCTGTTCATAAAACTGTGCTTTTGGATTACTGACACAACGATTGGTGTCTTTCTCAACAGAGCCACATATATAATAATCCGTGGGGTTACGATCTGGGGAATTCGGAGGCCAAACATTGGGACTGCTGTAGTCGTAAAAAATTCGCCGAAAACCATTTTTAACTTTTCCCAAAGGTGTACCAGGGGGCCGAATCCTGCTGTCATACATATAACCTACCATAGTCTACCCTTGTTTTCCAGGGCTTGACTACAATATTTAACAACTCCACGTAGGCATCTGAGGGTCACCCAACACTTTTTTCTGCAGATTTTCGAGGAATTCTACTGTACGAACACAATCAGATTGTTTGTTATGTTGCTTTCTTCTTGCGATAGCCTCGTAGTCTCCACTGCAATTCTCCAGTTCATGTCTGATTGTTTTACAGTGTTCAAAGAGCATTGGCAGCCACCATAATCTCACAAAATAAATGTGACAGTGTAAACAAGGGGATTGCAGTTGTAGAGATAAACTGCTTAAAGTAGCTTAAGTAGGCAAAGATTTAAATGAGAATGAGAATGAAAAAGAATCAACATAAGGGGTCACAGAATTGAAAAAAATATCGATCATAATCATTACATGCTTTTTCAGATAGAAAAAAAAAAAACTAAATAGCAAACAATGCATCAGTTTATGAATGTTAAATATCAACCAGGGAGTTCAGCGATAATTAAATGTCATGCTGTGAAAAAGGCTCTAGCACATAAAGAGGATGAAGCGAAATGCGGGTTGTGACGTGGGGAAAATTATGCATATTGCAATACTTAAAGGTTATCAAATTGTTATCAAAGGGTTAGTGCCTTAGTGCAGCATTTAGATATTTTCATTATGTTATACGCTAATGGTGGTTATTTTGAGTGAATACTTGTTGACAGTAGTGTAATTTCCGTACCCTGTTGAATTTCTTTACAACCCATTAAATTTTGTAGAACACCCAGTATATATATTTGAGGACGGGATCACTATGATATTTACGATAGTGTATTTTGTTACTTCCCTTCGTTTTAATTGATTTAATTAATTTCATGTACAATAGTCTTGACAATACGTACGGTTAAACACAGGTAGATATTTCTGAATATATATATATATATATATATATATATATAATGAAAAAATAGATGGAAATTAATCCGACAGTATGAAATTTAATATTTTGAAAAAACATCATAACATCATTTGTTTTTTTTCAAAATATTAAATTTCAATATATATATATATATATATATATATTATATATATATAGAGAGAGAGAGAGAGAGAGAGAGAAGAGAAGAGAGAGAGAGAGAGAAAGAGACAGACAGACAGACAGACAGACATACAGACAGACAGAGAGCCGAAACGAAAGTGAGTAGACAAACATGAATATTATCACCTTTTCAACTAGTTTAGTAAGCTAGATCAATTACTACTAAATAGAGAGTTCGACCCCAACACATGCAACTTTTTGTTCCATCCTACCCTGGTGAAGGGGTTGGGTAAATGCCTACTATCTCAGCTAGTTTGAAACTTAGATCATCCTCAGCTCAATAAATTCTATTTTCCCTGCGTCGCTTGGTCACGTGATCCTCTAAGCCAATGGGAGGTCCCGTCCCAGAGGACCCTGAGGTGAAAACTTTGTCAACCAACCTATATGACTCCGTTACTGAATTTTCCCATTATCAAACATATGGAAGCAATTCTATTAAAATTAAAATAAAAATGTGAAAGTTTACTAACGTTGAACAATCGCGTCTATGGATGAACAGGACCATATGACATTTTGGCACCCCTTTTGCGATCTCATTTCATAAGGACATTTTTTCATTTACACCGTCAACATCCGTTTGTTTGTTAACAGACGATTTTTAGAGTTTTTAAAATTATAAAACTAACCCCTAACCCTAACCCCTAACCCTTACACCTAACCCTAACCCCTAACAAACAACCGGATTTTGACGGTGTAAATGAAAGAAATGTCCCTATGAAACTAGATCGCAAAAGGGGTGCCTAAAGTTCATATGGTCCGATGAACAAATTGGATAAAATCTATGGTCATCAGGAGGCGAGGTCAGTTGCTGAGGAGGAAGGGTCGAGGTTTGATCAACCTCGATTGGTCCCTTGGGTGAGGAAATTCGTTGTTGAAAGACCAGAAATTTCCAATGATCCCAAGGAATAACAACGCTGATGACTTCCCCCTCAATCATCTTATAGATGTATTTTACAAGATAATATTAATCTCTTGACTAAAATCATTTTTTTAGAATATAAGAGCAAGAATATAGGTAATTATACCAACTATACGCTTTTTATAAGAAAAATACTTCTAAAAAAGCCTCGTTGGTGTATCGCATATGCACTCAAATGTCAAAGAGGTACGTTCAAACAATCTACATAGATAATGATCTGATTGAATAAGAATTTTGCAAAAGAAAAGAATAAAAAATAGAGTATAAAACATTTTTAACGAGAAAGAAAAAAAGTAAGAAATCTTTCACTATTTTACATCCGTTCGAGCAAGAAAATAAAAAGTACAGTTAATTTGACGAAAGAAGTAGAGAGAAAATTGAAAATGGCGTGTGTATGCAAAATAGATAAATGAGATTCTTATCTTTCGAAAAATGTTTCTAAATGTTTGTTTAAATATCTGAGATAAGGAATTTTCCTTATTATCCTTTGATCTATCGAAATGAACGGTATCAAATATTGTCTGATTCTGAATGTCACATTGATCGGGATTGTTACTTCATTATCACCAATGTTTGAAACGGATTACGACCACCTTACTCTGCTCATATTCCATAATTCATGGGCGCAGTTACGATTCTATGGACCATCCTTTAGGCTTCAAGCAAGAACGTTGTCCATCGGAAATCCTTGGTAAATAATCCTGGTTGACTTCTGATTTAGGGCGGAAAATTAAAACGGAAATGTTTTTGGTGATACTAAATGACAGTTTAACTACAGTCTATGAATTAACATTTGCGAATTGGATTACGGTTTTAGGGATTAAGATTGTTTTTAATTACGTATTGCTTAAAAAAATAAACAACAAAAACCTAAATTACTATACATTTAATTAACCATTGAAATTATTTATTGAATCTATTATTGAGACAGTTGTTTGTGTTAGTATTGCAATGTATAATTTCAATTAAACTTAGTTTAAAAAAATATTTTTCAACATTAAATGTATAGTCATTTGTGTTTTTTGTTGTTTATTTTTTAAAGCAATACGCAATTAAAAACAACCTTAATCCCCTAAAACCGTAACCCAATCCACAAAATGTTAATTCATAGTCTATAGTTAAACTGTCATTGGGTATCACGAAAAAACTTTCCGTTTTAATTTTCCGACCAAAATCAGAAGTCAGCCATAATCCTTTAGTTAGGAGTTCCTTCGTCAATGGTTGCAAATGGACATCTGTTCAGTATAAGTGATTAAGTAATCAACTAGCCACGCATTAGGGCTGTTGATTGGCGGAGGAATAATCCACGTGACTCCGCCTCGTCTATAAATTTAGGCGGTGAATTGTAGCACACCTATATACCCGAAATATTTCAACAGGTGCACTATCAATGTTGCACAGTTAGTAATAGATAATATTTGAATTCAAACCTAACAGATTTTTTTAAATTATAAAACTAACCCCTAACCCTTACCCTAACTCCTAACCCTTACACCTAACCCTAACCCCTAACAAACAACCGGATTTTGACGGTGTAAATGAAAGAAATGTCCCTATGAAACAGGATCGCAATTGGTAGAGATTTGATGGGCGTTTCGTAACATTAGTGTGACCCTCGGTTTCCTGTTTTTCGAGGCTAGCTATATTCTCTCACGCGTGTGAGTCTACCTGCTACTGCGTCTCCATATCTCGAAGGGAGGTGGCTGGAAGAAGGAGTCTGGGCTGAGTGTTTGAGGAGGACAGACGGAAGACGCAGTCTATCCTCCAAGGAATTTTTACTTGGAGGTAAAATAAAATATAACAGCTCTGAGAAAAACTACCATGCTTTGTGCTCGTTATTAAAAACTGCCAACGGAGGCAAATACACCCCAAGAAGATCCCAATAAATTTCCAAACTCACATAACAGCGAGAATGCCAGCTCGACAACAGATCCAGAATACCAGCAACTCCGATCCAGAATAGCAGATATGAAGAATAGCTAATACCACAGATCTAGATGAGTATAGAAATGACATACTCCATGAATTAGATACGCCACGTCACATATCGAAATTTAATGACCTTACATACACACA
The DNA here is from genome assembly GCA_023376005.1 of Doryteuthis pealeii. Classification (NCBI taxonomy): domain Eukaryota; kingdom Metazoa; phylum Mollusca; class Cephalopoda; order Myopsida; family Loliginidae; genus Doryteuthis; species Doryteuthis pealeii. The sequence goes on along the minus strand of CM042154.1, from coordinate 88,330,864 downwards.
CACCAAATAGATCCCATCACATCACATATTTAATTTGATTACTAATGACTATTACAACCTACAACTCCTTAATTGATCTCACCATAACATGACAATATTCAATGATTTATATAATTCCAGGTCCTGCTAGTATATATATATATATATATAGTTGTAACCCAAGTATCAGAGTTAGCAGACGAATAATTGGAAGAAACACAACGAGCATTAAAGATAGGTCTCGTTGTTGTCTCCTCCGAGTTTTTTCTTTCCGTATTTCATTCTTTTCCTTTTCATATTTTCATGATGTTTGATTGAAAAAGATTAGCGTTATCGCTTCGGCTCACTCACTCACCTCCTCCTCTCTCTCTCTCTCCCTCTCTCTCTCTCTCTCTCTCTCTCTCTCTCTCTCTCTCTATTTCTTATAGTTTTTCTTCCCTTTCTTTATAATAAAAACGTAATGGTCCATTATTTAGCTGATGTGATGATACTCATCATATATATATATATATATATATATATATATATATATATATATATATATATATATCTGTATGATGTTCTACACACCGAATACTTCTTTATCGAAATTCATTTGTCATTATTATATTCTATAATCATCGAATTTATGCGATATACGCATTGTAATTGGCTTCAAGCAAATATATAAATAATAATAATAATAATAATATATATATATATATATATATATATATATATATATATATATATTTATTTATTTTACAAAGTTTTCACAGAATCAATGTTCATTATAAACAGCGACCCAGGTTTCATGCTAAGGGGCAATCATCAGGTTGTTGAGCAAGATCCCATGGTGTTTGTTGAAGTTCTTTACTCAATGTCACATTTTGGACTGCGCAAATAACGTCGCGTTAGTTCGCGGACGCTATTATAGTTCGGATTTCAAGTTAAAAAAAAGTTTTATTTTTTAACGAATAAAGGGAGGCAACTCGTTGGCATTACTACAAAAATGCCAAATTTTTGAAAAAATTATTTTTAGTAAATCCAAACTATAATAGCGTCCGCGGAAACTAACCGACGTTATTTGCAGTCCAAAATGTGACATTGAGTAAAGAACTTCAACAAACACCATGGGGATCTTGCTCAACAGCCGATGGATTGCCCCTTAGCATGAAACCTGGGTCGCTGTTTATAATGAACATTGATCTGTGAAAACTTTGTAAAATAAATAAATATTAGCTCTTACAATTTGTGATTGAGCACTGTATTTCTTTGTTTCATCACAAAAACAATTTTGTTTTTACAATACCGTATATATATATATATATATATATATATATAGTAAAGAGAGGCAAACACAGGACACAGACAAGCAGTACATACACTTCTTGGCAGGATAGATAGATAGACAAAGAAACTTGAGAGAGGAGAGAGAGAGAGAGAGGATGAGATGAGAGACAGAGGAGAGAGAGAGAAGAGAGAGAAGAGGGTGGTGTGTGGTATGTATGTATCTGTGTGTGTCGTGTGTGCCAGACAAGTAGGCCAGAGAGAAAATAAGAGACAAAGAAGAGAAAACCAGTGACTCTCGGTGTAAGGAGAGAAAAAGAGAATATGCAAGAACAATTGTTGCATTGTGTAAAAGTATTTTTTTCGAAAATGAAGCCGCCCTCCCTCCAGTTTTAGTTGCAGACAGATTAACTCAAAAATTTGTTTTAATCACATTACTCACGGCTTTTTACGTGTTCTTCAAATCGCACTGACAATGACAACTGCAAAAAATGAAAAAAAAAATGTCACGAAAATGAAATTAGACAAGAGTAATTACATAATAAGTATAGGAAGCTAAGTTACATCGGCAGAACACAACTAACACTTTGTTTTAAATAAACATTACACTACCCCACGCAGTTGCGTTTATTATATAGTTGGTTGGTTGGGGTTTACGGCATGTCAACCCTTGTTAAGTCATTGTCGAAATTCTCTCATATAAGCTTATTTACTAAGCCTTAGTAAGGCCAGAAAGTACAGCGGCACTCAATGAGAATCGAACCACTAACAATGGTATGCTGCCATCTAGCGTTCCTAACCATTACCACCACAGTAAGGTGCCCAGGAATTGCTCTCATATAAGGTGTTGTGATGGATTCCCCGCTCCTACTTATAGACTAGGCCAGAATCATGCTTATCTATGCTCTTGGCCAATCAAACTGGCAGTACTCTGAGGTTGATACAATTACTTGTAAACCGACCCTACTTGACGTAATATTGTTCACATTACATGCCGACGACAGACATAATGATAAATCACTGGGACCTTACCCAATACCGCTAAGATAGGACTTTGATACGCAGGATAGGATTTATACGCTTACCCAAAGGATCCATAACACAGGACTTTCTTTAACCCTTTTTCAACTGGCCAAGGATAACATTTAAAAAAGATTGTACAGCCAAAGACATTATTGTTCGTATTAATGGTCTTGATGACGTTGTCAATATTTTGTCAAAAACACATTGTCGTTTTTCGATTTAAACATTTATGAGACCCTAAATCCGGGAAAGTTTGGAACAAAGGAACAATGGTGATTAACAGGCTGTACCACATTTCCAGACCTCACAGAAGTGGAACTTCACATCAGATGCCAGTTTAACATACCTAGCGAATATGAAGCTGATAGAGCTCTTCTTTCGTGCTTTGTATATAATGCTGTATTTTTCTGTAAAAATGGACTTCCTTTTTGTGTTTGGCTGATAGCCAAAAATTAAAAGCTTGATGACTGATGATAATTCGTCGAGTTTCAGATCCTGGTTTTGAAGTAGCACACAAAGTATACCACACAGAACGAACGTGTATATTTCGAAAAACAGGACTGAACGCACAATGACTCTCTCTCTCCTGCTCGATTATATATATATGTATATATATAATTCAAACAAATTTCATTAACCAAAACAGAATTTATCATTTGTTCAAGTTTTTTATTCTCTTTTACGATTTTCCCTTTAAATATTTCTTTTTTGGATTTTCTTACAATCTTAAAAAAGCGATTAATGATTTCTCCGAATGAGCCATTTTTGTCTGGACTGAGTACTTTCGGTTCATATCCGAAGCATTATCAAAGGTAGAGTTGTGTGACTTTCATTATTAAAACTGTTTAAATAATGTTAGGTAATCTTACTGATAAGCTGTTGAATTTAATTATCTTGTTTTTATCACCAAGGTGTGATATATATATATAATATATATATATATAATTATTATTATTATTTATTATTATTATTATTTATTAAATGATAGCGAAGCAGATTACAATGCGTATAAATAAAAATAAAAAGATGTTTAGTCTTATCGATTCAAAGTAACTTATCAGTCAGAAGACGGTTTTTAAAAAAACATGTGTAACTTGCTTTCCTATCATTTAACTAAATAATAACATACTTAACAATGACTTTCAAAGCAAATTAATCAGAATACTATTTATATAGAGTAGTATAGTAGTATATAATATATAGATTAGTATGAGTATTTTTTTTCATAGAGGAAACAAGGTCGGCTACGCGATTGGTGTTCATGCTATGTAAGGCTTAAAGTAAACATATGTGACCAGTATTCTGATCATTTTCAGTCGATTTGCGTTAAGAATGATTTTCGCGTGCCGATGATTGCTGGCCGGTTGAATAAGATAGCAGCTTAGGCATAGCGCGATGAAAATCATTTGGTAGAAAAACTGTGTTCCCATGGGCTAATAAATAGATAATAAAAAGTATTCAGTTGTATTCATCTATCTATTAACGCCTCGTATGCACGAATATTGAGCACTCTTCTTAATACACTATACGTGAATTACTACTGTTTCTTCAAGGTTGTAATAGTGAGCGAACCATAGCAGATTGAATACAGTATATATATATAATATATATATAGGGTATATATATGTATATATATATATATGTGAGGAGTGAAGGATTATCTCAACAAAAATTCGTTAATGACTTCTCTAAAAATATTTTGTCGAACAAAAATATCCCCGGTCCCTGATACACTATTGGACATCACACATTTGACCCACACTAAATATCAAATTCTTTTCTAAGTCAAAACGACTGACCCCATAAAAATAAAAAGTGACATTCTCGACACACCAACCCCATCCACATTTTTCTCTCACCACCTCACCCATTTACCTTTTCACTATAAAAGCCAGAAAAGTTTGAGAAAGCCTCAGTCAATAATAAGGCGCAAATATCAATATGAGATTTGAGCTTGGTTGTATTGTTTATATCCACATTTTCCGTCTATCTCAACCACACACACAAAACCCCCCTTATATACTTATATATATATCAAATCAGTCATCGGCGCTGGCCTAAAGTCGCGTATCAGCCAATCAAAGCGAGGGCAGTCGTTTATCCCCTTTTTTACTAGCGCTAGACGCAAGGCAGTATCGTGTTTTAAGCATTTGAGGCGGAACGCTACAGCCCTTACCTTCCAGCTCCTCACTTTTACGCACAGAAGGGGGGCCCTGCTTTTGCTTTTAACTTTTCAAATAACCCCACTGGGGGGGTTGGCGGCGGAATGGGGGGGGCCGTGTGGATAGAGCGGGAAAACCAAAGAAACCTTGAGGGTTCCCATCCGAAACCCACTCTACCGGACTGAGCTAATCGGCCCTATTGAAAAGGATAGACTTTCCCTCGTTGATTTGCTGAATTGCCGACTTTAGATCTCTCTGCTT
>CM042154.1:88300383-88326070 GCA_023376005.1 Doryteuthis pealeii | reverse complement strand
AAAGAGAGAGATTCCTACCAAATTTTAAACCTAAGCTACAATAGATTAGTAATTAGAACTCCAGAATCACGATTAACTAAATTTACACGTTTTCATATATAGCCTTTTTTTTTTTTTTTTTTTTTTTTTTTTTTTTGCTTAATTAAATTAAATATCTATATATATATATATTATAATATATATGTGATGGGATATTGAGAGTGAAAAGAAGATAATAGTAGAAGTATAAAAAAAATTAAATGTACGATTAATTTATAAATATTCGACATACGTATTACTCTCACTTTACATGACATTATTTCTTGCATGACTAACTATTTCTTTAAACATAATCCCTCTTAGGAGTCGGGTCATTCTTAGATTTAATAAATATTTAAGAAAAGTGGGAAAAAAGAAAAAAAATATAGGAAATAATACAACAAGAATGGAAAAAAAAAAAATAGTTATAATAATATATAATTGAAGCAGTACATTATGCCTTTTGTAATCAAATATTTGATTTATGATATTTAATCTATCTGGAATTTAAGGGGGGATGGTTTGGGTCTTCATTTTTTATGTTTAATTTTACATCAATCCTAATATGTAATTTTTTAATATATAATTATATAATATTTAATCTATTTAAGTAAGAAAAAGAAGAAGTACTCATAAAGATATGTTTCGTTAAAAAAAAAAAATAATAAAATAATAAAAAGATATTTTTTTTGTTCTATAATACTAATACATAATTTAAGATAATCTTTATTTTACTTATTTACATCAAAAAATATTTAAATTAGAGAACAAAGGGATAGGAAAAAAAAAAGAAAAAAAAAAAAAGAAAAGAGAGAATAAACAAAAAAAAGAAAGTAGAAGGGAAAAATAAGAATGAAAGGTGAAAGGGCGAAACAAAAGCTAAGTTTTAGGTTAAAGAAAAAAAAAAAAAATTTTTATTAACGCTTTTATTATTGTTCACTTTTGTTTTTGAAATTATGACACGCTCACACCGTTGCTACATCATTGCTACACATTGCTACAACATTGCGACATTGCAACATCTTACCGATGTCAGCCTTGGTTCCTCAACAAACTTTTAAGAAAAGAAAAAAAAGAAAGAGAGAAATAAGAAATAACAGTTATTCGCCCATTCAAAGGAGGAAGAAGAAGAAAGAGAGGAAAAAGGAGAGGAAAGGAATAAGAAGAAAATTATAACCACACAAATATATAAAAAAAAAAACATAAGCACTTCATTTCTGAAATCCGTCTCTGACGATAAAGCTTCGCTTTGAGAATCGATTAGACATATAGAAATCTTTTTGTTCTTTATTTTACGCATTGTAATTGCCTTCGAATTTTATTATTTATATATATATATATATATATATAATTATTATATATATGGGGGGTTAGTTCGAAGTATTAGGATACTGTAAAATAAATGAGAACTGAGCTGGATGTAAATCTAATTCATTTTTATTTCGTCTCTTTTGCAAAGATGTTTAGACTTTCTAAAAATATCCTGTAAAAGAGGGAATTGCCCGTAAATAGATGAATAAAAATGGTATTAGTACATAAACTGCTGAACAACGCACACACACACACACACGACACCACACACACACAACACCCATATATATAAATATATAAATATATATATTATATATATTACACGGAGAAATTAAGAGGAATTAATCCGACAGTAGAATGTATTCATAAATGAATATCAATATTCTCCATATATTTATTATATATATATATATGTATATATATATATATGAAAAGGTAATAAGACTATCAGGAATATTTCTTGTATGTTGTTTATTCTCAACTTGTTTCGACCTTAGGTCATCGTCAGGAGAAAATTTCTTGTTTGAAGAAATTGTTTATAGATTTTTGGAAAGGGAGCATGTATAAGAAACTATAAAATTAATGTGTTTTGAGGGTTGGACATGCTATTAAATCCGGGTAGACGAGTGTGTTAGTAGTAGCATTGTTCGTGAAGAACCTCTAATGAGGTGGGTCATTTTTTAATGCTCTTATATATATATATATATATATATATATATATAATATATATATCTTATTATAATGGAGATTGCGTGTTGTTCTGTCTGTAACGAAACTATATTACTAATCGAGTCACAATTAGCATAGTTATTTCATCACATTCTCATAATTTTATTTTATTTAAACCTCAATTATTAATAAAATTGCTTTACGTTATTAATTAGTGTTGTTCATTATCTGCATACAAATAACATCCAATTGGTATTTATATATACAAAAAAATAGCGGTTTGCAGTGTAAATGGGAAGCCAATTTGCATATTGATATTAAAATGTGATATTATTAAATATGTGTTAGTATTAATTGATTTCTAACTGTTTGGTTTTATTTTAATGAATATAAGCAAAAATCTCTTCAATGAATCTTAAATGAATCCATTACAAGAAAAAATAACTGTCATTTTATCTTTATTCCTAATTTAACTAAATAGTTAAATAAGTAAAATTCAGTAATGAAAGACGGGAGTGATGGAAGAGTAAAGTTCATTTCTATTTTTTCTATTATACCCCCACTTTGTTACATATCTTTTTGTCTGCTCTAATTTAATACGATATTTCATTACATTAAAACTTAAATACTTGCACCCGGAGGGTGCAATATATTCGCTAATATATTTAATTGTGGACAATGATGGGTACAATATTTCTAAGAAGGTACTGTTTAATATTATTAATAGAGCATTGTGTATTTGTGTTAAGGTAGCGTGGACAGAGTCAACACCTGGTTACTGACATTTTCGCTAATGCAATCTTCAGACACATCCTAATGCTGGTCAGAAGATCGTATAGGTAGAAACTATAAGTAACTAGGTGTTTGACTAAATTCACCCTACTTTAAAAACTCAATATATATATATATATTATATATATATATATATATTATATAAAGACATCTTTAGAACTTATGATAAGAAAATAATTTCGTTTGCCTTCTGGACCAGATACAATCAAAAATCGATGTCCCCGGTTTAAAAAAAATGAATAAAAAATAACTTGATGCTATCTTTAAAAAAAGGAATCGAATATATTCAGGCGGAAATAGAGAGAAAATGATAAAGAAAGACAATGAAAAAACATTAAGTTGAAAATGAGAAAAAAAATAAAAGATTTAAGAATTCTAAGAGGAACATAAAATTTTGGAGATATTGCAAACGTGAGAGTTTCAAAAGCGTCTGTCTATGATAAGATTCCTTGTAGAATTTGGTAAAAAAGGAGGGGGCAATAATCTTCAAGTAGATGGAATGGAAGCGTTATCAAGGTTAAGAGAGTTTCTACCTGTTTTTATTCAACTTCATAGAAATAAAAAAAGTTACATCTAAAGTGTCGGATGCACATGATATTGAAAAAAGATATACAAATTCAATCTATTAAGTAGGTTGGTTGGATTTTACGGCATGTCAACCCTTGTTGGGTTATTTAATGCTGAAGATGTTTTGTTTTATTCGTTCTTGTTGGGCATTCAATTGAATGCATTAGAATAGTTGGGTGGTTGGATTTTATGGCATGTCAACCCTTGTTGGGTTATTTAATGCTTAAGATGTTTTGTTTTATTCACTCTGGTGGGTATTCAAAATTTCTTTAAACATATTTTTTTTAATCATTTTCTATTTAACCCATAGCTGGAACCTAATAGGTACTACCAGTCCGGGTCAGAGTAGATCTAAGAGTAATGGTGATGAAGATGTACTCCACACTCCTCAGAGCTCCAGAATTAGAATTTGACCATTAGATGCAGTTTAACGCCAGACCACAGACACTAAGACCCTCAACCACTGCCTTTTAGCACTTACAATGTTATTCAATTGAGTGCATTAGAATAGTTGGTTGGTTGTATGTTACGGCATGTTAACCCTTGTTGGGTTATTTAATGCTAAAGATGTTTTGTTTTATTCATTCTTGTTGGGTATTCAATTGAGTACATCAAAATAGTTGGTTGGTTGGTTGGATTTTACGGCATGTCAACCCTTGTTGGGTTATTTCATACTGAAGACGTTTTGTTTTATTCTTTATTGTTGGGCATTCAATTGAATGCATTAGAATAGTTGGTTGGTTGTATTTTACGGTATGTCAACATTTGTTGGGTTATTTAATGCTTAAGATGTTTTGTTTTATTCACTCTGGTGGGTATTCAAAATTTCTTTAAACATATTTTTTTAAATCATTTTCTATTTTAACCCATAGCTGGAACCTAATAGGTACTACCAGTCCGGGTCAGACTAGATCTAGAGAGTAATGGTGATGAAGATGTACTCCACCTCCTCAGAGCTCCAGAATTAGAATTTAACATTAGATGCAGTTTAACGCCAGACCACAGACACTAAGACCCTCAACCACTGCTTTTTTAGCACATACAATTTTATTCAATTGAGTACGTTAGAATAGTCTGTTGGTTGAATTTTAACGGCATGTCAACCCTTGTTGGTTATTTAATGCTGAAGATGTTTTGTTTTATTCATTTTGTTGGGTATTCAATGAGTACATTAAAATAGTTGGTTGTTGGATTTTTACGGCATGTCAACCCTTGTTGGATCATTTTAAATGCTAAAGATGTTTTACATATTTTTATGTGTATTTATCAGATGAGGCTTAATATGAATAATAATTTTGGACTGTTTCCTCATCTTAAATATATACTAGAGGCGGCTACCCGGCGTCGCCTCGGTAGATGAGAAAATGAAAAGAAAGAGCAGAGAAAACATTGTGTAATGGTTAGCAATCTAGTCTTAAAACTTTTATTAAGTAGAAGTTTATTCAATGAATTAATATATTTCAAAGTGAAAAAACGTTCAATATATATATATATATATATATATATATATATATGTGTGTGTGTGTGTGTGTGTGTGTGTGTGTGTGTGTGTGTGAGCAGAGCTGGCCTGATGAATCGGCGAAATGGACCAATAAAATACCCTGTCCTCATTGGAATAACTTGTGATTGTGGGAAGATGTGCAAGACTTTACTGGACTAAAAAGCCACATTCGCGCAGCTCACCGTTGAACTTATTGAACTTTTTGAAACCCACCGTTGCATTCTTTAAACTTTTGAACTTTTTTTTTTATCAAGCAATACTCGACCACGAGTTTGCTGCCATCATATATATATATATAATATATATATATATATATATATATATAATTGGGAGAATATGTGCTTAATTGAAGTCATACCTAATTTGAAAATTAATGAGTTATAATTAAATGAATTAGGCGTGCATATAGGTTTAAACGTAAGGCGTAAATAAATCGAGAAACAGTCAATCTCCATGTACATTGCAGCTTATTAGGCCTCGTCAGCGGAGTTATAGACAGGGCAGTGCTTTGTGCGTGATTCGAACCCTAACTGTCAGGCTGACAGGCGGGGACTCTAACCATTACACTAGCTGGCTTATCCAGAATTTCTCGTTTATTTTAAACTGATATATATCGCACTTTTTGGTTGACTTACGGCACGACAGTATGAAGTGGACACTTCCTATATATATATATATATATATATATATATATATATATATCAGTGCTAATTGCGCGACATGAAGGTGATGAGTTGAATTACCAATCTTCATCGGGCTATATGTAAAGACATAGGAAGCGTGTGGTGTAATGGATACAGTCGTATAAAATAGACTCGTCGACCGGAGTTCAAATCCTTGACTAGGCTGTTTGCATTTCACATAGATCTAATATCCTTTGTAAAGATATGGATCCAACTACTCTCCCTCCAGCTATTGGCAAATAGTATAAGAGACTTGAATCTTGAACCTTGGTTAGATAACCAGTTAATGAGAAGGAAAACTCTGGATTCAAACTTGTTAAACTTCAACAAATTGACGTTGTGTCGTATCCTGCTCGTGCATATATATATATATATATATATATATATATAAAGGAAAAATTGACTTACCGGTGAATTTGGTTACGATGGTTAGTAAGTGTGGAATTCAGAGGAGTAAGTCAGCGATATAACAAATACAAAGTGCTCAATACTAAGTAGAGCAAATTTATTGTAAGATGGGTACAAGAGATAACCTACCCGAGTTTCCCCATAATGATCTTCAGGATCTTCCCACTCGAGTAGGTTATCTCTTGTACCCATTTTATAATATATATATATATATATATATATATATATATATCTGTGAAATGTATTATACATAGAGAATCTGATTGATATAACTCAATTAATCACGACAAGCGTATTCGCCTAGTACGCTTGTGATTATATCATTAAATACATATATATATATATATATATATATTATATATATATATATATAGTAAGAGACAGAGAAAGAGACAGACGGCCGACAGAGTAACAGAGAGAGACAGATACAGAGATAGAGAGAGATAAAATGAGTAAGAACAGACATATATATATATGTATATATATATATATATATATCTTCGTATTTAATTGTTGCTAAATGTCAGAATCCAATTCATCGGATTGTATTTAAAAAAGAAACGATTGATGTTTAATTTTTTTGTCACTTTCCTCCCTACCGATGCTGCAAGAAAAGTTTTGATATCAAAGAATTGCAATTTATTTATCAATCAAGCATAATAAGTTTTGCTGACGAAAATCTACCGCTGGCCATACGGAACAAAAATTACTTAACCAGCTGCGTTCAATCCAGACTGGATCGATTTAGTATAAATCATGTGCACACGTTCCTTGCAGCAAATTACCATAGAAATATACACAAAACTTATGTGAGTCTCATTTTTGCATTATCTAAATGACATTTCTTTTTAGAATATCAACATATACCGATGCGCTAAAAAAAATTGAACGATACTATTTTTCTGAATTTTTTAGATGAGGCTTGAACTTTAGCATTATTTGGACTATTGTCCTCATCTTCATGTGCACAACATTTCGGTCGATGTGCCCTCTGGCCTTCTTCGTGTTTTTCTAGTCGGACTCGGGAACCTTCTCGGACTCGGGAGCCCTCTTGTCGTAATCGGGAACCTTCTTGTCGTAATCGGGAGCCATAACGGAAGTTTAAACCTAACCCTTTATTCAGTCCACGGAGGTAACCTGTTCTCATTCCACTAAGAGGTGTTAAGCTGTGTTAATTATTATTCTATGTTACGGCTACCCTTGATCAGAATTGAACCTGCAGTCTACAGATAACTGTCTCTTAGAACTGTCTTAACCTAACTCCTTTATCCACAAGGCCATGTGTCCAATTGGACAATTCAGTGTGCATTTTGGAAACTTATAAACCTAATGGTTTGTTTTCCCTTGAATATCTGCCTATTCACTTATGTATGATTTCTTACCTAGACTCATATTGTTTTTTTGTTTTTTTAGAGTCCCATATTGTGTGCTTTTCTATGCTAAATCATTGACCATTGAGCTCTCAAATTGGACAGACCAACTTTAACATTTTATTGTTAAAAAAGGCCCACCAATCATCCTAACACCAACTAACCTGGTGATTTAACAAGATTTTTACAAAAAAAAAACAAAACAAAATGTTTTTGGCATAAAATAACTCAACACGGGTTGACATGCAATAAAATCCAACCAACCATACCATACCAAACCAAACCTTGTTGGAATATTTTTATATATAAGGTGTGCTCTAAATCCCCACCTGGATTTATAGACTAGCCTAAGTCACGTGGTTTATTACTTTGCCAATCACTAGCCATACTGCGTGGCCGATACACTACTTAACCCCCCACACTGGCCATAATTCTAATTACACTCATTGAGAAGGAACTCTTGACCATTGACGAAGGAACTGAGAACTCTTTACCAGAAGATCCAAAGGACTCATTATCAGAGGACTCTTTAACAAGGGTCCAATTCCAATTCCACTAGACAAATGCTCTTGCTTGATGGCCCATAAAAACTTAATTTAACATAATAGTGGTTGTAACATCAAGGATTTTGTAAAATCTATCTGAAGAGGCTAGACTCATTTAGAGTTTCTGGTCGAAATAATTATAGTCAAATGACGTTTCTTTAAAGTTTTTTCTTTCTTTGAAAGCTAAATAGTGTTCCGTATATAATTAACTTACTAGTTATTATACATTGAGCTCACTTAGGGATTTTATAAAAGAATTATTGAATGAATATATATGTTTGCACCTACAAGAGCATACAGTATGGATGTGCAGTGAGATTTCGATTATCCCAAATAGAATTATCCCTTACTTAACAGTTAATAGGATTATTTTCTATTTACACACACACACACACACACACACACACACCACATATATATATATATATTATATTATATATTATATATATATATAGAATAAGCGCCCAGACATTGAAGCATGGTCTGACATAAAAAAAAGAGTGCTCTCCTCATCGAATTAACCATACCGTGGGAAGAAAACTAGAAGGAAACACACGAGCGAAAGAAGAGCCGTTAGGAGTCACTGCGTGTCAACTGCGTGGAAAAGGGTTGGTCATGCCATGTTATTCCTATTGAGGTTGGGTGTCGTGGATTTCTAGGACACTCAGTCATTTCGTTTCTTTCAAAAATATGCTTAAGATATTACTATAGCCTATCATATGAGCTGATTAACTGATGCCTTGGGTAAGTATCTTAGGGCTTTTTTACGTGATTTACTTCTCGTATCTATATAGGTTTGTTTTGTTTAACGGTATATCAATCATCTTTCGAGTCATTTAATGCCGAATCAAGTTATTTTGATACACAAAGGACTTAAGTTGCTAACAGTACCTGCTGTTGTTTAAGTGGTCACCCCATTAAGTATTGAACAGGCTCATCACTGCTTAAAATTCACTGGTTGATTTCACTTAAAGGACCAAACCACAGTTTATAAACTAATCGCTAAACCAATTCCCTATTTGACCTTAAGATCACATAGGTGGGAAACTGTTGGTATCCAGGTGTTAACCCCATGTTCAGCTACCTTAACTTAAATGTAAATGCTCTATCATGATTTGAGTACAGTCTACTTACAAATATAGCACCCATATATCTACAACATATATATATATAATATATATATATATATATATATTATGTGTGTGTGCGTGTGTGTTTGTGGTGGATTGGATTTGTAATTTTCGTAGAGGAAGAAAATTCAAATGTCGGTTTCCCACAACTTCCAACACACGCAGAAAACAAAAGAAAAAAACAAAATTGATATACGAATCAACTTTATATACAACTAGCAGCGGCTACCCGGCATCGCCAGGGTAGAGGTTTTTTTAAGTTAGTCCCGCAGATCCATTATTATGAATCGTGAGTTGAATCCCTCGTGGGATGTTCCATTTAAATCCCTAAAAAAATAGACCTTGCATTGATCCAGCTCCTCTGAAAAGAAATATTAATGTCTACTATCTAAAAATTAAATGAAAAAAAAATCCAATAATTGTCCATTTAAATTTTTATTTTTTAATTATCTTCACGAATATAAATCAAATCCCTATCATTTTTGGCCAAAAATTAAGCCCAGGAGATATTTAATGTGTATATATATTTACTTTGTCGTTAGATTGTTTTATTTTCGAAGTTTCCTCTGGACATAGATATACACAACTGCCCTTTATGTATGTATAGATATATACAATTTGAATAGTCAATGTTCTTTAAAGCGATGTTGAAAACAGTATATAAGGTTGTATTTTAATTGTGTGTAAGAGGTGCGTATGCTTTTGTTTATGTTTTTACTGCCAGTGTCCGTGGTAAATAACAAGATGTATTGTCAAATTCTAGCAGTTTGCAAAATAAAAGTACGTGAGTGAACTTGCGTCGAGAGAGAGAGAGAGAGAGAGAGGGGGAAGAGAGAGAAAGAGAGAGAGAGAGAGAGAGAGGAGAGAGAAGAGAAAGAGAGAGAGAGAGAGAGAGAGAGAGAGAGAGAAACGAAACGGTGTCTCCGGACAGGGTTCTCACTGCAACTACTCAATCTTTCAATTGATGGCCTTTTTTATAATCTTTTTTTGCTATGCATAGTCAGCGTTAGTTAAAATTAATATCAGCTGATTTAATGATGCAGTAAAAAATTCCAATAATGAATATTGTATTATTACTACATACTTTTTTCTTTGTCAACAGAGTGTTGGTCTTGGATTATTTAAATCTAGCTATTGTTCTAAAATATTTATCGAAACTATTTTGTTTCTATTTCTTTTGCTTACACAATTCAAACATAAATCATATAAAATAGAATTATTAAAATAAGTGTTTAAGAAAATTTATTTTATTCCAAATGCATATAAGAATATAGGAGTTTATACTAATGTCTGCGTTATATATTTGTTGATAGCACCCATATTATCTACATTTATATATAATATAATATATAATATATATATATATATTAGTATGTGGTGTGGTGTGTGTGTGTGTGTGTGTTGTGTTTGAACTCATATCATGTTTTTGAAGCTCATATATATGTAATTGTTTTGAACTCATTTGACTTTTGGTCTCCGATCCTTAACAACACGGAAGTATAAACAGCTTCGGAAGATAGAATTTTTATAAAATCGAAATATTGTTCATATAGCTTTGAATATGTTATAAAAAATGTTTTTCACGATTACAGCAATTTGGTGGTTGTTTTCATATTTCTTTTACTAACCATACCGTCGATTCATTTCCTTTCTTTTAAATTATATTATATATATATTATATATTATCTATAGTTGTAAAGGTTGTAGAGTTTTTTTTCTCTACCATGGTTTTCGTTTCTATACAACGTCTTCAGGAACTAATAATTATTGGCTAATGTGATCTATCCTCGGCCTGATTTAAGCTCATTTTAATCCTAGTCTCATAAGAGTAAATTAACTTTTGTCTCTAAAGTCAGTTCCTTTTAGCTAGTGCCTAGTTTCTACCTTATGTTGACACAAGTAATTAATGATTATATCTAATCGTCATGCTGCACTATGTGTGTGTTTGTGTGTGTGTGGTGTGTGTGTGGTGTGTTGAGAGATGAGAAGAGAGAGAGAGAGAGAGTCGAACTTTAATTATCGCTTTACGTTCCTCGTGGTGTAATTGTTGCAATCTAAACTCGCAGAGCCATTTCTAACTGCCAGCGAATTCAATCCTCACTGGAAAGCCCCTTATTTGTGACAGTGTCCCCCATCCTACCCGTGCCGACGGTGAGTAGATTCTAATTTCTATTCTATGTAGATAAATAATAGTGTACAGTATTTGACAATGGAGAAGGGCAAAAAAACAATCGTCCCAAACGGATCTTTCTAAGTGGACTCAGACGCGCACCCATTTCTACAACATTATCGAAATCTAAAAAAAGAAAATGGCGAAAAAAGCAAATATATATTTTCCTTTAACATGTATCCTTAATATAATTTTCTTGCAACGTTATTTCCAACCTCATGATAAAAAAATAGTGCGTTTTTCCGGTTCTCGAAAAGCATTAGTGTTATTCACTATTCAAAATGGAGTTCAAGGTGATGCATGCGCCGACACATGTGATTGGAAAAGCAAGGGAGATATCGTGAACGCATTGATTAACTCTTTAGAGTTTAAGGGCTAATATTATAATTTTGATTGAATGTACAAACACTACCATTAAAAATTCTTAAGGAGAGGTGGAATGTTAAATTACATAGAGGTAAAAATGAAATATGAATATTTTACATACGCGTGTTTCGCCGAAGATAAGAAAGGCCTTATATTAATTTTCAACTACGAAATAGAAACACTAGGGCTTATTTTTAGGAGGATGTCGAGTCTCTGCGTCGTATTAATTGTTTGTAAAAAAGCTTATTTATTTCATGTCCGTCTGCTGCTCTCAATTAGGGTTTATTTTTAAGGGGGAGGGCTTATATTACAAGTCCTCCTGAAAATCACGCCTATTCTTATTTTTGGGTAGGACTTGATTTTACGAGGTAAAAAACGGTATTTGAACATATAGCGTATGCAGGATCGACCAAGATTCATATTTGTTCGTTGTTTAATTGAATAAGAATATTAATAATTTATTATAATATCAATAATTATGATCTTGAATTATTAACTAATATACAAAATTATTTTCATTTTATCGTAATATAAGAAATTCTATGATTAAACCTGAACTCTCTTCTAATTTATTTGGGAACGATATTACAACCATGTTTCCTGCTAAGATTCATCAGCTTAGGCAATAGAATATTTTTTAAAAACTATTTCGTTTAACCTGTGAATATGTCCTTTTTAGCAGGAAACCATGTGGTATTAATATCGTTCCCAAATAATGAATAAAGCTAAAACTTTATTGTCACTTCATCAATTCAACGCTCTATCACAGATATTGAGCACTCTTCTAATAACACTGTACTTGGATTACTACTACTTTTTCTAGTATGCTAGGCCAACTAAATACACATTATATAAACAGCACACTCACACACCACACACATACATATATAATATAGTATATATATTATATATATATATATATATATAATGGTGAGGAGTTGGGAAACATTTTTCGGTGTCTTAAAAGCATGGGGAAAGAGTTAAGATTACCATCATAATGAGGAAAATTGTGTTCTTAATCTTAATTAATTTTCCTCATATTTTGAGGTATATTTCTCTTCTCAGAGGTTTATTTTTAAGATCAGTCTAAATAAACCTTTTCGAAAGGGGAAGGGTACTCGAAATATAAGGAAAATAAATAAGATTAAGAATTGATATTCAAACATCATTTTTGGGTTCTGACCATCATCAAGAGAAATAATTTTTTGAGAAATAGATGTTTCCAAAGAAAGTTATTAAAAAGTTTCCAAAGAAGTTGATGAGCCACTGGTGAAGTGGAATTCTATTTGATATATGAAATCCATTACTGGCGAAGTTATTAAATAAAATTTGAAATACACATGTTTCTGTGGTGAATGTTCCTGCTAATGTGCATTTTATCATATAAGAGATTTTGGGCGAGCGTAATTTCGTTCGGGTCTCGAACCCGGCCAGGAACAGCTGCTAAAAATCGTATAACTATACTGATGAGAGGTGATACCTCGAAACACGTGTCTATAGTTTACCCTATTATACGCTCCCAATTTTTCGGTCACTTTATTTAGGAGGTATATAATTGCAATTTCCCGTATTCGGCGCTCAGCTAAACCTCACTTTGTTTACAAAGTTTGAGAACTCTAGTGAAGTTTATTTCCGCATAGGATAGTAGCGATTAGATAGCCTGCTATACTGGCGACTGACTGTGGCTGTGTGGGTAAGAGATTTGGCGAGCGTAAGCTCGTTCGGGTCTCGAACCCGGCCCAGAGGAGCCTGCTAAAAATCATATAACTATACTGATGAGAGGTGATACCTCGAACACGTGTCTATAGTTACCCTTATATATACACACACACACACACACACCACATTATATATATATATATATATATATATATATATTATATATATATATATATCAATCTGTCTGCACGAGCAGGATGTGGACACAAGGTCAGTTTCTTAAGCGGATTTTAACAAGTTTGAATTCAGAGTTTTCCATCTCCTAGACGGTTACCTAGTCATGGTTAATATATATATATATATATATATATATATATTATATATATATAAATCCAAAAGTCCAGAGAAGAAATTTCCCTTACGACATAGGTTTTTTTAAAAACAATTGTCGCAGTTTGGAGCTCAATGTGTGCTCTTATTTTAGAGTCACAGAGCAAAATGTATATTTAAATAAATAACAAAAGACTTAGAGATCATGCATTTATAGACATATTTCAGGGAGCTTAGACAAAATGTCTAATTCTGATGAGTCGGGAGAATTAGACATTTTCGTCTAAGCTCCTGAAATAGTCATAATGCAGGATTCTAAGTCTTTTGTTATTTATTTAATATATATATATATATATATTATAATATATATATCAGTGAAAATAGAATATTTCATCCCCTGCTGAATTTCTGAGTTTGTCATTACAAAAATAGGAACGGTCTTTAATTTCAGGGTAGGTCCGTCTTGAAGTTGAGAAGATAGAATATAAAAAGGATTAATAAAAATCACATTATGATAATTTTTAAACAATTTATTTACTTATTTTTTCAAGAATACAAATAAATGCACAAAAATTGGTATAATGTGATTTTCTAAACAAATGTTTATATTCTATCTCGCACTTTCAAGACGGACTACCCTGAGAAATTATACCGCATTTCTATTAAGGAGGCAAACTCAGAAAATCAGCAGAGGGTGAAATACTTATTTCCCAACTATATATATATATATATATATATATATATATATAATATATATATATATAGCGTATAACGCAACGCTATTCCTCTGAATGGAGCATTCTGTGACGGCCTTTACACACAAAGCGATGTGTGTATTAAAACATGTTAAAATCAACCTAATGGTTAAGGTGCCGGACTGACAGCCAACGACCGGAGTTCAAATCCGGCTGTAGTAGCTTACAAAATATCTAGCCACACTGAAGAGACTTGATAAGTCGAAACGCGTGTCTGTGGATGACCCTATACACATATATATATAATATATATTATATTATATATATATATATATATATATATTATATTGCAGTCTGGGCTCTTTAACCTAGGCTTGGTGACCAGTCTAGAAAAATAAACTCTGAGTTCAAACCTGTTATACTCTGCTGAAGAAATTGATGAAGAAATTAAGTGGCATCCTGATCGTGTGGAGAGGATGGTAATTATATATATATTATATATATATGTGTGTGTGTGTGTGTGTGTGTGTGTGTCTGTGTGTTTTACCATGTAAACATACGCACACTCACATGCACCCCCATATATATATATATATGTATATATATATATATATATATATCAGATAATATGGGTGCTCTATTTCTTAGCAGATCACGTTCAAGAACGGCATTGCTCTAATGATGGGAATTTGATTCACTCCAAAAATCGCATAGGGTTGAAACTGTCACTAAGCGACGTTGACTTCATGTCACATCCTCCTCATCATCATCTTTATTCCGAGTTCTTACATGTCTACTACATGGCATCTAGTATCCGCACAGATCTGATTCATGTAGATTTGCTGCTCAGACTACACTGTTGTGACCATGTTTAGGTGTCCCCTTGAGAACATCACTTATGAGTTCGTCCATGCTTTTCAATCAGTAAACAGCATGTCTTGTTGTCTGATGGTTGATATGACTAATTCTATTGTTATATAGTGGCTTCAAATTCACGGCCCTACTTCGTGTATTGTATACGTTAGCGGGTATCGTCACTAACCCTAGACGATATATGTAGTGTTCGCTTAATGAAATCACAACATGCTGTATAGTGGAGTTTTTGACTTTAATTTCTTCTTCTCAGTTG
The DNA here is from genome assembly GCA_023376005.1 of Doryteuthis pealeii. Classification (NCBI taxonomy): domain Eukaryota; kingdom Metazoa; phylum Mollusca; class Cephalopoda; order Myopsida; family Loliginidae; genus Doryteuthis; species Doryteuthis pealeii. Next base: position 88,310,727 of record CM042154.1, on the reverse strand, counting down.
TACGTTAGTGGGTGGCGAGCGTTGACAATGGGAACTGCCCAAGTTGACGATGACTACTACTCTGCTGGAAGGTGAGGTAAGTGGTGGCGGGTGGCGTCTCACCGCCTGGCCGCAACAGACTGTGTCGACGGTCACTCACTGTTGCCGTCCGCTCTCTGTTGTCTGACTGTCTCACTGACTCCTTGTCGGCTCGACCCTCTGGCTTTTGTATGAGACTGCTTACGCATCTTTATATTTTTGATTCTGATAACGGCGAAATCTATTTCTGAACTTATTGTTACCCACCTTCTTTTGTTCGCTTTACCCCGAAAAAAAGTCCTCTTCATTTTTGTCGTCTTTTCTTTGCTTTGTTTATATTTTAACGAAATTCCATTCCGTTTGTACAATATACAACACTAACACGTGAGGACATAAAGATGTTCACATATTTGTGAACTTTCTCGTTAAAAGATTTAAAATTTTACTTATTCTTGCTCAGATTTCTTCAGTTGTGAATTAAATATGTTTCAAATAATTAACTAGAAAATTGAATTTTAATTGATTATTTCGTAAAACTGTTTTTAGAAAAAAAATCGATATAGATCATCTAATGGGAAGAAAAACAGGAAGACAGGATGGAAAGTCATGTTGACATGTTTGCTCTTAGGAATCAGCGTCATCAGAATATATATGATTATTTAACAATTTTAAAAAAATACACGTGAAAGAACTGGTTTGTTTTACAATAGCAGAAAAGTCTGTTTACACAATTTACATTCACAATGGCATTTGCATGACATGAAAGCCCCCCACACACATTATATTATATATTAATATATATTTTTGCTTGAAGGCAATACAATGCTATATGTATAAAATTCGATAATTATAGAAATAACCATGACAAAGTGAATTCGCAAATGATCATGCGGATGCGAGATAATCGTACAGTCCGTTTCAACTTTTTAAAAGTCCTCATCAGCGATGTATACTAACGATTCCCTCCGACAGAAATCGAAACCGTATCCAGCAGGCAAAGTCTGTCGGAGGGAAATCGTAGTACACATCGTGATGAGACTTAATAAAGTTGAAAACAGACTGTACGATGTCTAGCATCGGCATGATCTATTTGCGAAATTCACTTGTCATGGTTATTTTCTATAATTTCGATTTTATACGATATACGCATTGTAAATTGGCCTTCAGCAAAAATATATATATAATATAATATATTGTGTGGGGGTGCAGTTTCGTGTCATGCAATGCCATTGTGAATGTAAATTGTGTAACAGACTGTTCTTTGCTATTGTAACAAACCAGTCTCTTTTCACGTGTTTTTTTAAATTTTTAACATAATCATGAATATATTCTGATGACGCCTATTCCTACAGAGAAACATGTCAACATGACTTTCCTATCCTGTCTTCCTGTTTTTTTCTTCCCATTAGATATCTATATCGATTTTTTTCTAAAAAACGAGGTTTTACGAAAATAATCAAATTAAATTCAATTTTCCTCAGTTAATATTCTGATAACATATTTAAAATTCACAACTGAAGAAATCTGAGCAAGAAATAAAGTAAAAATTTTAATCTTTTAACAGAATTGAAAGTTCAGCATAATATGTGAACATCTTTATTCCTCACGTGTTAGTGTTGTATATTGTCAAACGGAAATAGAATTCCGGTTAAATTAACAAAGCAAGAAACGAACAAAAATGACAGAGGACTTTCTTTGTCCGGTAAAGGACAAAATGAAGGATGGTACAATAAGTTCAGAAATAGATTTGCCCGTTATCAGATCAAATATAAAGATGCGTAGCAGTCCGTCAATACAAAAAGCCAGAGGTCGAGCCGACAAGGAGTCAGTGAGACAGTCAGACAACAGAGAGGCGGACGCGACAGTGAGTGACCGTCGACACAGTCTGTTGCGGCCAAGGGCGGTGAGACGCCACCCGCCACCCTTTACCTCACCTTCCAGCAGAGTAGTAGTCACGTCAACCCTTGGGGCAGTTCCCATTGTCAACGCTCGCCACCCACTAACGTACAACTGAGAAGAAGAATAATAGTCAAAACTCCTACTATCAGCATGTTTGTGATTCATTAAGCGAACACTACATATATCGTCTAGGGTTATGGATACCCTACGTATACAAATACACGAAGTAGGGCCGTGAATTTGAAGCCACTATATAACATATAGAATTAGTCATATGCAACCATCAACGAAAAGACAAGCGTTTACTGATTGACAAAACATGGACGAACTCATAAGTGATGTTACTCAATGGGGACCCTAAACATGGTCACAACAGTGTAAGTCTGAGGCAGCAAAATCTACATGAATCAGATCTGTGCCGGATACTAGATGCATGTATAGACATGTAAGAACCTCGGATAAAGATGATGATGATGGAGGGATGTAGACATGAATCAACGGCGCTAGTGACGAGTTCTCAACCCTATGCGATTTTGGAGTGAATCCATTCCTCATTAGAGGCAAATGCCGTTCTTGAACGTTGATCTGCTAGAAATAGAGCACCATAATTATCTGATATATATATATATATATATATAATATATAATATATACTATGGGGGTGCATGTGAGTGTGCGTATGTTTTACTGTAAAACACAGACACACACACAATCAACACACACACATATATATATTATATATATAATATATTTTACCATCCTCTCCCACACGATCAGGATGCCACTTAATTTATTCATCAATTCTTCAGCAGAGTATAACAGGTTTTGACTCAGAGTTTTATTTTTTCTAGACTGTCACAAGCCTAGGTTAAGGCCCAGACTTGCAATATATATAATATATATAATATATATATATAATATATATATATAATATATATTGTGTATAGGGTCATCCACAGCCACACGCGTTTCGACTATCAGTCTCTTCAGTGTGGCTAGATATTTTGTAAGCTACCTAGCCGGAATTGAACTCCCGGTCGTTGGCTGTCAGTCGGCGACCTTAACCATTAGGTTGATTTTAACTGTTTTAATACACACATCGCTTTGTGTGTAAAGGCCGTCACGAATGCTCCTTCAGAGAAATAGTCGTTGCTATTACGCTATATATATTATATATATATATATATATATAATTATATATAATATAGTTGGGGAAATAAGTATTTCACCCTCTGCTGAGTTTTCTGAGTTTGCCCCTTAATAGAAATGGCGTATAATTTACCCAGGGTAGTCCGTCTTGAAAGTGCGAGATAGAATTATAAACATGTTGTCTTATGAAAATCACAATATACAATTTTTTGTGCATTTATTTGTATTTTCTTGAAAAAATAGTAAATAATTGTTTAAAAATTATCATAATGTGATTTTTTTATAATTTCTTTTTTTATTCTATCTCTCAACTCAGACGGAACCCTTACCTGAAATTAAGCCGTTCTATTTGTAAGGTGACAAACTCAAGCAATTCAGCAGGGGATGAAATATCTATTTTTCACTGATATTATATATATATATATATATATATATTTAAATAAAATAAACAAAAGACTTAGAGATCTGCATTATAGACTATTTCAGGGAGCTTTAGACAAAAGTCTAATTCTCTCCGACTCATCAGAATTAGACATTTTTTTTCTGCTCCCTGAAAATAGTCTAAATGCATGATCTCTAAGTCTTTTGTTATTTATTTAAATATACGATTGCCTCTGTGACTCTAAAAATAAGAAGACACATGAGCTCTCAAAACTGCGGACAAGTTGTTTAAAAAAAACCTATGTCGTAAGGAAGATTTTCCTTTTCTGACTTTGGATTCTTATATATATATTTATATATATATATATATATATATATTTAACATGACTCAGGTAACGTCTAGGAGATGGAAAACTCTGATTCAAACTTGTAAAATCCGCTTAAGAATACTACCTTGTGTCACATCCTGCTCGCAGACAGATTGATAATATATATATATATATAAATATATATATATATATATATATATAGTTATATATTTGTGTGTGTGTGTGTGTGTGTATATATAGGGTAAACTAATAGACACGTGTTTCGGGTATCACTCTCATCAGTAGTTATATGATTTTTAGCATGCTGTCTCTGGCGGGTTCGAGACCGAACGAGCTTACCGCTCGCCAAATCTCTTACCAAAGCCACAGTCGTCGTCCAAGTATAGCAGGCTACTAATCGCTACATTCCTATGCGGAAATAATTCACCTAGAGTTCTCAACTTTGTAACAAAGTGAGGTTTAGCTGAGCGCCGAATACGGGATTTGCATTATATACCTCCTAAACTAAAGTGCCAACCGAAAATTGGAGCGTTATAATAGGGTAAACTATAGAACACGTGTTCGAGGTATCACCTCTCTCAGTATACGTTATCACTATTTTTTAGCAAGCCTGTCTCTGGCCGGTTCGAGACCCGAACAAATACGCTCGCAAAATCTCTTTATGATAAAAATGCACATTACCAGGAACATTCACCAGAAACATGTGTATTTCAAATTTTTTATTTGAATATACTTCGCCAGTAATGGTTTCATATATCAATAGATATTCCACTTCACAGTGGCTCATCAACTTCTTTGGAAACTTTAATAAACTTTCTGGAAACATCTATTTCTCCAAAATAATTTTCTCTTGATGATGGTCAGACCAAAATGATTGGGAATTCAATTCTAATCTTATTTATTTTCCTTATATTTCGAGTACCTTCCCCTTTCGAAAGGTTTATTTTAGCTGAATCTAAAAAAAACCTCTGAGAAAGAGAATATACCTCAAAATATAAGGAAAATTAATAAGATTGAAGACACATTTTCCTCATTATGATGGTAATCCTTAAATCTTTCCAATGCTTTTAAGACACGAAATAAATGTTTCCAACTCCCACCATATATTATATATATATATATATATATATATATATAATAATATATATGTAATGTGTGTGTGTTTGTGTGTTGTGTTGTTTTATTAATGTGTATGTTGGGCACTAGTATACCTAGAAAAGAGTAAGTAATCCAACGTACAGTGTTATTAAGAAGAGTGCTCAATATCTGTGATAGACGTTGATAGTTGAATGAAGTGACAAATAAAGTTTTTAGCTTTTATTCATTTATTGGGAAGAATTAATACAATGGTTTCTGCTAAAAGCATCATCAGGAAAACGAATAGTTTTTAAAAAATATCTATTTCCTTAAAGCTGATGAATGCCTTAGCTAGGAAACCATTGGTTGTAATTCGTTCCCTAAATAAATGTAGAAAGAGAGTTTCAGGTTTATCATAGAATTTCTTATATTACGATAAAATGAAAATAATTTTGTATATTAGTTAAAAATAATTCGATCATAATATGATTATTTATAATAAAATTATAATATTCTTATCTCAATTGAAACAACGAACAATATGATATTTGGTCCGATCCTGCATACGTATATGTTCAAATACCGTTTTTTCCTCGTAAATCAGTCTACCAAAAAAGAGATAGCGTGATTTTTCAGGAGGACTTTAATATAAGCCCTCCCCTTAAAATAAACCCTAATTTGAGAGCAGCAGACGGATGAAATAAATAAGCTTTTTTACAAACACATAATACGACGCATAGACTCGACATCCTCCTAAAATAGCCCTAGTGTCTATTTCGTAGTGAAAATTAATATAAGGCCTTTCTATCTTCGCGAAACAGCGGTATGTAAAATATTCATATTTCATTTTTAAACCTCCTGTAATTTTAACATCCACCTCTCTTAATGAATTTATAATGGTAGTGTTTGTACATTCATCAAAATTATAGATATAGGCCGCTTAAAACTCTAAGAGTTAATCAATGTCGTTCACGATTATCTCCTTGCTTTTTCCATCACATGTGTCGGCCGCATGCATCCCTGAACTCCTTTTGAATAGTGAATACCACTAATGCTTTTTCGAGAAACCGAATAAACCCACTATTTTTTCTATTCAATGAGTGAATAACGTGCAAGAAATATATAAAGATACAATTGTTAAGGAAAATATATTTTGCTTTTTTCGCCATTTCTTTTTTTTAGATTCATAATGTTGTAGAATGGGTGCGCTCTGAGTCCCATTAGAAAGATCCGTTTGGAGACGAGTGTTTTGCCCTTCTCCATTGTCAAATGACTGTACAACTATTATTTATCTGACATAAATAGAAAGTAGATATCTACTCAACCTTCGGCCGGTAGGATGGGGGACACTGTCACAAATAAGGGGCTCAGTGAGGATTGATTCGCTGTGGCCAGTAGAATGGCTCTGCGAAGTTTAGATTGCTAACAATTACACCAGTAGGAACGCTAAGCGTATATAAAAAGTTGACTCTCTCTCTCTCTCTCTCTCTCTCCAAAACACCACAAACACACACACAAACACAAACACACAACAAGTTGGCAGCATGACCGATAGATATAATCATAATACTTTTGCCTGTCAACATAAGGTAGACTAGGCACTTAGCTTAAAAGGAACTGCTTTAAGAGACAGAAGTTAATTTACTCTATGAAACAAATAGGATTAAAATGGCTAAATCAGGCGAGGATATATCACAATTAGCCAAATAGATTTTACTTAGTTCTCCTGAAGATCGTTGTACTAAGAAACACCGAAACCATGGTAGAGAAAAAAACTGTTCTACACTTTTACAACTATATATATATATATATATATATATATATAGTTAAAAAAAGGAAATAATCGACGGTATGAGTATAGTAAAAAGAATATGAAAACACCACAAATTGCTGTTAATGTGAAAACATTTTAACATATTCCAAAGCTGATATGAACAATATTTCGATTTTATAAATATCTTCAGAGCTTGTTTATACTCCGTGTTTGTTAAGAATCGGAAGACAAAAGTCATATGAGTTCAAAAATTACATATATATGAGTTCAAAAACATATATGAGTTCAAACACACACACACACACACACACACACACACACACACATATATATATATATTAATATAATTATATATATATATATATTATAATGTAGATAATATGGTGCTATCAACAAATAATACAGCAGAACATTAGTAAAACCTCCTATATTCTTATATCATTTGGTAAATAAGAATAAATTTTCTAAACACTTATTTTATAATTTATTTTATGATTATGTTTTGAATTGTGTAAGGCTAAAAGAAATAGAAAACAAAATAGTTGATAATATTTTAGAACAAAGCTAGAATTTTAAATAATCCAAGACCAACACTCTGTTGACAAAAAAAAAGTATGTAAGTAATACAAAATATTCATTAATTGGATTTTTTACATGCATCAATAAATCAGCTGATATTAATTTTAACTAAACGCTGACGTATGCATAGCAAAATGATATAAAAAAGCCATCAATTGAAAGATGAGTAGTTGCAGTGAGAACCCTGTCCGGAGACACCGTTTCGTTTCTCGTCTCTCTCTCTTCTCTCTCTCTCTCTCTCTTCTCTCTCTTCTCCTCTCTCTCTCTCTCTCTCTCTTTCTCTCTCTTCCCCCCTCTCTCTCTCTCTCTCTCTCTCGACGCAAGTTCACTCACGTTTTTATTTTGCAAACTGCTAGAATTTTTGACACATACATCTTGTTATTTACCACGGACACTGGCAGTAACAAACATAAAAAACAAAAGCATACGCACCTCTTAACACAATTAAATACAAACCTTATACTGTTTTCAACATCGCTTAAAGAACATTGACTATTCAAATTGATATATCTATACATACATAAAGGGCATTGTGTATATATCTATGTCCAGAGGAAACTTCGAAAATAAAACAATTAACGACAAAGTAATATATATACACATTAAATATCTCCTGGGCTTAATTTTTGGCCAAAAATGATAGGATTTGATTTATATTCGTGAAGATAATTAAAAAATAAAATTTAAATTGACAATATGGATTTTTTTTCATTTAATATTTTAGATAGTAGACACATTAATATTTCTTTTCAAGAGGAAGCTGGTCAAGAAGGCTATTTTTTTAGGGATTTAAATGGAACATCCACGAGGATTCAACTCACGATTCAGTAAAATGGATCTGCGGACTAACTTAAAAAAACCTCTACCCTGGCGATGCCGGTAGCCGCTGCTAGTTGTATATAAAGTTGATTCGTATATCAATTTTGTTTTTTTCTTTTGTTTTCTGCGTGTGTTGAAGTTGTGGGAACCGACATTTGAATTTTCTTCCTCTACGCAAAATTACAATCCAATCCACCACAACACACACGCACCACACATATATATATATATATATATATATATATATATATATGTTGTAGATAATATGGGTGCTATATTTGTAAGTAGACTGTACTCAATATCATTGATAGAGCATTTACATTTAAGTTAAGGTAGCGTGAACATGGGGTTAACACTGGATACCAACAGTTTCCCACCTATGTGATCTTAAGGTCAAATGGGAATTTTTAGCGATTAGTTTATATACTGTGTTGGTCCTTTAAGTGAAATCAACCAGTGAATTTTAAGCAGTGATGAGCCTGTTCAATACTTAATGGGGTGACCACTTAAACAAAGCAGGTACTGTTAGCAACTTAAGTCCTTTGTGTATCAAAATAACTTGATTCGGCATTAAATGACTCGAAAGATGATTGATATACCGTTAAACAAACAAACCTATATAGATACGAGAAGTAAATCACGTAAAAAAGCCCTAAGATACTTACCCAAGGCATCAGTTAATCAGCTCATATGATAGGCTATAGTAATATCTTAAGCATATTTTGAAAGAAACGAAATGACTGAGTGTCCTAGAATCCACGACACCCAACTCAATAGGAATAACATGGCATGACCAACCCTTTTCCACGCAGTTGACACGCAGTGACTCCTAACGGCTCTTCTTCGCTCGTGTGTTTCTTCTAGTTTTCTTCCCACGGTATGGTTAATTCGATGAGAGAGCACTCTTTTTTTTATGTCAGACCATGCTTCAATGTCTGGGCGTATTCTATATAATATATATATATATAATATATATATATATATATATATGTGTGTGTGTGTGTGTGTGTGTGTGTGTGTGTGTGTAAATAGAAATAATCCTATTAACTGTTAAGTAAGGGATAATTCTATTTGGGATAATCGAAATCTCACTGCACTCCATACTGTATGCTCTTGTAGGTGCAAACATATATATTCATTCAATAATTCTTTTATAAATCCCTAAGTGAGCTCAATGTATAATAACTATAGTTAATTATATACGGAACACTATTTAGCTTTCAAAGAAGAAAAACTTTAAAGAAACGTCATTTGACTATAATTTATTTCGACCAGAAACTCTAAATGAGTCTAGCCTCTTCAGATAGATTTTACAAAATCCTTGATGTTACAACCACTATTATGTTAAATTAGTTTTTATGGGCCATCAAGCAAGAGCTTTGTCTAGTGGATTGGAATTGGACCCTTGTAAAGAGTCCTCTGATAATGAGTCCTTTGGATCTTCTGGTAAAGAGTTCTCAGTTCCTTCGTCAATGGTCAAGAGTTCTTCTCAATGAGTGTAATTAGAATTATGGCCAGTGGGGGGTTAAGTATGTATCGGCCACGCAGTATGGCTAGTGATTGGCAAAGTAATAAACCACGTGACTTAGGCTAGTCTATAAATCCAGGTGGGATTTAGAGCACACCTTATATATAAAAATATTCAACAAGGTTTGGTTTGGTATGGTATGGTTGGTTGGATTTTATTGGCATGTCAACCCGTGTTGAGTTATTTTATGCAAAAAACATTTTGTTTTGTTTTTTTTTGTAAAATCTTGTTAAATCACCAGGTTAGTTGGTGTTTAGGATGATTGGTGGGCCTTTTTTAACAATAAAATGTTAAAGTTGGTCTGTCAATTTGAGAGGCTCAATGGTCAATGATTTAGCATAGAAAAGCAACAATATGGGACTCTAAAAAAAAACAAAAACAATATGAGTCTAGGTAAGAAATCATACATAAGTGAATAGGCAGATATTCAAGGGAAACAAACCATTAGGTTTATAAGTTTCCAAAATGCACACTGAATTGTCCAATTGGACACATGGCCTTGTGGATAAAGGAGTTAGGTTAAGACAGTTCTAAGAGACAGTTATCTGTAGACTGCAGGTTCAATTCTGATCAAGGGTACCGTAACATAGAATAATAATTAACACAGCTTACACTCTTAGTGGAATGAGAACAAGGTTACCTCCGTGGACTGAATAAGGTTAGGTTTAAACTTCCGTTATGGCTCCCGATTACGACAAGAAGGTTCCGATTACGACAAGGGCTCCCGAGTCCGAGAAGGTTCCCGAGTCCGACTAGAAAAACACGAAGAAGGCCAGAGGGCACATCGACCGA
>CM042154.1:88277883-88292883 GCA_023376005.1 Doryteuthis pealeii | reverse complement strand
ATATATAATTTTCCCTACCATAAATTTTAAACCTACCAACTATCAATAGATTAGAATTAAACTCAGAATACACGATTAACTAAATTTACACGTTTCATATATAGCTTTTTTTTTTTTTTTTTTTTTTCTTAATTAAAATTAAATATATATATATATATATATATTATATATATATGATGGGATGATTGAGAGTGAAAGAAGATAATAGAGAAATATAAAAAAAATTAATTACGATTAATTTAACAATATTGACATACGTATTAACTCCTTTACATGACATTATTTCTTTAAAACCATGACACTATTCTTTAAACATAATACCTCTTAGGAGTACGGTCAGTCTAGAACTATTAATAAATATTTAAGGAAAGTGGGGAAAAAAAAAAAAAAAAAAAGAATAAATAATAACAACAGAGAATGAAAAAAAAAATAGTTAAATAAAATATAAATTGAAGCAGTACATTATGCTTTTGTAATTCAAATATTTGATTTATGATATTTAATCTATCTGAAATTTAAGGGGGAATGGTTTGTCTTATTTTTATTGTTTTGAATTTTACATCATCTAATATGTAATTATTTTAATATATAATTAATATAATATTTAATCTATTTAAGTTTAAAGAAAAAGAGAAAAAAAGTACTCATAAAAGATATTTTCTTAAAAAAAAAAAAAAAAATAATAAAATAAAAAAGAATCATTTATTTTTCTATCAATACTAAACATAATTTAAGATAATCTTTATTTACTTATTTACTAAAAAAATAATTTAAATTAGAACAAAGGGGATAAAGGGAAAAAAAAAGAAAAAAAAAAAAAAGAAAAAGAAGAAAATAACACAAAAAAAGAAAGAGAGGGAGAAGAATAAGAAATGAAAGGTGAAAGCGAAACAAAAGCTAAGTATGTTAAAAAAAAAAAAAAAATTTTCTATTAACGGTTTTTATTCATTTGTTCACTTTTGTTTTTGAAATTATGACACGCTCACACCGTTGCTAACACATTGCTTACACATTGCTACACATGCGACATTGCAACATCTTACCGAATGTCAGCCTGTTCTCAACAAACTTTTAAGAAAGAAAAAAAAAGAAAGAGAGAAATAAGAAATTACAGTTATTCGCCATTCATAAAGGAGGAGAAAAAAGAGAGGAAAAAGGAGAGGAAAAGGAAATAAGAAGAGAAATTATAACCACACAATATATATAAAAAAAAAAAACATAAGCACGTCATTTCTGAAATCCGTCTCTGACGATAAAGCTTCGCTTTGAAATCGATTAACATATTAAACATCTTTTTGTCTTTATTTTTTACGCATTGTATTGCCTTCGAATTTTATTATTTTATAACATACTTAACAATGCTTCAAGCAAATTACCAATTACTATATATATATATATATATATATATATATATATATATATGTGTGTGTGTGGTGTGTGTAAACAACTTTTAGCTATTTTCAGCGACAGTATATTTGGGAGAATATGTGCTTTTTAATTTTAGTCAGACCTAATTTTTGAAAGTTAATTCATTTATGTTTAATTAGGCAGGATTTATAACTCTTAAATGTGAGGCTAAACAAATCGAGAAAAATCAATCTCTGAATTTTATTATAACTTTGCTGATGAGACCTAATAGGTCGAAAATATATATTCAGAGATGAATTTTTCTCGATTTGTTTAGCCTCACATTAAGTAGTTTAATCCCGCCTAATTAAAACATAATATGAATTAACTTTCAAAAATTAGGTCTGACTAAAATTAAAAAACATATTCTCCAAATATACTGTCGGCTGAAAATAGCTAAAAGTTGTTTACATTTGCGTCGTGCGATAAAGTCTCCAAAGTGGAACATAGAATGCTACTAATACTAAACAAAGCGAGACAAAATTACGATTTTTGTTTAGCGTGATAGTAAGATACCGGCGTGCCGTTTCGGCACAAAGGGTTCGAGTCACACGCTAGGCGGTCCTCGTATCTATAACTCTGCTGATGAGACCTAATAGGTCGAAATATATATTCGGAGTGTGTACATACATAATATATACACAAAAAATTAGACTCATCATATATATATATATATTATAAGAAAGAAGGTCCGCAAAATGTATTATGTTCTCAGAAAAAAACTTTAAAAAAAAATTCTTTTTATCTTACATATGTACTACGTGTTTCTGATCTATGTCCGATATTTGATAGGTTGTGTGTGTTTCTGCAACTTTTCTATTATAATGGCTGTGTAATATAATAGAAAAGTTGCAGAAACACACACAACCTATCAAATATCGGACATATTCTGCCAAAATAATAATTCAATGCCTGAAGAAGACAACAGATCAGAAACACGTGTCGCATATGTAAGATAAAAAAAATTTTTTTAAAAATTTCTGAAAACATAATACATTTGCGACCTTCTTTTTTAATAAAATTTGAATTTTCCCGTTGGAACCAGAACAACATTCTTATATTAATATATATATATATATAATATATATATATATATATATATATATATATATATATATTAGCCGCATTTTTTCAAAAGGTTTTTTCCAACATGTTGGTATATAAAAATACTAGCATAAAACCAAATTTCATTCGTATAACTCTTCTGTCGGAATTTTGTACAATTTCATGAATTTAGGCAACCCGAGGATTGGGAATTGCTTTTATAGTGCAGACATTTTCGGAAATAAAATTGACAGATGTAATATCCATTTGCTTGTTGGATTATTTCATTTCGGAAAAAAATCACAAAAAGATTTTGACATCATCTAAAATATTAGGAATATAAATATATATATATTATATAATATATATATATATATATATATATATCGAATATTGGAGAAACAATCTACATCTTGTAGAATAAGATTGAATACCACAAATCCACAATAAAACTCAAATCACCCATAGCACGATAGCACTTCACTTTAACACCTTACCACGCAACCTTACATACCTCAAATGTATCTTAATTGACCACGCATTTCCAACAACACAAATCTCGAAAACAAGCAGAAGCCAAATGAATTTTAAAGCTACGAACTCACGTGAGGGGACTAAACGCTGATATCGGAATACTCCGTTATTACAAATATTTACAGACGCGGCCACTTTCAATAACAACAAGACAAAGGATCCGTTCAACAGGACGACATTCATCAGAGGAAGGGAATCTAACGATCCCGAAAATTTATGATAATAAATAAAAAAAATAAGTGAATCCTTCATTTATTTTTTGATATTGTTTTAAATATTTATATATATATATATAACTTTCAAAGGAAGAAAAACTTACCAAACCGTTATTCCGTGATAATTTATTTACACCAGAGAATCAAAAGATTTTTTTAATTAACACACACACACACACACACACATATATATATATATGCACACAATTATATTATATTTTGTCACAACAAATAATTTTCAAACATACCTATTTGACTCATAGTTGGGACTCTAACTGGTACTACCACTCCGGGTCAGAGTGGACCTTAGAGTAATAGCAATGAAGATATAATTCACAGAGAAGAATGAAGAGATACACCTCAGTTTCAGAATCGGAGCTTTACTACCAGATACAGTTCAGTATCACACCCAGGACACCCATTTATAGTGGCGTCTTACAACACTCCAGAGTATACAGTCAGCGTATTGTAACCTCTCTCTGATCCCTTGGTAGTGTAATTATTATGGTCTACGGGGAATTTGGGGATTGAAAAGAAAACTGTATTCGGATTTCTGGAAAGAGAAGAAAAAGAGATAAGGATAAAGAGGTTAAAGTTTGACACGGTTAACATTCAACGTGGCCATCCACTGACCGACCAATGACCCGGAACTAAAGTTAAAATAAAACCACAAGTTCGAGTTTCTGCGGAGGAGCGGAAGTTGTGTAACCCTCCACTTCCGGACGAGAAACAGAAGAAAAGAAAAATCGGTCTTTTTTGGCTGGGTCTTCGTGAGGGCAGACGTACTCCAGGGTTGCCCCGTGATGTTTCGCATAGTAATACCGAAATGATTTACGATAGAATTAAAATATTTGATTCTTACCTCTACTTCTTCTCTCTGAAAGAGAACCCACTAGCCTAGAAAGGAATAAACAATCGCTTGTTACTATACGACTTGCATATGTTGTTCTGAACTAACACGACACTACTGACGACTACGACTACAACTCGAACTTGGCGCGTGTGCAGCACATTTGTTTTCTCTTTCTTTCCTCACAATTAAACGGAATGGTCCATTATCAATCTAAAATGATTAGAGGGTCTATAAATATTTCCTATCTCTCTCTCTCTCTCTCTCCTCTTCTCTCTCTCTCTCTCTCATTCTTTTTTCTTTCTTGTAATTCATATACTTAATATATCTTTTGAATCTCCCATTTTGATTCAAGGAATATGTAATGTTGATGGGCCCTAGGAGTTATGTAATGATGCATAGCGTGATGTTGATAGCGATGATGGATTAGTTTTTAATGTGCCTTTCTAAGTCTCCGTGGAGGATGTGTAGTGAATGAAAGCTCTACTTCAAACCAGGTAGGAGCTTCGTTATTCCATGATTCAAAACTTGGTTTTGATATTTAATCACGGTACAAAATTAGCCGTACGTTACACAGGCATACCTATCCTATTTTATAATCTTATCTATGCTAATACTAGACATCTAAGGACCTAGGCTGTTGTAAGTTTGATTTTCAATGAGAGTTGCAAACCTGAAAATTAAACTATAAATTTCGGTAGTTTCTACACTGTTATCTGTATTCTCACTCACGATCCATTCCTAAGAGTACGTAGTCCTTAATTGTCTATATCAGCATTTCTTTGGCTATTTTATTTTCAGATCTACTTGTAGCTTCCCATTTTATGTCATATTTATTTTCTTTGTTTTCTATATTCATCATTTATTTTATTTTTAGATAGTTGCGTGCACTAGATATTCAGACTCCGTACTTTTATATCCGCCTGAGCTAATTTTTAAGTGTGATCATTTTCTTTTCCGATAGCAAAGGTTCAATACATCAAGTCACAAGGTCAAATTGGGAAGATGCGCCGAATGTTTCCGAAGATCTTTTTATTTTTATTTTTTTATTTTTGGTTTCTTCACGGAAATGTCATGTTTTTTTTTTTTGTTGTCGTTTTTAATTTTTCTTTTTGTCCTTTTCAAAGCGACACGAGCCAACCGAGTCGACGGAAAGGTATCGCCGAATAGGCAGGAAAGACCGGATAAATTGACTTCCGAATTTGATCACGGAGCGCGCATGCGCAGGCGTATGCGTGTTCGCACGCTGGACGCCATTTTTTTTTTAATAAAGAAGTCAACGTGCCCTAAGCACGACTGCCCGATCAAACTCTTACGTCAATGAATGAATAATTGAATAAAACTAAAAGGACTACAACCCAACGACATTTCATTATTTTTTGTCTTTTATCTTTATTTTGCGTGTTTGCTTTTTGAGTCGATTCTTTCTTGATATTTACTATTTTTCATATTTTTCTCATCCATTTTTTAGAACTGTTTCCGTTGGCTTCTCCTGAAGATTATGCTTTCAAAAAGTCATTACGCGGAGCCAGAGTGGCCTAGATAGCAGAAAGACCTTTTAGAGGATGCAGAATTCATTAAAAAGTAAAAGAAATAACCAAATACTGATAGCTCTCTATATCATGTGGTATAATGGTTAGCAAGCCAGATTAGCAGATCATTGTTAGTGAGTTCGATTCTCACTGTGTGCCTGGCTTTGTGCTGCATCTAAGCTACGCTTAGTAAATGACTATATCACGGGGTTTTGGGGGCGCGTGGTGTAATGGATACCGTCGTATGAAATTGACTCATCTACCCGAGTTCAAATCCTGGACGAAATTGTTTGTATTTCACATAGCGCTAATACCCTTGGGAAAGGTATGCATCCAAATACTCTCCCTCCAGCGATGGGAAAATAGGACAGACTAAGCTATTTAATCTTGGCTAGGTAACCTGTCTAGAAGAAGGGAAACTATGAGTTCAAACCCGTTAAACACTGCTTAAGATATTGACCTTGTGTGGGCAAGTTGGTACATATATATATATATATATATATATATATATATATATATATATATATATTCTGCCGAATGTAAAGCAGACTAGATTAGATATATAAAAAAATTCAAATCCATTCTCAATAGAACGCCACAAAGGTAAGAGATGGATCTTATCTTCTCCAATAGCTTATATAATAATTATATGAATTTAATACTTCAAAAGAGTCTAATAATAGACGAGGAAAACTTTCCATTAGGGACTTTTCTCTTAAAAGTTATGTTTCCTTTATTATTCATTATTTTTTTATTTTTTTTATTATTTTTTTTTTTTTTAGAGTGGTTCCTTGGAAAGAATTTTTCATTTATTCCACTCATCTCATCTATTTTTATTACATTCACTCATTTTGCCATTAATTCTTAACTATATATATATATATATATATATATATTTAAGTCACCAATACAAAGTTCGTCTTACCAATGGTTTCAGATGTTTATCCGTCATCAGAGACGTTGACTTTTTGAAAAAATTGGACATTTTTTTAAAACTCGTGCCTCGTGTGAACGTGATCCGTTATTCGTTCTTGCTTTTGCTTTCTTCATTCAATGGCGTTCCTATTTGTCGTCATTGAGTCTCGTGTTTTTATGATGATTTTGTTTTCTTTATTTTGTGAGCGTTTATATATATGTATGTGTGTGAATTCCTAAATTATGGTGGTCTGAGGTTTTGGTTAGTCCAATTCCATAATTTTTAATATAAATTCAAAAAAATCAAACATTGAATTTCAGTTAGAGTAGACTCAATGACGACAAATAGGAACGCCGGCGAATGAAGAAAGCAAAAGCAAGAACGAATAACAGATCATGTTCACACGAGGCACGAGTTAAAAAACTGTCAATTTTTTTCAAAAAGTCAACGTCTCTGATGACGGATAAACATCTGAAAGCATTGGTAAGACGAACTTTGTATTGGTGACTTAAATAAATAAATACAGCTCTTAAAGAAATAAGCACTTTATAATCATTTCTCCAATATTAATAACAAAAATTATATATATATATATATATATATATATATATATATATCATAGGCTTCAAAAGTGCAGGATACACGCGAAGATGGAAAAGCCTAGAATGTATTTAACACCCTGAAAATGTTAACTCTTCATATCCTTGATCTTATTCAACAGACACTAACAAAAATAAGATAATAAGAGTATTTCAACAGTATTTTCTGTGGAGGAGTTCGTGGCATACTGGCTACTGTGCTGGACTGTATAGGCTTACAGGAATAACTCCGATGAATTTACAAATTTAAAGAATTTCCATATCGAGCATTCTGTTCCTTGGGATCATTTGAATTAATGATAACACGGTTGATACTGCGTTTCACTCCATTTCGAAAAGTACTATTATTGAGTTATTGGTAAATGGGGGGGGTGGTTAACATGCACAAATTTCCGTGGTAATATCTTCACAATAAGCTCATCAAGCGATAATTACTCCTATCAAATAGCGAGCAATATGAGATTTAAAAAGTGTATATTTCGATTTAGCTGGATACAATAGAACCAGGGAAAGGCCCGAACCATACAGCTAGTTATCTATTGGATCCTTTCCAACCACTGAGGACGATTGCGTAATGTCCAAAAAATTATCTGCATCTGCGCAAGTGAAAAGAAAACGGTATTCGGATTTCTGGAGAAAGAGAAAAAAAGAGATAAGGATAAAGAGGGGTTAAAGTTTGACACGGTTAACATTCAGCGGGGGCCATCCACTGACCGACCAATGACCCCGGAACTAAAGTTAAAATAAAACCGCAAGTTCGAGTTTCTGCGGAGTAGCGGAAGTTGTGTAACCCTCCCACTCCCGGGACGAGAAACGGAAGAAAAGAAAAATCGGTCTTTTTCGGCTGGGTCTTCGTGAGGGGCAGTCGGTGCTTCCCGGGTTGCCCCGTGATGTATTTCGCATAGTAGTACCGAAAATGATTTACGATCGACATATAATATTTTGACATTACCCTCTACTTCTCGTTCTCTCTGAAAAATAACCCACGAGCATGGAAAGGAATAAACAATCCCGTTGTGACTATACGACTTGTATATGTTGATTCTGAACTAATGACGACTACTACTGACGACTACGACTACAACTTGAATTTGGCCCCTATGCAGCACCTTCGTTTTCTGCGCAATTCTCGAGTGACAGTCTTTGGTGCACTGAATGCACACAAAATGTGATGCTTTCTGTGGCTTGGCTCCCGATCGGTTGGTAGACCACGCCTACGGTTTAAAGATATCTGCCGAAGAGCTATGAGAATATGCCATATTGACACAAACATGTGGGAGGTAGATGCAAAACATAGAGCGGCCTGGCACCTTAACGTTAAGCAAGGCACGGAGAGGGGTGAGGCAGAGAGGAGAGTAGCCTTGACAGCCTTGACAGAATGAGAGAGAAAAGACAGTTATCTATAAAATAGATAATAATAAAGAATTCATGTTCTTGAGTATTTATCTATTATTCAAATTGGCAAGCTTAAAGAATTTCCATATCAAGCATTCACTTAAATTAATGTTAACATAGTTCGTCACCTCCGTTAAATAATAGACCATTCTATTTTTTTACAAAAATGGAAGAGAAGAAAAACGACATGCTACACATAAATAAATAGAGTAAGTGAAAGACAGAGAGTAAGGAGGTGAGCGCGTGGAAGCGATAACGCTAATATGTTAAAATCGAACATTATGAATAATGAAAAACGGAAAGAAAGAGAGAGAGAGAGAGAGAGAGAGAGAGAGAGAGAGAGAGAGAGAGAGAGAGAGAGAGAGAGAGAGAGAGAGAGAGAGTTAAATGAATATTATTATACTTTTTACATATTGAACTATATTGCAATTGCTCTTAATTAAATTATCATACTAAAGTATATCCACAGGTCCTGCTAGTCTTTTATATTTCCTAATAATTTGCAGTGATACAAATGTTAACACTGTTGATATTTTCCAAAGGAAGTATTAAGCTCTTACTGGTAAATGGGGGTTAACATGCAGAAATTCCCGTTGTAATATTTTCAGAATGAGCTCATTTGTCCGGGGATGCAATTCAAAACTTTCTTTGGGTAGAATTACATGAGGAATCCAGTGTGCGTATTTATATTTATCCTTTCATTCCTTTGGGGGGTAACTAGGGGCCAAAGTATCAACTGCGATATGAGAAAATGGCAAAACGTAATTCCTAGATGTGTCAGATTTGAATAGTTTATATATAGATTTATTCAGATACAACAGAACTACCCTGGGTATATAGACCTAGTAATTTGTAATACACCAATAACTTGAATAGTTTAATCGTTGGGCTGGTCTAAAGTCGGTATTAGCCAAACAGCGAGGGAGTATATCCCCTTTTCACTAACGCTAGACCAAGGATATTGTTTTGGCGTCTTTGGTAGAGCTCCACATCTACCATCAGCTCCGTACTTTACCGTACTGTGCTACTCATACGCTGAATTGGCGAGGGCCGGTATCGAACTCTGAACCTTGTAGTTCCTAGTCCGACACTCTACTGACTCAGCTAAATTAATCATAGATCAATCTGTATCACTGCGAATTATTATGAAATACAAAAGGCTAGCAGGACCTGTGGATATACTTTAGTATAATAATTTAATTAAGAGCAATTGTAATATAGTTCAATATGTAAAAAGTATAATAATCTTCATTTAACTCTCTCTCACCCTCTCTCCCCTCTCTCTCCCTTTCTCTGTCTCACTTAATTGTTCTTTCTTTCCGTTTTTTCATTATGTTCGATTGTAACATATTAGCGTTATCACTTCCACGCACTCACCTCCTTACTCACTGTATTTCCCTTACTCTATTTATTTATGTGTAGCATGTTGTTTTTCTTCTCTTTCATTTTTATAAAAAATAGAATGGTCCATTATTTAACGGGGGTGGCGACACTCACAGGAAATAAGAATTCGTGGTATAAGCAACATCAGATAATCTGGATTTCCATTTTCCATTTCATTTTGGACGATTTGGACGGTCTCACTCTTAACCAGAGGATGGTGCAAGATAATAACAATCGTACATCAGTATTAATATATAGAAAGGTTAAAATCAAAAACTGGTTGACACAAACAAAACTAACCGGACTTGTTAAGTCAAACCAATAGTAGATATACAGGGTGTTCGGGAGAAATTTGGCAGTTTCATAAGGAAAAAGAAAAAGTGCTTGGTAACTACAAAATTGAATGGATTTTAACGAAATTCAACAGGCTCGGAAATTACACTACTGTCAACAAGTTTCACTCAAAATAACCGCCATTAGGATCGATCACAGCCTCAACCCTGCTTCGAAACCTGGAACAAGCTTATCTTACAGTTTTCTGGGAAGGGTTTCAAAAACTACCTTAATTCTGTCGATTAACTGTGCTTTTGGAGTACTAACACAGCGATTGGTGTCTTTCTCAACAGAGCCACATATATAATAATCCATGGGGTTTCGATCTGGGGAATTCGTTGGCCAAACATTGGGACTGCTGTAGTCGTAACAAATTCGCCGAAAACCATTTTTGACTTTTCCCAAAGGTGTACCAGGGGGCCGAATTCTGCTGTCATACATATAACCTACCATAGGCTACCCTTATTTTCCAGGGCTTGACTACAATATTTAACAACTCCACGTAGGCATCTGAGGGTAACCCAACACTTTTTTCTGCATATTTTCGAGGAATTCTACTGTATGAACACACTCAGATTGTTTGTTATGTTGCTTTCTTCTTGCCACAGCCTCGTAGTCTTCACTGCAATTCTCCAGTTCATGCCTGATTGTTTTACAGTGTTCAGGGAGCATTGAGCAGCCACCATAATCTCACAAAATAAAATGTGACAGTGTAAACAAGTGGATTGCAGTTGTAGGATAACCGCTGTGAGTAGTTTAAAGTAGGCAAAGATTTAAATGAGAATGAGAATGAAAAAGAATCAACATAAGGGCCACAGAATTGGAAAAGAAATATCGATCATCAAATAGAAAAAAAAAAACAAAATAGCAACAATGCATCAGTTTATTGAATGTTAAATATCAACCAGGGAGTTCAGCGATAATTAAATGTCATGCTGTGAAAAAAGGCTCTAGCACATAAAGAGGATGAAGCGAAATGCGGGTTGTGACGTGGGGAAAATTATGCATATTGCAATACTTAAAGGTTATCAAATTGTTATCAAAGGGTTAATGCCTTAGTGTAGCATTTAGATATTTTCATTATGTTATACGCTAATGGTGGTTATTTTGAGTGAATACTTGTTGACAGTAGTGTAATTTCCGTGCCCTGTTGAATTTCTTTACAATCCATTAAATATTGTAGAACACCCTGTATATATATTTGAGAACGGGATCACTATGATATTTACGATAGTGTATTTTGTTACTTCCCTTCGTTTTAATTGATTTAATTAATTTCATGTACAATAGTCTTGACGATACGTACGGTTAAACGCAGGTAGATATTCTGAATATATATATATATATATATATATATATATATATATATGAAAAATAGATGGAAATTAATCCGACAGTATGAAATTTAATATTTTGAAAAAACATCATAACATCATTTGTTTTTTTTCAAAATATTAAATTTCATATATATATATATATATATATATATATATATATATATATTATAGAGAGAGAGAGAGAGAGAGAGAGAGAGAGAGAAAGAGAGACAGATACAGATAGACAGACAGACAGACAGAGAGCGAAACGAAAGTGAGTAGACAAACATGAATATTATCACCTTTTCAGCTAGTTTAGTAAGCTAGATCAATTACTACCGAATAGAGAGTTCGACCCCAACACATGCAACGTTTTGTTCCATCCTACCCTGGTGAAGGGGTTGGGTAAATGCCTAATATCTCAGCTAGTTTGAAACTTAGATCATCCTCAGCTCAATAAATTCTATTTTCCCTGTGTCGCTTGGTCACGTGATCCTCTAAGCCAATGGGAGGTCCCGTCCCAGAGGACCCTGAGGAGAAAACTTTGTCAACCAACCTATATGACTCCGTTACTGAATTTTCCCATTATCAAACATATGGAAGCAATTCTATTAAAATTAAAATAAAAATGTGAAAGTTTACTAACGTTGAACAATCGCGTCTATGGATGAACAGGACCATATGACATTTAGGCACCCCTTTTGCGATCTCGTTTCATAAGGATATTTTTTTCATTTACACCGTCAACATCCGTTTGTTTGTTAACAGGTGATTTTTTAGATTTTTTAAAATTATAAAACTAATCCCTAACCCTAACCCCTAACAAACAACCGGATTTTGACGGTGTAAATGAAAGAAATGTCCTTATGAAACGAGATCACAAAAGGGGTGCCTAATGGTCATATGGTCCGATGAACAAATTGGATAATATTAATCTCTTGACTAAAATCATTTTTTTAGAATATAAGAGCAAGTATATAGGTAATTATACCAACTATACGCTTTTTATAAGAAAAATACTTCTAAAAAAAGCCTCGTTGGTGTATCGCATATGCACTCAAATGTCAAAGAGGTACGTTCAAACAATCTACATAGATAATGATCTGATTGAATAAGAATTTTGCAAAAGAAATAGGAATAAAAAATAGAGTATAAAATTTTAACGAGAAAGAAAAAAAAGTAAGAAATCTTTCACTATTTTGCATCCGTTCGAGCAAGAAAATAAAAAGTACAGTAATTTGACGAAAGAAGTAGAGAGAAAATTGAAAATGGCGTGTGTATGCAAAATAGATAAATGAGATTCTTATCTTTCGAAAAATGTTTCTAAATGTTTGTTTAAATATCTGAGATAAGGAATTTTCCTTATTATCCTTTGATCTATCAAAATGAACGGTATCAAATATTGTCTGATTCTGAATGTCACATTGATCGGGATTGTTACCTCATTATCACCAATGTTGAAACGGATTACCGACCACCTTACTCTGCTCATATTCCATAATTCATGGGCGCAGTTAATATTCTATGGACCATCCTTTAGGCTTCAAGCAAGAACGTTTGTCCATCGGAAATCCTTGGTAAATAATCCTGGCTGACTTCTGATTTAGGGCGGAAAATTAAAACGGAAATGTTTTTGGTGATACTAAATGACAGTTTAACTACAGTCTATGAATTAACATTTTGCGAATTGGATTACGGTTTTAGGGGATTAAGATTGTTTTTAATTACGTATTGCTTAAAAAAAAAACAACAAAAAACCTAAAGTACTATACATTTAATTAACCATTGAAATTATTTATTGAATCTATTATTGAGACAGTTGTTTGTGTTAGTATTGCAATGTATAATTTCAATTAAACTTAGTTTAAAAAAATATTTTTCAACATTAAATGTATAGTCATTTGTGTTTTTTGTTGTTTATTTTTTAAAGCAATACGCAATTAAAAACAACCTTAATCCCCTAAAACCGTAACCCAATCCACAAAATGTTAATTCATAGTCTATAGTTAAACTGTCATTGGGTATCACCAAAAAGCTTTCCGTTTTAATTTTCCGACCAAAATCAGAAGTCAGCCATAATCCTTTAGTTGGGAGTTCCTTCGTCAATAAATTGCAAATGGACATCTGTTCAGTATAAGTGATTAAGTAATCAACTAGCCACGCATTAGGGCTGTTGATTGGCGGAGGAATAATCCACGTGACCCCGCCTAGTCTATAAATTTAGGTGGTGAATTGTAGCACACCTATATACCCGAAATATTCCAACAGGTGCACTATCAATGTTGCACAGTAGGTATAGATGATATTTGAATTCAAACCAAACAGATTTTTAAAAATTATAAAACTAACCCCTAACCCTTACCCTAACTCCTAACCCTTACACCTAACCCTAACCCCTAACAAACAACCGGATTTTGACGGTGTAAATGAAAGAAATGTCCCTATGAAACAGGATCGCAATGGTTAGAGATTTGATGGGCGTTTCGTAACATTAGTGTGACCCTAGGTTTCCTGTTTTTCGAGGCTAGCTATATTCTCTCACGCGTGTGAGTCTACCTGCTACTACGTCTCCATATCTCGAAGAGAGACGGGCGGAAGAAGGAGTCTGGGCTGAGTGTTTGAGGAGGACAGACGGAAGACGCAGTCTGTCCTCCATGGAATTTTTACTTGGAGGTAAAATAAAATATAAAAGCTCTGAGAAAAACTACAATGTTTTGTGCTCGTTATTAAAAACTGCCAGCGGAGGCAAGTACACCCCAAGAAGATCCCAAGAAATTTCCAAACTCACATAACAGTGAGAATGCCAGCTCGACAACAGATCCAGAATACCAGCAACTCCGATCCAGAATAGCAGATATGAAGAATCGCTAATACCACAGATCTAGATGAGTATAGAAATGACATACTCCATGAATTAGATACGCCACATCACATATCGAAATTTAATGACCTTACATACACACACACCAAATAGATCCCATCACATCACATATTTAATTTGATTACTAATGACTATTACAACCTACAACTCCTTAATTGATCTCACCATAACATGACAATATTCAATGATTTATATAATTCCAGGCCCTGCTAGTATATATATATATATATATATATATATATATATAGTTGTAACCCAAGCATCAGAGTTAGCAGACGAATAATTGGAAGAAACACAACGAGCATTAAAGATAGGGGAAAAGGTTTACTAAGGAGAGATACATGGCGAACAGAGTAATTAGCAATGGCTTAGTTGTATAAATAAATCCCTGAGGTCTCGTCGTTGTCTCCTCCGAGTTTTTTCTTTCCGTATTTTCATTCTTTCCTTTTCCTATTTTCATGATGTTTGATTGAAAAAGATTAGCGTTATCGCTTCGGCTCAATCACCTCCTCTCTCTCTCTCTCTCTCTCTCTCTTTATTTCTTATAGTCTTTCTTCCCTTTCTTTATAATAAAAACGTAATGGTCCATTATTTA
>CM042154.1:88257883-88275383 GCA_023376005.1 Doryteuthis pealeii | reverse complement strand
TATTATTATTATTTATTAATGATAGGAAAGCAATTACAATGCGTATAAAACAAAAATAAAAAGATGTTTAGTCTTATCGATTTCAAAGTAATTTTATCATCAGAGACGTTTTTAAAAAAACATTGTAATTGCTTTCCTATCATTAATAAATAATAACATACTTAACAATGCTTCAAGCAAATTATCAAATACTATTTTATATATATATATATATATATATATATATATATATATATATATATATATATGTGAAAATAAAATGGAAATTAATCCGAATATATATATATTAGTATATATTTTTTGCATGGGAACAAGTCTGCTACCATTGGTTTCATGCTATGTAAGCTTAATAAAACATATTTGACCATATTTTTATCATTTTCATCATTTTTAAAATGATTTCGCTGTCCGATGATTGCTCCGGTTAATAAATTAAGCTTACATAGCATGAAATCATTGGTAGAAAACTTGTTCCCATGCTAAGAAATAGATAATAAAATATTCAGTTATTCATCTATCTATTAACGCTCTATCACAGATATTGAGCACTCTTCTAATACCACTATACGTTGAATTACTACTGTTTCTTCAAGTGTAATAGTACGAACCATACAGATTGATATATATATATATATATATATATATGTGTGTGTGTGAGGAGTGAAGGATTTATCTCAACAAAATCGTTAAGGACTTCTCTAAAATATTTTCGAACAAAAATATCCCCGGTCCCCTGATACACATTGGACATCACACATTTGACCCACACTCTAAATATCAAATTCTTTTCTAAGTCAACCGACTGACCCCATAAAAATAAAAGTACCATTCTCGACACACCAACCCCATCCACATTTTTCTCTCACCACTCACCCATTTACCTTTTCACTATAAAAGCAGAAAGTTTTGAGAAAGCCTCAGTCAATAATAAGGCGAAATATCAATTGAATTTAGCTGTTTGTATTGTTATATCCACATTTTCCTCTATTCTCAACCACACACACCAAAACCCCCCTATATATATATATATATATATATCAAATCAGTCATCGGGGTGGCCTAAAGTCGGTATCAGCCAATCGGCGAGGGAGTCTATTCCCTTTTTACTAGCGCTAGACCAAGGATATCGTTTTTAGCATTTGAGGCGGAACGCTAGACCTACCTTCAGCTCCTCACTTTACCGCACAGACCCCTGTGCTACTCATACACTAGGTTGGCGAGGGCCGGTAGCGAACCAAGAACCTTGAGTTTCCCATCCGAACACTCTACCGACTGAGCTAATCCGGCCCTATTGAAAAGGGAATAGACTCCCTCGTTGATTTGCTGATGCCGACTTTAGGCCGCCCCGACGACTTTACTTATATATATATATATATATATATATATATATACTGATTTAGGAAAAACACTTGTTTTATTGAACTGATCCCTGAAGTCGACGACTCGAATACCAATTATATAATGACAGATGTCCATTTTAACGGTATTATAGTAATTTAATTCACCGTTTATTTCCTTGTTTTTTTTTTTATCCGTTATATCTTCATTATTAGATAAGTTCTTCTTTTCTTATCTCTTCGAAAAAGACTGAAAGATTTTTTTTCTAATTGATTCACGTCTATTATTAACGTTTTCACTTATTTTCTTTTATCTATCCCTTTTATCCACAAGGAGTTTGTAAACGTCTATTTTCTTAGCTAATAAATTAAGATCTTAAAATACTAAAATTGTAGAAATCGTGAACTCACGATTAGATTTCCCTTGGGATTAAGATATCTATTGTTACTGATTACTCGATTGCAAAAAGTTTATAGGTTTGGCCCAATGGTTAGTGCAATAACTTTAAATACAGAGTGCACATCACTTATTTTGTTTTGTTTTACGTATATCAACCTCGGTGGGTCATTTAATGCCGAACATTTAAAAAAAAATTCACTCTTAATAGATACACATTTTTTATAAACACATTTTTCTATTTAACCCATTACATGTAAGGGTCCCCCTTACACGTACTACCACTCCGGGTCAGAGTAGATTTGGGAGCAATGGTAAGGAAGTGGTGCTTCATTTTCCTCGGACCTGGTTGCTAGGTCTTGACGTAATCAGCCGATTGATCGGAAGGGGCTTCTACGACCGGCCGTCTAGCCTAAGTAAGGGTCGAAGAGGAATGCTGCAGCCACGAGGATTCCGTCCTTAAGCATCACGGGTCACCACCCACGGCCAACAGGTAGCTCCACTGGGGGCATCTTACCCCTCTGCAGGAGTGCAGTCGGTGCATTCTAAAGCCCCGGTTGACAGGGCTGCACATCACTTTTGTACGGCAACTTATGTACAAATATCTTTATATACCCACCATAGTCTGGGTATACATATGGAGAGATTTCATTTCTATTCCTGTTATGCGAGAGTGTTCTGATTTTATTGGCCATCCTTAAGGCTCCAAGCAAGAGCGATTGTTCAGCGGAAATCCTTGGTAAAGAATCCTTTGGTTGTCTCTTGGTGCTCCTCAGTATTGCAAGTCCTTCGTCAAAAATTGCAAATGGACGTCTCTCAGTATCAGTGATTTAGTAGGTGACTAGCCATCCTTAAGGCTCCAAGCAAGAGCGATTGTTCAGCGGAAATCCTTGGTAAAGAATCATTTGGGGTTGTTCCTTGGTGCTCCTCATTATTGCAAGTCCTTCGTCAAAAATTGCAAATGGACGTCTCTCAGTATCAGTGATTTAGTAGGTGACTAGCCACGTATTCAGGCTGCTGATTGGCTGAGGTTTAAACCACGTGATCTCGCCTAGAGATGGAGGGATTTAAGTGGTGCATTGTAGCACACCTTATATACCAAAAATTCCAACAGAGAGATTGTGGTTATGAGTTCATATTTAAAACTTTACTTTCTGAAGTAGCTAGCTGTTCTAATTCTCTTCTGTAGTCTTGAGTCTCTGGCTATCTTTATGGTTCCTTCTATTTCTTCTAATTTGTCATTTCTTGATTAGTTTGGTTCTGTTATAGGTCGGCTTCTTCAAAATGCTGATTATGCCAATGTTATTATTAGTTCTTTGAGACACAGCAAGGCATATGTGTTTTTGTGATCACATTTCTATTCTTCAGAACAAGATTTTTTTCCGCGCGGGAAGCGAAGCCGGTCAGCGCTTACATGGTATTTACCTCGTAACCCACTTGTATGGGTTAGGCACAAGGCCCTATTAACTTGGGACCACCCACAAACCGAAGCTCATGGTTGGCGGGTGAAAAATTGCATCGATCCCGTCGGCACACCCTGTCTCAGGCGCTGGACAAGAAACCCAGCCTGCCCCCTTTAAATCGAGGGGCCAGGTATTCCCTGGGGGGGGGACCCTGGGATCGACGCCGTTAATTATAGCAATCCCCACCCGAGGGGCGGGTTTGCATTAGGACCACTAACGGCTTGACTGACTCTGAGCTAACTGAACCCTTCATTCCCACCGATTTCGTAACCGGAAAGAAGGTTATGCATAGGTTATCTCGCGTCAATCACTTAACGCCTCATATTTAAACTCAACAGCATCTGGATTCAAAATTTGTTTTTACACTAACCGTCTAAAAAAAAAATACGGTACCCATCATATATAACACATGAACATTTCCTTAAAGTAACCATCCTGTTGGCTTGGGCTGTAGAAAACCGCCGACTTCCCGGCAGAGGTGTAAGACTCCCTTTCTACAATGGACTCACATGGTGACTGTGAGTGGCAACGCGTGATGCTTAATGACAGAATCCTGATGGATGAACAGTCTATGACATGCAACACTCCAATTTGGCCATTACTTGGCTTAGATATGCGGTCGGAGAAACCCCTCCGATTAAGAAGAATTTCACGGGGTTGAATTAAATTTCCTTCTCTTTGGTTGGTTGCCTAACCATGGTTAAATGTCCCTGTATGTCCTATTTACTAATAGCTGGATGGAGAATAGTTGTCTCCTACTTCTGCACCTATTTTTACTAATAGTATTAGCGTTATGTGAAATGCAAAAAGGCTCGTCCAGTATTCTATAGATTCAATAATCTTCATACAATGACTTCTATTTACACAGTAGCATTGCAACCAACAAAGCCTTCATCAGATGATGATTCTGGGTCCAGGCATGGTTTCGGGGCCGAAGCCTCATTTCCACTAACCCAGAGTGCCCAGCAGTATCTCACGATACCATAAGACTTTGTCGATTGTCACAAGGTAGGAATGTCATATCCACGCTGATGTGGTTAGAGCTTTATCTTGGATCTTTTTTTATGTATTTCCTCTTGTCTGGTGAGAAAGTCCAAGTTAGATAAAAATGCAAGGTTGAGTTGATAATAAATCCTCGGCATCTGACTTCGATAGGAAATACATCCGCTATCCATTGTACTCGTAAATCTTCATATTTTTCAAACTTACACTGTGACCAGTCAAGTTTTTCCTAAAATGGAACTGTTAATTCAGCGATGAAAAATTTCTATTTTGAGTAACAGACAAAATGACAATATCAGGACGCTGGGCAGTTAACGTTATTTCAGTTAGAAAAACGAGTTGATGCTCCAAGTCACATGCAATGCGCCATTCTGTGGAGCCATCAAACAGTTACGAAATGTGTCTATTTTTATGCAAAATTTTGGAATGTTTCAGTCTTTAACGAAATGTACTGCTTTATTGATGTTATTAACAGCTTTATTTGCAGTCTCACAACATATCTTCGATGCCTCCACAACAATCTCGAGGACTTCATTGTGCCCCCACGTGTAGCTTCTTAGAGCATACTCGCATCCTGTGAGAATATGTTTCAGGCTGCAGTTTTCCCACATGCTTTGCATAGGCCGGACGTAGCTAACCCCCAGACGTGTAGGTTGACTCGTGTTAGTAATATGTCGTAGACTGCCTTTATAAGGAAACTTAATTTTTTAGGCTCCATATGTCTGATGTCGCTCCATGTGACAGCTCTACCTTTTGCACTCTCCCACCTTGTCCATGCGCCCTGTTTACTTTGTCATACAGCTGTAGCAATGCGCTTGACTTCCTCAAGTTGATGAATTTTCTCGAAAATCATATTTCTTTTATTTAATGTGGATTCCTTAGACCACCAACGCTGTGGGTGAAGACGTAGTCCTGATCTTCCTTTGCCACAGTACAATTATTTCTTTCATCTTGAGGGATGAGTCTGCGTTTTCTACAGTTGTTGTGCCTTCCATTTTCGACCAGTTATTACGGAAGGTTGGGCGTTCTTCACTAGTGGGTCGCGAGAGCCACGCAGCATTTGGAAAAATCGCGCTTTCCCTAATTAGAATTTCTCAACAAGTGACACCATCGGAAGTTTTAGCTTCGTTGATGAACTGCATAGTGCTATACTTGTTAAGCAATTAGGTACCCCCAACCATTTTTTACATAATTACTGATTAAGCACTCCATCTTTGTCAGTGATACCTCATATATCTGCATAGACCATGATAATTTAGGAATTAATCCAAAATCATCATCATCATCATGTCGCGCTGTCAGACAATCTCTCCCCATCCGTCCCTATCACTCATCATTCTCGGGAGGTCCTCTATGCAGCATCCTGTATCCGCACAGAACTGATCAATGTACGTCTTTGCTGGTTGGCCCACACTGGCGTGCCCATGTGCTGGCTTCCACAGGAGGACGTCGCTTATGAGTTCGCCCTTGCTTCTCCAGCAGTGTCCCGCGTGTCTTGTCCGTCTTACTCGGATGGTTTGGGTGATATGTGGCAGGTGGCCATATAGCTGTTTTCTCGTGGGGTGTTGTTTCCACGTATTGTTCAGGATCACCAGCAGCATTCTTGTACAGCTCCCATCTAGTTTATTCTCGAGTCGCTTAGTTAGGGTCCAGGTGGTGCAGCCATACAGCAGCACTGACATGACAACGGCCTGGAAGAACTGTCTCTTTAACTTGTCTGTGAGACAGGATTTCCATATGATCGATAATTTATTTATAGCGGTCCATGCTTTTCCTATACGTGCATTAACGTCGTTTTCTGTGGAGGAGATGTTACTGCCTAAATATCTAAATTAATGCACCATATTTTGTCTTTATCTAGAAGATCACATTTATCAATGGCGTGTAGGCCATCCTTTAGTGGTTTGTTTATGTCCTACTACTGTTCTTCTAAGAGGATGTCTTTGGCATTAAGTAAACCATGAACGTTGATAACCTATTGAAAAAAGAAACCAGATTACACCTTTTTAGACTTGCTGCCACTTGATTTCTAGGAATCCCTAACGATTACTGCACCGGGGAAACAGACCAAAGAAATAATGACGTCATTCATAGTGTTTCGATTGTTCTAAAATGGCCGCCATTTAATATTTGAAGTGTAGACATGCTGGGACTAAGCTCAAAATCTTGTTGTCACGCGAGAATTGAATATGCATTCGTTTTTTTTTATTTCCCACGTTTCTATGGCCGATCTCGTGGGAGATGAGATACGATTGCCTTTCCAGTTCATCAGGTTCATCACTTCAAAATGTTCAGAGTGACACGGTTATCTCACAGGATTGAAATCAGCCGGGTCATACAATAACAAAAAGAAAAAAAAAAAAAAAAAAAGAAACAAAACAAAATAACAATTTTGCTGTACACAATAAGTGTATACACGTTACCTCTATATTTCTCATTTCTTGTGTTGTATCTCTCTCCCTCTCTCTCATAAACACATATACTGTCTCCCACCCATCTCTCACTGCCTCTGTCTCTGTCTCTCTCTCTATATATATATGTATGTATGTATGTATGCGAATCTGATGACTTGGGAGAGTTAGACACTTTGTCTAAGCTTCCTAAAATAGACTATAATGCAAAAATTTAAAGTCTTCTGTTATATTTTTACTAATAAATTTGCTCTGTGACTCTAACAATAAGAGCACACATTGAGCTCTGCAAACTGCGACAGGTTTCTTTTAAAACTCCTATGTCGTAAGGAAGATTTCTTCTCCGGACTTTTGGTATATATATATTTATATATACCAACCCCTCCACACGAGCAAGATGCGAAATAGAATCAATTTCTTAAGCCGAATTTAACAAGTTTGAATTCAGAGCTGTCCTTCTTCTAGATTGGTTACCTAGCCAGGGTTAAATAGCCCAGTCCGCCTACTATTTACCCATAACTGGTGGGATATAAGTTTGGTGCATACCTTTCCCGTGGGTTTTAGTACTATGTGAAATGCAAACAGCCTCGTCCAGGATTTGAACTCGGGTCGATGAGTCCATTTCCTACGACACTAATCATTACACCACACACCTCCAACTGTCTATATATTCAGCTGGTTTAGCTCAATCGGTAAAGCAACCAGATCAAAATCGCAAGGTTTAATATCAGGGACATAATATCAATTGCTCAAGTGGAATCTAAGAGGTTTACATTCACAGTTTCTTTCTATTTAGACTGGTTAAGGAAGAGTTGGAGTCATACCTTTCCCAAGGTTATTAGTGCTAGTTGAAATGCAAACAGTATCGTCCAGGATTTGAACTCGTCACGTCGTTTCCATTCACTCCGACGGTAACCATTACACCACGTGCCTCAGTTTATGTGTTTATTTATTTAGAGTTAATATTTTACCAATCAAAACGCTGATTCAGCCCCAACGCAATATCTATTAGAGAGTCCTAAATGTACTAATGAATTAAACATCGATATATTTACTATAACTCACTATGTAAGTTATAGGTTCCTACTCGATATTCTGGAAGCCCTATACATCATTTCCATTAGAACTGGCCTCTTTAACCAGAAAGAATCCACATATAAACTCAAGCTAAGTAACATTTCGAGGTTACCATCAACTGAGCCGGGTAATTTAAATTGTAACCCCCCCCTCTCTCTCTCTCATATATATATATATATATATATATATATATATATATATATATATAAATAAGTAAATATATATAAAAAGATCATTTTCAGAAAATGAATCCGCTTTTAAATGCATTTTTCATCATTGTGTACATACAATAGATTTTTTATAATATGATATATCGGACTGTTGTCCTCATCTATATTGTATTTAATCCTAATGTTCGGGCCACTGTAACCGCAGGCTCTGTTTCAGTGTTTTTTTTTAATTACCTTAGAATAATCCATTTATATTTTTCAAGGTAATTAAAAAAACACCTAAACCGAGCTCGAGGTTACAGTGGCCTTGTGATTATACATACCACACTGAACATGAAGATAACATTGTGAAATATCAAAATCATTCATATCAAGCCTCATCTTATAAATACAGACAAAAAAAGTCGATAAAGGAGATAATTTAAGACAATTCTAAATGACAGTTATCTCTAGATTGCAGGTTCAATCCAGATCAAGGGCAGCAGTAACATAGAATAATAATTAACACAGCTTAATGCCTCTACCTCAGCTATGGTTAGCGGAATGAGAACAGAATACCCCCGTGGACTGAATAAAGGGTTAGGTTCAAAGTTCCGTGATGGCTCCCGATTACGACAAGAAAGTGTGTTGCATATCGTGCAACGGAAGAGGAAGCTTCCGGCAAAAATACAAAGAGAAAGATAAAAATATATATTAAAAAAAGGGAGAACGGAAGAGAGGTCTTCCGGTCAAGAAGCAGGGAGAAGATGAAGAAATAGATAAAAGAAAAAAGGAAAACGGAAGACTCCTCTTCCGGTGAAAAGGTGGAGAGAAAGATAAAGACACATATAAAAAAATCTCCTTTATCAGATCAAAAGATAAAATGCGTGGGCATATTTATTGTATATAAAGGCTAGCGGATGAAGGGTGTCAATTCAGTCCCCAGGGAGCAGACTTGAAAGTAGCCTCGTCGTCTCCCTTCATCAACCACCCTCGGAAGTTCACTGTGAACACTCGTCGCCCCTCACCACCCACACACCGACGAAAATAAAGACGGGTCATGTTTTTATATACGCGTGTCTGTGGTTTTATTGAAGTCCAGTAGTCGGCTATACAACAGGTTCCTGAGCCCGAAAAGAAGGTTCCCAAGTCTGAAAAGAAGGTTCCCGAGTCAAACAAGAAATACCCGAAGAAGGCAGGAGGGCATATCGGCCGAAACGTTGTACAGATAACAATAAAGATGAGGACAATAGCCCGAATAACGCAGATAATGATAAGAAATTATTAGTTAATATTTTGTTGATGTTGCTGTGTACGTGAAAAGACTTTAAAAAAGAAACACTGAATTGATGCAGTTGACGGTGACACTCAAATCTAATAAGAAAAAAAAAGTTTCAATATATTGATTGCAGTATTTTAGGCAGAATATACACCGGTATGAATTCGCTGATTCTTGCATTCTGCTACTTAGATTTTTCCATATTTTTTTTTTAGAATTGATATCTTTTACAACTTTTTTATTCCTGAAGGGAAATGAACAGAAATCAACTTCTTCCAACCGAGCTGGTCGAACGATCAAGAAAAGAAAAGAAAAATTCAAGATATCATCATATTTCCAGGTTAATATGTGTGACCAAAAGCTAAAGCATAATTTCTGATATTTCAGTGATAATTACTTGATACAGTGCTAGTTTGACTTACGAGTTGAATTCCTTTCCTCGTATATCAAATCAACTTTCCTTAGTGAAATAAACTGAAATGAAATTAATATGTTCTAGCCCCCCCTCTCCGCCCCCAAAAACGCTCTAATTCTTTTTGTTACGTTTTTTATATAAGAAAAATTGCAATATGCTTTATGAAAACATAATAGAATACAATTTAATGGTTTATGTGATGTAATATGATTTAATGTTTATTTTTAATACTAGTAAGTATATGCGCCCTCCGGGTGTAAATGTCTAAGTTTTTATATAATTAAGGATATTGAATTTAAAATACTGACGGAATTGAATAAGAACGCATATAAAAAAGTATACTTATTTTAATTATATTTTAATTGGTTTCTGTATAAAATCATTCATAGGATTGATTTAAATACGTTGGAGAATAAACATAATATTAGAGATCAATAACAACAAGTAATTATTGATTAAACCCGGTTCTGTTAAAACCAGTATGCAAATAAACCACACGACATATTGTGTAAACTTTATTTTCTTAGTGCTATATAAGACACATTACAGGATAATGAACGCATTTATAAGGTGGGCTGTTCTAAGGCAAATTACAGATTTTCATACTGACATCGTTAATAAATAATAAGATTTATTCTATTCTATGTAATGATGATTTTGAATATGAATTATTGATAAACTTACGCAATTCCTGAGGGCATTGTTACGTATGTAGTGACGTAGTTTTGCTTACAGACAGACAGCGAATCTCCATTATAATAAGAGATGATATTTTTCTTTGGCGAAGTAAATTTGAAAACTTAATTATTTTTTTCTGGAAATCTGAAGAAACATTCAAACCTCAACATATCTTTCATGTTAATTTACGTGATCCAAAGCTAAAACATGATTTGAGATAATTTATTAATAGTTTCTTTATACAGGGGTGCCTTAACTTACGATTTGAATTCGTTCCGCTCGTAACACAAGTTCCTCGTATATCAAATCAATTTCAACTGTTATTGTTTCTGTAAGCAACGTATTTTCTGGTTGGTAGGTTGGTTGTTTAATGCCGAATCAAGTCATTTTGATAACAGGTGGCTTACAGTAACTACTGTTGCTTAAATGGTCACCCATCTAAGTAGTGAAAAGGCTCATCATTGCTTAAGTTCGGTGATGTAGCTGGAATTGGTGCTTTCAACTTATATTAAAGTACATATGCCGTAAAGCAAAGAAACCAAACCAAACCACAATTTTGACAGCTAATGTACCTTGTTTCTATATATTAACATTGAATTGGTCAATGAGCAGCCAATAAGGAAATACCTTACATTGTGCTACAACAAACGTTAAAAAAAATTCTCTGCCTGTGTAACATTGACGTAAAAATATCGCTTGGCCTGCAAAAAGGTTTCAGAGTGGACCTGGGAGTAGTGGTGATGTAGGGGTAGTCCACATTCCCTAAAACTCCAGAACTGCAACTTCACCATTAGATAGAACGTCATACTCAAGACACTAAGAGCATCAGCCATCGTATTCCAGCTCATATATCATAAAAAGGTTTGGGTACAAAAGTGTTGAGACAATCACATTGTTGCTGGGGCTTGACATGACCAGTCGATTGATCAGAGGGCGCTTTTCCAACCACCCGTCTAGCCTAAGTAAGGACTAAAGTGAAGCGTTGCAAGTCCTAGACTGCTCAGCTACCAGGATTCCATCCTTAAGCGTTACGGGTCGCCAACTACGTCATACTCAAGACACTAAGACCTTCAGCCACCTATTTCCAGCGCATAAAAGAACAATAGAGTTGGGACAATCATATAGGTGCTAGGGTTTGGCTGGTCCAGCCGATTGATCAGAGGGTGTCTCTCCGACCGCCCGTCTCGTCTAAGTAAGAATTAAAGTGGAGTGTTGCATGTTATGGACTGCTCAGCCACCAGGGTTCAGTTGTGCAGTTGGTGTATTCTGCTGACCCACCGACAACGTTGGTATACACAAGGGTTAATCATTTTATTAGTTGTGTTTGAATTGGGACAACGACTTTAGTCAAAAGAAAAAATGTAATTTATAACTCGTCCGCATGACGCAGTTAGAATGAGATATCACATGAATAATCGGGTAATAATTTCAAACAACAAAAGAAAAAGGGGAACTAAAAACAACGGTCTATAGAAATAGTTCTGTTGGCAATAAAGAAAAGACATTTTAAAGATGGTGGACATTTGATCTCCTTCGCGGCAGACATGTTGGCGTCGAGTATAAGTCTCGTCATGCGCGAATTGGAATTGTTTTTTTTTTATTTTGTTTTCATTCGTTCTTTTTTTTTTCTAATTATGACGGTGTCTCTGGTGTCTCTGTTGTCCCCTGGGACCCAATTGGTGTTTCATTTCCTTCTTTTGATATTGACCATAGTTCAGTCAAAAACGGAAATGTCTTCACCCCATGTGTGCAGTCAGACGAGGAATGAAGACATATTCGTTAGTCAAAAGAACTTATCTCTCTTGTATTCGCATTCTCTTTTCTTCCATTATTATGGTACCGTTTAGAAAGCGAACTACGCAAGCCATTTAAAATGACCCCCCCTCCAGTCGGTGGAATTAAAATGTGGCTCTATGCAAAATTAAGATGCATATCTCTATTCGCATATAATATTTTAGAATATACAAAGTTTATCTTAGTCTAGCTTAGAAGCAGAAGATTTCTTCCAGTAACTACTGTTTATTAATGGTTCTCCCCTTAACTCCAGTGAATAGAGCCTAAATTAACCCTGCCTTGTCGGCTGAGGCTGTAGGATATGGCCGAATGCTCCTCTGCAGTGGGGCATAATCCTTCCCAAAAAGCCACCAGTTTGGCGTGGGTAGCTAGCCGTTATGCTTAAGGATGGAACACTGGTGGCTATGCAGTCCATAACATGCAACTCCCCTTCCCCATATACTTTGCTCTTTACTTAGGCTAGAGGAGCGGTCGGAGAGGCCATCCGCGATCAATCGCATCGCCATGTCAAGTCCTAGCACCTATATAATTGTCCCAGCCCTATTTCCCTGATGGCAATCCCGACTCATTGTTCATATATGTACTAGAAAGCAATGACTGAGGATCTTAATTTCCTGGATATGACCTTAAACACTATCTGATGGTTATGGTCCCACGTATGCGTTACATAGAAAAAAATGAATTTTAAAAATGTGTTTCAAAATGGACTTAAAGAAA
This sequence comes from Doryteuthis pealeii, assembly GCA_023376005.1. Taxonomy (NCBI): domain Eukaryota; kingdom Metazoa; phylum Mollusca; class Cephalopoda; order Myopsida; family Loliginidae; genus Doryteuthis; species Doryteuthis pealeii. The sequence goes on along the minus strand of CM042154.1, from coordinate 88,262,664 downwards.
ATTGAGTACCCATCAATATTTGGCATAATATAAAGGGTTAATATGCCGGAAATCCAACTAACATATCTAAATTACCCAGATTTCAGGGGGTATATCCCCCCTAAGAACTTTGTCCTGGGTATTATACTACGTTTCATCCGGTGCTGAGGCTCCAGATCCTAAGTTTTGGGTAGTTTGGAGTCATCCTGTTGTTACCCTTACTCCCAGATACACTCTGACCTGGAATGTTAGATCATGTTAAGGTCCCATTCATAGATATATATTCAACCAGATATATTTGAGATGAAGAAATCATTGTGAAGATGCATTTTTATACCGTATATAATTGTAAACTATAATTGTTAAATTTATTCCGCATAAAAGAACCCAACAAAGTTTGACATGCCCTAAGAGCAGCCAACCAACCTATTAGTGAGGGCATTGATTGATGTTTAACTTGGTCATATCAGGAAATCTGGATGTCTTCAAGGGGACATGCTAGGAGCGACGACCGGTAGGGATGGATGGGGATAGAGATAGATTGATAGATGAGAGAGAGAGAGAGAGAGAGAGAGAGAGAGAGAGAGAGAGAGAGAGAGAGAGAGGAGGGGGGGTAGAGAAAGTGTGTCATTGGATCTGCGTTGTCAGCAACTGCTGCTGCTGATGATGATGATCTAGGTGTACCAGCGCGTACAGTGTGGTTTGACCATAGGCTTTTTACATTGTATTTAGATATGCCTGTGATTGTGTGTGTTTCCATGAGAGAGAGAGAGAGAGAGAGAGAGAGAGAGAGAGAGAGAGAGAGAGAGGGGAGTGCGACATTTCTGAAACTTTTATACAAATATTTTGCTTTGCCTTATTTTTTCTCCCCCCTCTCTCTCTCTCTCTCTCTCTCTCATCCTCGCTTTGTCACACTTCCTTCTTTCTTTCTCTCTCCTTCTTCTTTTTCTCTAAGAAGAGAAGGATTGAGAGAGAGAGAGAGAGAGAGAGAGAGAGAGAGAGAGAGAGAGAGAGAGAGAGAGAGAGAAGGGGAGAAAAAACAAACGGAGATTGGCTGACTCTGTTTTTTGTAATTGTGTGTACGCGTTAAATCCTGCATTTATTTTAAAGGTGAGTATATATTAGACATATGTCTAAATCATAAATCCTCGTCTTTTCATTTACAATTTGATAAAGATCTCTTCAACGGTCAAAACAGATTTCTGTCAAAAACTTTTAACAACTTGTTGTTTTTCTACAACTTTCTACACATTTGTCGTATTCATATCCATTCTAAATTCATATATATATTAATTATATATATTATATATATATTATATGAATTTAACATTTTTGGAAAAACAATTGGTAAATTATCTGCTGATAGAATCTGTTTCGACGCCTTAGTAAAAAGGGTCATCATCAACGAGCAAAAAAAATTTTTACGAAAGAAGAAAGGATAAAAAACCGTTGGAAGAGAATAGGGGGTACAAACACACGCTGGGATGCTTGAATTTTTTAAAGTGCGCATATTTGTACCCCCTATTCTCTCCAACGGTTTTTATCCTTTCTTTCTTTCGTAAAAATTTTTTTGGCTCGTGATGATGACCCTTCTACTAAGGCGTCGAAACAGAATTCTGTCAGCAGATAATAATTAATTGTTTTTCAAAATGTTAAATTCATTCTGTCGGATTAATTTCCATTTATTTACATATATAATATATATATATATATATATACTTTTGTGTGAGAGGAAATATATTTGAAATTTAAATAACGAACACAAACAATGAGTAATACAGATTGATATATAAATGATGGAGGCTTGTGGTGTAATGGTTAGAGTCGTAGGAAATGGACTCGTCGATCCGAGTTCAATTTCTGGACGAAGCTGTTTGCATTTCACATAGCGCTAATACCCTTGGGAAAGCTATGAATAGAATTCTCCCTCCAGCTATGGGTAAATAGCAGGGAAGACTGGGCTTTTTAACCATGCTTAGGTAACCAGTCTAGGAGAAGGAAAACTCTGAATTCTAACCTGTTAAACACCGCTTAATAAATTGACCTTGTGTCGCATCCTGCTCGTGCGGAGGGGTTTGGTAAATATATATATATGTGTGAGGATGAGGTAAACTGACAAGATAAAGGAGAGAGACAAAGAAAGGTTGGGACGTAGTGAAGGAGGAGATAAGGCTTATCTCGAATGATAGTGGTGGATGATATGGTACAAATGAGGGGGATAGATTCGAGGAAAGACAGTCTAGATATGTTCAAGTAAGGGAACAGGTGAAAAAACAAAGGGTTTTGATTTTATTTCTGATTTTCAACAGCGTGATCTTTTCTACAATACTTTTCTATAGCATGTTTTTTCTACATTGATTTTCTATAGCGTCATCTTTTCTATTATAATTACATATCATCATCATCATCATCATGTCGCACTATTAATAGGGATATCCATGACAATTTCTCTCCATCCGTCCCTATCACTCATCATTCTCGAGAGGTCCTCTATGCAGCATCCTGTATACGCACAGGGCTGATCAATGTACGTCTTTGCTGGTCGACCAATACTGGCGTGCCCATGTGCTGGCTTCCACAGGAGGACGTCACTTATGAGTTCGTCCTTGCTTCTCCGTAGTGTCTTGTCCGTCTTACACAGATGGTTTGTGGTGGCAGGTGGCAGTACAGCTGTTTTCGCGTGGGGTGTTGTTTCCACGTTTGTTTCATGATCACCCGCAGCATTCTTGTGCAGCTCCCATCTAGTTTATTTTCTAGTCGCTTTGTTAGGTTCCAGGTGGTGCAGCCGTACAGCAGTACTGACACAACAACGGCCTGGAAGAATTGTCTCTTTAACCTGTCTGGGAGTTTGGATTTCCATATGACTGATAATTTATTTATAGCGGTCCATGCCTTTCCTATGCGTGCATTAACATCGTTTTCTGTGGATGAGATATTACTGCCTAAGTACCTAAATTGTTCTACCGAGTTTAGGAGTTTGCCATCGACAGTTGAAGCTTTTTCCTTTTGATTTTATTCCTGATTTTCTATAATGTGATCATTTCTACAATAATTTTCTATAACATCTTGTTTTCTGCTTGTTTTTCTATAGTGCGAAATTTCCCGTTTGATTTTTATTGCCCGAAAATTCCGAAAAGATCGCAACACTTACATTACGGCACGACTATTCCCTACTCGACTGATATCATGAAAGTTCCAATTCAAAAAACGTGTGTGTTTCTCGTCGTTCTCTTTGTGGGTGAGAAGACCCCCATCACATGACCAATCGACCAGTAGTCAGGAGATTCCATTGGAACTGGCCGAACATCAGGGGGGCGCTTAATTTTGCGTATGTCTTCAACCAGAAAGCAGATATTATATTTTATCGATTATATACGAAGGCAGACGAACGAACGAACGAACCAAAGCCGATATAGAAAAAAAAGTATTAATAATAATAATAATAATAATAATAATAATAATAATAAATAATGTAAGCCCGTGTGCGTGTGCGTGCATATGTGTGTACATGTGCAGTCTGTGATTATACGTGTACATGGTTGTAATGGATATATATATGTGTGTGTGTATATATATATACATATAAATACATATATATATATATATATATATATATGCATATAATATATATTGTGTATATAAGCATATTAATATCTATATGCATACATATAAATGTATATATATATATGTGAATAATAATAATAATAATAATGTGTGGGTATGTGTGTGAGTGAGTGCGTGTATTTGTACTTATAGACATGTGTATATATGTGCACCCTGTGATTATAAATGCACATGTTTGTAATGGATATAATATATATATATATATATATATTATATATATATATATATATGTCTGTATGTATTCATATAAATATACATATATATACATATATGTGTATATATGCATATAAATGTATATATGTGTATCTATGAATAATAATAATAATAATAATAATAATAATAATAATAATAATGCCACAAAAGAAAAAAGCAAAGCGAATATTCTTCTTTCCATTAAAAGCTGTGACATACGCGATCGGATTGAATAGCGAGGGCGACATGAAGTATCCTCTGTCTTCGACGCTGTCATCTTTTGCCTTTGCATCTCCAGTTCTTTTCGTCGACGCTCTTATATCAGACCGATTTCTACTTGTAGGGTGCTTTTCTTCCCCTTACACCCCCCAGCCCAGACCCAAACCCGCCACTATCTTACCTCTTCTTTATTCTTCTGCGTGCTTCTTCAGCCTTATCACAACGGATTCGTTTCTTTTTTTCTTTTTTCACCATTCAAAAGGAAAAATATTCTTAAGTCCTGCCTGTATGGAAATTGCCAATATCTTCTGTAGTGAATAATGCAATATGAAAATAAATAAAAAAACATATTATATATATATATATATATATATATATATATATATATATACGTGTGTGTGTTTATATTTCTTATAGATACGTGTGTTCATGTGCATGCTGTGATAATACGTGCACATTTTTGTTATGGATATATAAATATATGTGTACTTGTATAAATATAAATATGAATATATATATATATATATATATATATATATATATATTATATATATATATATATATAAGTGTGTGTGGGTTCGCGTGTGTGTGTGTGTGTGTGTGTGTGTGTGTGTGTGTATACATGTATCTATGCATCAAATATACATTTCATCAGCATCTGTGTAAAGTGAAGTACGAAGCAATCTTCCTATCGTTATAACGGAATATATATATAAAAAAAAACATATATATATATATATATATATAATTATATATATATATATATA
>CM042154.1:88135383-88255383 GCA_023376005.1 Doryteuthis pealeii | reverse complement strand
AAATTACCAACTGGGGTAAATGTTATTCGGGGTAAATGGTGGTAATCATTCCACAAAATTTATCTAGTGGACCAGTGAATGTTTTAGGGCTTCTGGTAATATCATCAACATACCGGAAAAGAGCTCGAAAGGGAAGTTAATTTTTATGCAGTGACCAACCAATGATGTGTAAACTTCTCTGTGTCTTTGTCTCTGGAATTGTTACAAGTCCAGCCTCACAACCATCATCTGTATTGGAGTTGTCTAAAAGAACATCCTTAAAGAGAGTCACGCTGTTAAATTCTTCTAAAAACGGGAGCAAGAACAGTTGGGCCAGTATTAGTAATAGTCCTATGAGTGAGCAATCAAAATATTTATAAAACCATAAGCAGTAAAGCCAAAACCATCTTTTACCTTCCAGACTTGAAAGAAATAACAACACAACAGTTTCGTTTCCTCCACGGACAGGGGTATTCGCGCCCAACAACGTCGTGATACATACACACAATAACATTCTTAACCTTTTAAGGATTTTTCACTTACCGTTTCTAGCTCTGTCTGATCGGGTTTTAGAATATACCAAGTGTGACTCTGCAAAGAAGTAAGCCCCTCCCCTCTCCCAAGTGACGCCACCTTTTAGCCGTGAGTGGTGAGCGTGATGCTTAAGAATGGATTCCTGGTGGCTGAGCAGTCCATGACATGTAACACTCCACTTTAGCCCTTGCTTAGTCTAGACAGACGGTCACAGAGAACCCCGCTGATCAATCAACTGGACACGTCAAGCCCTATATCCTATATGACTGTCCCACCTCATTGCTCTTATGGCAAACCCTCGACACTTTTTTATCATTTATGTGTTAGAAGGCGGTGGCTGAGGGTCTTAAGTTCGTGAGTATGACGTTAAACTCTATCTGATGGTTAAGTTATAATTCTGGCGCTCTGGGGATTGTGGAATGCCCCTTCATCACCATTACTCCCAGGTCCAATCTAACTCGGTGTGGTAGTACCCTTTTATGGGATAGAGTCCTATATATGGGTTAAATAGAAAAATAGTTGTAAAATGTATTTTTATGAAATGGAGTCTGAAAAAAAATCTTTGGATAAAATGTTAATTTCCCATAAATGAACAAAACAAAACATCTTCGACATAAAATAACCCAACAAGGGTTGACATGCCGTAAAACAAACCAACCAACTCTTCAACTTTCCGTTTCTAACAGCAACATATCAAGAATCTCTACACTTTCTCTACTAAAGAGATTTTTCCTATTAGAATATTTGATTTATATCACTCTGCAATTCTGTTAGGTTTTCTCAGGCAATAAGATATTATTGTCATGAACTTAGTGGTGAATTGTTCTTTCCGTGCGAGGAAATGATATCCAACCAACTAAGTATTCTTCGCAATGTTCTTTTTTTCATAGTCATTTGCTCCCAGGCCTCCACTCATCTGGTATGGTAGTACTTGTTAGGGTCCCATCTATGGGTTAAATAAAAAAAATGTGTAAATAAAAAAATGTGAATCGATTAAGAATTAATTTATTTCAAAACATTGTCGGCATTAAATGGCCCACCGAGATAAAAAAAGAAAGAAAAAAAAAAAAAAAAAAACGTGACTATTCCACTTCTCAATAAAGTTATTTTTCAAAATTGCCATGCTTCCTTGCATACTCATTAATCTTATCCATGGTCAAAACTGTCTTGCTTTTCAATAGCAATTCTAACTTTAGGAAAATTTAAAAATCACAGGAAATCATATCTGGACAGTAGGAGATCTGGACGATATAATATTTTGAAAAAAAAACAAAAAAACAAACAAAAAAACAAAAAACACAAAAAAACACAAAAAGAAAACAAAAAACAAACAAACTAGTGAACTAGAGACTAGACGTAATGATCGACAAAATCTGCACCATTGGAGGCGACCCAAATAACATCCTCGTACAAATATTATTCTTTTTCCGCATATATTTACTTTTGAGCCAAAAACTGTTGACAGAAGATGACTAAAGGGCAATATTGATTTTTATTAAAATTTCAGGTTAGCAACCCTGATTCAAAATTATCTGCTCAATTTTTATTCATTGCCAATCACTTCCATTATTCATTGATTCCTTTAATGCAGCTGAGCTGGTCGAGTCGATCTATATTTCAACGTTTCTCTGAATGTTTGAGATGAGGCTTGATAACTAGTATTATCTGGATTATTCGGACTATTGTCATCATCTTCACACATAACAATGAAGATGAGGACAATAGTCCGAATAATCCAAATAATACATTTCAACGGTTGACATATGTTATATCCCGGGTTGATGGGGATGCAGTTTTAGGCTAACATCGTAATTTTCCCAGACTCCCTATTAGTACTAAAATCACTAAAAACAAAAACAACCTCTCCCAGAGAACCCACTTGATCCCTACTCCATAAGCAGACTACATAATCTGCACACTATGCTGGATCCCAAGCCACATCGGCATCAAATATAGTGATAGAGCTGATCCAGTAGCCAAAGCCTCCCTAAAATTGACCCTAGATTTACAAAAAATATATCAAAATCCCTCAAACAGACAAAATTACAAACAAACTTGGATCTTCGAGACTAACTTGCTAACCATTGCATAACGATGGGACTAAGGTAGCGTTCAACCGTTATTATCCAAAAAGGAATAACAAGGAAATTACATCGAATTAGTTAAACGTAGGATAGAGTCCTGAGGATATCATTTAGATTGAAACCAAGGTAGACGCTTAACTTTTTAACTCTATTAATATTGTTATTACTGCTCTATGTTTTTAATATATTGAGCACTTTTGGATTATTTACTGATGCCACTGCAACGGAAAAGTTAAAGCGGCAATTGGATACTATATATATATATATATATATATATATATATATATATATGTGTGTGTGTGTGGGGGGGGGGGTAATATTGTGAAAAAATTAAAAACACAAGTTCATAAACGAATAATGTTTATTTCACCTACGCTGCAGTGTTTCGATCTGTTTCAATAGATCATCATGAGGACTTTCGCTAGTTTGAAGGAAAAATGAAAGTCACAGAAAATAAGAAATCTTCTGTGACTCTTTTATTTTGTGGTTGGTCGGTCTATTTGAAATTGTTGATGAAAACGGAGTGTTCTTGGATTTTTAAAATTTATACAGAAACGCCGAAACGGAACGAGTGTTGTAGATTTCAATATATATATATATATATTTGGGAGAATATGTGCTTAATTGAAGTCGTACCTAATTTTGAAAGTTAATTAATTAATAATTAATTAATTAGGAGGGCATACCTATTCAAATGTAAGGCTAAACAAATCGAGAAAAATCAATCTCTGTATGTACAATTCGGCCTATTAGACCTCATCAGCAGAGCTATAGATAGGAAGACCGCCAGCTGATGAGGTCTAATAGGCCGAAGTGTACATACAGAGATTGATTTTTCTCGATTTGTTTAGCCTTACATTTGAATAGGTATGCCCGCCTAATTAATTAATTATTAATTAATTAATTTTCAAAAATTAGGTACGACTTCAATTAAGCACATATTGTCCCAAAAATTGTCGGCTAAAAAAGCCATATCAAAACACATCGTTTGTGTATTTACTTCTCATATATATATATATATATATATATATATATCAATGTGTATGGTTGGCACTATTATACTTGAAGAAGCAGTAGTAATTCAACGTACAGTGTTATTATATTATAATATGTATATCATTTGCATAATTTTCAAAACAGTTTCGTTACCTGATGACTGCTACACGCCAAGAAACCAATATTAGAAAAATTGTTCCAATGGAAATTAATATAAACTAAAACATATATATGATTTTATATGAAAAAGTTGACTTACCGGTGGAATTGGTCACAATGGTTAGTTGATGCAAGTTTCACAATGATACGACAGCGATATAACAAATATAAAGTGCTCAATACGTGAGTAGAGCAAATTCATCATTACAATAGTACACACTAATAACCTACTCGATCCTTATGATGAAACTAGAGTAGCTTATTACTGTGAACCATTATAATAATATAATATATATATATAATATATATATATATATATATAATTATAGAAGTCCTTTGTTGCCGATTTTGGTGAATATATTGAAGAATGTAGCTGAAAAGAAAAGAAAAAAAATCATCTAAAAAAAAAACAGAATCATAAAAAATAAAAAAAAACACACAAAAAGCACACGAATAATTCAAAGGAAAATAGTTCCAGTTTTTTTTTTTCGAATTTGGATTATTGACGATTTCTACGTCCACAATTGCAGAGAAGAATACGTTGTCCTCTTTCTGGTAGAATTTTGAATGGCTTCTTTTGATAAAGCAGACGATGACAGAAATGTCCAGTAACAATAGCTCTCACCTTGGACATAGTGGCCGTCACTTGAAACCTGTCTGGTGTTCTATCTCGTCTGGCTTTGTAAATATGAATTTGCCCAACGGACAAATATTACAAGTACGGTATGTACAAATGATTATCAAAATGAATTCATTTATGTAAGTATATCAACTGATTAAGTTTTGCTTGTTTGATGGAAAATTATATATATATATGTGTGTGTGTGTGTGTGTGTGTGTGTGTATGTATGTAAAAATGGAAATTGGAAATGAATCCGACAATATGAGGAAGAATGAATAAAGAAAAGAAAGAACAGAATGGAATGGATAATAAAAGATGAATTTAATCAATATCACTTACACATGTGTTTCGGTCAGTTCATCTGTGTGAAAATATTCCGCGCACAGAGAAAATTCGACCTTCATCAGAGTGAAATTTTATTTTGAATGAAAAAATTCGTTGGGGAAACAACGGAGAATTTTTAGAAATATTCGAAGAGAATTTTTTTTTTAAATCACTTTTGGAACGCTGAAATAGACCGTTAGAATTTGGATATTTGATTTTGATGGTAGATACAATTTTGTATTGCAAAAATAGTGTTATTATTTATCCCTAACTTGTTGAAAATTCTCGGAACCTAGTTTATGTTATTGTTTTGCAAAAAACGGTGAAATCATTAAAAAGGTATTTGTTCATATTCTCTGTGCGGAATATTTTCCCACAGATGAACTGACCGAAACACATGTGTAAGTGATATTGATTAAATTCATATTTTATTATCCATTCTCTTCTTTCTTTTCTTTATTCATTCTTCCTCATTATATATATATATATATATATATATATATATATATATATATATATATATATATACTTCTTCAAATAACATTTACTATCGCAACCAGAAGCGCAGGAATTACAAACTTGATGAAATAGCACTAAAAAGAAATCGGAATAATGTTACTGCAATCACGCCTGATGATAAGGTAAAATTGATCATTTATTATACAAAATTCAAAACAACTATCCTCGTTGTCCGCAACAATTCCTCTCCCCAGACAAGTCGGCTTAATGAGACCAATGTAGTATACAGATTTAAATGTCCCTTAGGAGATTGCAGTTTCCCAGAAAATGAAAACTCCTACATCGGTTTTACCTCAACGACATTGTCACGTAGTCTAACTCTCCATTTAACAGATAATAGCTCCATTTTACAACACCTAAAATTACATTCATGCCCCCACTAATTACCAAAATATCTTAACGGAAAATACACACATTCTGCACAAAGAAAAAATAAACAAAAACTCTAAATACTAGAATCTTTATACATAAAACAATACAAACCATTCTTAAACAAAATTAATTTCCAATGCAGTACACACATTTTAAAATGCCTATAACACCTTTCCCATCAATTCTCCTTCTTCCAGCCTCCACATCCATATATATATATATATATATATATATATATATATATATATATATATGTGTGTGTGTGTGTGTGTGTGTATATGTGTGCTGTTGGCATTCTTCCATCTACTAGAGATGATGGCGTAGTGTCCTTTTCTATCTGCAACTGTGTGAGCGGCTAAAAAGACCAATTTTTGAATGTCAGTCTCTGGTGCAGTGACTGCCAACAAACAGTGATACTTGCTGGAGTTGCTGTGGTCTCTCCTTCCTTCTGGCTCTCTTTTCCGTGGCGGCTACTTTCCTCTCTTTTTCGCTCCTTTTCGTTCCTTTTCGTTCCTTGGAGTCGCGTGGTCTTCTGTACAAGCCTCCCATGTTTTTGTGTTAATGTGACATGTCTTCATGTTTCTCTTGCTGACATCTTTAAAGCACAGGCGCAGTCTCCCTACTGGTCGGATGCCCTCTGCCAATTCGCCATACCGTAGGTCTTTGGATATGCGGCCTTTGTCCATCCTCCTGTCGAGACCAAACCAACGAAGGCGTCTTTCGCAGATGATGGCGGGCATGCTGTTTATGTTTGCTCGTTCCCGCACTTCTGTGTTTGGCACTTTGTCCGGCCAACGTATGTATAAGATGCGGCGTGGGCATCTGAGGTGGAAATTTTCCAGTTTCCTCTCGTGGCATGAGTATGTGATCCAGGCTTCGCTACTCTAGAGGAGGTTAATGAGAACGCATGCTTTGTAGACGCGCAGTTTGGTTATGTTGGTAAGGTTTGCATTGTCCCAGACTCTCTGGCTCAGTTTGGTTATAACTGCCGCCGCTCTGGCGATTCTGCTGTTGACTTCACTGTCCGTGGAGACTGAGTTGGTAATGGTGGACCCAAGACACTTGAAGCTCTTCACTGCTTCCAGGCTGCACCCATTCATGACAATTTTCGGGAGAGTGTCTAAATTTTGTGCCATGACTTTTGTCCTATTTAGACTTATTGTTAGTCCGAACTCCTTGCAAGCATGCGTGAGTCGACTGACAAGTTGTTGCAGGCCGTGCTCAGTGTGTGACGTTAAGGCTGTGTCATCGGCGAATAGCATTTCCTGAATGAGGACCTTTGTGACTTTGGTCTTAGCTCTAAGTCGAGCAATGTTGAACAACTTGCCGTCAGCACTGGTGTGTCTGTAGACTCCCTCACTGCAGTCCTTGAAGGCATACTGGAGATGCATGAAGAAAATATATCCCGAACAGCGTAGGTACAAGGACACAACCCTTGTTCACTCCACTGCTGACTATGTATTATCTAGATAATATGAGTGGTATATTTACAAGTAAACAGTGTTCAATATCATGGATAAGACATTTATATGTATGTTTATGGAGGCGCGTGGTGTAATGGTTTCAGTTGTAGGAAATGGTCTCTTCGGCCCAAGTTCAAATCCTGGACAAGGCTCGTTTGCATTTCACATAGCGATAATACCCTTGAGAAAGGTATGCATCCAACTACTTTCCATCCAACAATGGGTAAATAGTAGAGCAAATCAGCTTTTTGACCGTGGCTAGGTAACCGGCCTAGGAGAAGGAAAACTCTAAATTCAAACCTGTTAAACTCCACTTAAGAAGCTGACCTTGTGTGACATCCTGCTCGCGCGAGGGATATGTTAAGATAGCGTGAACATGGAGTCAACGGTGCCTGGTTATTGACAGTTTCTCGCCTTTGCGATCTTCAGAGCAAGCAACTTCCTAGAGTTAACTGCGTTTGGGATTTGCTAAATGATTAAAGTAGGGTTGTTGGGGTTGGCTTTAATATAAATGGCGTTTGGTTTTCTTACTTGAATTGGGTGTAATGTCGCCGGAATCTAATATTTGTAGATCAGAGGAGATTTTTACTTTAAAACTGAGTAACTTGAAGATTCTTATTATTTTCTTTTATAGCCTTGAGAATTTGGGGCCATATTTATTCGGGATGAATAAGATTCCGCCACCCAGTATAAACATCTTTTTTGTGGCGATATATATATATATATAATGTAAAATGAAACTGGAAGTGAATCCGACGGTATCTTGAAAAAATAAATAAAGGAAAGAAAGTATAGAATGGATAATATAGGATATTTTAATTAAAACTAAACTCCTGACCGAAACACGTGTAAGTAAAATTGATTAAAATATCCTATTTTATCCATTCTATACTTTCTTTCCTTTATTTTTTTTCAATATATATATATATATATATATATATGGTAGGCGTACAACATCCGGGCATTCACAATGTCATGAGTCCGCAATTGGCGAACATTTGCTTACTATAAATGCCTGCCGTACATTTTTCTATCCTGTACAAGGCGAGAACGAAACAACATTTAAGCGTTCTCAGAACTCTTTCGGTTTTCTTTTCCCGTCCTTCCTTGTGTAGGCAAATAAGACCCAAGCACTCACTATTTTTACGAGGTGAGGGGCTTGGATTGAGTGTGACTTGATGGGGTGTTGAACATTTTATTAGTCTTTTTTTCTTCGCCCTCTTTTGTCTAACCTAATTCTATATCAATTCCCGACTTATTCAATTTACTATTTGACTTTTAATCGTTTCCGTGTGTAAAACTTGAAAAGCACCGGACGAAAGGGCCCTTGTTTTATATCAATAAAACAACATTTTCCTCTCTATTACTCCTTTCTCTGTCCCACTCATTATCATTGAACAGATCACTATACACGATAGCCTTAAATATATTATATAAATTTGCCTGTTCCAAAATTATATATATATATATATATATATATATATATATATATATATAAGGTCTGTTAGTTATGCGCCGTTGGACGCACTAAATTATCCGTGCTGCTTCATATCTAACCTGATATATCATTTTTCCGTATAGATTTTCTACTTGCTAAAATAATTTCGGATTGTTCCTATGTAGTTTTTATTAACCCTTTTCGGGTCATTTAATGCCGAAACAAGTCATTTTGATAAAAGTTTCTATGATTCAAGTTTTTAATATAATTTTAATTAACTTTATTTGGTTTAGTTGGTTTCGGTTTGCTTTATTTAATTGTATAGTAACCCTGTGGGTTATTTAATGCCAAACACTTTAAAGTGTGAGGTAAAGAGTTGGTATTCAATTTTCCTGTACGGGTGTATTTTATATCTGATTCATAATTTTCGATATATTTCTATTTCTTTCAAGAAATATAAAATTTCATCCATGTAAGTATTCTCATACACATCCCTCATATTATTTGCCTTGAAATATTTCTTTCTGATTTGAGGGGAAACTCAACGCCCCATGAGGAAACATTTGACGTATTGCGTCTACCGGTTTACAAGACAATTTTAATGTGTTGGTTTTATGTCAAGAAGGATGTCTACCAAGTGTCAAAATGAACAGATTTGGGGCTTATAATTGTGTAAGAGGTAAGCCCTAAAAATCTTAGTCAATCGCACATCTTATATACTGGAAAATACAGTAGGTTCATGTCTTTATAAAGCATTCCCTTTTTGTATTGCGGTATTCTAAAAGATAGCCCTGTCTGCAGGGGATGTAAAATATGCCGGCAGTATAAGACCCCTCCAAGGGCCAATACTCCACTTCGACCCTAACTGGGTTAGCCGGGCGGTCGGGGAGGCCCTAATCAACAAATCGTCTGGTCATGTCAAGCCCTAGCACCTATATGTCTTGACCTTATTGATCTTATGACAAAATCCTAACCCGTTTTTATCATATATGTACTATAAGGTGGTGGCTGAGGATCTTTAGGTCCTAGATATGACGTTAAACTCTGATGAGAAGTAAAAATTCTGGAAATTTGGTGAGTGTGGAGAACCCTTTATCGCCATTACATCCTGGTAGACTCGGAATTGTAGTACGTGTTCGGGTACCATCTATAGTTTGAATAGATCAAAATTAGGGTTATTTCCTAGTTGATTAACATGATATTACAGGGTGACCCAGAAAAAAACAGACCCAAATTATTTATTTTCCCATTAAAATATCCCTACACACCAACCCTTAACCCTAAAAAGTTCAACAAGGGTTAGGGTTAGGGTTTAGGATTAGTTTAATGGGAAAATAGATAAATTATTTTTGTTCTGTTTTTTCTCATGTTACAATAAATACATAAGAACAATGAATTAAAAAAAATGTCTTCGGCATAGAATATCCCTTTTATTGTCATGCCGTAATTCGATCCAACCAACCAACCAGTCTAGCGGTTCGATCTGCCTCCCTATTTCGACAGATTGCTTCAAAGCCTTCTGGCCGTAGGAATGAGTAATAGAGTCTGTTTTAAAAAGCTTTTTTTTTTTTTTTTCATTCTTCCCGGCGATGATTTTTTTCTATTCTTACTGTCATAATTGTAGATTGGAAATGATTGTCATATTCTAAAAGAAAAATTGTGTCATTATTTCTGATAACGAAACATGAAATTGAATTTTTTTAAAAGAGAAAAATAAAGATTTTGAACATTTCTGTGTATTTAACACTGGAAATATTTCTATTGATTTTTTGACACAAATTTCAAAATTCAATGACTTCATTATCCATCTATTTTCATCAGATTTCAAATGTCACGCTGATCTGAACAATTTGAGATATTGCTATAGACTAGAGTGTTTTAGTTATATCTGCCTACCAGCTTGAAATTCCCTCCCCTTTATCCTGTAACTCGATTTGGTCATGTGGGATTTTGTTGAGAATTTTTACATATAAGGTGTGTGCTAGATACCCGTTCCTATTTATAGACTCGGCGAGAACCATTTGATCAAACTCTTGGCCAATCCCTGGCAGTACTCTGCTGCTGATACAATACTTAAACCGACAGTACTGGCCATAACTACCTTGACTTTCGTGGACGACAGACATAAGATTAAATAACTGGACCTTTAACAATACGCAGGATAGGACTTATTCGCTTACCAAAGGATTCCATAACTCAGGACTTACTTACTTTAAGCCCTTTTTCAACTGGCCAAGGATGGCATTTAAAAACTTTACAGTTTTACTAATACAGGGTGTCTTGGGTAGGAATAACCTGGTGGAGCCCATCCCTCTTAAGGTCTATATAGAAGAAGACGAAATCGACCACGATTCGAAAGAGACTCATCTCACTTTAATGGAGAAATTACTATTGGTTGTTTAAAAGATAGTTTAAAAGATGGTTTAAAATACCAACCAAAAAATGACCCAGTATCTACTGTATATTTAAAATTAATCACCTTTGTTTTTCTTTAAAGAATTACTTATATCTGTTAAGATATTGTAAATCTGTTTAAACCTGAAAACCTATGAAATAGCAGAGGTGATCACTACTAGAATAGGCTTAGTCCTGTTTAGTGATCATCCTCCACACATTAATCATTTGTTGTGTTTTTGTACAAAATGTAATGTGTGAAAATAAACATCTTTCTTTTATCTTTATTTCTTTTCTTTAATTCGTTTGAATTCATATGTTTTCTTAACTTTAACCGAGTTACACACCAAGGTTAAATAGTCTGCCTTAAAATTTACCCATAGCTGGAAGGAGAATAGTTGGATTCAAGCATTTTCCAAATGAATTAGCTTTATGTGAAAGGCAAACGGTAACGAGTTCAATTCCTGGGGAGGTAGTTTGCATTTAATTTTGGGCGAATGCCCTCGATAAATAAATTAATACATTTCTCTTCCTCTTAGCTATGGGGAAATAGTAGAGTGGACTAGGTTATTTAGCCTTGGTATGACACCCAGTCAAGTGTAATGAAAACTCAAACCACCTTTACTTCGCTTCAAATTGAACTTATATTACATCCTACCTGTGGCGTAAGGTGTGTGTAAATATGTACAATAGCACATCTATTAATAATGGAGATTCGCATCCGGTTTTTGTCTGTAACAAAAACTACGTCACACTACCTAAAATAACAGAATAAATACACCCAAAATTTGAGCATGTAATGTTAGACAGTCCTCATTGGTTTTGATAAATACATACCTGGTCTTATCTAACTATATATAGTTTGTTTTATTTCAATATATATTTTAAGTTATCAGAACTAAGTTTCCATTTCAATTTTTTACATTTTTTACTCCTTTAATAAACTTATTTTATTTTTTACTCCTTTAATAAATTTGATGATTTTACTTTACTTATGATACAAACTCTCTGATATTAAATTTTCAACTCCCATCCCCTCAGGCAATATTTATTTTACATCGCCCAAAGGGCGTTTTTTATTTTGCTAGTACGTTTAATGTATATTTCTATTATTATTGGTTGGACTGAGATTTTTGCAGCATCACTTCGTTTTGCAATAATCATTTTGTGAAAGTGTTAGGGGCCGGGTTACCTCAGTCGGTAGAGCGTTCGGCTAGAAACCACAAGGTTCTTTAGTTCGACACCGGTCCTCGCCAACTCAGCGTATGAGTAGCACAGGGATCTGTACGGTAAAGTAAAGAGCTGATAGTAGGTGTGGCGCTCCACTCCAGACGCGATAACAATCTCATTCGTCTAGCCTTAGTGAAAAGTAGATAGACTCCCTCGCTGATTGGCTGATACCGACTTTATAAGATGTACGCCAAATGCTCACTCATATTTATGAACTTTCCCAGGAGCTATAAAAACTGACCAATGAGAAACGATATAGAATGAATTTAATGCATGGTATTTGTCCTGAAATCAAATGCAAATTTAACTTTCTGACATCAAGACCTACAGATAAGGATTGCAATGAATACTACAGACTTTCTGCTACAAGGACTCTATACTAAAACTACACTCTTTTCTACCTTGGATTTCAAGGAATACTAAAGTCCTTCTGCTACAAGGAGTAACTACTGATACTACTCTTTTCTCCCTAGGATTTCAATGTATACTACAGATTTCTAGTTACAAGGAGTAGCTACTAATAATACACTCTTTTTACCCCTGGTATTTCAACGTATACTACGGATTTTTTGCTACAAGGAATATCTACTGAATCTACATATTTTCTACCCAGGATTTCAAGAAATACTATAGATTTCCTGACAAAAGATATATTTAATTAGACAACATACTTTTCTACTTAGGATTTCAAGGAACTGAACCAGAATTAACCCACTGAACCCAAACTCAATACGGATTTGGATTTACAAACAGAAGAACTAAACGCCTACCATAGCAACCAGAATTTTAACAAAAACAATCAAATCAATGAGATATACGGGTACTACACTATTTTATACCTAAGATTTAAAGGAACACAGTATACAAAGATTACAAGGAGATATACTAATACTATACTTTTTCTACCTTGGATTTCAAAGAATATTACAGACAGATATATCTACTTTGACAATATTCTTTTTTTACCTGGGATTTCAAGGAACTGGACAAGAATTAACCAATTGAACCAAACTCAATACCGGCAGAAGAACTAAATGCCTAAAATGGTGACCAGAATTTTAACAAAAACAAACAAATCAATGAGATCTACTGATACTACAGACTTTTTCCATCTAGGATTTAAAGGAACACTACTGACAAGGATTACAAGGAGATCTATTGATACTACACTTTTTTTCTACCTTGGATTCCGAGGAATATTACAGACAAGGATTACAAGGAGGTCTACTAATAATACACTTTTTCTACTTGGATTTCAAGAAACACTACAGTCTAGGATTACAAAGAGATCTACTGATACTATACTTTTTTCTACCTAGGATTTAAAAGAACACTGCATACAAGGATTACAAGGAGATATACTAATACTACACTTTTTTTCTACCAAAGATTTCATAATGGAGATTCGCTTCCGGTTTTTGTCTGTAACAAAAACTACGTCACTGCTTACGTCACACTACAAGACTAGGATTATAAGGAGATCTACTGATACTACACTCTTTTCTACTTTGGATTTCAAGGAACACTACTGACTAGGATTATAAGCATTAACCAACTGAACACAAACTTAATACCGATTTGGATTTAGCAACGGAAGAACTAAAACGCCTAAAATGGCGCCCAGAATTTTAACAAAGTCTTTAAAATGGATAATCTTTTTTGTTAGAGAGTTTTATTACGTAATTGATATTAGCTATGGTCACTTTTTTTTAAAAAATCGAGCTTGGAAAATCCACTTTTTTTAATTTTTAATCTTTTACATTTTCTACATATTTTCGTTATCACCGATATCGTTTCTTTTATTATTATTTTTATTTTCATTTATTTTTTTAACAAGGAAAAATTCCAACTCTAAAACGGATCATTATCACCTTGAGTAACCCTTAATAATCAACAACATCTTGGAGAAATGTCAGACCAATTTATCGAAGGCAAAAAGCGTGTACACTACTCAGGCAAAAAAAAAAAAAAAAAAAAAAAAGAAAAGAAAAATAAGAAAAAAAAAAAAAAGAAAAAAAACGGCAAAAATATTCCGTTTTACGACGCCGTGTCAAATAAACAGCTGAAAATTAAACTGCCGAAAGGCCACCTCCCCGAAGGGTGACATCTGTCATTGAATACACGCACCAAATAACGAGCGACGCCATATTTTAAACATGGCCAGGCGTTATTCGAAAAGAGGGTTATCTGCCCTTTTTGTTGCCTTTGCTCTTCTTCATTGCTATTTTTCCATCGCTATCTGTCAACACTCTAATCAGTCCGGTTGTTTTATTCCCATCAACGGGCCAGCCAGTTTTCACTGTTTACGTCACGCTTGTCAGTGGAGAGCGTTCAGTCAAACGTCCGTTGCGTTTATAATGTCGATTTTGTTACCGGAAAGTTGAACGATTCTTTCCTTTTTATTCTCGTGCTGTTGCCGCCATGTTGTTATAATAATTATTCTTTGCTATTTTTGTTGACGTCAGTTTAAAGCGAACACGTAGCCATTTACGATTCTCTCGGGTGCTCATGCGCAATCACGTGAAGTAGTATCGGTATTTGAAAATTTTGTAAAACATAAACCGTGAAAAAGATGGAGGAGAAATAGAGAAAGAAAATGCAACAATACACCAGACTGATTATCATTGTAAGGGACAAGCCGTTTTGGCAATGATTTTGATCATATTCTTATCATATGTCTTATTATCATGGAGATTATGTTTCTGTATGTCTGTAACCGAAAATACGTCACCACCACCTTATTTACTTTATATTATCAATAATTGTTAAATAATCATTATTTGATTTTAATTAGCATATTATTTATTAACAATATCTCTATTAAGGTCTAGCAAAGATAGATTTGCCTCTAAATTGTCTACATTATGAATGTCTTTAACATCCTGGAATGTGTGTTATATATCATTCAGAAATAAGTTTTTTTATATAGTATATTTTAATATGTTTTGCCATCCTACAGGCCTTCAAACCAGAGCGCTTTTCCAGTGGAATTGGATCCTTGGTAAAGAGTCCTCCGATAATGAATCCTTTGGGTCTTTTGATAAATAGTCCTCAGTTCATTCGTCAATGGTCGTAAGTTCCTCCTCAATGATTGCAAGTGAACTGTGGCAAGTATCAGTGTTTAAGTAATGTATCAGACACGCAGTATGGTTTGTTGATTGGCCGGAGAAGTAAACCCCGTGACCATGGCTAGTCTTTAAATCCAGGTGGGAAAATGGAGCACACCGTATATACAAAAATATTCCAACAGTATATGGTGTAAATAATTTGAATATCAGTTTTAAAAAAACATGTTTAATAAATAATTACTAGGTGTTATTTATTTATAATATTATTGTTTTATTCTCATTCTTATTCAAAGAAATCCTATGTATATTTTTTTATTGAAATCAATTAGCATAAATAAAAAAAAGTGTAATATTTTTTGTGTTCTTAATTTCATTAGTCTTTCTTATTCAATATGATATTATATATATTAAAACTGAAATATTTGTGACCGGAGGGTGCATATTTTTGCTGGTACTATTAATATTTTGTAAAAGATATGATAATAGATGTTAATAAATACAATATCTATATATTAATACTCGTGTTCTTTAATTGTACAACCGTTATATATATATATATATATATATATATATATATATATATATATATATTTACCAAGCCCTCCGCACGAACAGGATGTGACACAAGTTCAATTTCTTAAGCGGAGAACAACAGGTTTGAATTCAGAGTTTTCCTTCGCCTAGACCGGTTGCCTACCCAATGTTAAAGAGCCCAGTATGCCCTACTATTTTGCCCATAGCTGGAGGGAGAGTAGGATTCATACCTTCCCAAGGATATTAGCGCTAAGTGAAATACAATTGCCACGTCCAGGATTTGAACTCGGGGCAACGAGTCCATTTCCTGTGACATTAACCATTACACCACATGATTCCCCAACCGTTATAATCATGATGATCAAATGTCATATTTTTCAAAGAATGTTTTATATTTAACCGAATATACGACGAGTGTCCAGAAATTAAAAACCTCCTATTTAATTTTACAAAAAAAACCCAGTTCGATACATGTTTTCGCTATAAACACAATCTATATATTAATACATATGTTCCTTAATTGTACGACCGTTATAATCTTGCAATACTGTCTGTTTAGAAATGAGGTCGTCCGAATCGCCCAAGATGAAATACAAAAAAATATAAATCCTAATTATCTGGTGTTGCTTATCTGCCGAATTCTTATTTCTTATGAATGTCATCATCTCAGATAAATAATGGACCATTCCTTTTTTATCATAAAGAATGAAATGGAGAAAAAGGACATCCTACACAGAAAAATATAAGAAGAAAGATGAAAGAAAGGAAGTAGGGGAAAGATAGAGATACTGGGTGAGCGCTGAAGTGATAACGCTAATCTGTTTCAATAAAAGATAATGAAAAGATGAAATGAAGGAAAGAAAGAAAGATAAGAGTGAGAGAGACTTAAATCAAATTAGCATACTTTTTACATATTGAACTATTTCACAATAGCTCTTAAGTAAACATATCAAACGTTGTAATAATTAAATTCTCATTAGGTGGTATATCCAAAGAAATCCAATTTACCAAACAACTCACTAACTTAGTTCCCGAAATGCTTTTCTCTGTGAAATACGAAATTAAATAATGTTTTAAAAAAACATGTTCAAAATAAAAAAAAAAGAAAAAAAAAAAAAAAGAAAAAAAGAGAAATAAAAGAGAAATAAAAGAGAAAAAAGATTTCTCATTGCAAAGCATATCTGATGTGTTGTTTTTTTTAATCATTTAATCAGATTTTTAATAGTAAAAATCCAGGATTAATCATAAAATAACTATTCCTTATACAAATAATTTGCATACAGTTATAGGATTTCAAGTATTCGTACATAATACTAAATTTCCCCGATTGATTCCATAACTCTTTAGAATTTACTCTAAATAAAATTCAGATTTTTCTTGTTGTTCTGTTACTTAATTACCGGATTTCACTGGGAAAATTACAAAAATAATTAAGTAAAAAATTAAGGACAAAATAAATATATATACACATTAAATATCATCGGTTCTTGCTTTTTGAGCAAAAAATATGAACATTTGAATTATATTCGAATATATTTAAACATTAAAATATGCACAGAAATAGCATTGAAATTCTACTTCAAAATGCCCAGCATCCGAAAAGTAAACAAATTAATAGACCAGGGATTCCTCTCTCTACACAGGCGATGCTGGGTAGCCGATTCTAGTTTATAATAACAGCAAACATTCTTGAATACATTTTGCCATTGTCAGTTTAAAGAAATAAAATTGATATTTCTTGAAATCAAGAGAACTAAGCAATTCTTTGGAAGATTATCGAACGGAACATTTGGCGTTGTTGGACAAAGCGGTCAGTTAATATTTTGCGCTGGCCAAAACGAAACGGCAGACAAAAAAAGGATTAAAAAGCCATTCATTAAATAGACTGCAAAATGTTTCACTTCCAGCTTTTTGACGCGAAGAAGACGGTGCCAAGGAGCACCTGTTAACCGTTTAGTATTTGGCTTTACTTATCTCACAGATTATTGATGTCGCATTTCTCTTACCAAAGTTTGCTTTATCGAACGAATATCTTGGAACCTCTGCAAACCAAAACTGTTCAGTCTGTGGATAGGAATAATGTTTTTGTTTTGTTGTTGTTTTTTTTGCTTTTGTCTTTGCAGTGTTTTGTCATAATCGACATAATTCGATTATTCATCTAGTGGGAATTATACCACTTGGTTTCTTGGATTTTTTTCTGTCTGGAGGATGGGTCAGCATTAAGCCAAATACAATATATATATATATATATATATATATATATATATATATATATTATTGTGTGTGTGTGTGTGTGTGTAAAATAATGCTATTGACTGGTAGGTAAGGGATGATTCTATTTGGGATCAAAATTTCACTGTTCATTCCATACTGTATGTTCATGTAGGTGCAAAATGAAAGATTCATATCAGGATTTTTATAAATCCCTAAGAGACGTCAATGTATAATAAATAATAAATTAATTATATACAGAGCAATACACCACACACACACACACACATTATACATATACATATAATATATATATATATATATATATATATATATATAATAACATAAGTATATAAAGGTTTTACATATCTATTTATTAGGTGACAAAGGAACATTCACGACCATTTTGGTTTCATGCGAGGCAATCATCAGGTGAAGATGTTTCAAATGTTTGGTACGCCATTCCAGCAAAAGCTGAAACAGTGACCATCCCCCCCACACTATATATATATATATATATATATATATATATATATATATATATATATATGTATGTGTGTGTGTGTGTGTGTGTGTGTGTATAGCAAGGTAAAGTTCTATATGTTATGGAACAACCGAAACTTCTCTACTCTTAAGAACATCCTTTTACAAAATAATCCCCTCTACAAATTAACATTATTAAGAAAAATAGAATCATTTATAAACGCATGTAGATATTAAAAGGCATTGGCTCCTTAGCCAAAAAATAATCATAACACAACATTTTTACACATTTTTAATTTTTAAATTTGTAAGCCAATTTTTACCGACGAAGATACCAACTCCCTTAATAAAAGACATTTATAATAACCTTTGATTATTTGAAATCCAGCTTATGAATATATGTGGAAAAAATGGAAGTGAATCTGACAGTATATAACTTTACAAAAACAAGTTGCATTGAAGAGTCATATTTATTTACTTGACGCTACATTTTTTCGGGTTGTTTATCAAACCATCCTCGGGATTATCGTCCGTATAAAAAAAAGAAATTGCCGTTGTGGCCCAAAGGAAAGGCAACAAATAACAATGCAGTTTGTCAACGATAGTACCACAGGAGTTTCTGGGTAGCACTGGAATTTAACATCACATCACCTTAGGGACTCCAGCTCAGGATTCTATTTCTGGGTTTACTCTCCTCACCTTTTTATGGAATGAGCACAGATTTTATAACAACATTTTTCTTGTTTATATGGTCTGCCATCCCAGGATAAGGAGCCTCCAATGATAAAGTGCTTCATCTACTCCATTTGGGGATTTATGTGAGTAGAAAATACCCTAATCCTAGTACTATCGATGTGGATAACCGTAGACTTCCCTACAGCCCATACGCCCTTTGACCGCTCTTGTTTTTATGATGCTGTGTATCCACACACCCACCTAACCAGATAAGCCGAGCTGTGCCTGATGGGAGTACCAGTTTAGACGCCGACACCCTGACCATGGGACAGGTAGTACTAGTTTACATGGTACTAGTAGCAGGTAAGAAAGAAGACCTGTGTTGTCCTGACTTGACAATTATTTTCAGTGATGCTGTGTGTCCACACACTCATCTTACCAGACAAACCGAGGTGTGTCTGATGGGGAGGGGGTGCCACAGCCTGACCATGGACAGGTAGTACTAGTTTACATGGTACCAGAAGCAGGTAAGAAAAGAAGACCTGTTTTGTCCTGACTTGGACATTGTTTTTTAGTAATGCTGTGTGTCTCTTCTCACCAGCCAGGTGTGTCTGATGGGGCGCAGTTTAGTTACAGCCTGACCATGGAACAGGTAGTACTAGTTTACATGGTACTAGTAGCAGGTAAGAAAGAAGACCTGTCTTGTCCTGACTAATTCTTGTATGTACAAATGTGTTTACCATGTCTTTGTTTCTTTTTTGTTCTGTTATAGTATATCACGGATAGACTAATGCTCATATTGGTCCTTGGTCACCAGTCAAGTACATCCACTCACTTCTCCAGACAAGTCGTGGCGTGCCTGGTGGAGGGTGCCAGTATAGTCACCGACAATCCGACCAGTCAAGTACACACTCGCACAAAGTGGTTAGTTTTGTAACGGTATCGGGAATGGATCGGTGACTCTGTCTTTTCTGGACCGAGTCTTTTCGAGATCATTTCATTAAAGGGCAACTTCCTCTGCGGTCAGAAAACTAACGGTTAATGAAAAGTGATTGATTCGGCTATTATCGGACTGGTCAACTGATTGACTGGCCATGTAATCCGGTCTGGCCGTTGGCCATTTACTTTGGCCGGACTTCTCAGGATGCGAGTGATAGGGTGGGGGTGTGTGGTCCTTTGCTTAACAATCTTTTCAAGATTTGTAAAAGTGTGAAAAGGAATTAGCACTTAAGAAACGAGCTTCTTTTTTAATGATACGAAGTACTTAAACGTTGGAATGGATGAGGAGAAATTGTGCTGTTCAAAAAACTAAAAGAATTATAATCTATCTCTCTAATTTTCTATCTTCTTTTCTTTATCATTCCCTCTTAACTTACTCTTTCTCTCTCTCTATCATTCCCTCTTTACTTACTCTTTTCTCTCTCTCTCTTACTTACTCTCTCTCACTATATATATATATATATATATATATATATATATATAATGGGCCAGGTAGTCGGTAATCGCAAGGTCCCGGGTTCGATGCTGGTCCCTGATTACACAGTGAATGAGTAGCACCGATTTGTTAATCTGATCTGTGCGGTAAAGTGGGTAACTGACGATAGGGGTGGCGCTCCACATATATGACATGGTCATGGAGTCAACGGCGCCTGGTTACTGACAGTTTCTTACCTATACAATCTTCAGAGCAACGTGGTTCTCAACTAATTCCTATCTTAGTTTGGTGGATCTCCATAGCCCTTCCAGGTTTAAAAGTCTTATTGTATTTTTATAATTGAATATTTTACTTGCCTACACCCCTCATAAGGGTCGGGATAGCTCAGTCGGTAGAGCGTTCGGCTAGAAACCCCATAGTTCCTAGTTCGATTCCGGTCCTCGCCAACTCAGCGTATGAGTAGCACAGGGATCTGTGCGGTAAAGTAAGGAGCTGATGGTAGGTGTGGCGCTCCACCTAAGATACCTAAACAATCTCCATGGTCTAGCGCTAGTAAAAAGGGGATAGACTCCCTCGTTGATTGGCTGCTACCAACTTTAGGCCCCCCTGACGACTTTACTTTTACACCCCCCATACAAATTCTATAATCCCCGATGAGCCATGTGGCCCCCACATGAGAACCCATGCTTTAGAGTAAACAGTCAGCCGATTCTAAGCCTCGTCGACTGAGAAGAACAACTTGTGAGGCTCAAACTTACTTCTTTGATGAAACTGATCAGCGGGAATAGCGTGAAAGGTTTAAGATTCTTATTACAGCTTTGTTCCAATGTCATGAGTATGACGCTAAAGATGTCGTACCTGATACTGTCCCAATCTATAAGATAAATATGAAAAGTAATTTTTTAAAAATGCGTTAAAGAATTGAGCTTAAAAAAATGCCCACCGAGAATGAATAAAACAAATTGTTATCGGTATAAAATAATCCAACAAGGATTGACATGCCGTAAAATCCAATCACCCGATCAACAAACCAACAGCTTTGTTCCAGTTCATATCGAAGAACTAATTCTGCTGGAAATTTACTAAAAACCACATTATCCAACAAACACATAATACCCAATAAATCCAAAAGTGCTTCAAAATCTAATTTTATACCAGCCAATATGATCAATGTTTGTAAGATAATTATCAAGCCACAACGATATCATTTGCTCGTTTTCTGGTTTTTCTTTTAAGCATTGAATGTGTTCAATTTCTCTCACTTTTCAATCTTTTCTTGTCTTTCTTCTCTTTGCGCTCCGCCATCTTGTATTGAGCTCGGCGCTCACTTGAGTCTCTCATATCTCATCCACACACACACACTCGCCCGTTTTGTAGTTGGTTCTATTTTGCTTACCATTCTCCAACAATCACTCAAGTGATCGGCTCGTATGCGTGAAGGAGAAGCCGACTTTGTTGAAACGTGGGTCCAGAATCAGTCACTTAGTTGAAAAAGTGAACGCTCGACTGGCGAAATCGGTTGAACATTGTCCGAGCGACCGTAATGGAACGGGACATTTTCTGTTGGCCAATTTTGCGCGGCAGATTACATCAATCAGGCCATTCAGTGTCCATTCTCGTGTAATAAAAAATACGATCCAACAAAAAAGGATCGCACATGCCGTAAAACCCAACTATGCGATCAAACACAACAGCTTTTGTTCCAGTTATATCGAAGAACGTCAATTCTGGCTAATGGAAAATTTTACTGAAACAAAACCAATTAATGCCAACAAAACACATAATACCCCAATAATATCCAAGAAGTGCTTCAAATCTAATTTTATATAACCGACCAAAGTTTTAATGATCAATGTTTTTGCTAAGATAGATTATCAAAGCAACAACGATAACAAAATCATTTTTGCTCCGTTTTCTGGTTATTTTCTCTTTAACATTGAATGAATCTCAATTTCTCTCACTTTCATCTTTTCTTGTCTTAATTTCTTCTTCTATTGCGCTCCGTCCATCTTTGTTATTTGATGTTCGGCGCTCGCGGTTTTGAGAGTCTCTCATATTCATCCACAAACGTCTTTCAACCGTCACTACACTTCCCGATTTACATAGTTGGCTTCTTATTTTGCTTATCCATTCTCCCAACAAATCACTATCAAGTGATCGGCTCGTTATGCGTGAAGGAGAAGTCCGACTTTGTTGAAACGTTGGGTCCAAATCAGTTCACATAGTTGAAAAAGTGTAACGCTCGACTGGCGAAATCGGTTGAAAAACATTGGTACCGATGCGACCATGTAATCGGAACGGGACATTTTCTGTTGGCTCAATTTTGCGCGGCAGATTACATCAATCAGGCATATCAAGTGTACCCATTCATTTTCGGCAATCGCAAATTGCATCCATGCAAATATAGCATTATTATCTGGCATGAGCTGTGAAATCATTATCAGGTGAGCAAGAACGTTGAAGGAACGGGGGTTGGGGCTGGGGGTTTGTAGTGATGATATGTTCTATGAAGAGTTTCGAGAGAGCCAAAGTGATTGAGATTAATTATGTCAGTCTGAAATAAGAGTTTTGTGAAATGATATAATGCAAAGTTTAAAAAAAATTTAACATATATAGAAGTAATTACTATTTTAGGTGATTACAGTCACGGAAAATAAAAGACAGAGAACATATAGAAAGCTTAAGAAGCAATATCATGCAAATAAACAATCTTCAAGAGACTATGTATGCATACAATGGTAACAATAGATATAAACATATTTAAGAAACGACATATACCACATCTGTGAAACTAAGATTTGTATATATACGAGAATAATATATTTACATTCACTACGGGTCAAAGATATCACACTTGAATATGTTTGCTAAGAGTTTTACTCAATCCCATACGGGTAAGTAAGAGGCTCTATATATTTGATATAATATCTTTTGAATAAAATCTAAAAATCATTGACTGTTGAGGACAACCAGGAGAGTATTAAGAGAGCGCTCGCTAAATGAAACAACCTGTCCCTTTTAATCCGATAGATAAAGGGGTGACGTCTTAAAAAAGGGTCGTGCTAGTAAGAGCGTCACTTACTAGATGGCCACGCTCCACCTAGTTTTCGACGAATAACGAGAGGCATGATACAGTCATATTTATGGAACCATCCGAATCATGAGACTTAATTCGCCGAACGCTATTTGACTCCAGTCTAATGGGAAAGGTACATGTTAATGTTCTCGCTGGACTGTCGCTATTATAAACTATAACGAAAGGGACGGGCGAACCGCAAGAGTCTAGAAGGGAGAACGTGGAATGAGTATACGTCCGGTGAATAATACTTGAGAACATGAGATGATTTGTCGTGCCAGACCAATACAGATGATGACGCTGTACTCGCAATTATTCGTGAGAAGTTTTTTGGATACAATTAATATATGCATAGACATTGATCATCAAAGAATAACTGTGTTGGGTTTCAAAATATAAAACTCAGAAAATTACAAATGTTATTATTATTTATCTAGTTTGGATATTTTCTGTCTCTTCTCATACTGGTATTTGAGCGTTTGGCTATATTTAAACATATCATTTGAACGTATGAGGTTACATCTTGTAACAATGGTCAGATCCAATAAAAAAAGTTGTAAAAATGATATACATGCTTAAATTGGTCAGCTAAACTTATCATATCTCTTGCTATTATACCATCACCTCATTGTCCTTTCTTCACCTATATATAAAGCCCATCAGATGGAGAATACACTAAGAGCGTATGTTAAACAATAACATGTTTTTCCAAGGATATGATGTGATTGCAATCATAAGGAGAGGCGCCGAAATATTCTACGGTATTATCAAAGGCATATGGAAATGTGCTCCTACAATACCTAAATCCAAAACTTGAACATTACCAATACAGATATGTCACTTTAATCCGTCATTTCCTAGTGTACTACTAATCTCACACATCAGCACCGCTTTCGGCTGATTTTATTCAAATCTTCACCCGCTACCATATTTAGCACTCATGATCAAAAGGACGGAGCACTATGGCATGTTAGAGAGGCGAAGGGAAAGTTGGGTGATATAAATGTGCATAATTATGATATTTTTACGGCATGCCAATCCATTGGCCATTTATAGGTGCTGAAGCTTGAACATTCTTGTCTCTGTAATCATTCTAGTGGTCCGCTCTGATGATTGGGCGGGAAGGCAATTCCCTAATCTCCCGTAATAATCAACCATTTTATGCATGACTAGATGTCTTAAGTTATATAAAGTACAGTGACTAATGGGGTGATTATTAAACAGAAAAATAGAGATCTTTATTGTATATGACGACTACTCTATCAGTGCTGTGGTTTGCCTTGCTGTGTAGGAGTTCACTCAAAACTATATACTGACTAAGCCAACTGGTATGAGTGAATATCTTTATTAATCATACTCTGCATGAGGTGGCATAAAGTCGGTGCATATATTTCTAACGGCCCGTATCACTCAAGTCGACCACAACGCGGCGGTAGCCTCTTATCTGCACGTCGCGGAGGTGAGAATAGCGATATATCACGAATATGTCAATATTACTTATATACGCAGAGTTTCAACAGTTTGAATCACAGGTTTATGCTTTAAATACTCTACTACGAACTGGTTAATTCTATCCATCGGTTATTGTATTATGAGCCGAATCTATAGCATAGCTCAAATTAGACCTTCTTACTATAGCTGATGTTAATGTGGCTTGTGGGTTTTGAAGCATGAGAATGTATAACGGGGCCTGAGTTAATCATGCTAATTACCAACTAAACTCAGGAAGGTCACGTTCCCTTAGTTTGAGGTTACGATCATATGGTAAACATGAGGAAAAACACCAGCACAGATACCAATTTTTTGTCGGTTCTCGCAGTAGTGTTTGTGCATAAGTAGTAGTAGTGGCAATTTAGGACATCTCTGGGCCTGGTATATACGCGCACCGATTAGATTGTCTTGTCTATGCTCTGTGCATCTTTTTTTTATGTATTTTCTCCGTCTATAGGTGGAAACTAAATTGTCCGAATTATTTACTAATATTATATTTGGATTGTGGGTTCCGACCAATCGCAATTATTTTTTTTATTCGTCTCACATTATTGTATATTTGATAGTAAACTAATAATTTGGTCTAGAACTTTGGATAACTCTCATTTAGTTGAGAGATTCTCAGAGATATACGTGAGAGACATTAATATAGGAGGTGACTTGACACTCTTTCGAGATTGCCCGGTATATAGAGTGTAGGGTACATTATATTCACAATTCAGTAGCTATGCGCGATATAGATTGCAAGGGGTGTATATGATTAAAAAAATTGAGATCTTTTACTTGATGAATCAAGGATTTATTTGCGTCAACATCAATCATCTCTAGAGATAAAGGACAGATTATTCAATCTGATTTCTCTCTTTATCTGTCTCATCTAGCTTCATCTATGAATATTATTAATAGTATATTTACATCGCACACAATATTAATCTACCTGATAGATTTCCTTCTTGTCACCCCCCGCAATTCTTGTATCTAATTTTCGATTTAACGGAAGTTTGACACCTGGTGATTTTCTTGATGATTTCATGGGGGGTGTCGGATTGGTATCATCCTGTTCAGAAGATTCTCTATTTTAAGGTCTTATTTTATCAACAAAGCCCGCGGTACAGATTCATTTCGGTCTAGGCGCACCTTGCATGACGGTATGTTTATTCCCTAGTACATAGTTATTTTTAAGAGATTCTGATTCGCAGGGACAGGAAAGCATTAGTGTGCTGCCTAGCCATGGATCTACAAAAGTGTTCTATCTCTCTACGCACGGTGCTTTTGAGGTTATTATGTTAATAGGAACGCTTCATTTAACTATAATTTTAAATACACACAGCTCTTAGAACTATAGTAGGGTGATTGCTTGCTTGAACACCTAGAATTGTCATGACAAAACACGACTGACATAAAGAAAGAAGAGAATCATCTCAAAAGACAACACAGCCGAGCACACACCACACACACATAATAGTCGAATCTTAGAAATTAAGAATTTCATAATCACATTGAGAATAGGAATGAAATATGATAAACGACTTAATGAAGTTCTATAACAAAGCTTCAATTAAGAAGTAAGATAATATTGTAATTGAAAACCAGCCAAGAATATTCTGATAATACACGATTTGCTCATCGATCTTTATATGCTCCTATTTTATTCGTCTGCTCACTCGTCTGCAGTATAATTGGAACGACGTGTAGCTATTATAGGATTAATACATGGGTATATTGTGTATTTCAAAATAAGAGTGTTGGTGGTTTGTTATTGAGTTATAACAAAGAGGAAAAAGTATAGAGACAATCATATTGATGCATAAGGTTATTACGCTTAAATGACCAGCCGATAGTTAGGGTAGGCGCCAATTTTAGGTGAGGTAACATCGTAATAAAGTCTGCGAAGCCACCCTGGGTTAAAAGGTAGAGGCTCGTGGTTGCCGTGAAGATTACTTTTGTTGAGGGTGGTGGTAGAAGTAGTACTATATTAAAATAGCCTTGTTCGTCTAATAATGACATAGCGCGGTCCTGGAACTATAAATACATCCTTTTGAATTGCTTATATGCGCTGCAACAGTTTTGAAGATCATACTCAAAATAGCTAATGGTAACAGTTTGGTATTTTGTACATATTACACGATTGTTTACGTCCTCTTTAATATAGACCTAATAGACAGGCTCAGCATGGAATACCCTTTGTTGATTTATTTTCTAAAGATAACAATTTTAGCTCTGATATTCTCTATAGCAAGCGTCTTGGTAGAATCTTAAGCTATACACTTTTTCCATGTACCTTTTGAAAAATCTAAGAGGTTTCAGAATACCTTGTCTAATCATGTATTAAATTGATTGGATTCAAAGAATTATAAGACTTTGATTCCAGTTTACAGTTTTTAAAAAGATTAATGTATATCAGTATTTTAATAAATAAATAAGACACTCTGGGACGAACATTTATGCACTATTTTTTAAATAATTTGGTATAAATATAATGTATTTTTATATAAAATTTATTACTAATTCATTTATTTAGAGAGAAAATTTAACTAATTAAATGCGAGTGTATATATTAATATTTACCTCCTTAACATCGTTAAATTTATTATGGTTTTTTGGTTATGGTATTTCTTGTCTTTCGGGCCTGGGGGGGTACTAATAACGATGGTGATTAGGTTAAAGTCAATGTATCTGTCTACATGCTCTACCGATATGATTAGCAGATACTATCCGGAACTACTAGCTATCAGAAACAGAATCATTGACATTATTTAAGAAAAAATTACTAACTTCTCTAAGAAATTTTTAATTTTAACTCTGGTTAATGAATTAGAACAAGTTCTATCATAAAGTGTTTTTTTTTTTGATAAACTAATTTTTAAGTAAAATTATACTATCTAGAATCTGCTGTTAGTATAAATCATTGAGGAATATATCTATCATCTATTTTTTATCATATCGTATTCAATTACATCAATTTATTACCAGTTTGACATTTTCTAATTGGTTCCTGATACTTTAGTCTGTTCACGAGTACCTTATTATGGCGAAATGACGTGATAATATAAAGTATTTAGACTTAAGGAGTACAACTCCGCTGGAGCATATGATTGTGATCGTTATGTAATAACACTCCCACTTTTCCTACATGCAATTAGGTATTTTAAAATCTATTTTTTATACATATTTCGTACCCTCGGGGGGGAGGGTTATTTATGATATCTAGTCTAGATAATTATGAATGTTATTGACTAAGTAATTATATAGGTTATTTATATATAAGGTTACTTTTTATCTCTACAAATTATAACTCATCGAGAGTTCTATATTCCAGTTGTAATGTTTTATTCTCGCTCATCTTTTAAGTCTCTATACCTCTATTTACGTCTGCCGGGGGTGACAATAAAACTTTGCTGGCCAACTGTCTAAGGCAAAATGCTGTTATATATCAGACGCGTTGTAGAGTGACGATAATATTTAGCGATATTCTAGTCGCTCTCATTAATATCTATATCTCCTATGGTTAGGGTGCACATATATATGACTGGGCGGCTTCTTTTTATTATATATGCTGTTCTTAAACGTTGGGCAATTTATGACATAGGTGATGGAGGAGGTGTGCCGTACCTTCTGAGCGAAACAGATTCCAGAAATGTAGAATACGAAATGAAGAGTGCCGTCGTCAATGGATATCCCAAGAATATTCTACTGTTTTTCAGCAATTAATTTGCTCGCTTTGTCAATTCAAGTAGTCTTATGAATTTATATTGGCAAGCCGACAACTTCGATCATAGTGATAAAAGTACTCGATAACACAGACGTGGAATAACGAATATATCTTATTTGAGAAATGGAATATGTGTTGTGGTTTCTGTTTCTCAAGATATTAAATCGTGGTGTATATAAAATGTGACAAATCTATGCTCACAAGTAATGGAGATAGATAAAAGGCGATGGTGGCGAGCGCGATAATGTGATAGGTCAGGACGCGCAACTCCACGATGTTTTCATGGCGGACACTTTTGTCAATTTGATTGTCTTTTTTTCTCAAGTATTGTGGTTTTCATCTATACGGTTTACTGGGAGACAAAAAGTAAGTCCGACATTTTATTATCTCAAGTTAATTTTATTATATAGGAAATAATTAAAGAGACAAAAAACAACATACACATCTACATATACACACAGACATACAGAGAGAGAAACATATATACACACACAAAGAAACACAATCGACACACACACACATACAGACATTTTATTATGAATTGATAGGATTGCTTGAATTTATGTGGCGATATTGTAAAATCCATACAAGTTAGACATGCTGGACAACTAAACCTGGACACACCAGTGTAGGTCGACCAGCAAAACATCTATTGACATTTACTGAGGAAAGTAAATCCGATGTTAAGCTGAAATAAATCCAAAAGAGATACAAGAAGAGTAGAAACACACACACAAATATATATATATATATATATATATATATATATATATATATATATATATATGAAAGGTAAAAATGGATATTGAATCCGACAATATGTAAGAAAGTTTTATAGAAAAAACAACAAGATGTTAAAAGTTTTTGCTAACAGAAATCTGTTTCGACATTATGAATATGTCTTTATCAAAGCAAAACTGCAAGCGGAAAAACGAAATGAATATATCATCAATTACGAGGCACAGAACGCTCTCGATCAGTACCGGAATTTTTTTTTGAAATTTTAAAAATACGTATTTATTGTTAAAAATAAAATAAATTTTATTTTTAAAAATTATAAGCATGTTTATCATAAAAAGCTCAAAAGAGTTTGCAGTAAAAAATGTATATGAATATCAAAAAGTTCAGGAAAATGTTCCGGTTACAAATGAAAGTTTTAAAATGTAACAAGTCCAGCAACATGAATCTGCAATGATGATAAATTCGCAACATTAGTCTTTTAAACAGGTGTTTTTATTTTTTGGGTGGTTTGCTAATAAAGTCATTAGCTGAATTTTATAACTTTTTTTAATTACTTTTCTATTTGGGTTGTCTTGATAAAGTTCATCAGATGTTCATTTGATATATCAGGTGTGTGTGTGTTTGTAATTTGTTTTTTGTTCTGAAGACATTCTATGTTTTTCTACTCAAATTTATACTTTTTGGGTGTGTGTATGTGTGTGCCTACGTATATGTGCCTATGTTTACTTTTTGTGTGTGCGTGTGTGCTCATGTATATGGTTGTATTCGGTGTGCATATGTGTACATATATATACATACGAGTTGCATTTTGAATTAAGAATTAAATTTAAGCCTATTCATAACTATCTTTCTATCTATTTATCTATCTATCTATCTATCTTACTTTTTTTATAACTATCTATCTATCTATCTATCTATCCATTTCAGTCTGTTCATATTTATATATATATAAATATATATATATGTATAAGTAAAGTCGTCAGGGCGGACTAAAGTCGGAATCAACCAATCAGTGAGGGAATCTTCCACTTTTTCACTAGCGCTAGACCAATGAGTACTATTTAGCGTATGGTGTGGAGTGTCACACCTACCATCAGCTCCTTAAATTACAGATCCCTGTGCTACTCATACGCTGAGTTGGCGAGTAACGGTTTAGATTGCGATTTCTAGCCGAATGCTCTACCGACTGAGCTACTGTAAAATATTAAGATGTGGAAATGTGGAATTTGGATGACGTGTGAAAGACTGGCCTGCTGGCTTCTGATTGGTCGAAAAGTGCCAACAGGGCGAATAATAAAAGGGAGATAGTAAGAAGTTCGAAGTTTTTGAAGTGGGCCGCGGGAAGGGGGAGTCTGGCTGACGTCTTCGAATGGGACGGATCGTAATGGCGGTATATATATATATATATATATATATATATTGATGTTTCTTTATAATTCGTATCTATAAACAATTCGTCGACAGGCAAATCTTTCTGCGAATTTATCTCGAAGAATGGTATTGAATCAGAGTTCAAAATTTTCACGGAATTGACGCAAATGACCGAGGATTGGCAGTAAGTATACAGCCATAAATTCCCACTTTAGTTCAAGTAAAGACTAGACAAAAGAAAAATGCTGGACTCATAGGGGACCTTTTTACGATTGAAATAGAGGGATTCACTTCTTTTTCTGCCTAAAAAAACGTCATCTATATATTAAAACACGAGTTCCTAAATTGTCCGACGGTTATCACATTGCAACACCCCTGTTTAAAAATAACATCGTCCAAACCGTCTAAAATGAAATACAAATATAAAAATCCTGATTATCTGGTTATGCTTATCCACCGAATTCTTATTTCTTATAAATGTCGTCACATCAGTTAATAATGGACCATTCCATTTTTATTATAAAGAAAGAAAGGGAAGAAAAAAGAAATGCTACACAGAAAAATATAATACGTAAGAAAGAAAGATGGGAGGGGGAAAATAGAAAGAGGGACGAGACTGCGGAAATGATAACGCTAATCTGTTTAAGTCGAACATTATGAAAAAATGAAAAGAATGAGAG
The DNA here is from genome assembly GCA_023376005.1 of Doryteuthis pealeii. NCBI lineage: Eukaryota > Metazoa > Mollusca > Cephalopoda > Myopsida > Loliginidae > Doryteuthis > Doryteuthis pealeii. The sequence continues at coordinate 88,223,792 of CM042154.1, read as the reverse complement.
AGAGTTAAAACAAGATTATAATACTTTTTACATATTGAACTATTTTGAAATAGCTCTTAAGTAAACATATGAAAAGTTGCAATAATTAAATCATCATACTTTGGTATATCCACAGGTCCTGCTAGTTAATTACTAATGGTTTTATAATGGATTGACTATTAATGGTTTAATAATGGATCAACGGTTAGTTAACTGTGTGACTACCTGTTTTTTTTTTATCAGAATATTTTATACGAATACTTACACGAAATAACGCCCACAGACTTCAAGCTGATTTGAAACTCTCAACTCGGCTTCTTTTTTAAAATTTTATTTCCAACGTCACTATCTATTGATTAGTTCCGCAATCTGCTGGACTTAGCGTCCGTGACCAAAGACAAAGAAACTAGCCATTTCGGCCACGGCTGAGAACGAAATCCACTATATCGAGCTGTCTGCGTTGATTAGAAAATGGAAAAGGCCATTGTGAGGAAGAAAAGGCGATGGATGTTATATTGGCAGGGCAAGCTGACGATAATGGAAGTTTAATGAAGTGGACAGTGGTCACTTAGAATTTGGGTTCTGCTTATGTATCCAGACAGCTGACCAATGAATCAGAAGCTGGTAACTTCTTTCTATTTCTTGCTTGGGCCGACCCATTCCCTCTCTCTTTTTTTTTCTTGCCTTCCCACCTTTCAGAAGTTAAGCACTTTTTAATTCCAGACTTTCTTACCTAAAGTTCTATGGGGTGGTTCTTTCAATTTTCACTACCGTGATTCTGCCTTTGTTAAACACGGGAGAGGAGCGATGCCATCTTTGCTTGGGTTTAATGTCTTTATGTTTCTTAATGAAGCTTACCAAGTCTTAATCAGTATCTCTAACTTTGTTCAGTGGCAATTATATTCTCTATTAGTGGAGTATCACGCATACGCACACAAACACATTGTAGGATGTTTGAATTGAGAAAGACTCTCACTGCAACTGTGATTTCACCTCGTGCGACTTTTGTTCGCCTGAAGAGCAAGGTGCAAATATGGTCGGTCGTCGGAGTGACGTTAATAGCGTTCGATTTGTCAAGTCGAATTCGTGTGAGTGACACGGATAAAGACATGAACCCCGGTTCAATTAACCTAGGAGATACGGTTCAAGTAAGCAGTGTTTTGTGATTGTAAAATAAATCAGATACAGCAAGGTTCTTGTGGAAATAAGAAGTGCGCAATGCATGGTACAGTTAATTATAATAAGACTTTTGTGTATGTATATATATATATATATATATATATATATATATATATATATATATATGATGTGACAAACAATGTGTTTGAAATGGCGAAGGCCGACAATTTTGGGGAGATTATGTACTTAGGTATGACTTTAATTAAGCACATAATCTCCCAAATATATATATATATATATATATATATATATATATATATATATATATATGTTTAAAACTCGGTAGAACAATTTAGCTACTTAGGCAGTAACATCTCCTCCACAGAAAACGACGTTAATGGACGTATAGGAAAGGCATAGACCGCTATAAATAAATTATCGGTCATATGAAAATCCAATCTCACAGACAAGTTAAAGAGACAGTTCTTCTAGGCCGTTGCCGTGTCAGTACTGCTGTATGGCTGCCGCATATGAACCCAAACCATCCGAGTAAGACGGACAAGACACGCGGGACACTGCTGGAGAAGCAAGGACGAACTCATATGTAAGGCAGCACATGGGCACGCCAGTGTGGGGCGACCAGCAAAGACGTACATTGATCAGGTCTGTGCGGATACAGGATGCTGCACAGAGGACCTCCTGAGAATCAAGAACGATAGGGACGGATGGAGAGAGATTGTCATGGATATCCGTGCTAACAGCGCGACATGATGATGATATATATATATATATATATATATATATATATATACCAACCCCTCCACACGAGCAGGATGCTACACAAGGTCAATTTCTTAAGCGGAGTTCCTTCTCCTAGACTGGTTACCTAGCCCTGGTCAAAGAGCTTGCCCTGCTACCTACCCATAGTTGGAGGGAGGATTGGATTCATACCTTTCCCAAGAATATTAGCACTATTTGAAATACAAATAGCTTCGTTCAGGAATTGAACTCTACAGGACTCTTCTGTGTATTCTAACTGATCTTAACAATGCTGTTTGTATCGTGTCGATTTTTTCTCTAATTTAAAATTCCTCCACCCTCCTTTCCAAACACTTGGGAACTGTTCCAAAGGCCCTAATTACAATTGGTACGATCTTTACCTTCATATTCCACAGCCTTTTCCCCTCGCTGGCAAGGCGCGGGTATTTATTTAGTTATTCCTTTTCTTTCACCTCCACCCTGTGACCCATAGGAACGGCAAAATCCAAGAGATAAGATATTATTATTATTATTATTATTACTAGCAAATATATGCACCCTCCGGGTGCAAGTATTTAAGTTTTAATGTAATGAAATATCGCATTGAATTAGAAAGGCTAATGAAACTAAATAAGAATGCAGATAAAAAAGATTTGAAACAGAGAGGATATAATCGAAAAATAGAACAACTGAAACTTACTCTTCTATCACTCTCGTCTTTCATTGTTATTTTTTCTGATTTAACTATTTAGTTAAAAGAGGAAGTAAAGAATAAAATGACAGTTATCTTTTCTTGTTAATGGATTTCATTTAAGATTCATTGAAGAGATTTTTGCTTATATTCATTAAAATAAACCAAACAATTAGAAATCAATAATACTAAGCATATTTTATTAAATTCGATTTTTAATATTAATATGCAAATTAGCCTTCCCGTTCACATTGTAAACCGCTATTTTGTTGTATATATCAATATAATTGCATGTTGTTAGTAATGTAGACATAGTTAACAGTATAATGATGTAAGACAATTTTATTAATAATTGAGATTTAAAAAAATAAAATCATGGAAATTTGATGTCAATAACTAAGAGAATTGTGTCTTGAGTAGGAATATAGTTTCGGTTACAGACAGAAAAACACACAATCTCCATTATAATAAGATTATTATTATTATTATTACTAGCAAAATAGAAATAAATATCCTCCGGGTGGTGTAAAAATTATTTTTTGAAAAATACTGCCTAAGAGGGGTGGAAGTTACAAATGAAATATTAGAGGGTTTGTATCATAAGTAAGTAAAATCATCAAATTTATTAAATGAGTAAAAAATAAAACAATTAGAAATGAAAACTTAGTTCTGTTCCCCTCAAATGCAATATTGTGTACATCTTTTATTCATTAACTAAATAATTATTCTGAATATTTTACCCATACATTTTACACAAAATCGTAGGTATTTATTTATTTGTAATTATTTTAATTAACCTCTTGTTACTGGAAAAAGAGCGAGAGTAAAAATAATAATTAAAAAAATAGTTACAGAGTTGTTCTTTATTCTATGTATTGACGACCTTCGGCATTGGGGCGTAAGCCGTGACGTTATTTCGGTTACAGATAAAGGGAAATCGAATCTCTATTATTATTACTACTAACAACAGAAAACACCCTCCGGGCATCGTAAAAGTTAATTTTTGAAAGACATTGCCTGAGAGGGTGGGAGTTAAAAATTCAATGTCAGAGGGTTTGTACAAATCCTCGTATTTATTAAAGGAGTAAAAAATAAATAAATAAAACAATTTGAAATGAAAACTGAGCCCCGTCCCTCTCAAATCAAATGTTGCGTGCATGTAATAATCAAACAATTATTTTGAATATTTTACACATCAATTTTCCACAAAATCGTAGGTATTTATTTATTTGTAAACTTTTAGTTAACTTCTTGTTATAGTTAAAAAAAAAAAAAAAAAGAATGAGAGTAAAAAACAATTTTAAAAATTGCTTACTCAAATTTTGAGTGTATATAGCATAAGAATATTGTGACGTAAGCTTTGACGTAGAGCTATGACGTAGTTTTTGTTACAGACAGAAATACAGACAATCTCCATTATTAATAAGATAATTATAATTACTGTGTTTTTTTCTCATCAGCACTGGCTAGTGGCTTTCACTAGCGGTCAAGTGATAGCAAATCTCAACACAGTTATAATTTGGACAATTTTAATCCCCTTCTCCACGTATCCTCACTTTCCTGGCTCTTTGGTATTGTTCCGAGGGCTTCGTATATTTTTGCCATCTCCGTTACTTTCATGATCGTCAGCTTTTTCAGCCTCTTGACCAAGTTTTTTCAGATTTTCACTGTTGTTTATTTTCTATTGTTGATCAGCTGAAACGGCGCGGCGGTCAACGACCTGACAAGTTATTTTCTTTATGTCAACTAAAACAATGAATTGCGACTGCTTTTGTAATTCTCAGTCGGTTTATTATTTAGATTATTCGAACTGTTTTACTCATTTCTATTGTTATACATTCAATGTTTCGACCGAACTGCCCCCCGGTCTTCTACTTATGTTTCTTGAGGAACTCGGGAACCTTCTTGAACTCTGGAATCTTCACGAATTTGGTAAACTTTTTATCGAACTCGGAAGCCTTCATTTCGTAAACGTTCGAAGTTCTGTGTAGGCTGCTGAAGAAGGATTTACCTCGACATTTTGTGTAATAAATAAGATTAAAAACATTCATTTTGTTTAGACTCTTGATTTTTTTCATCCTTCTAAAACAACCGAAAGTTTTCCCCAATATATATATGAATAATACAGGTATATATATATATATATATATATATATATATATATATATATATATATATATATATAAGGGTGTTATAGTTTGCTTGAGGCATTGTATGTATGTGTTTAAAATAGAAATTAGAAGGCAATTGAGAATGCAATGGAACATATGATGTTTATTTACCTGTTTCCTGTTTCAGGTAAATAAACATCATTTTCATCATCTATTCCATTGCATTGTCAATTGCCTTCTAATTTCTATTTTATATATATATATATATATATATATATATATATATATAATATATATATGTGTGTGTGTGTGTAATATAGACAAATATATATATTCATCAGATATACCGACAAAAAAGCATACGTGGACTCCATAACACACACGCACGCATATATATGTATATAAATATTCTAATATACATATGTATATATATATGATTAATAGAGTGTTTAATATCAGAGATAGAGATATTATATATATATATAATAATAATAGCTATATCACTGATATTAAACACTCTCCTAATAATACCGTAAAAACTTTGCTACACCATAATAGTCCAAATAAGCTAACGATAACCATATACTGCAAGATATAGATATATACACACACACACACAGAGGTATATATATATATATATATATATATATATATATATATATATATATATATATATACGTGTGTGTACGTGCATGTGTACGAATGTGAATATGTATCAATGATTTATGCGAAAAGAATAAGTCCAAAATTAAAAGTTTACAAAATATTAAAAAACGAAAACCGAAAGAATGTCAACTAGTATTTCTTCTGGGAGCACCAGGAAAAACAAAAAAACAACAACAATAAAAACGCAAATAAAAAAAACACAACAAAAACAATAAGAATATAACAATACATAAATAATGGTATCATTATTCTCTCCATAGAGTTTCCCTAACAATTGTTTATGTGTGTATGCATTTTTGTGTATTGTTATTTCTTAGCATAAAAAACAAAATGTCATCGTTGGAGAATGGACAGTGACTGTTGATGTGCCAACCTTCCTGGCGCGTCATTCTACACAAACTTTTCTTTATTTCATATAAGAATAGCCTGTCTGTCGGGTCCCCGCTTGTACACTATGAATTTTTAATAACCGTTCATATAACTAACTCACAATTTTTTCCCCTGTCATCAGGGATAGATGTCTCTTGCAAAGTTATTTTGCACAGAAAAGGGCAAAGACTTCTTTCTTCTGTCAAAATTATTTTTGCTTCTTTTATTCTGCATATTATTTTAATAAAAACCAGAGAAAAAAATTCTAAAAATATACCTGAAAGAGATAATATAGTTTTAGGTATACATTACATGAAGAAAATGTTTAGGTTTTGCCATGTTAAAATATTGAAAATAGAAATTATGACAGTGAATCTTTATATACGACAGAAGTTCGAAAGTTAAGATTTTGGTACAAAGGCAGAATAGAGCGCAAGAGATAATATCATTAGTATCGCATTTTACGTATAAATAGCATTAGATTACGGTAACTCCCGAATTAGTTTAATCCTACCACAAACACTAACTCTATCCTTGCTTTAAGCCTCTCAAAGATTTCAGGAATTTCGTTAAAATATAATGTAATGCTTTTTATACGAAATCTGATTATAGTATCTCTTGCGCGCTATTCTGCATCAGTACCAATATCTTTATATATCGTTATAACAAGTCCGCTGACCTGTTTTGGTGGTGGGGAAGATATCCATGTAGCGTGTCTTAAGCAGTAATAGCCCGGCAGATCACATCCCTCTCTCAGTATACGACTAGTTTTGAATTCAGAGTTTTCATTCCTCTAAGGCTGGTTCCGATATCAAGGCTGATAGCAGACATAAAAAGAAAAGAAACTGTAAAACTTTACACCATATAAAAAAAGAGTTGCCGAGGTGCTTTGACCAGGGGATAACTCGCTGGTATAAATCTTTGAAGACACAGCAACACCATTGGTTAGGACGTAAAAGGCATAAAAAGATATGTTACTATACAACTTCAACAAAATCAAAAGATGAGTTGCACGGGTGCTCCGCCCAATAGAAATCTTACCGGAATAAATATTTGAATACTATAAAAAACGCAATAACACAAAGAATGCAATTGTAAAACATAACACCATAGCAAAAGAAAAAATCCAGGGGTGCTTCGAACAACGAAGACTCGCAGTAATGAATGTGTTGAACGCCATAAATCCACAGTAACACCGCTGGATAGGACGTAGCGGGCATGAAATAAAACTGTAAATTTCCCACCACATAAAAAGATCCAGGGGTTCTTCGACTAACGGAAAACTCACTGGAATAAATATATTGAACGTCATAAAAAATGCAGTAACACAACTGGATAGTACGTAGAGGTCATAAAAAATGCAACTGTACAACTTCACACCATATCAAAACAAGAATTCCAGAGGTGCTTCGAACAACAGAAAATTCGCTGGAATAAATATGTTGAATGCCATAAAATGTGCACTAACATCAGTGGATAGAAGTAATTGTTCAGCTACAAAAAATCATATTCGCTCCTATTCATGATCATTTGGTGATACATTTTTACTAGCAATGGACAAGAACCTGGGAACAGTAGTGATAAAGGGGTGCTCCATATTCCCCAGACCTTCAGAACTGGAACCTCACCATCAGATAAATTCTTACGACATACCCAGTGCATGAAGATTTTCAGCCATCGCCTTCTAACACCCATATGATAAAAAGAGTTGGGGCTTGCCATAAGGGCAAGTATTGGGACAATCGTATAGGTTCTAGGGCTTGACATGACTAAACGATTGATCGGAGGGGGCCTGTTCAACCCATCTAGCCTACAGTTGATTAGGCATTGTAAAACGTTCTTTGTAGAACGGGGTCGTATATTGGTTATTACGCGATCACGTCAACACTCCAATCCTGCTACACGTTAAATAAATAAAAATTAATGTACCTTTTCAGCACTTGGGTGATCATGGTCCTCCAGAGCCTCCTTTCGTAGAAACCTGTTTATTACCATTTTTGGAAGATGTGACATTAAATTCCACATATACTAAAAATCCACACCAGTCGATTTCAAAATTGCTATCCGGTTTCGTTGTCAAGAGAATGTAGTTTGCATAACTCATCTCTGATTGGCTCGGATTGCAAACGTGATCGGATCGAGGCACTCTTCATTTCGTTCTCTTCGTTTGGTTGTCAGAGGTACGGAATGTGACTCTTCATTCACATTGCTATTGCCACCGCTGAAACCTGATAAGGGCCAGTCAAGATAACACAGGTAGAATTTATGAAAGGAATAGGTTAAATCTAACTTAACGGACCTAAATTCCACCATCGTATGTCACCCCGCCGAAAGAAAAAAAATAACAAAAAATCAGGGAATTGACCGAATTTAATTAAATATAATATATATATATATATATATATATATATATATATATATATATTCATTCGTCACGTTAGCTATTATCATCTTTTTGCGCATTGGCCAATATGGCGGCGACTAAGGTTCGGATGTTCGGTAAATTTAATGTGACGCTTTTAAAAGAGGATATTTCCTCATATTTCTAAGAATAAGATATATATCATTATATGAAAAATACTTGTACATTTTGTTCAGAAGAAAATTAACTTCAATATATTTTTTTTTTAAATTGATAGCAGTAGTTCCAATAGTCCATTTGGATAAATCGAACTTAACCTAAATTCCACCATCGTATATCACCCCGCCGAAAAGAAAAAAAAACCAAAATTCAGGGAATTAACCTAATTTAATGAAATTTTCAGTGTTTATATATTTAGGAATAAAAAATATAATGCACCAGTTATTTTATTTAAAAACTTTTACATTTTTTGAGGTCAATTAACTTTGAACCACGTATCTTTGAGGCGTAACACAGATTTTCAAAAGTAGGTGATTCAAAGTTAACTACGCTGCAAAAATCAACAATTACTGAAAACAAAAAGTCTGCGAGCCTCTATTTTTGGTGTGTTGGGCTTATTTTTTGTTGATCTTCAAAAGTGAGGAAGAAAAAATCTATTTAATTAAGACGCCGACATTAGTCAACAATTTTAAATAGATCTTTTCTTCCTCACATGTGAAGATCAACAAAAAGAACCCCAACACACCAAAAACAGAGCTTCGCAGACTTTTTGTTTTCAGTAATAATTTATTTTATTTTTTCCTTAAACCAACGAAAGCCCTAATGAAGGTATATCCAAAAGAACCGAAACACTACAGCATAGGCGTAATAAACATCAATCGTTTATGAAACCGGTGTTTTTTCAATTTTTACAATATTATATAATATATATATATATATATATATATATATATATATATATATGTGTGTGTGTGTGTGTGTCTGTCTGTCTGTGTGTGTGTGTGTATGTCTTCCCTAGTGGAAAAATTATAGGATTGCATCATAGTGGAAAGTGTAAAAAACCAATAGTATGATGTTTCCACTTCATTCATCAAACTGTTAATAAAGATGTTTGATAAAAACAACGTCATTGCCAAGTGAAAAATCGACGTGAATGACCAGTGAAAATCTTCTGAACGGGAAAATAAAAGTCATCAAAAATCACCATTCAACTGTAAAAGACTTAGACAAATTGGGGAATATTGTGTGCGAATAATACTAAAACATCTTGAATATGAAAGAAAAAGAAATCAATGATCTCTTCTATCAATAAGAAGTTTTGAGCCAAAGAGCGTTTCACAGGAAGATGAGGATTTTTAATCAGAAGGTTTGATGGAAGCTACTTGAATTTGTGAATATAATTTCCCATGGTTATATGGCATCGAAAATTCATCTCCTTAGAATCGGTCTAAATTCATCCAAAGGAGGACCATTAATAGGAACTACAATTCGTAATGACGATAACGGTTGTACGAACACGAGTATTTTGTTAAATTTGGACTTTCTCCACCAGACAAGAGGAAATACATAAAAAAGATTCAAGAGAAAACTCTAACTGCATCAGCGTGGATATGGCACTCCTATATTGTGACATCAAACCGACAAAGTCTGGTGTTATCGTGAGATACTGCTGGGGCGCTCTGAGTTAGTGGTAATGATGATTCGGCCCCGAAACCATGCCTGAACCCAGAGTCATCATCTGATGAAGGCTTTGTTTGCTGCAATGCTACTGTGTAAATAGCAGTCATTGTATGAAAATTATTATAACATAGATATCTGAAATATCACCCGGAAATAACTACCGCCCTGTCGACTGGGGCGTTAGAATGCACCGACTGCACCTCTGCAGAGGGGTAAGATTCTCCCACCAGTTGGCTGTGGGTGGCGACCCGTGATGGAACCCAGGTGGTTGAGCAGTCCATGACATGCAGTATTCCATTTTGGTCCTTACTTGAACTAGACGGGTGATCGGAGATGCCCTCTCCGATCAATTGGCTGATCGGGTCAAGCCCTAGTATCTATATGATTGCCCCAGCCCTGTTGCTTTTATGGCAAGCCCTCTTTTTATCATATGGGTACGAGAAGGCGGTGGCTGAAGTTGTTTGTGTCCTGGAAATGACGTTAAACACTATCTGATGGTAATGTTCTAGTTTTGGAGGTTTAGGGAATGTGGAGCATCCCTTCCTAACCATTGCTCTCTGGTCCACTCTAACCTGGAGTGGTAGTACCTTTTAGGCTCCCATCTATGGGTTAAATAGAAAACATGAGTTTATAAACAAAATTGATTATCCATTAAGAATGAATTCATTTCACAACTTATCGGCATTAAATGACCCACTGAGGTTGATAAAAACCAAACAAAACCGGAAATAAATATAATAAAAATTAATTTTCTAAAATTGAGAAGTCACATATAGTTGACATGTATGCATATGTGGAAATATGAATATCATCATCGTCATCATCTGGTCGTGCAGACAACACGGATTCCCATGACTCTCTCTTTCCCTCTTTCTCCACCCGTCCCTTTTGGTTATCGCATCGGAAAGTCCTTCGTACGGCATTCAAAATCCGCAATTAAGCTTGTTGATGTAGGTTTTTGCTGTTCAGCCCGCACTGGGGAGTCCATGTGTAAGTGTCCACAGAAGAACGTCACATATGAGTCCTTCCTTGCTTCTTCAGCAGTCAAGTATGTCTTGTTCGTCTTACTTGGATGGGATTTGAAAAGTTAGAAATTAATCTCTTATCAATATTTATTTATTGATTAATAACAATCTTTTTTCTTTATATTTGTTTTATTATTTTTATTCTTATTATATTCTTATTTCTAAGATGTTTATTTTCATTATGCTTCTTGTTTGTATTTTTCTTTTCCTTTTTCTTTGCTTTTTAATGATTTATCTCATATTATATTTTTTACTTTCAAATCATTTTAAAATTATTTTTAGTATATCATTGACTTATACCCTTCTGATATTTTATCTATCATTTAAGTTTTGTAATGGAAATTGAGACGTAAAACGTTTTGAACCCCAAAATAAATTGTAAATTTTATTAAACTTTAGTCTTTGCTGATCTCTATCAAGTTTTTCTTTTTAATTAAAGGACGTGTGCTCGGTAAATGTACATACAAACATACGTACATAAAACATACTGACAATATTTCTGGTATATTTATATTCAACTAGAAGCGGCTACCCGGTGTCGAATGGGTAGAGGTGGGGATAACTGGTGTATTGATGTTTTTACTTTACAAATTCTCGACATTTTTAAGTAGAATTTCAATGCTATTTCTTTGTACATTTTCACTTTTAAATATCTTTTTTGGCACAAAAGAACAAAAACTAGTGATATTTAATGTGTATGAATATTTAGTTTTTCGTTAATTGCTTCATTTCCGTAGTTTCATTCAGATAGACATACATACATATATACATACATACATACAAGCTGTTCTTTATATACGTATATATAGATTATGACCCGAAAATTAAACAAAATCTCTTAATATTGAAAATTCAAGAAATGGCGATAAACTTTTCCGAGACCCATGTATTTCTTCTTGTACCATATTTTGCAAATATAAAGATGTCTTTTTTTCCATTATGACTCATAAATAACTAACGTAAATTTGTCCATGTAAAAATATGGGTCTAACCTTACCTGCCCCTTCAATTAGGGGGTGAACGATTTTGTTGTTCATATCAAAGTTTATCTGTATTTCCATTAGACACGGACATATTTTGACATCTGATGACATCAAGTGACCTCAATTAACAGTAAAGGTCAACTTCGTGCAATCTATGCTTAACTCTTAGGTCAGTGCAATATACATATAATAAAAAACGTCTCAGGGGTTTTACCTTCGGCCATAATTCCCAAACAGTTGCAAACGACAAAGTGCATAGGACCATATCTAAAAGTATTGCAGGCCTCTATCTCTAATTGGCATTAACTATAAAGTGTCTATTTCCATTATCGCCTAGGTCAGTCCTCTTTATAGCTGGTTCAGCGGAACTGTGCCGGTCCGTGGAGTACAGCTGCTGGTCCGCAAGTGACATCCATAATCTTTTTAAATTTGTATAGTTTTCAAGTACTGCAACTGTACATATAAACGAAAATTGGAAGCGCGTGGTGTAATGGTTAAAGTCATGGGAAATGGACTCGTCGCCCCGAGTTCAAATCCTGGATGTGATAATTGCATTTCACTTAACGCTAATACCCTTGGAAAAGGTATGAATCCTACTCTCCCGCTCGCTATGGGTAAATAGTAGGGCAGACTGGACTCTTTAACCTTGGTTAGGTAACCAGTCTAGAAGGAAAACTCTGAATTCAAACCCGTTGAACTCCGCTTAAGAAATTGACCTTGTGTCACATCCTGCTCGTGCGAAGGGGTTGGTAAATATATATAAACGAAAATTGAAAAAATATTTCTAAAAATATTAACTGGCTGAAACCACTCTCAATATGTTTCTCCCATTACCATCAACTTATCTATGCGAGGCTGCAATTTCAACTGAGTATGATAACAAAAAGTACAGGAACTATTTGGATATTGAGGAACCATTTCGTGTGGCACTCTCTTCTATCGAGGCATGGTATGAAAATTCGGGGGTAGGTTTTTCGTCGGGTGCCCATGGATTTATAAATTGAATTGCGGTGTGATTAATTTTGTTTTTGTAATATGATATTTTATTATATTAAAACTTAAATATATATATAGTATAAGTAAAAGTAAAGTCATCGGAGTGGCCTAAAGTCGGTATCAACCAAATAGCGAGGAAGCCAAATCCCCTTTTCACTAGCACTGGACAAAAGAGATCATTTTGGCGTCACCTACCATCAGCTTCTTACTTTACACCACAAATCCCTGTGCTGCTCATCCACTGAGTTGGCAAGGGCCGGTATCGAACCCGGAACCTTGTGGTTCCTAGTCGGACGCTCTACTGACTGAACTAATATATACATACCCAAATTCAAATTGTAGACGATGCTTTTTGTATTTCCCATATCCTTGGGAAAGGTATGAATACAACTATCCCACCAGTTATGGGTAAATAGTAGGGTAGACTGAGCCTTTAACATTGGTTCGAAAATAAAACTGTGAATTCAAACCTCTTAAACTCAGCAATTGACCTTGTGTCACATCCTACTCGTGCGGAGGGGTTATATATATATAGAGAGAGTGAGAGAGAGAGGGAGAGAGATGAGAGAGAGGGAGAGAGAGAGAGAGAGAGAGAGAGAGAGAGAGAGAGAGAGAGAGGGAGAGAGAGAGAGAGGAGAGAGAGAGAGGGAGAGAGAAAGAAAGGGAGAGAGAAAAATCCACAGACACGTGTTTCGACTTATCAAGTCTCTTCAGTGTGGCTAGACATTTGTAAGCTACCTACAGCCGGAATTGAAATCCTTAACCATTAGGATGTCACCACTTACAGAATGCGAAGGGGATTTTAACTGTTTCAATACACATATTGCTTTGTATGTAAAGGCCGTCATAGAGTGCTCCATCCCTTGTATAAGAGAGCGTTGCGTTTACGCTTGAGTTGGCAGCCGTCAGTGAAATACTCCCCCAGAGTGCTCAACCCCGGGGATGGGGAGCATATATATATATATATATATATATATATATACTGTTGTGTGAGATGGTCACTATTTCAGCTTTTGCTGGAATGGTGTACCAAAGGCAGTATTAAGTGCTCAATATAAAATAGAGCTGTTATATAATATAATAAGATAAATATATGTTTTACATATCTATTTATTGGGTGACAAAGGAACATTCACAACCATATTGGTTTCATGCGATACATTCATCAGGTGAAGATGTTTCAAATGTGAGGAAAATCGAAAAAATTTCAAAAATGTAAAACATATATATTTATCTTATTATATATAATATATATATATATTATATATATATATATATATATATATATAGCCTGGCCACACACAAGGAGACACACAAACACACGCAGTTATTTGTGTGAAGTGGACTACACAGTATACACGTATGCCATGTGCTGTCTGAAACAAGTTTGGAAAGCAGCACCCTACAAAAAGCAGCTGTACGACCACTTACCTTCTATCACACAGAAGCAAGGAAAAACTCATAAGTGACATCATTCTGTGGACACCTACACATGGAAAAACTAGTGTCAGCCGAAGAAATAATAAGATCTGAATGGATACTGGATGCCATGTGGAATACCTGGCAGAGGTGATGTCGATAGGAGCGGGTGGCGAGAGAGAGGGAAAGAGTCATTGGAATCCATGCTGTCAGCGTGCCCTCATAATGAGGATAATATATATATATATATATATATATATATATATATATATATTACCCTCATTCTGATATGCTCATTCTATATATGCTCCCCATCCCCTCGGGTTGAGCACTCTGGGGGGGGGGCTCTCGCTGACGGCCGCCAAATCAAGCGTAAACGCAACGCTCTTATCTGGATGGAGCACTCTGTGACGGCCTTTACACACAAAGCGAGGTGTGTATAAAAACAGTTAAAATCCCCTTCCCATTCTGTAAGTGAAGACAGCCTAATGGTTAAGGTGCCGGACTAAAGATTATGCATTGCTGGAATTACTTGATTTGTGCAAAACTGAAATTAGCAAATGTGTGAATCTAACCGAATTGTTAGCCGGCGTCAAAGTATTTTGTGGAATGCTACAATTTCCTGACCCTATCAAAAGAAAAGCCTTACAACAACTATCCATATTTCTTTGTCATAGATTTCCTAAGATTCGGATGGTGGCTGCAAGTGAATTTTATGATGCCTTCATCATTTATGATGATGTACTTCCAGAAAGTTTCATTGATGAATGTTTGCAACTTATGAGTGATACAAAATGGGATCAACCAGTATCTGAACTCCGGCCAATTCGAAACCAGCTTTGTGAACTGATGGGTATCCCAGCTCCTGTAGTAAATGTCACAACAAATGGTAACCAGTGACAAGAATTGTTCAAATTCTCAAGGGGAAATAGAACATTTTCTGCTGACTCAGGCACTGGCAATTTATATATATATATATATATATAAAGTAAAGTCGTCGGGGCGGCCTAAAGTCGGTATCAGTCAATCAGCGAGGGAGGCTATCCCCTTCTCAATAGCGCTAGACCAAGGAAATACTTTTATTATATTAGTTACCTTACTTTCTAAACCGGTAACCAGCAACTGGTAAATGTATAAATCTTAGATTTATTTTTTTAACCTTGATATCAAATATGTGAATCTTACATATATATATATATATATATATATATATATATATATATATATATATATATAAAGGATGTTTCCTAAAAGTAACATTGACAAAGTTTTCTTAACGTATCATTTTTTATTATAATTTCCGTTGTTAACTGTCATGGTTTCTTGAGTTTTGTTCAATTTTATAAATAGATATAAAAAAAATTTTTACCAAGATATTATCGAACAACGTTTTCCACGATAAACGGTTATTTTCAAGATGTTTTGGTTTTTATTTAGCTTGAAAATCCAGCGAAATTTTTGTTCTTTAATTTCAGAGACGCTTTTTGTGAAGGAAAGAAAATATCGGCCAATTTTTCAATGACCATTTTCTTAGATAACGAGAAGAAAAAGAATCAATAAAAATCGGTTAAAAAGAATCTTGTCTGTATTTTCTAACGAACGTGCTCAAGAGAAAGACTGTCGCTTAAATATAACTATAGTTTATATATATATATATATATATATATATATATATATATATATATATATGTTTGTTTACTACTTAATAAACGTCCACTTACCTACTATGGTAGAGGCGTGTAGTATCACTGACAAGGTTAATTTCGCAGGGATTGTTCGCTATGTACCGGCGGCCGAACGGATATGGTCTCTGACTACGCCTGTGAAGTCCCGGTTTCGATTCCTGTCGGAGGGGAGTCGTTAGTATACATCGCTGAAGAGACTTAATAAAGTCGAAACAGTCTGTACGGTGTTCTGCATGGCGAACCATCCTTTGCCGGGATTAACTTGTCAAGTTATTTTCTATAATTATCGAATTTTATGCGATACGTGCATTATAATTGCCTTCAAGCAAAAATATAAATAATAATAATAATATAATATAATATATATATATAATATATATATATAATCTGTATGGGAACTGTAAATGTCTTATACACACGCTAAAATGCTTAAAAAATAATAGGTAAAATCATTAGGGTCTCTCTCTCTCTCTCGCACACAGACACACACATATATATATATTATAAAAATGTCTACAAAATGAATGGGTATTTAAAGGGTTTTCTTATTTTACTTCAGCAACACGTGTTTCGGATCTACTAGTATCTACTTCAGACTTCGATTAACCACATTCAGTGTTTATATATATATATATATATATATATATATATATATATATATATATATATAGAGAGAGAGAGAGAGAGAGAGAGAGAGAGAGAGAGAGAGAGAGAGAGCGAGAGAGAGAGAGAGCGAGCTACACTATCTACCTAGGTTTTACCCGAATGGTCTTCAGGATAAAATCATTCGGGTGAAACCTAGGTAGATAGTGTTTGACTCATATAGGTCCTTATAATCATGCTCTACTTAATGTATTGAGCATTTTTACATATACAACATAGAAAACTCCCGTGTTTTTTTTCTTTCTTTTGGCCACTACATACGATACTGATGATTTTTTTGTGCTGGCCTTTAATTTTTTTAAAAAATTTTTTCCACAGATGTCAGTTTGAAATTTTTTTTTATTTGAAAAACTGAATTACCGGTTTTTTCTCCACACTGGTAGAGTTTAGAAGTAAAAAATAATATATTATTAATATTATTAAACTGAATATTAATAAACTGAATATAACTAGTCAGATATTTGATTCTTTTCACTCGCAGTTAGTGCTGAAACATAGAATTCTGCAAGAGCATCACCTTCCATATTCACCAGCTCTCATTCCATCAGACATTTTATTGTTTTAGAAACTGAAAATATATCCAAGGGTAACGGCTTTGAGAATGGATGAATCTAATAACCGCTCTGCGCAGGAAGGATGTAACACAAGGTCATTTTTAAGCGAAGTTCGATGCCTAATTTTCCCAAATGTTCTAGCTCTATGGGAAATGCAAACAGCCACGTCTAAGATTTGAACTCTAGTCGTTGGATCTATTTCTTATGACCGTAACCATTACACACAAGCCCCTCCATCGATGTAGAGGAGAATAAATGTATTATGATAACACATCCTCACTCTATATAAAAAGAGAAGTTTAATTAGAAGTGCTTCAGTCAACGAAAAACTCACTGGATTCAATAGACTATTTTGAAGAAATTTATCGTTTCATTCAGTCTTCGTGTTTAGCTTGGTAAAAACAACTACAGTATCGATACTTATTGAACAAACATTGTATATAGATATTTACCCAACCCGTTCACCGATGGGAGGATGTGACACAAGGTTGAATATATATTGGTATTGAGCGATGACCGAACTTTCTATTCAGTAGTAATGGCTTTGTGGGACTATATTGATAACCATTACACAACGACGGAACGCCTCCATATTTCGTATATATTTCTGTTTCACTTTCTCTACGGTTGTGTTAGCGTGTGTGTGTGTGTGTGTGTGTGCGGTATGTCTGTGTGTTTAATTCTGTTTTATTTTCTGATTGGTCAATGTGTATTCTTTCTGAAGAGGCAAGCTTTTTCCCTCTCCACCGCTAGGATGTGGCACAAGGTCAATGTCTTTAGCAGATTTTAACCGATTTGAATTCATAGTTCTTTTTCTTCTTTCATTATACCATAATGATTTTAAAATTTCTTTCTTTTCGAATCTTATTCGTTCCCTTCTTTTATAATTCTTTACTCATTTTTCTCATTTTTCGTATTTCTTTCGTGATTTTTCATTCGCCATTACCCCCTTATTTTTCTTTTTTTCCTTCTCTTCTTTTCTCTATTATGATTTCTGTTTGCTTTTATTTTTCCCTCGTTTTTCTCATATCTTTCTTTTCGTTTTTTTTTCTTCTTCTTCCTAATATTTCTTTGCTTCATCTTTTATTTTTTTTATCGTTTTGATGTTATTAATTTTCAACCATTTTTTCTTTGCCCGTCTCATTCTCGTTCTCTTCTTCCGTTTACCCATTCTCCTCGTTCTTCGCCACGTTCTTTTTCTTCTTCTTCTTCTCCTCCTTCACCACGTTCTTCTCCTTCGCCACGTTCTCCTTCGTCTCCTCCTTCACCACGTTCTTCTCCTCTTCTTCTCCTCCTTCACCACGTTCTCCTCCTCCTTCCACGTTCTCCTTCTTCTCCTTCCCACGTTCTCCTTCTTCTCCTCCTTCCACGTTCTTCTCCTCCTCCTCCTTCCACGTTCTTCTTCTTCTTCTTCTCGCCACGTTCTTCTCCTCCTTCACCACGTTCTTCTCCTCCTCCTCCTTCTTCTTTCCTCCGACCCTCTCCACCTCCCTTGCCACGTTTTGCTTCCCTGACTCTTTCTTCTTCTTTTCCTTCGTCTTCTTCTTCCCTGACCTCCTCTTTCTTCTTCTTTCTCCTTCGTCCTTCTTCTTCTTCCCTGACCTCCTCTTTCTTCTTCTTCTTTCTCCTTCGTCCTTCTTCTTCTTACCTGATCTAGCCCTCCTTCTTTCTTCCTGATTATTTTCTTCCTTGACCCCCTCCTTTAAAAAGTTCGTTCTCGATTTCTTTTTCGTTAGATCATCTTAATCATTTTCTTTCTTTTTCCTTTTCCCGCCGTCTCCTACCTCTCTTAATGTTGTTAGACCTTTTCTTTATATTTTAAACTTTTTCTTTTTTCTTTCTTTTCTTATTTTCCTTTCCTTCTCTTCATTCAAAACCATCATAGCAAATTATAAACCCTTAAGGCTCGTCCGTTTTCAGATACATACCCTTCACCGTTCAATCTTTGTGTCTCACTTTAGCCGGTCTTCTCTCCTACCTTCAACACCTGACCTTTCTCTTTGTCATTTATCTCCTCTCATTCTTTACTCAATGATCAGCTTCGTCTTTCTCCAATTCTTCCTTATTTTCCCGAACTACTTCCAACTGAGCTAACAGTATTCGCCCAATCACCCCCCAACAATCTAACAATCCACTACAAAAGCCAGCCTACCCTTTACCAGTGAAATCAATTAAAAGAATCCGATCCCCGACAATGGGCAACTTGAGAGAGGAGAGAGAGAGAGAGAGAGAGAGAGAGGGGGGGAAGCAGTCAGGTGGTAACAGTGACAGTAAAAGAGAATTGTGGCGGGAGGAGTAAAAACGGCGGGAAGCAGCAGACAATAAGATGGCGACCATTCTCTCTCTCCCTCCCTCTGTCTGTCTCTCTCTCCCTCTCTTATCCAGTCTCGCTTCAAGCGACTTGCAGCCTCTTGCGAAAATTCCAATTTCCCAATTCTTCATGCAAAGATCAATCGCCTTTCTTCAGAGTGGTAAAACCATATTCGCTCGCCTCAAGATAACAGTAACATCTCGTCTTGTCTCGTGCCGTCTCGTCTTGTCTCGTCAGCTATTGTTTTGATGTTAAGTGGATGGAGATTACGTGAACGTTGGCGCCCAAGGAGGCTATCCCGTCTCGCCCCATGTCCACCCCATGCAGATTTCAATTTTCTTGATCTGGACTTGTGGGAGACTTGGTGGGGGGGGTTGAGAGAGGTGAGTGGGAGGTAAATAAGAAGCGAAAAACTGAATACGAATTACATATAGATTTTGGGGTTAGTTGTGATCTAATCCATGGGCAGATTAAGTAACGAAGATATCCAGCGAGAAATTAAAGGAATATCTATCTATCTATCTATTTATCTATACATATATAAAGGGCAGTTGGTGTGTATCTATGTATGTCCGGATGAAACTACAAAAATAAAACAATAAACAACAAAGTAAATATATATATACATTAACTATCACCTGTTCTTGTATTTTTGTAAAAATTATGAAGAATCTATTCATATTCAAATATATTTAAAAATTGAAATATACACAGAAATGGCATTGAAAATCTATATAAGAATCTCCAGCATTTATAAATATCAAAATGAAACAAATGAATACAGTAGGTTTTTCCCACCTCTACCTAGGCGATGCTGGGTAGCTACTTCTAAAAAATAGCACGTGATAAAACAAACACGTTTGTATAAATTTGGGCAGTATCTGTTTATTTCTGACTAGTTTAAAAGCCGCCCTATCAGCGGCAATTAAGCTAGTATACGAATAAATAAGCAAGCCTTGAAACAAGACAGAAGATATAGAAATATTATTCAACGATGAAGGGAACTAATGGGAAGTTGATACTAATTATTTTTTTTAAGTCAAAAGACCTGCATCCCTGCTGTGTTACAGCTATAACAGCATTTACAGTATCGATGCTTCTATTTAGGAAGACGTAACTTAGCACTTCATAGTTAACAGCAGTCCTTGATTATATTGATGCTTCTATTTAGGTAGGGGTGAAGGATTCTAATTAGCATTTAATAGTTAACAACGGTCACTGAAGATATACATGCTTTTATTTAGGTAGGGGTAAGTAAAGTCATCGGGGTGGCCTAATGTCGGTATCAGCCAGACAGCGGGGGAGTCTATCCCCTTTTCACTAGCGCTAGACCAAGGAGATGGTTTTTGCGTTTGAGGTGGAACGGCACACTTACCATCAGCTCCTCATTTTACCGCACAAATCCCTGGGTTAGTTATACGCTGAGTTGGCGAGGGCCGGTATCGAACTAGGAGTCTTGGGTTTCTAGCCGAACGCTCTACCAACTGAGCTAACAGTAGTCGCTGGAGATATAGATGCTTCTATTTTCGAGGGGTGGAGGTTTCTAATAAGTATTTCATAGTTAAAGGGGACCCAGGTGATATAGATGCTTCTATTTAAGAAGTAGTGAAGGATTCTAATTGGCAATTCATAGTTAATGATGATATAGAAGCTTCTATTTAAGAAAAAAGTGAAGGATTCTAATTGGCAATTCATAGTTAATGATGATTTAGAAGCTTCTATTTAAGGAAAAAGTGAAGGATTCTAATTGGCAAATCATAGTTAACTGGGGGTCCATGATGATATAGAAGCTTCTATTTAGGTTGACTGTCCGTTTGTCCTATTAAAAAAACAATCAATGATTTCTTGATAGGATGTAGCAAAGAAGATAAGGAGTTATAAGAATGTACGGCGTGAAAATAAAAGAAAATGCAAGAAAAAAAAGTGAGAAAAAGGGGAAAATCAAAAAGGAATCGATGAGAAAGAAGAGAAGGAGGTTGAAAAGCAAAAAAAAAAAAACAAAAGGGTGGGGGTGTAGACTGTGGAGCAGAAGTAGAGGAGGAATAAAAAGAAAAAGGAAATGATAATGAGGAATTAGCAGAATGATGATGATGATGAGAGGAGAGAGATGAGGAGAAAGGAAGGAAATTAGGATGATGAGTAAGAGGAGGGAGAAAAAGATAAGTAGGAGGAGAAATAAGTGATGATGATCTGGAGGTAAAAGCTGAATGAGGAGAGCGAAAAAGGGGAGGAAAAGAAAGGAGATGAGTCGGACGAGAATGGGGAAGGTGTGTGTGTGAGAGAGAGAGAGAGAGAGAGAGAGAGAGAGAGAGAGAGAGAGAGAGAGAGAGAGAGAGAGAGAGAGAGAGAAGCAGAAGGATGAAGAGGAAAGTAGATGAGGATGAGATTGAGGAACGAGGAAAAGAGAATGACGAAAAGGAAGGAGGATAAGGGTGTAGTAGAAGAAGAAGGTGAAGAGCGAAGAAGAGGAGGAGGAAAGAAGGAGAGAAGAAGAAGAGAGAAAGAAGAGGAAGAAGAAAGAGAGGAAAGAAGAAGAAAGAAGAAAGAAGAAGAGAGGAAAGGAGAAGAAGAGGAGAGGAAAGGAGAAGAAGAAGGAGAGGAAAGGAGAAGAAGAAGGAGAGAAGGAGAAGAAGGAGAAGAAGGAGAAGGAGAAGAGAAGAAGAAGAAGAAGAAGAAGAAGAAGAAAGGAAAGAAGAAGGAGAGGAAGGAAGGAGAAGGAGAAGGAGAGAAAAGAAGAGAAGGAAGAAGGAAAGAAGAAGAAGAAAGAAGAAGAGAGGAAAGAAGAAAAAGAAGAGAAGAAGGGGAGAGAAAGAAGAGAAAGAAGAAAAGAAAAAGAAAAAAGAAGGGGAGAGGAAAGAAAAAGAGAAAAAGAAGAAAGGAAAAAAGAAAAGGGAGAGGAAAAAAAGAAAGAAAAAGAAAGAGAAAGAAGAAGAAGAAGAAGAGAAAAGAAGAGAATGACGAAAAGGAAGGAGGATGAGGGTGTAGCAGAAGAAGCTGAAGAGCGAAGAAGAGAAGGAGGAAAGAAGAAGAAGAAAGAAGGAGAAAGAAGAAAGAGAGGAAAGAAGTAAGAAGAAGGAGAGGAAAGAATAATATGAAGAAAGAAGGAGAGGAATGAAGAAGAAGGAGGGGAGAGGAAAGAAGAAAAAGAAGAAGGGGAGAGGAAAGAAGAAAAAGAAGAAAAAGAAGAAGAAGAACAACAACAACAACAACAAAAAGAAGACGAAAAAGAAGTAGGTACGACCAAATTGATAAAAAAACCTTTAAAAGAAGAAATCTACGAACCAAAAGAGTAAAAAGAAATGTAAGTGAATGTCTAAGAAAAAAGAAAAAGAAATTTGAAAGACTCAAAGAAAAAAAAAAAAACAAAAAACAAAAAAAAAAAATCAAAGGAACTTGGAAGAGACGGAAATAGAGTGTAATCCGGAAAATACTTTGATTCTCATCCCCTAAAGCCAATCTTTAGAGTTCTTTGATCGACTTGGAAACAATCAGAATATATTTTCGGTTCAAGAGAGACAGAAAAGAAAAAAGAGTCTACCACTGCAGCACTTGGAACCTGTCATCAAAACAATGATAAATAAAAAGTAGATCTTCTTCTTCTTCTGGGTGCTTTTAAGGTTAGTTTTAATTTCTACTACTTCTCTCTACGATCAGAGACTTGTGTGTCTCTTCCCGTAGAAATTATTTTACAATATATCTATTATAATAGAATAGAGATTCGGTGTCTGTCTGTAACCGAAATTACGTCACTGCTTACATCACAATACTTTCAGTAATTGCGTAAGTTTACAAATGAGTATTTAATTCATAGTCAAAGCTGTATTATGCAAATGATAAACCGATTAAAATTCATTAAATTAAAATATAAAAATCGATAAAATATCAAAAGGTTTAAAGAGATATTTAAGAAAATAATATATAAAATTTATTCTAGTATATAGAATTAAAAACAAACAACAAACGGGTGTGTCGAAAGTTTAGAATATTTTGCAAATGTGAGGCACAATACAGCAACTCCGAATGCTTTCTCTGACGTCATGAAGGTGATGAACCACGCTGTACTGTAAGAATGGAGAGAGAGAAAGAGAGAGAGAGAGAGAGAGAGAGAGAGAGAGAGAGAAAGAGAGAGAGAAAGAGAGAGAGAGAGAGCTAAAAAGGTTAGTGGGAGAGAAAGTGACAGCTAAGAACGTATAGAGAGGGGTGAGAGACAGCCAATAAGAGAGACGAAGGGGGAGAGAGAAAGAGCCAAGAAGTTATATATATATATATATATATATATATATATATATGGTCTCTCTCGTCGATTTTCGACGCATGGGTGTTCATCCAATGAACAACCAACACAGTGAATTTTTATGGTGTTGAAGGCTTGTGTTGGACCGTTCCACACTTTTTGGCACAGTCGATATTGAAAGAATTGGTGCACAAGAAATTCCACAAACCCAATCAACGACTGACCTCAGGAATTTTGAATTCAGAGTTTTCCATCTCCTAGACTGGTTACCTACCCAAAGTTAAAGAGCCCAGTCTGCCCTACTATTTTACTCATAGCTGGAGGGAGAATATATGGATTCATACCTTTCCCAAGGGTATTAGACCTATGTGAAAAATGCAAACAGCCTTGTCTAGGATTTAATGGAGGCGCGTGGCATAATGGTTAGAGTCGTGGGAAATGGAGTTGTCGACCCGAGTTCATATATATATATATATATATATATATATATATATATATATATATACTTTCCTGGCTTTTCTGTCTCCTATAAAAGGGATGGAGCACTCTATGCCGGCATTTCCATACATCGAGATGTGTGTATTAAAACAGTTAAAATCCCCTTCGCACTCTGTGGGAACGATGTACGAGCGGTTAAGCTGTCCGACGGCTACTGAATCGATCGGAGTTCTATCCCGGTTGTAGGTAGTTTACAAAATGTCTAGCCACACTGAAGAGACTTTATAAGCCGTGGAAGACATTCTTATATATATGTGATATTCTAACCAAATCCTTTTGCTCTGAAGATCACATACGCGTGAACCAACCCCTCTTGACTCCATGCTCACACTACCTAAACATAAATATAAATGCTCTATTAATGATATTGTGCACTGTTTACTTACAAATATAGCACCGATATTACATGGCAATAGCATAATCTTTACAGATCATTGCCGTCCCTCACAATCCCACAACTCCACCACCAGAACCCTTCCTTGCATGAGCCGTCAAATGACTCATCAAACCTGCTGCAGATCTACAAAGTTTGACGCAAATATGACATTGAAAAGACTTCTTCCCCGTTGAATGAGATGATTCAGATGAATTAGATGAGTCAGATGATAAAATTTGATGCTTATGCACCACCATATGTCTCTTAAGACCAGAAGCCGACTTACAGACCTTGCCACATATAGCACAAGACACATTATTTACTCCTGGAATCTGCATGGATTGACCCAGGTGAGATTTCCTATGATTGACATAGCCAGCCCTCGAAAGCAAAACTCGACCACATGTCAGTCACTTCCAACCCTCCATGTTCTCTCTAATATGACAGATGTAACCCTTTCGAAGTTGACGCTTTAGGTTTTCATGCACGATTCTTTCACTCTCATAACTGGTACAGCCATCATCCACATGAACCGATATTACATACATATATATATATATATATATATATATTACTTCTAAACTCTGCCGGTGTGGAACATCCCCCCCAGATAATTCAGTTTTTCAAAATAATTTTTCTTTTCAAATTGACATCTGGGGAGAAATTAAAAAAAAGAAGAAAAGACCAGCACAACCCTACTTTCTGAAACTAATCCTCAGTACCGTATGTAGTGACCAAAAGTTATATATGTAATGAGTGCTCAGAACATTAAGTAGAGCATGATTATAAGGATCTACATGAATCTGAATTATCCTGAAAAATCATTCGGGTGAAACCTAGGTAGATAGTGTCTGACTCATGTAGGTCCTTATATATACGTAATCACGCTCACACAACCATATACTTTATATATACTAGCAAATATATGCACCCTCCGGGTGCAAGTATTTGAATTTTAATGTAATGAAATATGTTAAATTTGAAATACTTTTGAAACTAAATAAAAAATCCAAATAAAATCATTTGAAACAGAGGGTGTATAATCGAAGAATAGAACAGCTTGAAACTAAGTCTTCCATCATTTTCCATCACTCCCTCTTTTATTGCTGAATTTTCCTAATTTAACTATTTAGTTAAATTAGGAAGTAAAGAATAAAATTGCCGTTATTTCTTTATATTAAAGGATTTCTTTTAAGATTTATCCCGAGTTTTTTGCTCATATTCATTAAGAAAAAAAACAAACAATTAGAAATCAATAATACCAAGCGCATATTTAATAAAATTAAACTTTTAATATCAATATGCAAATTAGCTTTCCTGTTCACACTGTAACCCGCTATTTTGTTGCATATATAAATACAATTGCATGTTATTAGAATGTAGATAAAGTCAAAAGTATTAATAAGGTGTAACAATTTTATCAATAACTGAGGTTTAAATAAAAATAAATTCATGGTGAATGTGACGTCAATAACTAAGGGAATTGTGACTTGAGTAGTGATTTAGTTTCGGCTTCAGACAGACAAACACACAATCTCCATTATAATAAGATATATATATATACTTAAAAGCCAGGTTCCCGATACATGTCTCAAGTGAAGCAGCGACAAATCTGCTAGGAACTTAGGATGGGTGATCCCATCGGAGCAGCAGATGCTAAACACAACCCGAGGCCCCGTGTAGTAATAAATTATTCACAAATAGCGGTCCGTGGATTAGAAGCAGGTTCTATAAGAAAACTAAAATCTATGTGCCCGATTTTTCAAAATTAAATAAGGGCAATATCCTAAGATGTATTTGTCATATCTCAGTAGAGGCCAATTCAATGTATGTGAGTATACATGCGTGTGTATGTGTGTTGATATATGTATTTAGAAAATACTAGATTTAAACGGCCCACAATGTCATCTTACTGCCTATATACGTATGTCACATTAAGCATATACATATAGTCGCATTACACACACATATTTGTCACATAACCACTTATATACATATATATAAGTATTTATACAAACATATGCTCACAATATATATGCGTGTGTATGCGGGTTTGTATATGCGTTATGTGTTACAGCCTGTATATATATATATATATATATATATATATATATATATATAGTCCCATTAAACACACACATATCGTTACATTACACATTACAATGAGTGTTTGAGTGCATACATGTGTCTGTATGTGTATTTGTATGTGTTTAAAAATGATATTTAAACGGCTTATCATGCCATGTATTAAGCCTGTGTATATATATATATATATATATATATATATGTCTATATATGTCTATATATATATGTCTATATATGTGTGTGTGTGTGAATTCATGTACAAAGACAAACCAGATATTGCAAATGAGATGTAACAGGCAAATCTCCCATGATAAAACGGGATATTGTGAAGAAATATTTACAGATTATGTCTGGAAGAAAAAATAGGCTTCCTGGAATATGATAAAAAAATCAAATAAAAAACACGAATTGATATTTAAGAGTAGACATAATTTCTCCTGTGTGATTTGCAAATTCCATATTCTATTTTCCTGAATTTAAACTGCTTTGATATATATATATATATATATATATATATATATATATATATATATATATACCGGTGGGTATAAGAACGATCGTTGGAAGCGCACAATATCCAGAGGTTAAGGTTAAGAAAAAACAAATACAAAGTGCTCAATACAATGTAGAGCATAAATTTATTTAAGAATGGAAATGAGTAACCTACTATATATATATATATATATATATATGGCACAGAAAAATGAACTGAATTTGATTATTTGCCAGTCTGAATAAAGTGATCCGAGGAAGCTCGGTGGGTCTCAGATACCCACGGGTGGGAATGGACTATATTCACTATATCCCCGGTATTTAAGGCTTTTTTTCTTTACAAATTACTTTGCTCTGTTTATTAAAATTAAACATTGAGCTCTCAAACGTGACCTGAACTCAGCAGCAACATACTGTTGGAGAAAAGGACCAGCTTAGAATCATCCTTATACCAAGAAACTTGGTACTCACCAAAGAGTTTGTTTATATATATATATATATATATATATATATATATATATAATGTTTTCGTGTGGTCATGTGACGAATACGGTAGACTAGCTACTTTTTCTCATAGTAACGGAATTCAAGTGTTGTTAATTTTCTACATTTTACCTACGCTGTCATGACAGGATTGAAGTGTTTAATGCAAACATTTAAAAAAAAAATTCTTTATTAATGTGCTCCCCACCCCTGGTGGATCGAACACTTTGGAAGGGGATTTTTGCTGACGACCGTCGACTAAGCTTAAACGCAACGCTCTCCTATAAAACGGATGGAGCACTCTCAGGTGGCCTTTACATATATACATATGCATGTATTTATAAGTTAGAATCCTTGTTCAAGTCTGTAGGTGCTGATGGCCGAGGGGTAAAGAGGTCTGAGTGATGATAAATCGATCGGGTTTCTATCCTGGCTGAAGGTAGCCTGCTAATGTCTAGCCACACTATAGAGACGTGATACGTCGATACATGGTGTCTCTGCATGACTATATATATATAATTCGATTAATCATGACAATCAAATTCGGCGACGTGAGGAAAACTGTACAGTTGTTTCGAACTAATTTGGTCTCATCAGCAGTGACCAAATTAGGTCGAAACAGCTGTACAGTGTTCCTCACGTCGCGCATGGTATTCGCCGAAATTGCTTGTCATGATCAATCGAATTATATAAACATTTCTCTCCATAAAAATAATTATAAAAAATTACACACACACACATTATATATATATATATATATATATATATATATATATATGTGTGTGTGTGTGTGTGTGTATATGTTGTGTTTATTATTAGTGTTATTATTATCATTGTCATTATTATTACTACTTTTGCTATTATACTTTTATAGTAATTATAGGCATTTTAGAATGTTGGTGCTATTATCTAAGTTTATTTTGTTTAGTTTTGGATTTTTGTGTCTAATATGCAGTGCTTCTAAGATTTTTAATCGTTGTTTACATGATTGTGTTTCTATAATGGTAGTGTTATCGTTAAGTATTTTCCGGAATTTATTATTGGGACAAGAGTGTGATTTTAGGTGTTGAGCTATTGAGCTATTGTCTGTAAGGTGCATTGTAAGCCGTCTAGAAAGGGTAGTTGCGGTTAGACAACAATCCAAAAATAAAAATAAATTTGACAATAGCACCAACATTCTAAAATGCCTATAATTACTATAAAATTATAATAGCAAAAGTAGTAATAATAATGACAATAATAAGAATAACACTAATAATATATATATATATATATATATATATATATATATGTGTGTGTGTGTGTGTGTGTGAAGTTACATTGTCATTATTATCAATATATTAATTCGCTAGTATCTACCAACGTATGTCACAATTTACCCCCCCCCATCTACATAGAGAAGCTTTGTCGTTGGGGAGTTGGTAACCTCAGCTAAATAACATACCATTTCCTTTTTATTGTGAACAAAGTAAGGGAAGAAAAATGACATGCTAGACATCAGAAACAAATATAATAAAAAAGAAAGAGAAAAAACGAATTGTGGAAAGATAGAGAGGGGAGGAGCAAGAAAGCGGAAGCGATAAAGCTAATCTTTTCAATGGAATTGAAGGAACAAATGAAGAGAGAGAGAGAGAGAGAGAGAGAGAGAGAGAGAGAGAGAGAGAGAGAGAGAGAGAGAGAGAGAGAGAGAGAGGGGAGATTATTATACGTTTTACAAATTGAAGTAAACGCAATAACTCTTAAGTGTATATATCATAACGTGGCAATAGTTAAATTATCGTATTTTGTTTATATCCACAGTTCCTTCTAGGTAATATTATTACACCACATGAGAGTTTTTATTTAGACCCGCCTTAACTAGTAGTTTTCAGACGAGTCTGAGTAGAAATAAGTCTCCCCAGGACTCTTTTGAGTCCTCTAGCTGATCTTAACTGTGCTTTTGTTTGGATTGTATTATTATTTTTCACAAAAAGCTGATGGTATTTCACTGGAGTCTGTGTGACAAGTCTCCTCAGGTCTCCGGGATTCTTCTGAGTATTCTAGCCGATTGCAGCAATTCAGTAGTCTAGATGGTCTCAATTCTTCCTCTGATTTCCCAATCCTCCAGTCCTTTTTTCAAGTTTTTTGATAGCGTTCCAAGTGCACCAATTACAATTGGTACCATGTTGACTCTCATATTCCACAACTTTTTTCAATTCTCTGGCAAGGTTCGTGTATTTGTCCATCTTTTCGTTTTCCTTCATCTTCACCCTGTGATCTGCTGAAACCGCAAAGTCCACCAGTTGAAAAGTTCTTTTTTTTTGTTAATCAATACTAGGTCTGATCTCCTGACTGGGATAGGGTGATCCATCTTCATCTCGAGGTCCCAGAGAATTTTATGCATTTCAATCTCAATGACACATTCCGGGTTATGAATATATCTTTTTGTTGTATGGTCAAAATTTAGTTTTTGGCATATTTCACAGTGGATCACCTTCCCAACCCAGTCGTGCCTAGTTTTGTATTATCATTGTGCTAGTTTGCTACATTCGACTAAAACATGGTTTACAGTCTCATCTCTGTCACTGCGCAGTCTACATTTACTATTCATTATTATTATTATTATTATTATTATTATTGTTCCTTAATCTTCCGACCGTTATCAGATTGCAGCACCCATTGTTTAAAAATGAGATCGTCCAAATTGTTCAAGATGAAATGCAAAAACTGAAAATCCTAAATATCTGGTGCCGCTTAACCGTTAATTCTCATTTCTCATGAGTGTCTTCACCCCAGCTAAATAATAGACCATACTATGTTTTATTTTAATGAAAGAATGGGAAGAAAATAGACATAATACACAGAAAAATATTAAAAGAAAGATAAGTATAATGAGAAAGAAAGAGTAGGAGAAAGAGAGAGGGTTGAGCGCGCGAAAGCGATAAGGCTAATCTGTTTCAATCAACCATAATGAAAACAAAAGGAAGGAAAGAATATAAATATATATATATATATATATATATATATATATATATATATATATATATATATATAGAGAGAGAGAGAGAGAGAGAGAGAGAGAGAGAGATTATTATACTTTTTACTTATTGAATTATATAGAAATAGCTCTTAAGCAAACATGCCAAACGTTGTAATAATTAAATTATTATACTGTGGTATATCTATGAGTCCTGCTAGTATAGATAATTGTATAAAATTATTTACCGTGCTTGTCCCGTAACGGTTATCGTCATTGAAAATGAAAAGAAGGAAAGAAAGAAAAAAAGAGTGAAAGAATGTTGAAGCAATAGCTCTTAAGTAAACATATCAAACATTGTAATAATTAAATTATCATAAGTGAAAAGGTAAATAAAGTCGTCGTGGTGGTCTAAAGTCGGTATCAGCCAAACAGGGAGGGAGTCTACCCCCTTTTCACTAGCGCTAGACCAAGGAGATTATTTTAGCATCTAAGGTAGAGCGCCACACCTACCATCAGCTTCTTTATCGCACAGATCCCTGTGCTACTCATACGCTGAGTTGGCGACGGCCGGTATCGAACCAATTAACCTTGTGATTCCTAGCCGAACACTCTACTGACTGACTGTTCTATATCCACAGGTCCTGCTCGTTATCTTTATTATTATTATTATTACTAGCAAATATATGCACCCTCCGGGTGCAAGTATTTAAGTTTTAATATAATAAAATATCATGTTAAATTAGAAAGGCTAATGAAACTGAATAAGAATTCAGATAAAAATATTTGAACAGAGGGGGTATAATCGGAAAATAAAACAACTTTGAAACTAACTGTTCCACCATTTTCCCTTACTCCCGTCTTTCAGTGGTAAATTTCCTAATTTAACTATTTAGTTAAAATAGGAAGAAAAGAATAAAATTACAGTTATTTCTTTATGTTAATAGATTTCTGTTAAGATTTATCACCGAGATTTTTGCTCATATCTATTAAGATAAAACCAAACAATTAGAAATCAATAATACTAAGCATATATTTATTAAAATCAAATTTTTTAAGATCAATATGCAAATTAGCCTTCCCATTCACACTGTAAACCGCTATTTCGTTGAATATATAAATATAATTGCATGTTATTAGTATGTAGATATTAACAGTCTTAATGATGTAAAACAATTTTACTAATAATTGAGGTTTAAATAAAAAATGAAATCATGGAGAATGTGTGTAAATAACAAAGGGAATTGTGACTTGAGTAGTAATATAGTTTCGGTTACAGACAGAAAAACACACAATCTCCATTATAATAAGATTATTATTATTATTATTGCTGCTGCTGCTGATGATGATGATGATAGAAACGGTAAAGGAAGAAGTCGAATTTTTTTTTTATTCGTTGACAAAGTTGCTTGAAAACAGAAATCAATATATCGTGATGGTAAAATTATGGTACATACAAATTGGACAAATTGTAAAGCAAAATAAATGTTGAATAAATAATGAAAGAATTGGAATGGAAAGATAGAGGCCATTGTGCTGAATAGTTTAGTTTTTTCAAATAAGCATAAAAGACAATTTCTCTTGCAGCCATTGACAGTTGGAGTGAATTCTTACAAGTTCCTGCAGGCGTCGACCGTTTAGTTTCCGGTGCTATCGAACATTTCACGAGTCGGCATTGAAAATTTTCGCTCTTTCGAAAACCAGAGGCATAAGGAATGGTTGGTGACAATTCTGAGACAAAAACATATCAAATTTAATTATAAACAAAAAAATAGATAAATAAAAATAAAAATAAATTTAAAAAAATAAAAAAGATATAACAATAAAATTTATTAAAAAAGCAAATAAAGAACCCTAATATCGAGGACTTAAATTAGTATGATAATTTAATAAAACTGAAATTAATTACACTGTTGACTAGTTGACGTACCTGTTTACGCAGGGTAAGAAATCCAGATTTGAATTGCAGCTGGCTGCAAAACGATGCTGGCTTACAGCCAAGTCACGTTAAAAGTACCGGTTCCCGTTAGTTCACTGAAGTTAAACAGCGCTGAGTCTGTTCGATACTTAGATGAGTGACGATTTAGGCATCAGAAGGTATTGTCACCAAATCAAATCAATGACCTGCCTGCCCTGTCAGAATGAAGAAAAAAGAAAGGAATTTTATGAGTAAAAAAAAAAAGTTGTAGAAGAAAAAGAAAATAATAGGAAGAGGAAGTAGAAGAAAAGGAACATAGGAAAGAAAAAGAAGAAAAAACACTATGGTAGAAAGAAAGAAAAATGGAAGAAAGTAAGAAAAATAGACGAACGAATAAAACGAAATAAGTAGAAGAAATAGACGAAAATTAAGAAAGAGTAATAACTCTTTCTTAATTTTGCTGTAAGCCAGCATCATTTTGCAGCCAGCTGCAATTCAAGTCTGGATTTCTTACCCTGCGTAAACAGGTACATCAACTAGTCAACAGTGTAATTAATTTCAATTTTATTAAATTATCATACTAATAACAACATTGAAATTCGGCAAAATAATGTTGGAACGGTCCCCAGACCCACGGAAAAGAGATTATAGAAACTGGAAATCAGAGGAAAAATTGAGATAATCTAGACAACACATTGTTGAAATCATCTGGAATATTCAGGAGAGTCTTGGAGACCTGAGGAGACTTGTCTATAAAACTAAAATGAAAGACTCTCAGCTAACGCTGGTGGGACAACGATTATAAGAGAATGCAGCAAATTAGCACAAAGTCTAGACACGACTCGTTGGGAAAGGTGATCCACTGGGAATTGTGCAAGAAATTACATTTTCACTATACAACTAAATGGTATATGCATAAGCGTGAACCTGTCCTGGAGGATGAGACACATAAAACTCTCTGGGACTTCGAGGTACAGACGGATCACCTGATTCTGGCCAGGAGACCGGACCTAGTACTGATCGAAAAGAAGAGAACCTGTTATATCGTGGATTTTGCCGTTCTGACGGACCACCGAGTGAAAATGAAAGAAAGCAAAAAGATAAACAAATACTTGGACCTTGCCAGAGAACTGAGAAAACTGTAGAACATGAAGATGAAGGTCGTACCAATTGTAACCGATGCCCTTGGAATGGTCCCCAAAGCTCTAGAAAATAATTTGGGTGAACTGGAAATCAGAGGAAGAATCGAGACCATCCAAATTACAGCACTGTTGGGATCGACTAGAATACTCAGAAGAGTCCTGGGGACATGAAGAGACTTGCTGTCACTCATCCTCCAGTAAAACTACTGGTTACGGCAGGTGTGAAAACCTCGATGATAATAATAATAATACAGACCTAGTGTTGATTAACAAAAAAAGAAAGAACTTGTCAACTAGTGGATTTTGCAGTTCCAGCAGATCACAGGGTGAAGCTAAATGAAAATGAAAAAATGGACAAATATCTGGACCTTGCCAGAGAACTGAAAAAGTTATGGAATATGAAAGTGAAAGTGATACCAATTGTAGTTGGTGCACTTGGAACGGTCCCAAAAGGATTGGAAAATGGTTTGGAAAGTCTGGAAATCAGGGGAAGGATTGATACCATTCAGAACACTGCACTGCTGCAATCTGCCAGAATACTCAGAAGAGTCCTGGAGACCTGAGGAGACTTGCTGTCACTCAGACTCCAGTGAAAGACCATCAGCTAATGCTGATGTGAAAACTCAAAAGGAGTAAATAATAATAATAATAATAATAATAATAATAAGACACAACGAAACAGTAAATGTAGCGTGTATGGTGACAATAAACCACATATTAAGAGAAAGCAGGAAACCATCACAACTAGAATACAATATATATATATATATATATATATATATATATATTATATATATATATATATATATAGAGAGAGAGAGAGAGAGAGAGATCCAAAAACATCCAGCAGGGTCAACTGAAAGCAATTATCAATAGGCATTCTAAAGCTAATGCATTTCCAACACAGTCGTGCCATTAAGTGGCACTGTACAAATGCAAACCTATGTGTCTATATGTTAACCTGTCTGATGTAGACAAGCACATCCAATTTTTATCCGTCGTTCCAGAAGATCCTCACTCGCATGGAAATGCCGTTCTTGAAATCTGGATTTTCCCATCCACACACTTAAAAGTAAAGCAATTGGCCAAGAATTTCTCTCTTCGTTTGCCCAGCACTTTCGCTTTCACTATCGTCACTAACGTGGCACACGCAAAGCCAGCCGTCGAGCCACACTCTCGGACACACACATATATATATGTATAAAGCATCTTACCGATTATCCATTCAGTTTAGTTATTTCACGCACGCACGCGCACATACACACACACGCACGCACACATATATATATATTTACATATTTATAGATACGTAGATACATAAATAAATCGCTACCCACAAACACTCACACGAAACATCCTACCAATTATCTGTTCAGTTTTAGTTATTACACAGACACAGACACACACACACACACACACACACATATATATTATATATATACAATAATATACATATATACATACATGTATATATATATAAACGCACACACAAATATACACATATATACACGCACACACACATATACATACATTATATATACTCGCACACACACATATACATACATATATATACTCGCACACACACATATACATACATATATATACTCGCACACACACATACTCGCACACACACACGCACGCATATACACACACGCACGCACGCATATACATATATATATATGTATACGCACAGGCACACACACATACATACATATGTACGCACAGACACACATACATACATACATATGTACATACATATATACACAACATGCACACACACAGACACACACACATATATATACATAACATGCACACACACAGACACACACACATATATACATAAACATGCACACACACAGACACACACACATATATATACATATGTAAATACATAAATACATCCCTATCCGCACACACACACACACGAAGAAACTTACCCATTATCTAATCATTTTTTGTCATTACACACACACACATTTATATATATATATATATATATATATATATACATACATACACGTACGCGCAGAGAAAATCTGTCGGACCATGAAGAATATAGACATAAAATAAGCCTTTCAACTTAGCATTAGGAATTGACTTTGTGTGTCTGCGTGTGCGTCGTTGCACGCACGGGTATGCCGAGTCGATGTAATGGCCACGTTTTGATGCGTTCGGATTGGGATGAATAAACATTGAAGGATTTCTCTAAAGATGGACGGAGGGCTTTGAACCAAATCGCTTACGTGTTTGCTTATGAATTGCAAACTTCTTCCTAATATACGGTCGATACATCCATATCGGAAAGAAGGAAACAATTCTGAAACAGTTATGAGGTATACACACACACACACAAGTGTGCATACAAGTGAAAAACGCATACATATATACGCCCCACTCCCATACACCTACCGAACGAGTACAGTGTGACACAGGGTCAATTTCTTAAGCGAGGTTTAACATGTTTGAATTTAAAGTTTTTTTTTCAGTTGAAGGCGCGTGGTGTAATGGCTAGAGTCGTAGGAAATGGACCCTTTGACCGGGGTTCAATACTGGATGAAGCTACAGTTCACCCAGCACTAATACCATTAGGAAATATATGAATTCAACTACTATCTCTCCAGTTATGGGTAAATAGTAGGGCAGACTGTGTTCTTTAACCTTGCTTAGGCAAAAACTCTGAATTCAAACCAGTTAAAGACCACTTCAGATGGTCACTACTAGAATAGGCTCAGTCCAAATTAGTGATCTTTTTTAATAAGAATAAACTACCCAGACCGGTAAGAGTGGTAGTACCTGTTAGGGTTCCATCTATGGGTTAAATAGAAAACATGAGTTTATAAACAAAATTGTATTATCCATTAAAAATGAAATTATTTCAAAACTTCGGCATTAAACATTTTTGAATACCAAATTACCAATAGAAGTATTCGGCGTAAAATAACCCAAGGAGTTGACATGCCGTAAAACCCAACTAACCAAACAACCCAGACCGGTAGCCATACCAAGTTTAAAGAGACGTGACTTCCTGGTTATTTGCTTATAGATAGAAGCAGAATAATTACATGCATAGATTTTTCAGGGTTAAGAGCATCCCATCGTGGTGTAATTATTATCAAGCCAGTTCTCGCATATTCATTACTACTGGATACCGAGTTCGATCCTCGGTGGATCCTCCATGTTATATAATCACTGCATATGCTGGATATATACTGGGGGGGGGGAGGTTTCTTAGAAAAGGACCGACCATCTTCTTTTCGGTTGATTTCTTCCTCTGATTCGGGCTTCTGTTGTGCTGACCCCGGTTGTCATCCTCTTTGTTTTTAAAGGATGACGCAAGACTTAATTTATTTTTAGATGTCTTTATTACCCAAAGTGCACAAGGATCCAACTGCGCGGTAAGAAAAAAATGGCTTACTTGGGAACAAACCCTCTCACGTCCGGTCCCTTCGATTAACCGCCAAATTCATAATAAATCAGTTCCCTTCATATGATTTGCCTTTAGGCAATGAGAAATCACGGCTAGGTCAGTGAAAGGTGAACTGCTTGTCAATAAATTCTATAACGGTTATGGTAAATTTCTATCCACAATACCACCATATACATTTTACTACACAACAGTTATAATTCGTAGACAACCCACAAATTATGTAAGACCATACTTTCAACTATGTGTCGGCCCCATGACGGAAGGTTTAAGAGGCAAACATTATTCCAGTGACAAGGAATTGAAGGATATCCACCCGAATGAGGCGATTTTCTCCCTTGTCCTGATGCTTGTGTGTGGTCGAACATTGTCATGTAGAAGGAGGACATTGTAGATTGGCAAGTTGAGTCTTACTCGTCGGATTCTTGCTCTGAGCCTCGATGCATTACTTTTTGACTCACCCTCGTACATATAAAAGGAAATCCCAACGAGGAGACATACGTAAGAAGTCGCGGTAGGATACCCATACATTAGCGCAAAATAACTTAACTGCAAACCTCGGTATAAAAATATGGTTTTCGGCCTTGGAAACTTAACAAAACGTATTTGTGGACCGAATATTCAATTCGGCGTTTGTCCAGTGAAGGGAAGAAAAAAGAGGCCATTAGCTTTTAGAATACATTTAATGGTATTTTCAGATGCATGTGTCCAGGACACGGTCAACTAAAAGTGTCCACTTTGTTTATTGCAGATTTTTCCATTGCTGCACGGTGCATGCCCTGGAAATGTCAAATAGAATTCTTGAATAATGGTGGAATGAGAAAGAGGTTTTATCATTAATAAATGGGCATATTAATGATGAGAAAAATTCTTAAAATGTTCGAAAAGACGTTAAATTCAAATTCCATCAATGAAATCTGTGATATTATAATATAATGTCAGAAAAATTCTTAAAATGTCCGAAAAGACGTTAAATTCAAATTCCATCAATGAAATCTGTGATATTATAATATAATGTCAGTCAGAAAAATTCTTAAAATGTCCGAAAAGACGTTAAATTCAAATTCCATCCATGAAATCTGTGATATTATAATATAATGTCAGTCAGAAAATTCTTAAAATGTCCGAAAAGACGTTAAATTCAAATTCCATCCATGAAATCTGTAATATTATAATATACACCGTCAGTTATGTGGTAATACTAAATGGGGACGGTGACTAAGTTTTAGTTTAGCTTTAAGATGTAATTTAACAGTAGTTGAATTGGTTTTATTACGAAGACTGGATGCCATACTTTGTATTATTCACCTATGCCCAACAAGTGTTATGTTGTAAATAGAATACTATTTCCAAAGATTTCACTGAAAGGTGAATTAGTTCAGTTTCTAATTACGTCAGAAATTTGAAAATAATAATAGTATGTAGGTGTCCACTTTTTTTTAATCGCTAAGAATTTGCAGATTATTTTTGTTTACATTGAGAATAATATTTTAAAAGCAACTTATATCATGAATGTTTTTAATCAATTTTTCTAAAACTTTTTTTGTACATAAGAAAATTTTAAATTCAGTTTTTAATTACTTGTTGAGTTAGAGATAACATGTATCAGTGTAATTTCTTCCATGCTGGTAGAAAGAATGATGTGCACAAGATTAGATCATGCTGTCTTGGTGGATAGGAGCAATTATTAATTAATTGCAATAAGATGATGTAGTCTGCACTATGAGTAAGGGATTAAAAGCACCAATTCTTCGTAGATGAAAAAAAATCAAACTTAATTTATATATTAATACTCGTGTTCCTTAATTGTACGACCATTATCATCTTGCAACATCCTCTCGATAAAAATGAGACCGTCTAAATCATCCAAGAAGAAATGCAAAAGTGTAAATCCTGATTATCTGGTGTTGCTTATCAGCCGAATTCTTATTTCTTGTGAGTGTCGTCACCTCAGCTAAATAATGGACCATTCCATTTTAATTATAAAGAAAGGGAAGAAAAAGGACATGCTACACAGCAAAAATGTAATAATAAAGAAAGGCAGATAGAGAGTAGGAAGAGGGAGGGGGAGAGAGAAATGAGCGCGCGGAAGCAATTATGCTATTATGTTTCAATCGAACATAATGAAAAAATGTAAAAGAGGAAAGAAAAAAATAGTGTGTGTGAGAGAGAGAGAGAGAGAGAGAGAGAGAGAGAGAGAGAGAGAGAGAGAGGAGAGAGAGAGAGAGATAGTTAAATCAAGATTATTGTACTTTTTACATATTGAACTATTTAGCAATAGCTTTTAAGTAAAAATATCAACTGTTAAAATAATTAAATTCATATATATATATATATATATATATATATATATATATAACTTTTCGTCTTTATCCCGTAACGGTTATCGTCGTTGAAAATGGACATGACAAACCGGGTTCAAATCCTGTACAAGGCTGTTTGCTTTTCACATAGCTCTAATACATTTGGGAAATATGGTTATTTACGCACACCTTTCAGCAAGTGTTGCAAGTATTGGGTAACCAATGAACCCGTTATTCATGGTTGGTTGGTTTATTGATTTTAACGGCATATCAACCCCTCTGGGGTTATGTCATGCCTAACGGTTAGGCAACTAGTTTAGCAGAGGAAAACTCCGCTTAGTTCATCCTTATTTCTCCAGTAACGTCCAGCATGTCTTGCTCGTTTTACTTGGATGGTTTGTATGAAATAAAGAATAATGTATTTTCTGGTATAACGATTTAGTTCTCTCTCTCTCTCTCTCATATATATATATATATATATATATATATATATATATATATATGTATCGGAACAACGCAGGTCATGATTTCCAGGTATAGTGAGTATAGTAATGCATGAGAAAAATCCTATGACAACAGATGACGTATGTATGTTCCGTCGGAATGTAAAAAGAAAGAGAGCTTTGAACACGACAGTCGGTGCACGGATAAGGTGAACATGCTCCAGGAAGAAGAGAGACAAAAAAGGATGTCCTTACGCTGCAGCTACCTTTCCCATTTCCTTGCGTTTTATTGTGATGATTTTTTTAATTCATTTTCTTTTTTTTCCGTGCACTTTTCCCTATGGAACTCTTTCCTTTATGAGTCATTTTTGCATTAATGCAAGTGAGGTTCAATTCTTCAAAAGTTCATTTACGTACTCAAATGTCGCAACTGAATTATATATATATATATATATATATATATATATATATATATGTGTGTGTGTGTGTGTGTGTGTGTGTATGTGTCTATTTCGGCAGCGTTCTTTCATTTATACATGTAGAATTAAACAATTTTATTAACGATCTTTTCAAGCTTTCTGGCAAACATTTTAACATTTGGATGAAATCCGTGGATTATTCCACCGAAGTTTTTCTCCTTTTTTCTTCCTCTCTCTCTCATATATATATATATATATATATATATATATATATATATATATATCTTATATTTATCTCTTTCTCTCTCATATATATCTCATATGTGTGTGTGTGTGTAAAAATGGAATTGGAAATGAATCCGATAATATGTGGAAGAATGAATAAAGAAAAGAAAGAACAGAATGGATAATAAAAGATGAATTTAATCAATATCACTTACACATGTGTTTCGGTCAGTTCATCTGTGTACACGGTTCAAACTATTATTATCATCAAATAAATGAATGAAATAATAATAGAAAAATGTGAAAATATTCCGCACACAGAGAAGATTCGACCTTCATCAGAGTGAAATTTTATTTTGAATGAAATAAATAAAATTTCACTCTGATGAAGGTCGAATCTTCTCTGTGTGCGGAATATTTTCACACAGATGAACTGACCGAAACACAGGTGTAAGTGATATTGATTAAATTCATCTTTTATTATCCATTCTGTTCTTTCTTTTCTTTATTCATTCTTCCTCATATATATATTATATATATATATATATATATATATATATATAGAGAGAGAGAGAGAGAGAGAGAGAAATGATAAGTACATTGGAAATTAGACTCACCAGATATACCAACAAAGAAGCATACGTGGACTCCACAACGACTATATATGTATATGTGTCTGTACGTTTTGTTTTACATATGCATATACAAACATGGGGATTTTGTTTTCACACACAGCCCCACCCCCAACACACAAACAGAATAAAAATCCTTAAAGGCCCCTACAATAAAAAGACATTACCTGCAGCTAAATAAAAAATCCCTCTTCAAACAAAGTCTCTTGTATTTTTACTTTTTTTTGTTACAAGATACGGAAACAGGAATATTTGTGTTTTACTTTTATATCTAGTTGCGAACAAAATTGTATATATATATATATATATATATATATATATATATATATACACAATTTTCATTTGGTTTATGGACACAGTACGTTTACACAGATAGTATATACCCACATACACTCATATAGATGTACGTTTGTTTATACTTATATATATATATATGGATATGTTTTTTTAGTTCACACATACAGACATACGCATAAAAACCCACATATACATACACAGACACACACTTATGTTTACTTATATACATATATATATATTAATGTTTTAAGTACACACACAAATGTACATACACACACAGAGGAAAAGTCCTTAAAGGCACCTGTAATAAAAATATAAAAAACAAACTCATTACCAACAATTTTATAAAAATCTTCCTCTTCAAAGAAATTCCTTAAATATTTTTCTTTTTTGCACAAAATACGGAAACAAATATTTTTTGTTTAGCTGTTAACAAAATTGACTGTAAATAATCAACAACTAAAAATGAATGATTGAAATGTCTTCTATTTTAATATCTATACAAGTTAACTAAAATATTAAAAATTAGTAAACATTCTTGGGTTTATTGCGTTTCTCAGTTTTATTCATAAAAAAAAGGTTTCTTTTCTAACTACAAACAAAACATGGATGGATATATTGATTAGTTTAATAAATATTAATTAGCGGGACCTGTGGACTTATCACAGTATGATAATTCAATTATTATAACGTTTGACATGTTTACTTAAGAGCTATTGCTAAATAGTTCAATATGTAAAAAGTATAATAATCTTGATTTAACTCTCTCTTTCTTTATTTCCTTCTTTTCATTGTTTGGTCACTTCCGCGTACTCACCCCTCTTTCTATCTTTACCCTATTCTCTTTATATTTTTCCCTGCACTTTTTTGTTTTTTCTTTCTTTCTAATTAAAAAAGAGAATGATCCATTATTTAGCCGAGGTTACGACATTCAAAGGAAATGCCAATAAGGCGGATAAGTGGCACCATATAATCAGGATTTACATTGTTGCATTTCATTTTAGACGATTTGGCCGGTCTTATTTTTAACCCGAGGTGTTGCAAGATGATAAAAGTCGTACAATTAAGGGACAAGTGTATTAATATATAGATTTGGTCGTGAATGTGCCAAGTCGAGTAATTCCCCTTTATGATAATGAAGATTACTTGCATCTATAAGAGCAATCTGGATTATTTGGTGGGGCACACTAATCTGTGCAAATTGAATACGTAATCAATTTCACATTTTCATCTGTCTATGAAGTCTATGGCTAGCAAGAATAACAAGGCAGTCTTTAACCTATCCTCAATACCACGTTCAAAAAGTGTTTCAACTGTCGCCTCTGGTGTTTTATGTACCACTCGATCTCGAATAAATTTGTATATGTGCAAATACATTCTAGCCAATTCTCCTGGCTTAGAGATCGCATTTCCTTTAATCACGGTGATAAGGAAGCAATATTTTCTTTCCTTTCGATTCTTTTAATCATTTTGCATGCAAGACACGTTCTCACAGCTTTAAGCTCCTATCTAGGTAATTTCTCTCGCTACACACACCTCACCACCGCCCCCTCTGACATGATCTGAGAATTGTGGAGTGCCCCATTCTTTGCCATTACTCTTAAGTCTCATTGGACCATTCTGAATTATTAGAGAATTCTGTTGTGCATTTAGTCATTTAGAAATTTTTTTTTCAATTC
Organism: Doryteuthis pealeii; assembly: GCA_023376005.1. NCBI lineage: Eukaryota > Metazoa > Mollusca > Cephalopoda > Myopsida > Loliginidae > Doryteuthis > Doryteuthis pealeii. The sequence continues at coordinate 88,180,814 of CM042154.1, read as the reverse complement.
GATGAAACAGGTTCTTGGGGGTTCGGGAGTTGGTCTCTCTCTCCACGGTATTTTGGTGATCCGAAATCCTGAAATCTGTGTCTCGGGAGTTTTGTTTAGTGTACACTTCTGTTGATAACTAAATGAGCTGACCAATATACAAATGCCGTCTTATATATCCCAACTGAGGCAACCTTGGGACTCAATTCGACGACTCATTGATTGTTAACATTACAAGAAAGAAGATATACATACATACTACAAAGAATATACACCCTCTGATTTTCAATTACTCTTTTACAAACACTTGGGAACCGTTCCAAGAGCATCAGTAACAATTGGTATCACCTTCACCAGCATCTTACACACTTTTTGTGTTTATGCCATACTTACACAGCAAGTACATACAATTATATATATATATATATATATACAGGGCGGTCTTCCGATCTATAGCTCTGCTGATGAGGCCTAATAGTCCGAAATGTACATACAGAGATTGATTTTTCTCGATTTGTTTAGCCATAAATATGATAGGTATTCCCGCCTAATTCATTATTAATTGATTAATTTTCAAAATTAGGTACGACTCCAATTAAGCACTTATTCTCCCAAAAATTATCGGCAAAAAGCCATTCTAAACAAACCTTGTTTACATAATATATATATATATATATATATATATATATATATATATATATATATATATATATATATATATATGTATTTTTTTTTTCTTTTTGAAGGCAATTGACAATGCAATATGTGTTGAAAATTATATTTATTTACCTTTTTTTTAAATTCTAGAATTAAAAAAAAGGTAAATAAATATAATTTAACACATATTGCATTGTCAATTGCCTTCAAAAATCTCTATATTATATATATATATATATATATATATATATATATATATGTGTGTGTGTGTGTGTGTGTAAGTAATATGAGGAAATTAATCCGACAGTTTGTGGAGAAAATTTTTAAAGAAAACAAACACAGGATGTCATGAACAATGGAAACTATTTATGTCGATACTTAAGTTTGTTTTTTTAAACATTCTTCAGAACATTGAAAATTTGTACGAGTAAAAGATGAATTAATTTTTTACCACACAATCAACATACACTGAAAATCTTTCATCTTTTACTCATACATATTTTCAATGTCCTGAAGAAGGTTCTATTTAAAAAGAACGAAATACTTAAGTATTAACATAAAGAGTTTCCATCGTTCATGACATCCCTTGTTTGTTTTCTTTAAAAAAATTTCTCCACACACACACACATTATATATACTAGCAAATATATGCACCCTCCGGGTGCAAGTATTTAAGTTTAAATATAATAAAATATTAGATTAAATCAGAAAGACTAATGAAACTAATTAAGAATTCAAATAAAAAGATTTGAAACGGAGGGGGTATAATCGGAAAATAGAACAACTGAAATTTACTCTTTCATCACTTCCGTTTTTCAATGCTAACTTTTCCTAATTTAACTATTTTGTTAAAAGAGGAAGTAAAGAATAAAATTACAGTTATTTATTCTTGTTAATGAATTTTATTTAAGATTCATTGAAGAGATTTTTACTCATATTCATTAAGATAAAACCAAACAATTAGAAATCAATAATACCAAGCACATTTTTATTAAAATCAGTTTTTTTAATATCCATATGCAAAATAGCATTACGTTTAGACTAAAAACTGGTATTTTGTTGTATATATAAATACAATTGCATGTTATTAGTATTTAGGTAAGGCCAATAGTATTAATAATGTCAGACAGTTTTATTATTAATTGAGGTTTAAATAGAAATAGAATAATGGAGAATGTGACGTAAATAACTAAGGGAATTGTGACTTGAGTAGTAATATAGTTTCGGTTACAAACAGAAAAACACACAATCTCCATTATAATAAGATATATATATATATATATATGAGGATTGGAGTAAATCCGACAGAATGTAGTAAAGAATAAAGGAAAAGGTGGAGAAAAAGAGAGCAAAACTCAAACAAGTAGATGTAGGAGATATATTTCGTTCTGCATTGAGCAGGACTTCATCAGTCAATTTTATTAAAGCATCAGTGCAGCATACATTTGTATTTATAGAAGAGAAAGTGAGTGGGTGGGGGTGAGTTTGGTGCTGAAGTCAGTCTCCATTCATTAGCACTAAACTACATAGACTTCCTATCATCCCCAACAGATTCCATATATTTGATCTTCTCTACCACCCCTTCCATGACAGATTTCCTCTGACCAACCAAATCCTCACAAACTCTTCCCTTTCTCCTGACTTCAACACCAAACCCACTCCCTCCGACTCACTTTCTCTTCTACAAATACAAATATATATGTTGCACTGATGCTTTAATAAAATTGACTGATGAAGTCCTGCTCAATGCAGAATGAAATATATCTGCTACATCTACCTGTTCGTGTTTTGCTTTCTTTTTCTCCACTTTTTCCTTTACTATATATATATATATATATTAAATATAACTGTTTATACAAAGGTTTTAGTAGGCATCTACCTAAGGTTTTTACATTTCTGCCATATTTCGGTTAAGTTTATGGACGCTGATAAATATTGCAGTTATTTACAAATACATAACCGCAAAACATGTTTTTGCAGACACACCAGAGGGATTAATGGTATCCTGACGAAGACAAAAAGCCTGAAACCTTAGGTAGATGCCGACTAAAACATTTGTATAAACAGTTATATTTAATAAATAGAGCTCTTACATTTGTAATTGAGCACTTTATTTTCCTTATTTCATCTCGGAAAAATTACCTATATATATATATATATATGTGTGTGTGTGTGTGTGTGTGTGTGTGTGTGTGTGTGTGTGACTTAAACAGTGCGTTTACATGTACGAATTCGCATTCAGTCTAGCCTAAAATATAACATTGACGTTTACAAATAGTTAATTGCATTTACACTTTTGATAATATAAATTGTTGCTAGAATAAACCATTACTCAGAATTCTTAGGAGATGCATTATGTTTCCATGTTCAGAGAAAAGAATCAATCTATGAAAGAATCAGCTTAAAAGTTGGATTATCATTTTATCTGCGTCGAATTAAATTAGATCCTAATTAAAATGGCAAAAAGTCAATAATTGAAACCACAAACACAACAAACGCATTTGTCTGAATATATGAGAATATCTCTTTTACATAACCAAAACTATGGTAGTGTGTACATAGAAACAGTAGGCGAATTGTAAGGAAATATATCAAATTAGAACGACAAAAACATCGAAACCGGCCCTCGCCAATTCAGCGTATGAGTAGCACAGGGATCTGTGCGGAAAAGTAAAGAGCTGGTGGTAGGTGTGGCGCTCCACCTCAGATGCAAAAAGCATATCCTTGGTCTAGCGCTATTGAAAAGGGGATATACTCCCTCGCTGATTAGCTGATACCGACTTTAGGCCACCCCGATAACTTTACTTGTTTTTTTAGAAAGATGAATGAAATTAGATATTGCATGTAAAAGGATTACACTTATTTTAATTATATGTTAATTGGTTTCCATATAAAATCATTCATAGTGTTGATTTTAATACGCTGGTGAATAGAACCAATAATGTTAGAGATCAATAACACAAATTAATTATTATTAACCACATCGTATATTATACAAAGCCTTATGTTTTAGTGAGAAATATGACATTACAGGAGTTTAAATCCACTAAAATCATGGGCGGTTTTGATGCAATTCTAAGATTTTCATAGATACATCGTTAATGAATAAGACGCATTCTATGTATTAAGGATTTTGACTATAAATCAACATACACATTGATAAACTTATGCTATTCCTGAGGGAATTGTGACGTAAGCAGTGATGTACTTTCGGTTACAGACACCGAATATCTATTATAATAATTTTTTTTTTAAATTCATTTCTTATTTGCTTCTTCCATTGCTTTCGCTGGTAACTCTCGCTCTTATATCTCTCTCCCTTATATTCCTTTATTATCCTCTCTCCCCCTCTCTTTCTAACACATACACACACACACACTCCTCCTTTATTTCCATTCTCTCGCTCTCATATCTCTCACGTGATGTAATGGTTAGCGAGCTAGATTAGTAGACCATTGGTAGTAAGTTCGATTCTCACTGGGCGATCCATATTTCTGGCCTTGTGCCACATCTAAACTAAGCTTAGCAAATAACTATATCTTTTTTGCCTTTTATCTCTCATATCCCTCCCTTTAGCACCTTGTCGGGGGAGGGGGGTAGAATACGCTGACTATCAATCTTAGAGGAGCAAGTCCCTCACCCAAAAATGATTTGTCCTGGGGATGATAGTAAATTAAATCTGATGGTGAGGAATAATTTTCTTGTAATACATTTTTTTTACAAAAATCTGCAGAGAATCTCATTTGATTTTAAATAAGTTTTCCATTTTTTTTTCTAAATGAACGAATACCCCGGAGAATTAAAATCAATTTAATATTTATGAAAGAAAAAAAGAAAAACGAAAGAAAAAAAATAATAGAAACGCCGTTGGTATCAACATTGTGTTATTTTTTTTTAATTCGTAAAATATAAAATTGAAAAAGAAAGTAAAATAGTTCTTCGTGTGGCAAATTTTAGTTACATTTTTTAAAAACTATATAGTATAGATGATTGTACAGGTTATAGAAAAAAGTGAATTTAAGCGTTCAGAACGAGCGTGGGGAATCCCCGTAGAGTTGTGGCTAACGAGCCTGACTGAGACATCATAGCTCGTTTGAACTTCAGTCTCGTTATAACATTCACATTCGGTCTAATATCCTTGGGAAAGATATGAATATCCTCATCTCTCTACCTATGGGTTAAATATTAATACTACTGTTCTACAATGATGGATTCGGCATTAAATAATCCACGAAGTTTGTTCTACCATTAAACAAAGACATCGAACCAAACCTGACTCAGAATGATACTAAAACTCGTTTCATATGATTCGGATCATACCAAAGCGAGTCAAAAGTTATGCAATATTTTACAATTACATATTTATCAACACCTCCACATTAGCAGGATGTGACACAATATATTAAGCGCAGTTTAACAGGTTTTAATTAAGAATGTTCCTTCTCCTAGACTGGTTACATAGCTCCGAGCAAACTATCACAAACTAAATATTACAATCTTTCAGACAACAACTGCCACCTCGTTTTAAAAGGGTAGGGTTGTGTTTATTGACTAGTGTATAAGGCTCCTCAAAAGAGGAGATGCCGACGGGATTCACGCAATTTATAAACACTAGCCACGCATGAGCGTCGGTTTGTGCGTTGTTCCTTGCGCTCGACTGATATAGTGGGATATCAGTAAATACTAAATATTGCAAAAGTTTTGACTGATCCAATCAGTTTTAGTCTCTTAATGAAACTCTTTGTCCCCAACATGCAAAGTACAACTTACAACCAAGCATATCCTTCTAAATTGTAACAGACTTAAACATATCCGCGCCAATTACTATCAAGCAAGAAACCTGAAAGACATCTTTAAGAATACAAACCCTGAAAACATTTTAAATTTTATACAAAAATCAACCTTTCCAACAAAATATGACAGAACATAACCAATTATCTCCGTAGAACCACTACTTTAAAGACTGAAATCCAAAATAACCTTTTTTGGCATTAAATGACCCACAGAAGTTGATATGCCGTTAAACAAAACTCAAACTCTTTGTTCATCTGGGATTTAGTTAACAATCTACACATTTTCTATCCGACTAGACCAAAGCAGGTCAACTGAAAGTAATTCATCCTGGAATATCCTGGTTGGTGTTTTATTTTTTCGTCTTTTCCTTCAACAAAGAACAAGATAAACACCGAGTTGAGAAAGGATTTCTCTTTATTGTCAAGTACAGAAACACACGTGTTCGTCGACTAATAAATGAATAATTTGGCGAAAAAACAAACAAACTACAAACCAGGCATGAAAAGAAAAACCAATAAATAAATTCAAACAACATTCACGTGACAGAATGATTGTGTCCCAGGTGATTCAGCAAGAATGCTTAACCCTTTTTCAGTCAGAAAGACAATTTTTTGTCGCCAATAATGCTCAGGCAATTTTGTCGTCTTAGCGTTAGCTGAAAGGGGGTAAAATGGGGAATTAAACCCGACAGTATGTAGAAAAAAATAGAAAAACACGAAGTATTCCAAAAGATGAGTTTATTTTTTATGGTAATGTCGACGCTATAACGTCCCCACACGTCAACTTAAAGGTCTTTCATGCGTTCTGAAATCGACGCCGGCTGATACTGATTACCCTCCCCCCCAAACAAAATATTTCTTAATATACAACCAGTACTTCTCATATAGTGCAATTCACCCACCATCTTCACACAAAATTTCACCACAGGTCCTGATGAAGGTTGCAAAAACTGATATATATATTAACCAACCCCTCTGCACGAACAGGATGTGACACAAGGTCAATATCTTAAGCGGAGTTCAACAGGTTTGAATTCCGAGTTTTCCTTCTCCTAGACCGGTTGCCTAACCAAGGTTCAAGAGCCCGGTCTGCCCTACTATTTATCCATAGCTGGAGGGAGAGTAGGATTGATACCTTTCCCAAGGGTATTAGCGCTAAGTGAAATGCAATTATCACATCCAGGATTTGAACTCGGAGCGACGAATCCATTTCCTATGACTTTAACCATTACACCACGCGCTTCCAAAATGGAAAAACTGACATATGATGATGGTCATGTCGACGCTATCATATATCAGTCTTTGCAACCTTCATCAGGACCTGTGGTGCAATACTGTGTGGAGATGGTGGGTGAATTGCGCAATTGTATATAAATATATAGCTGGTTGTATATAAAAAAATGTTTGGGGGAGGGTAATCAGTACCAGCCGACGTCGATTTCAGAACGCATGAAAGGCCTTGAAGGTGAGTTGTGGGGATGTTATAGCGTCGACATTACCATCAAGAATATACTCATCTTTTGGAATACTTCGTGTTTTTCTGTTATCTGAATGGATGTTATTTTACTATGAGCTGCATATAGACCAATTCAATGTTAATGTATAAGAGAATTTCTAGGATGCCCCACAGTACTGTAAGATTGTGTAAATGTTGTTTTAAAAAATATAATTAAAAGTGAGTGCTCTAAAGTTATCATGCTATTGTACTATCTATATATTAATACTCGTGTTCATTAATTGTACGACCATTATCATCTGACAACACCCCCAGGTCACAAATGAGACCTTCCAAATCGTCCAAGGAGAAATGCAAAATGCAAATACTTATCATCTGATGTTGCTTATCCACCGAATTCTTATTTGGATAGAAGCATTTTTTCAATAGAAAAATGATTTTTACTGGCAGGACCTGTGGATATACCGCAGTATGATAATTAAGTTATTCCAACCTTTGATATGTTTACTTAAGAGATATTACTAAATAGTTCAATATGTAAAACGCATAATAACCCTGATTTAATTCTTTCTCTTACACTTTTTAAATTATTTTCATCTTTACATTATGTTCGATTGAAACAGAAAAGCGTTATCGCTTTCCACGCGCAAATCTCCCCCCTCTCTCTATCTTTCCCCTAGTCTTTCTTTCTTTCTCTCGAATAACATTTTTGTGTGCGTGTCAGCTTTCCTTCCTTTCTTTTTTTCATAATAAAAACGGAATGGTCCATTATTTAGCTGAGGTGATGACACTCAAGAGAAATAAAATTCGGCTGATAGGAAATCAGGACATGTTTTTTCATTTCATCTTGGATGATTTGGACGGTCTCATGTTTAACCAGAGGGTGTTGCAAGATGATAACCGTTGTACGAATACGAGTATTAATATGTAGATTGAGCTAACGCTAAGACGACAAAATTGCCTGTGTTGAATTGGGGACACAAATTGTCGTTCTGGCTGGAAAAGGTTAAGTATTCTTGCTGAATCACCTGAGACACAATCAGTCTGTCACGCGAATTCTGTTTGAATTTTTTATTGGTTTTCTTTGCTTAACTGCATTGTAGTTTTTTTTTCGTCAAATTATTCATTTATTTGTTGATGAACACGTGTGTTTCTGTTCTGTATAATAAGGTGAAATCCTTTCTCAGTTCTGTGTTTGTCTTGTTCTTTGTTGAAGAAAAAATAGCAACCCAGAAATTCCGGGAAAACAGTCTTTATTATTACATAGATAAATTCATTTATTAAACGTAGCTTAATTGGGAAAATAGAATACACCGACAGCCCATCTGTAGAGAGGTACCCCCAATGTAAAACTAAATAATTAAAATATGTTTTTTAGAAAAATATATGTAGCAACAATTGTAAATATTGTAAAATCCCCCTCCCAATGAGGCACTCTGTTGAGACCGTCAATGACGACCCATAATTCTTTATATTGGTGACTGGCAGTTCATACCATACAATACTCTACTTTAGACTTACTTAATCTAGACCAGTGTTCTCAACCGGGGTCCATATATATGTACCAACCCCTCCGCACGAGAAGGATGCGACACAATGTCAATTTCTTAAGCGGAGTTTAGCAGGTTTAAATTCAGAGTTTTCCTTCTCCTAGACCGGTTGCTAACAAGGTTAAAGAGACCAGTCTGCCCTATTTTTCCATAGCTGGAGGGAGAGTAGGATTCATACCTTTCCCAAGGGTATTAGCGCTAAGTGAAATGCAATTACCCCGTCCAGGATTTGAACTCGGAGCGACGAGTCCATTTCCTATGACTTTAACCATTACACCACGCGCTTCCTACAACCGGGGTCCATATAGACCCCTGCGGACCATATAACATTTTTGGGGACCCAGACAAGTAAAATGTATTTAACTATAAAAATAAATGGGATTTTTAAACAACGAATGGCTAAGGGGGTGTCCCCAGAGTAAAATAGGATTAAAAGGGGGTCAATAGGTAAAAAAAAAAGGTTGAGAACCATTGGTCTAGACGGTCGGTCGGAGAAGCATCTCAAATCAATCGGCTGGTCATGTCAAACCCAAATTCTATATAATTCTTTCAACCTTAGTACCATTTGGCAAACCTCAACCCATTTTATCAAATATATGCTAGAAGGCGGTGATTGAGGTTCTAAGCCTGCTAGGTATGACGTTGAATTGCATCTAGTGGTGAGGTTCATTTCTGTAACTTTGGGGTATATCGAATATCCATTCATCGACATTACTCCTAGATAGTAGCACCTGTTAAGGTCACATCTCTGTGTGACGAACGAGTTAACAAATTGTTTTAAAAAACTTAAATTAAAATTTAAAAAAAATGAATATCCATCAAGAATAGATAAAATAAAACATCTTTGGCCAACAATCACCCACCAGGAGTTGACATGCCGTTAAATACGAACAAACAAAGAAACAACTATACTCATTTAGTATAGCACAAGGCCTGAACTATAAGGCACACGGTGGAAATCGAACTCAGTAACTCGAGATTATAAACAGAGCGTTGTTATATATCTACCACCCAACTACACATGTGATTTATTTTAGTAAGCCTTTTTACTGTAAATTTGTACAATTTAGAAGCATAGGACTAAAGAAAGGAAAATCAATATCTAAACAACTTAAATACAAATGTTTTAATGGTCGTACTTAGTGTTACAAAATGGTACAGCAGTCTCGATCATTTGAAAGGTACATTTTTGAAAAAAGCATTTGATATATGTTTGAAGTATATATATATATATATATATATATATATATATATATATAGGTTTGGAGGTTGGTTTTAAAGGCTATCACAATGCAAGTGTAAAGAAAAAATAAGTAACAATGGTGTTGTTTGTTAATCTATGATTTATTCTTAATATTTCGAGATAAAATCTTTTCTTCAGAAGAACACTGGAACTGAAGTAGTTGTCTTGTTATGGCATTAATCAGGTAAATGAAAATTATAAAGCCCTTTTAAACACACACACACACATATATATATATATATATATATATATATATATATATATATATATATATATATATGTGTGTGTGTGTGTGTGTGTGTGTGTGTGAAAACTTAAAAGGTAAATAACATACAATAAATATTTATGTTTCTCTTATTACTTTTGGATCATTATATATATATATATATATATATATATATATATATAATAGGGTAGAGTAGACTAAGTCTTGGTCTGAAGATCGCATAGGCAAGAAACACTCAGTAACCAAACGTTATTGACCCCATCTCCATGCTACTTTAACTTAAATATAAATCAATGATGTTGAGCACTGTTTACTATATGCATATATAATTTAGACAGTATATTCATATTTGTATATAGATAAACATATCGACTTCCCAGTCCCTCCACTAAAGCAAACACAAGATCAATTTTTAAACGGAGTTTAACAAGTTTTAATTAAGAGTTTTCGTTCTCCTAGATCGATTGTTATACCGATGTTAAATAACTCGGTCTAACATGCTATTTATTTAAAAATTGATTATAAATTACGCGAATAATTTTTTCCATTTAAAGTAATACGATTTTTTAATTAATTTCATAGTTTATATAGTTTATTATAAATTAGCAAATATATGCACCCTTCGGGTGCAAGTATCTACGTTTTAATGTAATAAATATCATAATAAATTAGAAAGGTTAATAAAACTAAATAATAATGCAGATAAAAAGATTTGAAACAGAGGTGGGTATAATCGAAAAATAGAACAACTGAAACTTACTCTTCTATCACTCTGACTTTCATTGTTATTTTTTTCTAATTTAAGTATTTAGTTAAAAGAGGAAGTAAAGAATAAAATGACATTTATTTTTTTTATTATTAATGGATTTCATTTAAGATCTATTGAAGTGATTTTTGCTTATATTCATTAAAATAAAACCAAACAATTAGAAATCAATAATACTAAGCACATATTTATTAAAATCAAATTTTTAATATCAATATGCAAATTAGCCTTCCCGTGCACACTGTAAACCGCTATTTTGTTGTATATATAAATATAATAGCATATTTTACTATGTTGATATGGTGAACAGTATTAATAATATAAAACAATTTTATTAATGAGGTTTAAATAAAAATAAAATCATTGAGAATGTGATGTCAATAACTAAGGGAATTATGACTTGAGTAGGGATATAGTTTCGGTTACAGACAGAAAAACACATAATCTCCATTATAATAAGATAATATATAGTTTATTTATTACAATGGAAACAGAGACAGATTGAGAGGCATATGAAAATAAATAAATAATGAATAAATTAATCAAAGAAAGCAAGCAGGGTCTTTGTAAAAAGAGTAATATGTGTGTTTTTTTTAAATCTTGTTTCTTTATGTGCAAACCTTGTGCAAGTCATTGTCCATCACCATCACTGATCTTCACCTGCATTTGTCAGTCACTTTGGTGACCCAGACACGTTTTATCGGATTCGCTTTAGTAAAGACGTCGTGATTATATTGAAAAAGATAAAAAAAGATTTTCTTTATGAAATCGAAAAACCTGTTCAAAATTTATAGTAAGCCGTTTTACATTATAAAAGCTCTTACTAAATGGCTTCTTTATTCTCATTTCTACTTATTCATCATTATATAATATATATATATATATATATATATATATATAAGTATGTCCATATCTATCTATCCGTCTATCTCATCATATCTATCTATCCGTCTATCATATCTATCCGTCTATCTCGGTATGTTCATATCTATCTATCTATCTATCTATCCGTCTATCTCGGTATGTTCATATCTATCTATCTATCTCTATCTATCTATCTATCTATCTATCTATCCGTCTATCTCGGTATGTTCATATCTATCTATCTATCCGTCTATCTCGGTATGTTCATATCTATCTATCTATCCGTCTATCTCGGTATGTTCATATCTATCTATCTATCCGTCTATCTCGGTATGTTCATATCTATCTATCTATCGTCTATCTCGGTATGTTCATATCTATCTATCTATCCGTCTATCTCGGTATGTTCTATCTATCTATCTATCCGTCTATCTCGGTATGTTCATATCTATCTATCGTCTATCTATCTATCTATCCGTCTATCTCGTTCATATCTATCTATCTATCTATCCGTCTATCTCGTATGTTCATATCTATCTATCTATCCGTCTATCTCGGTATGTTCATATCTATCTATCTATCCGTCTATCTCGGTATGTTCATATCTATCTATCTATCCGTCTATCTCGGTATGTTCATATATCTATCTATCCGTCTATCTCGGTATGTTCATATCTATCTATCTATCCGTCTATCTCGTATGTTCATATCTATCTATCTATCCGTCTATCTCTCTATATCTATCTATCCGTCTATCTCGGTATGTTCATATCTATCTATCTATCTATCTATCTATCTATCCGTCTATCTCGGTATGTTATTCTATCTATCCGTCTATCTCATATCTATTCTATCTATCTATCTATCCGTCTATCTCGGTATGTTCATATCTATCTATCTCCGTCTATCTCGGTATGTATCTATCTATATCATATCTATCTATCCGTCTATCTCGGTATGTTCTATCTATCTATCCTCTATCTCTATCTATCTATCCGTCTATCTATAGTTCATATCTATCTATAAATCAATCTCATTCCTTTATTATCTATCTAATTCAGTTCATATATATCTATTTATTCTGGTTATATATATATATATAATATATATATATATATATATATATATATATATATATATATATCATTCTGTTCATGTCCATCTATATATCTATCTCATTCTGGTAATATCTATCTATTGAGCTCATTCTGGTAAGATCAATTTGTCTGTCTATCTATCTAGAATGTTCATTATCTATCAATTGATCATATATTTTATCTATAGGGTGTTCGTGGTGTAATGGTTACCGCGTAGGAAATAGACACCCTAATGCAACATTAGACAGTCCTCATTGTTTTTTTTTTAAACAAGTTTTAATAAGTACATGACTGGTATTATATATCTATATATAGTTTGTTTTATTTTAAGACATTTAAAGTTTGCATTTCAAATTGTTTTATTTTTAATCCTTTAATGAATTTGATAAATTTACTTACTTAGTGTACAAACTCGCTGACACTGAATTTTTTACTCCCACCCCTCAGGCAATATGTTTCAAAAATCTTTTTTTACATCGCCCGGAGGGTGTTATTTATTTTGTACTAGTTTCTATTATTATATTATTTCATTTCAATTGATGATTTAAAAATAATAATAGTTTGAATAATGTACACATGGATAAACTCCTGAACGAAACACATGTAAGTAAAATTGATTAAAATATCCTATATTATCCATTCTATACTTTTTTTCCTTTATTCATTTTTTCAACATACCGTCGGATTCACTTCCAGTTTCATTATATATATATATATATATATATATATATATATATTAGATAAAACGTGAACCGTTGGGTCACCTATTAAGCTCTCGGTAGATAATTGAGATTAGGAAAAAGTGAGTTTGCAAAGCGAATTAACTTTTTTTTAAATGAATAAATACGACCGGATAATTTAAAAGAAAAAACAACAACATTAAAACCATTTGGTAAGATTTCTAAGAAAGAGAACGTTTTACCTTATTTACTTTGTGCAAAAATGTAAATCCTGATTATCTGGTATTATTTATCCGCTGAATTCTTATTTCTTATTCGTATCGTTACCTCAGCTAAATAATGGACCATTCCGTTTTTATCATAAAAAGAAAAGGAAGAAAAAGGACATGTTACACAGAGGAATATAATAATAAGGATAATAATCGTATAAGCTAGGGATTGGCTTGACCAGCCGATTGACCGGAGGGGGCTTCTCTGATCACCTTTCTAGCCTATGTGTAACGGATTATGAACGTCCAGAGTTTTGGGTGGACTGCTATAGAAAGAGAGGAAGAAGAAATAAGAGAAAGTAAAGGTTTAAAAGAAGTAGTGATGAACACAAAACGGTTTGTCGGGAATTTGACCGGGGCATGACCCCCGAATGGAGAATTGAAAGCCAACCGGAAGTTTCGGGTGTTAACCGGAAGTTTCGGGTGTTGACCGGAACCGGAAGTCACGTGGTGACAAGGAACGACGAACAACAAGATCGTCCTCTTTTTTTTCCGAGAGCGTAGGATTCGGACGGGCCTCTTGTCCCTCGTGTGGGATCACAGTAATTTAACATTGTTTCTCTCTCTCTTTCTCTCTGCATTTCCTCCTCTCCGAAATAACCCACGAGACGAGCCCGAAAATAAAAGCTAAGCCCTGGGGAAGATATATCTCAAGCGTTGTATCTTTTTTTTATCGACAAGACGACCGCCGCATAACAAATACCTTTTTAGTGCTGTGAATTTGGAGGCACGTTGACAAGACCCGCTATACAACAAATACCGTTTTTGGTACCGTGACACTATGTAAGGACGAGAGAGGAGTGTTGCATGTTATGGAATGCTTAGACACCAGGATTCCATAACCCCAAGTGGTGTATGAGTATATTTGTGTGTGAGGGTTCTTACCCCATCGGCAAAAGTGCAGATGGCTTTTTCTGACTGGGTGAATTTCTGTAATAGTGGAACACGTTTGGTTCTATCTAGAACTGTTCATATTACTTCTGTTATACAGTGTAATATTAACTAGTGGTTTGACTTTTGTCGAGATATTTCATATTAGTTTTACTTATCTTACTCTTGCTAGGTCTTGATATTTAACTATGTTTTCCATTTCGTTACACGTTTCATTCATGTCAGTAGATACGGCTACAACTATAAGGATTCTTGCTTTGTAATGTATCTTGTCTAAGATTACAATATCTAGACGACTTGTTTGGATGTCATGATCAGTTTATAACGAAAAGTTCCAGACTATCTTAAATTGATTATTCCTGACAATATTTTCGGAGAGTTGATGATACCATTTACTGCTTATTAAGAGCACATGTTGGCATACAATATTCCATTGTATTTGTGTATATGACTGTATCTAGTTATACTATTCTACCTATGCGCGGATTCTGTATATTCTATAATATTAATACTTGTGTTCCTTAATTGTACGACCGTTATCGTTTGCAACACCCTCTGGTTACAAATGAGACCGTCCAGATTTTCCAAGATGAAATGCAAAAATGTAAATCCTGATTTCTTTTTTTTCTTTTTACGACATTCCCCCTCGAGGGGGCGCCCCAGGCGCTGGGCAATAAACCCAGCCCCGCCCCTTTAAGTCAAGGGGGTGTATTTGCCTCATACCCCACTTGTATGGGCTGGGCACAAGGCCTTGTTTTAACGTGGGCCCACTCACAAGCCGAAGCTCATAGGTGGGCCCATCTGGTGTTACTTATCTACCGACATCTTATTTCTTATAAGTGTCGTCAGTTTAGCTAATTAATAGACCATTCCGTTTTTATTATCAAGAAAAAAAGGAAGAAAAAGAAGATGCTACATAAAAAGATGTGATAGAAAGAAAGAAAGAGGGTAGGGCAAATTTAAGGAGAAGGGCTAAGTACTTGTGTATTTAGCTCAATGATTGTAGACTACAAAGCGAAATTAAAAGAAAGCTAAAACAACCAACTAATTAGACCTTGACAGAAAACTGAAAAAAAAGGGAAACATGAGGCTAGCGGTGATACCAATTGTAGTTGATACAATTGGAACAGGTCCCCAAAAGCCTGGAAAAAAACTGGAATAATAAAGAAAAATCAGAGACAGAATCGAGACCATCTGTTACATAATTATTAGATTCCTAACACTTATGTACAATTAGAGTAGAAACCAAAATGGCTGTTATAATTTGCAGCCGGCGGCCTTGAAGGATTGAGTGACTCGGCTTGACCCCAGTCTGATCCTCCTTCTGGGGGATACCGTGAGAATCGATGGAGAAGACCCTCTTCCAGTTTAGATTAGAGAGAGTTTAGTCAGTATCGGCCAAGACACGAAGGTGGTAAGTCGTGTTAAGCGCACGGCCGACTCAATCTACGCAGGTAGTCTGGTGGGGATTTTGGAATAAAATATGATCTAAAGTAAATCGAAGTCTTGGGTTATTATCTAAAAACTACCAATGACACAGGGCTTCTGATAAAGAGAAATCCCCAATGGAAGACCAGACATGAAGTCTCCAAGACGAAGTCCAGATGCTAGAAGAAGAACGTAAGATACCAAAGATTAGCAGAAGAATAATAGAAGTAAAGGAGTATACAACACATCTCGGCCCCAATATTGGTAAAATCGACTTGAATACTGAGAAGAGTCTTGGAGACCTGAAAAGAACTGATGTCACTCAGATTCCAGAGAAATACTAACGCTGGTGTTAAAAACTCTCAAGGAGTGAAATAATGATAGAATCAATGCAAAGGTACAATTGTGATGCTGCATGCACAACCAACACAACAGAGTTGACAATAACCGCACATACTATTTCCCTGTGTCTCCCAGCACTTTGGAGACTTTACTTTTAGGATTACACACGTACTATAAAAGGAAACAAATCACAAGTGAATAATACTTTTAAAATACTCCCAAATACCGTACCAGACTGTTTGTATTTCATGTTGCGCTAATACTCTTGCGTATGAATCAAATTATTCTCCCTCTAGCTATGGGTTCTTTAACATTGTTTTCCCACTCAGTCTAGGAGAAGGAAAACTCTGAATTCAAATCAGTTAAAATCCACTTGAGAAATTGAGCTTGTGTCACATACTACTCACGCGGAGGGGTTGGTAAATACATATAAATTGCAGGACTTGTGGATATACCACAGTATCACAATTTAATCATTAAAACATTTACTTAAGAGCTATTGCTAATATATTTCAGTATGTAAAACGTATAATAATCTTGATTTAATTCTCTCATTTTTCCCCTTTTTTTTCTTTTTTATCCTTTCATTGTGTTCGATTGAAAAATATAAGTGTTATCGCTTCCATGTGCTCACCTCCTCTCTCTATCTTCCCCACGCTCTCCTTTCTTTCTTATATTTTTCTGTGTAGCATGTCTTTTTTCTTCCCTTTGTTTCGTTATAATAAAAACGGAATGGTCCGTTATCTAGATTATGTGATGACATTCCAAAGAAATAAGAATTCGGCAGATATACAACAGCAGATAATAAGGATTTACATTTTTGCATTTTGTTATTAACCAGAGGTCGTTTCAAGATGATAACGGTCGTAAAATTAAAGAAAACGTCTCTCTCTCATATATATATATATATATATATATATATATATATATATATATATATAGAGAGAGAGAGAGAGAGAGAGAGAGAGAGAGGATATATATGTATCGATCTATCTAGAACTTTCTCTCTCACTCTCTCGTTTAATACATAATTCTTTATGTCATAATTTTAATTTTATTGAAAATAGTGTTTGGTTTGGTTTCTTTGTTTAATGGCATATCAAATTGTGTGGGGTATTTACTGCCAAACCCCTCCGTGTAGAAGATAATAACGGTCGTACAAATAAGGAACACGAGTATTAATATATAGATACTTGCCCTACATGGTTACTAAAATGCTTTCTCCTGTGTGCCGCTAACAACAATGGCAACGATAGAAAAAAAAGAAAGTGTTCATTAGAAATTGTTGTTAGTCCATAAGGTGGAGCGAAAATCGTAAATAAATCTGAATAAGGACATCCTGAATACTCTATCAATGTTATTTGGAGTCAGACAACTTTTTTTCTTTTGATCATCACTCTTTGCTGTCTGCAAAGCGTTAATAGAATTATTTGTTAATTTGAAACATGTGAACTTCATTGCTCTTGTCTAGTTGTAATCTTTTCACTGACTATCTAAAAATTTGTTTCCAATTACGTTCCGGTATTTTCGTCTCGGTAAAATTAGTGTTATTTTCATTTTGTCATCAGTCATTCTATGACTTTGAAGTTAATGTACTAATGAACCAATGTTATTTCTTTTGATAGACGTGCACACGTACACACAAGATCTCACATAAACCTATATATATATATGAGATTATTTTGGTATATGTATCCGTTTGTGGGAGGTACATATATCAGGTTTGGGCATTTGTATAAAGCATTAAGGAAGGAAATATCAGAAACTCGGTTTTTGAGTAGAGTTTCTTTTATTTAGTAGTAGTAAATTTTCAGGATTTTTATAGCTCCCTTCTTCAAACTGTGTAAGGACAGTAGTGTTGCTGGCTTCTGGTCGTTTCTTCTAGTGGGGTAGCTGCTGCTTGTGTAGTGTAGTTTACTAGAAGCGTACGGAGACTATTAGACAACACTATTTATATATTTATTTATATATTTAATAGTAAAATACATACCATACATATATGTGTATACCTAGATACAAGCACATACATACATGAATATATTTAACTCATACGAACACGCCCCGCGTGTCCATGTCTCCGGTTTACCGTCGCGATGGTATCTTGCGCTGCCGCCCGACTCTGCGTCGAAGTTAATCGTTCGATCTAACCGTCAGCGACTACCGTCATCGTACCACCGATAGATGGGTCGGGTTAGCTCACTCGGGAGAGGGTTCGGATAGAAACCACGAGATTCCTAGTTCGATACCGGCCCTCACCAACTACGCGTGTGAGTAGCACAGAGATCTGTGCGGTAAAGTAAAGAGCTGATGGTAGGTGTGGCGCTCCATCTCAGATGCAAAAAACAATCTCCTTGGTCTAGCCCTAGTGAAAAGGGGATAGACACCCTCGCTGATTGGCTTATACCGACTTTACTTACTTTAAATCATAAATATGTATGAACATGCTCATAGTTACATATGTATACATACGTACACAAATAGATGCCATTCAAACATCTCTCTCTCATTATATATATATATATATGTGTGTGTGTGTGTGTGTGTATTTGGGCAGCACTCTTTCATTTATAAATGTAGAATTGAACAAAACACATCTCCTGTTTAACAATTTAAAATTAAAGATAAAAAATAAAATTGTTAAACAGGAGATGTGTCTTTTGTTTAATTCTACATTTATATATATATATATATACTGTCAAATGCTTTTATACACACTCATATATGTGTATATATATATATATATATATATATATATAATGAAATAAACGATCATACATATATAGGTATACATAGATATGTAAACATAGGCACATACATATACTTATGTACATGATCAAACATACGTATCTACATGGTCATAGTTACAAATTTGATAATGTGCGTTTATACTTAAAGTAATGCGTACTTATATATATATACACATTGATTCCGCAGATATATGTGTGTGTGGGGGGTTTGTGTAAAAACAAGGTTGCCTATATATATATATATATATAATATATATATATATATATATACACTTAGTGTGTATGTGTAAAACGCATGTACTTCTAGATATACCCAAACGTACACACACACACACACACACATATATATATATATATATATATATATATATATATATATATATATGGCTGTACGTATTTGTGAGTGTGAATATATAGACTTGTGCCCCTTTTAGTTTACAAAGTCAACCAGTTAAGAACAGCGAGATCGAGATGTTTCTCAGAAATACTCCTATGTTATCAAAACACATACACACACATATATAAGCATAAGTGTGTGTGTATATATATATATATATATATATATATATTTATGAATACCTATAGATATAAGAAGCTTTCATCGAAGACAACAGGTTTGTCTTGGTTTTCACCAATTTTATCTTGTTTTCTTAGATTACAGGATGTTTGGTCTGTCAAAAAAGAAACAAATAAGACCACAAATACTTGAAGCTATAATCATAAGAACCAAATATCTACATTGAATAAAATATTATTCAACCTAAAATTTGTGGTATTATGTGGTATCAAAAACTACAGAATATATGGACTAAACCAACATAAGATCGCAAAAAGTATAAATAGGATCTGACAGTTTATTGATGACTACATTAACAGACTGAAATACACGATTGTGTGTGTGTGTGTGTGTGTGTGTGTGTGTGTGTTTGAATAAAAAATCATTAAAACATTTTTTTGTTTCAATCAACAAAATGGTCAAAGTGGTCAAAAACTGGTCAGCAGGAATTTAATTATTAATATTAATTAATATTAATAATATTATAATATTAATAATAAAATTAATATTAATTAATTAATTATTATTAATAGAAATAATTTTTTAACTGATCTATTTGACCTATAGATGGATTTGGTTTGGTCTCTTTGTTTAATGCCATATCAACTTTTGTGGATTATTTAATGCCAAAGCCATCCCTGAAGAACAATAGTGGTACTATTTAACCCATAGCTGAGGGTATGAGGGGCTTCATACCTTTCTCTAGGGTATTAGCTAGAAAGTAACTGTAATAATGCAACTGGAGTTCAAACTTGTTTACTATGATGTCACAGTTCAGCACATTAGCCACTATGCCACAGGGAGTTCCCCACCCATAGATGGGACCTTAATCTGGGTTAGAGTGAATGTGTGAATAATGGCAATGAAGGTGTACTCCATACTTTTTTTAGTAAATCAAAACTCACATTAAAATTTTTCAAGGTTATTTCTATTAGGACTATTCTTCTATAAACTTATTTTCAGATCTTTTGTAATGTAAATCTGGTTCCTTTTTTATATTCCATGCTTTCTATGTACCAATCTCTCATCCCACTCATATGCCAAATGATTGTAAAAACATGAAACCATTAATAGTAAGATGTGGTTTAGATTTCTATGTCCAATCTCTATATATACAGGGTGCTTCAGAAAAATTGATATCATGTCTATTAAGCCTATTTAGTTTCCTTTGCCTAGACTATATAGTTACTCAAATATCTACATCTCAAATTTCATTAAAAACCCTGTGTATGTGTGTATATATGTATGTACCATAGATATCGAGCACTTTCATAATCTAGAAGAAATTGATACCTCACATGTTCGTTAAAAAACAGTTTTAGTTATTAAAATACATAAGACGTTTAATTATGAAACCAACATAAAAAGTGATATATCAATTTCTTATATATACTAGCAAATATATGCACCCTCCGGGTGCAAGTATCTAAGTTTTAATGTAATAAAGTATTGTATTAAATTAGAAAGGCTAATGAAACTAAATAAGAATGCAGATAAAATGATTTGAAACAGAGGGAGGTATAATAGAAAAATAGAACAACTGAAACTTACTCTTCCATTACTCCCATCTTTCATTGTTATTTTTCTAATTTAAGTATTTAGTTAAAAGAGGAAGTGAAGAAATAAAATGACATTATTTTTCTTGTTAATGGATTTTCATTTAAGATTCATTGAAGAGATTGTTGCTTATATTCATTAAAATAAATCCAAACAGTTAAAAATCAATAATACTAAGCACATATTTAATAAAATCACATTTTTAATATCAATATGCAAATTAGCCTTCCCGTTCACACTGTAAACCGCTATTTTGTTGTATTTATAAATATAATTGCATGCTGTTAGTATGTAGATATGGTTAACAGTATTAATAATGTAAAACAATTTTATTAATAATTGAGGTTTAAATAAAAATTAATTCATGGTCAATTTGACCTCAATAACAAAGGGAATTGTGACTTGAGTAGTGATTTAGTTTCGGTTACAGACAGAAAAGCACACAATCTCCATTATAATAAGATATTTATATATATATATATATATATATAATCCAAAAGTCCAGAGAAGAAATCTTCCTTACGACATAGGTTTTTTTTAAAACAACTTGTCGCCGTTTGAGAGCTCAATGTGTGCTCTTATTGTTAGAGTCACAGAGCAAATTTATATTTAAATAAATAACAAAAGACTTAGAGATCTTGCATTATAGACTATTTCAGGGAGCTTAGACAAAAATGTCTAATTCTCCCGACTCATCAGATGCGAATGATGAATTCTTTATTTTTAAGGCATTTGAAAACAGATTTTTCCCCCTTCCTTTTAAGATTGTCCTGTCCTGCTCAGCTGTAGAGTAATAAAAATAGGAATAAAAATACAAATAATAGTAAACAATAATAAAACCAAAGACATCTGACCGCTTGTCAGTAATTTGTTGGGAGTTACTGTTAATTCAATTAATTCAGAATTCAGGGACACCCCTGTTCACTTATTTAGTAGTTTTTGTTTGACTTAATTTATTTTCCTTTCATTCCATATCGCTTCAACTATACCCACCCCTACATACATATATATGTATATATATATATATATATATAATATATATATATATATATATATGCGTGTGTATGCATATATCATCATCATGTCGTACAGGCAGCACGAATATCCGTGACAATCTCTCGCCAACCTTCCCTATCATTCATCGCCCCTGGGAGCTCTTCCGCTCAGCAGCCTGCATCTTTACATAGCTGGTCAATGCCTTTCCTATTCGTACATTAATATCGTTATCCGTGAATGAGATATTACTACCTAGGTATGTGAATTGTTCCAATGGCTTAATAGGCTTACCGTCTAGTGTGGAGATGTCTCCTTTCTTTTAGAAGCTCATGAAAAAATATGAAAAAAGGTTATTCTGCGTTGGTAATTTGAAATTGTGTAACTCTGCACCGGCCATTTGGTTATTTCCATATGTGATGTGTTAGAGCGAATGCGTCTGTTGCATGCATGCTAGCCTAGGCACGCATCTGCACGCAACAGATATTAAAAACCCTCCTAATGATAATGTATATATTGCCTTACAACTGTCTCATCAAGTGAGATATTGGTAACAATAAACTGTGGTTATATATATATATATATATATATATATATATAATATATATACTAGCAAATATATGCACCCTCCGGGTGCAAGTATTTAAGTTTTAATTTAATAAAAATATTGTATTAAATTAGAAAGGCTAATGAAACTAAATAAGAATACAGATAAAAAGATTTGAAACAGAGGGAGTATAATAAAAGATTTGAAACAGAGGGAGTATGATAAAAAATGGAACAACTGAAACTTACTCTTCCATCACTCTCGTCTTTCATTGTTATTTTTTCTAATTTAAGTATTTAGTTAAAAAGGGAAGTAAAGAATAAATGACAGTTATTTTATCTTGTTAATGGATTTCATTTAAGATTCATTGAAGAGATTTTTGCTTATATTCATTAAAATAAACCAAACAGTTAAAAATCAATAATACTAAGCACATATTTATTAAATTCGATTTTTTAATATTAATATGCAAATTAGCCTTCCCGTTCACACTGTAAACCGCTATTTTGTTGTATATATAAATATAATTGCATGTTGTCAGTATGTAGACATAGTTAACAGTATTAATAATGTAAGACAATTTTATTAATAATTGAGGTTTAGATAAAAATAAAATCATGGAGAATGTGATGTCAATAACTAAGAGAATTGTGACTTGAGTAGGAAAATAGTTTCGGTTACAGACAGAAAAACACACAATCTCCATTATAATAAGATATATATATAATATAATAAATCAAGCGTGTTGGTAGATCCTTGCGGAGAGAAAAAACCCGGCAGAGAGTTTGATTGTAAAAATATACTACCAAACATCAACCAGGAAGAAAAAAAATTTTGAAAAAAAGAAAAGACCAAGATATTCGTACCAACAAAAAAATAATCTATTGGTATAGTATTTGGCCAAAAGAAAAAACAATTTATATGTATATATATGTATATAAGATATATATATATTCATATAACCGCCAGGAGAAGCTAATTTGTAAAAAGTGCTCGATACCTAAGTAGAGCCAAGTAATAAGGATAATTTACTGAGTCAGACGAACCTACTATTAGTTTCGCATAAAGCTCTTCAGGGCTAAAATCTGACTCTTATTATTATTATTATTATATATATATATATATATATATATATATATAAAATGAAAGGAAAATAGATTAAGGAAAGAAAATGTTGAATGGATAAAATAGATTTACTATACGTGTTTCCGCCTGGTGTTTGTTCATGTACACATGTATTCTATCTATTTTTATCTTAGCTCAGTCGGTAGAGCGTTCGGCTAGAAACCACAAGGTTCCTAGTTCGATACCGGTCCTCGCCAACTCAGCGTATGAGTAGCACAGGGATCTGTGCGGTAAAGTAAGGAGCTGATGGTAGGTGTGGTGCTCCACCTCAGACGCTAAAATTATCTCCTTGGTCTAGCGCAAGTGAAAAGGGGATAGACTCCCTCGCCGATTGGCTGATACCGACTTTAGGCTGCCCCAACGACTTTACTTTATAACATTTTTAAGCATACAAAGAATAACGGCTTCCATCAGAATAAAATGTTTGATATTTAAAGTTAAAACGATCAAAATACAGAGAATCTTGAAGTGTTCGAAAAAATATATATATATATATATATATATATATATAATATATATATATGATATTAGCAGTATCTTTCTCTCTGTCTGTATGTCTGGACGAGTCTTTCTTTTACTAATTACTTAATATGAAAAAACGAAGAAACAAGTGTGTAATTAAGCAGACACCCTTTAGGGCTAGACAGACAGACGAAGAATAATTTTCTAAAATAAGCAAAGAAACCTCTGCGGCGAATAGTTTAAAAATCAACTGAAATAACAAGGATACCTTTGTTAAAAAATGATATAATCTTTGAAAAATAATGAATAAATTCGAACAAATCTCTGGTGTTAACGTTCCTGCATTAATATCAGTCATATGTGTCTAAAAACTAAGCCGTTATGTTGGTAGTCTGGATTTTACGGCATTTCAAACTTTGTTATTTTATCTCAAAGGCATTTTGTTTTATTCATTATTGATGGAACTCATTTTTTAACTCATTATTTTAGAACACAACTTTTAAAATTATTTTTTTCTATTGAATCCATAGATGGAAGCTAAATATGTACGACTACTTTGAGACAGAGACGCCCTCAGATAATAGTGATGAAGGAGATTCCTTAGAGCTCCCGGATTGGAACTTCACCATCAGATAGAGTTTAACGTCATACCCAGGACATTAAGACCCTCAGCCACCGCCTTCTAGCACATACATGATAAAAAAAAATTTTGGGATTGCTAGAGGAATTATGTGATTGGGACAATCATGTATGAGCTAGAGTTTGACGTGAGCAGCCGAGTGATCGGTTCGGGCCTCTCCGACCGCCTGTCTAACTTAAATAAGGACCAAAGTAGAGTGTTGCGGGTCATTGAATGCTCAGCCACCCGGGTTCTATCCTTAAGCTTTACGGGTGCCACCTATTGCCAAAAAGTGGCCCCATTGGTGTGATATTACCACTGAAGTGGTGCAATCGATATATTCTAAAGCCCCCAACTTTCTTTGGGTCTGTATGTCTATCTGTTTAGGTTAATATGGCTAGAATATTGGTACGACAGCACCCCTTCCCTTCTTTATCTAAACTTCAAAAACATTCAACATTTTGAATTGACAAGAATTCTATTTTTTCCTTAAAAGCATAACGTAAACTTACATATAAAGATGTTTTTCTCTGATTTCTTAAATATAATAACGAAATAAAAGATATGTTAAAGTTATGTCTGAGTTAGAGTGGTGTGGACATGAAGTCAACGACACTTGATTACTGACAGTTTATCGCCTCGAAACCAACTCCAAGATATCTTCACTATTTCTCTCTCTCTATCTCTTATATATATATATATATATATATATATATATATATATATATATTGTGGATAATATAGGTGCTATATTTCCAAGCACACAGTGTTCAATGTCATTGATAGAGCGTTTATATTTGAGTTCAGGTAGAGTGGACATGGAGTCAACCTTAGGTTACTGACAGTTTCTCGCCCATGCGACCTTCAGACCAGAACATAATATATATATATATATATATTATATATATATATATATATATGACAAATGACGCCTGATAATCTCGGGTTTGTTTTTATAAATATTCACATGTTTCCAAGAAAAAATATTTGAGTACATATATAAATATTTATTTACCTTTGTAACTTGTTCGTTTACAATCACAACAGGATCTATTTATATTAACATACGTAGAACAGTGAAGGATCTTTACTTAAGTTATGTTAGAGACCTATTCAGTATTGAATTATAAACGTTTCATTGTTATTTCCAAACAAAAATGAAAAGACCTTCTAAGCTTAAACGATCCTTGACCCATTTTTCTTGACTGATTCAATTTACTTGAACTTATTGTATTCATTGCAAGGTTTCTTTTTTTTTTATAGATAACGTCTCGATTGACAATAAGTCCTTGGTGAATTTAAATGATTGAAAAGCAAACCTAGGTTGGTTGGTTGGTTGAATTTTACAGCATGTCAACCATGTTTGATGTTTTGTTTTTATTAATTCTTGATAGTATTTCTCTGAATGTTTGAGATTAGGCTTGATGATTAGTATTTATCTATTCTTCAGGTATTTCTTTTCAGACTCGGGAACCTTCTTGTCGTAATCGGGAACCTTCTCGCGATTACGACAAAAAGGCTACCGATTACGACAAGAAGGCTCCCGAGTCCGAAAAGAAGGCTCCCGAGTCCGAAAAGAAATACCTGAAGAAGACTGGAGGGTAGATCGCCCGAAACGTTGTACAGATAACAATGAAGATGCGTTCCGTGATGGCTCCCGATTACGACAAGAAGGTTCCCGATTACAACATCAAGGTTCCCGAGTCCGACAAAAAATATCTGGAAAAGGCCGGAGGGATCGGCCGAATTGTTGTACGGATAACAATGAAGATGAATTCCGTGATGGCTCCCGTTTACAACAAGAAGGTTCCCGATTACGACAAGAAAGTTCCCGAATCCGACAAGAAATACCTGAAGAAGGCTGGAGGGTACATCGGCCGAAACGTTGTACAGATAACAATGAAGATGGGACAATAGTCCGAATAACACAGCAAATACTAATTCTTGATAGGTATTCAAAATTTTAAACTCAATTTTTTAAAACATTTTTCAAACTCACATTTTCTATCTAACCCGAGATGGATTGGTTGGTTGGTTGGTTGGATTGATAGCATGTCAACCCATTGCATCATTTTATGCCGAAGATGTTTTGTTTTAATCATTCTTGATGTGTACTCGTTTTTTTAAATTCATTTTTTAAATACACATTTTCTATAAACTCATTTTTATTTATTTAACCCATCAATAGAACGCTAAGATATACTACTACTCAGAGTGGACCTGGAGGCAATTGTGATGAACGGGTACTCCATATTCTCCAGAGCTCTAAAATTGGAAATTCACCATTAGGTTTAGTTTAACGTCATACCCAGGCCTCCAATACTCTCAACCATTGCCTTATGGCACATATGATAAGGATTGGAGATTTGTCATAAGGGCAATTGGGTTGGGACAATCATAGAGGTGCTACAGCTTGATCTGACTAGCCGATTGATCTGATTTTCTCTGCCATCCCCCTCCCCACCTCGAGAGAGAGAACATTTCTTTCCATGTAATTTGTTAGCATCCATATTAATAGATCAGGAAACAAATTGATTGAATACATATTTCCGAAAATAGATTTCTAGTTGCTTATAGAAAATACGACAGTATATATAATATATATATATATATATATATATATATATATATACACATTATATGGTTATTTCCTAGTTGAGTAACATGATATACAGGGTGACCCAGAAAAAACAGAACCCAAATTATTTATTTTCCCATTAAACGAGACACAGAAAAAACAGAATACCCATCTCGTCTACGAGCCACAGGGAGGTGTTGCATGTCATGGACTGCTCAGCCAACAGGGTTCCAGCCTTAAGCATCACGGTCACGACCCACGGCAAGACAGCCCTATTGAGGGGTTTTACCCTTCTGCAGAGGTGCAGTCGATGTATTCTTCTGCACCAGCCGAGAGAACAGAAGAAAAACCTGGAAATTCAAAAATAGGTGGCTCCATGTTTGACTTCATTTGGCGAATTCCACTTTGTTCGCTTATTTCAAATTTAGACTGCGTATGTAATATTTTCGAATGTATATTGATTCGTGTTATGCGAAGTTCAAAACGTGATGTGGTTTTGTTGCGGCCATTCGAGCAAAATAAATTCATTAACTAAACCGACGCAACTGTAATAAATAGACAAACAAATTCTAAATAAAGATTCATATTCTATTTTCTCCAACAGCGAAAAATTCGAAATTCGATGTTATTTTCTACAAAACTAAAATTATCCAAAGAAGCATTATTCTTAAATCTGAAACAACGAAAAACACAAACAATAAAATAAAGACACGCATACACAGACACGCACATGGGTCACAGATCAAGAAATATAGAATGTTACATGGTGGTTGCCATATATATTATTAAAATGCTCATCATGTATATATAATATATATATATATATATAATATATGAGTTAAGAGTAAGAAGAAATGAATCCGACGATATATGTATAGATAAATGGGTATGAAACACACAATATTTTAAAATGAAAATATTTTATATCTTTTCATATCTAATATTGAACAATATTTCGATTTATAAAAAAATCATCATCAGAGCTTGTTTTTAATCCGGACACATCGAGAGAGAAGCAGGAAATAATTTAATTTCTTTCTCGATGAGTCCGGATTAAAACATGCTCTGAGGATGATTTTTAATAAATCGAAATAGTGTTATATTTGCTATATATCTATATATATATATATTAATTAAAGCGGTGAGCTGATGGTAGATGTGGTGCTCCATCACGGATGCAGAAACAATCCTCCTTGATCTGGCACTGGTGAAAATAGGATATTATCTCCCGCTGACCAGCTGGTATCTACTAAAAACTTCTCCAATGATTTTACTTTATATATATAATATATATATATATATGTAGTAAAAATGGCTTATTGTCGATATCAGCCGGATAGCGAAGATCCTCTTTCATCAGTGGTAGACCGGGGGGATTAGTTTTTGCGATGCGCCACACCTATCATCAGCTCTCCAGATTAGGGCACAGATCCAAATTGTGCTAATGACTTGGTGAGTTCCGATTATTATATATATATATATATATATATATATATATTATATAATATATATAATATATATATATAGAGAGAGAGAGAGAGAGAGAGAGATAGCTAGATAGATTCGGATATTCGATCATCAGAAAGAAACTGAATTTAATACTCTTCCAAACTCCATTTACATTATCGTAAATTGCCAAGAAAAGAATGAAGCAAACATGTTTTTAAATCCTCATACGTTCTGCTATGTTTGACAAAACTGCGTACATGCACACTCACACACACACATTACACACATATATATATATATGTATGCAAATTAATGAGCAATTAAATAAATACAGCCTGAAGATAAAAACGAAGTTGTCACTGGAAAGGAACCGAAGACTTTTTCCTGATCGATGCCTGAAAATGTTCCGTGCGGGAAAAACTGATCCTTAATGAAACTTACCTAATATACTGTTGACCTTTGACTCGTATAAAATGCTTAAGGCATCCTAGATTAGATCCCTTAATTTTAGGGCTTGGAGGTAAGAATAAACATACATAGAAATATATTTGGACTATTACTCGTGGGCAAGTTATGAATCCCTTATCCCCCCAGCTATGGGTGAGATAGCACTACTACTGTTCTAAAAGGATGGCTTTGACATTAAATAACCAACGAAGTTTGATATGCTATTAAACAAAGACACTAACAAAACTGAAAAGCCAAGCAATTAATATATATATATATATATATATATATATATATATGGCTTGGCTTTTCAGTTTTGGTTGGTGTCTTTGTCAGATTATTGCCCTGAAGAGCTACTAAGCGAAACTGTTAGTAGGTTTATCTGACTCCTTAGGTTTAACTTTATTATTTGCTCGATATAGGTATTGAGAACTTTTTACTTTGTAGCTTTAGATAATTCTAGTGGTTTATATATATATATATATATATATATATATATATATATATATATATATGAGGAAGAATGAATAAAGAAAAGAAAGTAGAGAATGGATATAAAAGATGAATTTAATCAATATCACTTACACATGTGCTTCGGTCAGTTTATCTTTGTGTACACGATTCAAACTATTCTTATTATTAAATAAACAAATGAAATGAAATAATAATAGAAAAATGTGAAAATATTCCGTACACAGTAAATTCGATCTTCATCAGAGTGAAAATTTCATTTTGAATGAAAAAATTCGTTGGGGAAAAACGGAGAATTTTTTAGAAGTGTTTGAAGTGTTTTTTTTTTAAATCACTTTCGGGAACGCTGAACGATATAGAGCCGTTAGCCAATCTCGAGAATTTGAATATTTGATTTTCCAAAGAGTTATGGTAGATACAATTTTGTATTGCAAAAATACAGTGTTATTATTTATCCCTAACCTGTTGAAAAGTTCCGGAACTCTGATGAAGATCGAATTTTCTCGGTGTACGAAATATTTTCACATTTTTCTATTATTATTTCATTTCATTTGTTTATTTAATGATAATAATAGTTTGAATCGTGTACACAAAGATGAACTGACCGAAACAAATGTGTAAGTGATATTGATTAAATTCATTTTTATTATCTATTCCGTTCTTTCTTTTCTTTATTCATTCTTCCTCATATTGACGGATTCACTTCCAGTTCCATTTTTTTTACACACACACACACACACACACATATATTATATATAATATATATATATATATATATATATATATATATATATATATTCATATATATTTGATTTATTATTCTTTTGGCCAAGTGTATAGTATTAACCGATTATTTTAGGTTGGTACCTTTTGGTTTTTTCTTTTTTTCATTTGTTTCGCACGTGAATTCTGGTAGTATATTTTTTATCAAAATATTTGCCGGGTTTTTTCTTACCACAAGCGTTTACCCAAAATGTATATAAAGCTATAGCCAGGGATAGTCACGGCTTCAGCTTTCACTGGAATGGTGCGCCAAATTGCAGTAGTATTAGGAGAGTGCTCAATATAAACAATAGAGCTATAATATAATATAATAAAATATAAAAGATTCGAATCAACATCGCCTGATGAATGCATGCGATTTAATTTTCAAAATTAGGTATGACTTCAATTAAGCATATATCCTCCAAAAATTGTCGGCCATATAAAAAATAAACAGATTGTTTGTTTACTTTCATATATATATATATATATAATATATATATATATATATAACAGCAACAAACTTCAAAACGAAAGAGAAATCCACAAATAATTTTTAAAGGAGATTTTTTTGGCACGTTGATCATTTATGTACACGAAACATTTCTTTTTTTTAGTAATTTAACGTGTTTTCCACCATATGTCGCCCTTCTAATATTTATTGGATCCGTAAAAAAGACATATGTAGAGTTCGAGCTTGTTTAGTTTAATTGCATCTTATATTGGGTGATGGGATGGGGGAAATCAATTTGATAAAGGTTGGAAAAAATCATTGCTTCATCTGAAACGACGGGTAAATATACAGATATAGAATTGAGATCTATCACGTCATGTACTAATGTGAGACGCATTATATATATATATATATATATATATATATATATATATATATATTGAAGTTTATATAATTACCTGAATATTTAATCTATCTATCCGTATGTTTTTATCTTTCTGTATATCTATCTCTCAGCATACTCATAACTATCAATCTACCAATGCATATTCCTATCTATCAATCCCTCTCTCTATATATCTTTTAATATATTCTTATCTATGAATCTATCTCTTAACATATTCCCCCCTCTCTCTCTATATATATATATATATATCTTTTTATATATTCTTATCTATGAATCTTAACATTTCTTATCTTTTTATATATTCTTATCTATGAATCTTAACATTCCCCCCCCTCTCTCTCTCTATATATATATATATATATATATATATATATATATATATATATATATATATATATATATCATTTAATATATTCTTTTTATAAATGTATCTATCTTAATATATTCATATCTATCTATCTCTCAATCTTAATATATTCATATCTATCTATCTCTCAATCTTAATATATTCATATCTATCTCTCAATCTTAATATATTCATATCTATCTATCTCTCAATCTTAATATATTCATATCTATATCTCTCAATCTTAATATATTATATCTATCTATCTCTCAATCTTAATATATTATATCTATCTATCTATCTCTCAATCTTAAATATTTATATCTATCTATCTATCTATCTCTCAATCTTAATATTTTATATCTATCTATCTATCTATCTCTCAATCTTAATATATTTATATCTATCTATCTATCTATCTCTCAATCTAATATATTATATCTATCTATCTATCTCTCTCTCAATCTTAATATATTTATATCTATCTATCTCTCTCTCTCTCAATCTTAATATATTTATATCTATCTCTCTATCTCTCTCAATCTTAATATATTTATATCTATCTCTCTCTCTCTCTCAATCTTAATATATTTATATCTATCTCTCTCTCTCTCAATCTTACTATATCTATATCTATCTATCTCTCAATCTTAATATATTTATATCTATCTATCTATCTCTCAATCTTAATATATTTATATCTATCTATCTATCTCTCAATCTTAATATATTTATATCTATCTATCTATCTCTCTCAATCTTAATATATTTATATCTATCTCTCTCTCTCTCAATCTTAATATATCTATCTCTCTCTCTCTCTCTCTCAATCTTAATATATCTATATCTATCTATCTCTCTCTCAATCTTAATATATCTATATCTATCTATCTCTCAATCCTAATATATCTATATCTATCTATCTCTCAATCCTAATATATCTATATCTATCTATCTCTCTATCTCTCAATCTTAATATATTTATATCTATCTATCTATCTCTCAATCCTAATATATCTATATCTATCTCTCAATCCTAATATATCTATATCTATCTCTCTCTCAATCCTAATTTATCTATATCTATCTCTCTCTCAATCTTATTTATATCTATCTATCTCTCTCTCAATCCTAATATATCTATATCTATCTCTCTCTCAATCCTAATATTTTATATCTATCTATCTCTCAATCCTAATATATTTATATCTATCTATCTCAATCCTAATATATTTATATCTATCTATCTCAATCCTAATATATTTATATCTATCTATCTCAATCCTAATATATCTATATCTATCTATCTATCTCTCAATCCATTTCCCAGTTTATTGTTCTATTTCTACATCTATCTATCTATCTATATGACTCTTAATATATTCCTATCTGTCCCTTGATATATTCACATCTATGTATGTTTCTGAGTAAACAACTATCTTACAGAGTTAAGTATAATTTGAACAGAGAAAGAGAGAGAGAGAGAGAGAGAGAGAGAGAGAGAGAGAGAGAGAGAGAGAGAGAGAGGGGGAGAGAGAGAATAAGAGAGCGAGGAAGAGGAGCAAGAGAGAAATAGATGAATAGATAGCTAGATGTCAGACTCAAACCGATACTAAGCATCAACCTGTATCTTGTATAAATTATTACAAGATAATGAACATATATAGACGCAAAACCCTACTCCCCTTGACATAGAGTAAAGCAGGGATGAGAGAGAGAAATACGACAGCCAATAAGAAATGTTCCCTAAACATATCCGAACCCTAATTTGCACGAATTCGGAGGAGGGTGGGATTCCGCATGAAAAAAAAAACGGGCCAATTTAAGGAAGACTTGGCAGCATACTAAATAATGTTATTGCAAAATGGTATTTGAAACTTTTTTATTTTACTCTCATACTTTCTCCTGCTGCAGGAAAGATTTTTTTTCACCCGGACGACCTATTAAATTTGCCCCTTTTCCTAATTTAGGGAAAAAGAAATAATGTAAACAGACTGGGGACTAAAATCGAACGAAATATCATAAAAATGTAATTTTGTAAACTATATAATAAAATAAAAATTCTCGAAAAATGAAAAGAAAAAAGTAAGAAAAATGTAAAACATAAAAGAAAAATAGAAAACTGCTGTTGCTAAGGAAGAATAAATTGGTTGATAAGGAAAGAACAGTCAGACAAAAAAGATGAGAAAGAAAAAAAAGAAAGGAAGAAATATCACCTAGGTAAGAAAGAAAGACAAATAGCTAGTTAATGAAACAAGGCAAGAAAGAAATTATCAAAAAAGAAAGAAAGAATGAATGAATGAAGAGATATGTGAAAAAGGGAAGAAATAGCCTCCAGCTAAGAAAGAAAAGAAAGAAAAGAAAGAAAAGAAAGGAAAGAAAGAAAAGAAAGGAAAGAAAGGAAAGGAAGGAAAGGAAGAAAGGAAAGGAAGGAAGAGAAAGGAAAGAAGGAAAAAGAAAGGAAAGAAAAGAAAGAAAGGAAAGAAAAGAAAAAAAGAAAGAAAAGAAAAGAAAGGAAAAAAAAAAAAAAGGAAAAAAAAGGAAAGAAAGGAAGGAAAGGAAAAAAAGGAAGGAAAGGAAAAAAAAGGAAAGGAAGAAAGGAAAGAAAGGAAGGAAAGGAAGGAAGGAAAGAAAGGAAAGAAAGGAAAGAAAGAAAAGAAAGAAAAGAAAGAAAGAAAGAAAAGAAAGGAAAGGAAAAAAAGGAAAGAAAGGAAGGAAAGGAAAGAAAAGAAAAGAAAGGAAAAAAAAAGGAAAGAAAGAAAGAAAGAAAGAAAAAGGAGGAAAAAAAGAAAAGAAAGAAAGAAAAGAAAGAAAGAAAAGAAAGGAAAAAAGGAAAAGAAAAGAAGAAAGGAAGAAAGGAAGAAAAGAAAGGAAGGAAGGAAAGAAAGGAAGGAAAGAAAGGAAAGAAGGAAGAAAGGAAAGAAAGGAAAGAAAGGAAGGAAAGAAAGGAAGGAAGGAAAGAAAGAAAGAAAGAAAGAAAAGAAAGAAAGAAAAAAAGAAAGAAAAAAAGAAAAGAAAAGAAAGAAAGAAAAGAAAGAAAAGAAAAAGAAAATAAAATAAAAAGAAAGAGCAGCTGGGCAAGAAAGGAAAAAAAGAAAGAAAGGAGAAAGGAAATAAGATCATCTAGGTAAGAAAGAAAGAAAAAGAAAGAAAGAAAGAAAGAAAAATTAAAACAAAAAGAAGGAATAGTTACGTAAAAATGAAGAAAGAATGACCAGGAAAGAAAGAAAGAACAGCTAGGTTATAGATGATTTGGTTTGGTTTACGGCATATCAACCTCAGTGGGTCATTTAATGCTGACAATGTTTTGAAATAAATTCATTCTTAATGGATAATCATTTTCTATTTAACCCATAGATCGGACCCTAATAGTTACTACCACTCCGGGTCAGAGTGGAACAGGGAGCAATGGTGATGAAGGGGTGCTCCACATTCCCTAAACCTCCAAAACTGGTACCTCACCATCAGATAGGGTTTAATGTCGTTCCTAAGACATGTACACCCCCAGCCACCGCCTTCTAGCAACCATATGATAAAAAGGGTTGGGGCTTGCAATAAGGGCAATAGGGTTGGGGTAATCATAGAGGTGCTAGGGCTTGACATGACCAGCCGATTGATCGGAGGGGTCTCTTTGACCGCCCGTCTAGCCCAAGATAGGGCCAAAGGGGAGTATTGCTAGACATGGACTGCTCAATCAGTTGGTTTCTATCCTTAAGCATCATCGGTCACCACCCACGACCAACAGGTGGCTTCATTGGGGGGAGTCTTACCCCTCTGCAGAGGTGCAGTCGGTACATTGGAACACCCCAGCCGACAGGGTGAGGTTATAGATGAGAAAATAACAAACAGTTCAACTGAGCAAGAAACAAAGAAAGAAAAAAACTGCAGAAAAAGAAAAGAAGAAGACATGAGAAAAATATAGAGTAAGAAAGAAAGAAGGAAAGAAAGAAGGAAGGAACTACTAGGTAAAAAAGGAAGAAAGAACCACCAGACAAGCAAGAAAGAAAGAATGAAAGGCAAACGGATGCAAAGAAGAGTGGGAAATGAAAAAGAAAAATGTGACATATATAAATACGAACACTACAGACAAATTCAATATAAAGTACCCACCAAAGATCTAGCAGCTTTTGAGGCAGATCTACTTGATATATTTAAAATGATACATATATAAATGAATTGATATAAGTTGTATATTCTTTCAAATGCGTTTTGTCTTGATGCTCAATGGCAAATATGCTGCTTTGAAACGAATGGTAACAATCACACTTTAAATTTATTGTACCCTATCACACACACACACACATTATATATATATATATATATATATATATATATATATATATATATATATATATATATTAGTCCACAGACACGTGTTTCAATTTATCAAGTCTCTTCAGTGTGGCTAGACATTTGTAAACTACATACAGCCGGGATTCGAAATCCGATCAGTTTAGTGTCAGTTAGACACCTTAACCGCTAGGCTATCGTCTCCCAACCGAATGCGAATGTGATTTTAACCGTATTAATACACATCTCTTCCTCTCTCTCTCTCTCTCTCTCTCTCTCTCTCTCTCTCATATAATATATATATATATATATATATATATATATATATATATATACCAACAGGACCTGTGGATATATCACAGTATAATAATTTGATTATTACAACATTTGATATCTTTACTTAAGAGCTATAGAAAAGTAGTTCACTATGCAAACGTTATAATAATCTTGATTAACCCCCTCTCACTCTTTCTTAAAAGAGGTGTATGTGTGTGTGTGTGTGTAAAATATTTACATTCATTTTCCGATAAAAATTGTGGGAAGGCGTTTAGATTATCTACATAAATTTGCCGACGAAAAAGTGACAAAAACACGACTCGGAAAATATCAGACCAGAAATTCGCCTAACACTGACTCACTAAAACATAGCCGAAAGACGGAAGGCGCGGACGACGTAAGATCAAAATTACCAAAATATATTCCGTAATTCCAAATTCCAAAATTACAAATAAAACACACATGTAACTTTTTTTTTTTTTTTCTTTTCAATTCCTTTTAATTTTACGTTGGGCATTTAATCGACGGAATTTGGAATTATTTCCTTTTTAAAAATTGATAAAATAAAATGTGAAAACAAGAAATCAGCGATTAAGCGAAACCAGATAATCTTGAGCTTTTAAAAATATTTTTGCATTACATCTTGGACAATTTGGACAGTCTCAATTTTAACCAGTGTTGCAGGATGATAACGAACGGAAGATTTAGGAACAAGTGTATTAATATATATAAAGTAAGTAAAGTCGTCGGGGCGGCCTAAAGTCGGTATCAGCCAGTTAGCGAGGGAATCTATCCCCTTTTCAATACCGCTAGACCAAGGAGATTGTTTTGGCGTCTGAGGTGGAGCGCCACAGCTACCATCAGCTCGTTACTTTATCGCACAGATCCCTGTGCTACTCATACGCTGAGTTAGCGAGGACCGGTATCGAACTAGGAACCTTGTGGTTTCTAGCTGAACGCTCTACCGACTGACCTAACCCGGCCCCGATATATATATATATATATATATATATATATATATATATATATATATATATATATATATATATATATATATATATATATATATATATATGTGAGAGAGAGAGAGAGATAGATATTGATTTTTCTCGATTTGTTTAGCCTTACATGTGAACAGATATGCCCACCTAATTAATTAATTATCAATTAATTAATTTTCACAATTATGTACGACTTCACTTAACCACATATTCTCCCAAAAATTGTCGGCAAAAAAAAAAAGCCATATCAAAACACATCGTTTGTTTATTTACTTCTCATATATATATATATATATATATATATATATATATATATATATATATATATAAGCAAGGAAAGAGTAGTTTCATTTTATTAATCGAAGACTCTTCCATATGTTTGAAAAGCTACCATTTCCCTAAAACCATCGGCTTCAGATCGCCTGTCGACTTTGTTTCATAGTCACAATAGAAAATCTTAATTCATAAATTTCTTTTACGCTTTCACTTTATACTTGCTACCGCCACTCATTTCTTCTTTTCTTTTTCAAACTAATAACGGTGAACCATCTCCAAGTTTTATCTTGCAATTTGCTTTTAAGTCAAAGATCGCTAAATAAGTAAAACGTTTATTTTTTTATTTTTCTCTTCCATAATTTCTCGGAATTTTTGGTGCCAAAGGCGAATATATCTCCAGAGATTTTTTCGCGTAATAAATTTTCTGGCCTAACCTCGGAGAAAGCAGTAAGTCCCAGAATTTTTCGTTTCGGCTGACCCCAGGAAAACCGGTAAATAAAATAGAATAAACCTTCGGCTCGAAGCTACGTTTTCTGAAATTGGACAAGCAGAATATGTCGTTGTCTATTTCTTTTCTCTTTTTTTTGTATGATTTTTTTTTTTTGGGGGGGTGTTACACGCTTATTCCGTTTTCTCATTTTGTGAGTAACGTGGGGTCAATCAGGGTTGCACAAACTGTTTAAGACTAAAATAAATACAAAAAAATAACCCAAACGTTTTGAACTTCGTAACACACGATTATTTTCCCTTCGTATATATTTTCTTTATTCATGTATTCTCATTGAAAACAGAAAATAGAATTATACTTTGTAGTTCAGAGGTAAGAACCCCCCCCATCCCACTCACAGGTAAGCCTCGCCTCATCCTACTCAGTGTTAAGACCCCCCCCCCGCATTATAATTCCTACACCACTATTAGAGGCTTTTGCATTTACACACATGAAGTTAGTGAAGAATCAACGCAGAAATAATATCAATAGACATTCCTTAATGCCCGTAAATATTATAATGTTCTAACCAAAACGTACAATATATACATATCTCTATATTACGAAAAGTCTCATATATGAAAGCAACCATAACCAATAAAAAACGGCACATCGTAGAAAAAGTCTTATAAGAGCAATACATTTAAAATAATCTTAGAGAAAAAAGTGAATTTAAATCCAATTTGGAGCTGAATGCTGATTTTGTTACATAACACTTCCTAGTGGATATCGTATTGTATTATATTCAGTCTGTTTACATGTATCAATCTATCTGTCTATTTCAGTGTTCATATCTATCTATCTATTTCAGTGTTCATATCTATCTATCTATTTCAGTGTTCATATCTATCTATCTATTTCAGTGTTCATATCTATCTATCTATTTCAGTGTTCATATCTATCTATCTATTTCAGTGTTCATATCTATCTATTCTATCTATTTCAGTTTCATATCTATATCTATTTATCTATCTATTTCAGTGTTTTTATTTTTCTATATATTTCAGTGTTTTTTTTATTATCTATCTATTTCAGTGTTTTATCTATCTATTTCAGTTTTATCTATCTATTTCAGTTCATATCTATCTATCTATGTATTTATCTATCTATGTATTTATCTATCTATTTCAGTGTCTATCTATCTATCTATCTATCTATCTATCTATTATCTATCTATTTCAGTGTTCATATCTATCTATCTATTATCTATCTATTTCAGTGTTTATCTATCTATCTATTTATCTATTTATTTCAGTGTTCATATCTATCTATCTATTTATCTATTTTATTTCAGTGTTCATATCTATCTATTTATCTATCTATTTCAATGTTCATATCTATCTATCTATCTATCTATTTCAATATTCATATCTATCTATCTATCTATCTATTTCAATGTTCATATCTATCTATCTATCTATCTATTTCAATGTTCATATCTATCTATCTATCTATTTCAATGTTCATATCTATCTATCTATCTATCTCAGTGTCCATATCTATCTATCTATTTCAGTGTTCATATATATTTATCTATCTATTTCTACCTCTTGCCTGCAAGTGGCTAATGGCCCAGTGGTTAAGTCACCTAACTTATGAAAAATTTGTCAGGTTTCAATCTCCACTGGAGGTAGCCTGCCAAGTTAAGCCTCACTAAAGAGACGTGATACGTCGAAACATGGTTTCTGTGGATGACTATATATATATATATGTATATATATGTATGTATGTGTGTATATCAAGTCTCCTGAGTCTCGATAGATTGTGTAGGCTATCTCAGGCGGATTGGAACCTGACCAATTTTCATCACTCATTATATATATATATATATATTATATATATATATATATATATATATATACACACACATACTCACGACAAGGGGTTCAAGGCAAAGAAACCCTCCCCACTATGAAGATTCCCCAAGTTAAGATTCCACCCATGTATTCCCACGACTGCCTTGTGAAATACAAAACAACGCCTTGTAAATATAACCATCTACAACTTCATATGTCTTTTCATATGTATGTATATATGTTTTTATCTATCTATCAGTCTATCTCTGACTGGGCTTTTCTCTAACGTGAATGTCTCCACGTCTTCTCTCAAATTTTCCACATGGTATTTTTAAAATATTCTATTTTTATGTGGCTTTATTAAAATTTATTTATTCCTTCTTTATTCTATGATAAAAGACCGACGCCATTTTTGGCGCTTCGGTGGGGAAGATCGAAATTGTAACCAAACAACAAAACAATTCTTGTTTATTAAAGAAAAAATATCTTGGTGCTTGTTATTTGTTTCTTCAACTATAGGGGTGCGGGTGTGGGGGTGGTGGAGGTATCAGTGCGGACATGCATACGTGTGCGTGTAGGATTATGAACAGAAATAGACACATTAACAGAAAAGAAAAATGCACATACAAATGTATATAATATATATATATATTATATATATATATATATTATATATATATGCGTGTGTATATTTGCCAAATAGATGTATATGAATTTTCATATGTTTCTTTCCCATTTCTATATCTCTCTTTCTCTCCGCACACACGTATATGTATGTACATGTGAATATATATATATATATATATATATATATTATTAATGTGTATGGTTGGCACTAGTATACTCGAAAAAGTAATAGTAATCCAACGTACAGTGTTATTAGAAGAGTGCTCAATATCTGTGATAGAGCGTTGATAGTTGAATGAAATGACAAATAAAAGGTTTAGCTTTTATTCATTTATTTGGGAACGATATTACTACCAATGGTTTCTTCCTAAAAGCATTCATCAGGTGTTTAAAAAAACTATTTTGTTTACCTGATGAATGCTTTTAGCAGGAAACCATTGGTAGTAATATCGTTCCCAAATAAATTAATAAAAGGTAAAACTTTTGTCACTACATTCAACTATATATACTAGCAAATATATGCACCCTCCGGGTGCAAGTATTTAAGTTTTAATGTAATGAAATATCGTATTAAATTAGAGGCAGACAAAAAGATATGTAACAGAGTGGGG
This sequence comes from Doryteuthis pealeii, assembly GCA_023376005.1. Classification (NCBI taxonomy): domain Eukaryota; kingdom Metazoa; phylum Mollusca; class Cephalopoda; order Myopsida; family Loliginidae; genus Doryteuthis; species Doryteuthis pealeii. The sequence goes on along the minus strand of CM042154.1, from coordinate 88,139,690 downwards.
GTATAATAGAAAAATAGAAATGAAACTTACTCTTCCATCACTCCTGTCTTCCATTGCTGAATTTTACTTATTTAACTATTTAGTTAAAAGAGGAAGTAAATAATAAAATGACAGTTATTTTATCTTGTTAATGGATTTCATTCAAGATTCATGGAAGAGATCTTTACTTATATTCATTAAAATAAAACCAAACAATTAGAAATCAATAATACTAAGCACGTATTTATTAAAATCACATTTTTAATATCAATATGCAAATTAGCCTTCCCATTCACACTGCAAACCGCTATTTTTGTATATATAAATACAATTGCATGTATTTGTATGTAGATATGGACAACACTATAAAAAGGTGAAGAAATTTTATTAATAAATGAGGTTCAAATTAAATATAAATAAAATCATGGAAAATGTGATGTAAATAACATGTAATTGTGACTCGATTAGTAATATAGTTTCGGTTACAGACAGAAAAAACACACAATCTCCATTATAATAACTAGCAAATATATGCACCCTACGGATGCAAGTATTTAAGTTTAAATGTAATGAAATATTAAATTAAATCAGAAAGGCAAATGAAACTAATTAAAGAATCAATAAAAATTTGAAACGAGGGTATAATCGGAAAATAGAACAACTGAAACTTACCTCTTCATCACTTCCGTTTTTCAATGCTAAATTTTCCTAATTTAACCATTTAGTTAAAATAGGAAGTAAAGAATAAAATTACAGTTATTTCTCTGTTAATGAATTTCTTTTAGGATTTATTGAAGAGATTTTTACTCATATTCATTAAGATAAGACCAAAACAATTAGAAATCAATAATACCAAGCACATTTTATTAAAATCAGTTTTTTTAATATCAATATGCAAATTAGCTTTACGTTTACACTGAAAACTGGTATTTTGTATATATAAATACAATTGCATGTTATTAGTATTTAGGTAAGGCAACAGTATTAATAATGTCATACAGTTTTATTATTAATTGCGGTTTAAATAGAAATAGAATCATGGAGAATGTGACGTAAATAACTAAGGGAATTGTGACTTGAGTAGTAATATAGTTTCGGTTACAGACAGAAAAACACACAATCTCCATTATAATAAGATATATATATATATGCGTATAAATGGATGTTTTGTCAAATAGATGTTTGAATGTGAATGTTTTTCTTTCTTTCTAACTTTTCGTGTCTCTCTCTCTCTCTCTCTCTCTCACTCTCCACACACACATACACCCACGCATACTCACACATACACCATGCAGAGAGGTACGATCACCCTAAAAATGTGTCCTTTGTACTTTGGTATGACATTAAACTGCATTTGAGGGTGAGGCTACGGTTCTGGAGATCTGAGTTATGAGGACTTCCCTTATTGCCATTACTCACATATCCACTCAAATCCACACTGTTAATAGATTTTCGGGTTTTCTCCGACCCATTTTCCATGGGAATGAATAAAAAAAACATTACCCTTAGGCAACAACTACAAAATGTGTGAATTGTAAATTTGAACAGTTGGGGAGGAATCACCGTGGCGTACTGACAAAACGAAGTAAGTAAAGTCGTCGGGGCGGCCTAAAGTCGGTATCAGCCAATCAGCGAGGGACGGGATAGCTCAGTCGGTAGAGCGTTCGGCTAGAAATCACAAGGTTCCTAGTTCGATACAGACCCTCGCCAACTCAGCGTATGAGTAGCACAGCGATCTGTATGGTAAAGTAAGGAGCTGATGGTAGGTGTGGCGCTCCACCTCAGACGTTAAAAAAACAATCTCCTTGGTCTAGCGCTAGTGAAAAGAGGATGACTAACGTAGTAAGCAAATTTAAACCCGAGTCGTGCTATTATCTTCACTTACGGACTAATACCCTTGGGAAAGGTATGATCCTACTCAGACCTCTATGGATAAATATATGTGTTTCTGCAATGATGGATTTGGAATTAACACAAGAATGTTGATATGCTATAAAACCCAAACCAAAATCTAAATATGAACGTACAATGTACACGATTTTCTAAAATCTTGGCAGAAAATAACCCTAGAGGGTTGACTTGTCATTAACATCAATTATTCAGTTTGAATTAATTATTTAAGTTTTCTTTTACCCTATTTAAAGATACATTTGAACTGTTTATTTTCCTTTCTATAATTAATTTATTTTTGTTCATTTCTTAAGTCCTTTTCTCTTTCAGTTTCTATCCACTTATTTATCTATATGTATATAAAACACAGTTGGTGTGTGTAGAATAATCATGCTAGTTCCAATTACCATCGAACTGGTAAGACAAGGCAATAAGTAATCGTAACTGAATCTATCTTGCTGGATACCACTGAAAAATGCCAGGTTATTTATGAAACCTCATAACATCATAGAAACCAAGCAGCTAATCAGGACTCAGGGAATGGAATCACTCAAATACAAGAATGGACTATTCTTGATTTCAATAAGTACCAACTGTCTTGGCACTGGTTCAGTTGTGCTTAGCTACTTGTTGTTGTTCAAACCAACAGTACACTGACTCACTTCAACAGTGTATATGTATATATGTGTGTGTGTATGGCCGGAGGAAACTACAAGAATAAAACAATTAATGAAAAATTGAATATATATACATATTCACTATCACCAGAGCTTGCTTTTTGTGCAAAATAATAAATATTTTATTTATAAAAAATTAGAATTTGAAAAGTAATAGAAGGGAAAGTCCAGTGTTGCGTTTGTGATTAAAACATAAATCAATTATTTAAGACAAAAACAATCAATGGATCTGCGAGACTAACTTTTTATTAACCCCCTCTACCCAGGCAACGCCGAGTAACCGCTTCTAGTACGTATATAGATAGTTGGTGTGTATGTATATATGTCCGAATGTAACTACGAAAATAAAACAATTGACAAAGTAAATATATATACACATTAAATATCCACCGGTATTCGTTTTTTGGGCAAAAATTATGAAGATTTGATATCTTATTATAATGGAGATTGTGTGTTTTTCTTTCTGTAACCGAAACTATATTACTACTCAATTCACAATTCCCTTAGTTATTTACGTCACATTCTCCAGGATTCTATTTCTATTTAAACCTCAATTAATAATACTGTTGAACTCACCTAAATACTAATAACATGCAATTGTATTTATATATACGACAAAATACCAGTTTTCAGTGTAAACGTAAAGCTAATTTACATATTGATATTAAAAAAACTGATTTTAATAAATATGTGTTTGGTATTATTGATTTCTAATTGTTTGGTTTTATCTTAATGAATATGAGTAAAAATCTCTTCAATAAATCCTAAAAGAAATTCATTAACAAGAAGAAATAACTGTAATTTTATTCTTTACTTCCTATTTTAACTAAATAGTTAAATTAGGAAAATTTAGCATTGAAAAACGGAAGTGATGAAAGAGTAAGTTTCAGTTGTTCTATTTTCCGATTATACCCCCTCCGTTTAAATTCTTTTTATCTGAATTCTTCTTCAGTTTCATTAGCCTTTCTGATTTAATCTAATATTTTATTACATTTAAACTTAAATACTGGCACCCGGAGGGTGCATATATTTGCTAGTATATTTGAAGATAGTTAAACATTGAAATATACATAGAAATAGCATTGAAAATATTTAAAAAATGTCCAGCATTTATAAATCTCAAAAGTAAACAAATCAATACACCAGGATTTTTTTCTTGTGCCACCTCAACCTAGTTGACGCTGGGTAACCGCTTCTAGTCTTATAGAAACGTCAATAATTCCGCCTTTTCGTTTACACACCGAGAAAGAGGCTGGCGATATTTCTGGTGATACCAACAACTTTTCATTGACACAGAAGAACATATAAACAAATGACTTGAAAACGAAATCATTTTTCTTTCTACAAAAGTCTGAGAAGAATGAGTTTCTAGGTCTTTTCTATTCAGCGAATAAGACTGAATAAAAAGGAACAGTGCACCACCAACGTCTCCTCTTCCGGCTTCTATACGGACACCTTTACCTCCTTTTCCAGCTCCACTTCCTTTACTCTTGAAAACACACAGACCAAAAATAAATATAGAGAATTGACACAACATATATTCTTTGTTTTTTGTTGTTTTGTTTTTCTTTTCTCTTTATTTTCGATTTCAATTATTCCTTCGTTTTCTCCTGCGAATGGCAAAGCTGAAGGTTAGAATTTTACGCGGAAGAAATAGAATAAATAGTTTCTTTTTCTGTGGCGCTTGAACTACTTGCAGAATTTTCAACTTCGTGTGCGCACAGATACATACATAGAAACAGACACACACATGCACACACG
>CM042154.1:88082883-88132883 GCA_023376005.1 Doryteuthis pealeii | reverse complement strand
AGTTATGCATATGGGAACATCAGAACAACGAGGAGTTGTAAGTGAAACATGTGTAGCCACATTTCTGGCGAGTCTTCCGAATTGCTCAACCGATAGAGGAACAACACACCTGTTTCGTGACGAAGCAGCGGAAAAGATGAGGTGTTCGATTCTCAATTGATGCGTGGCTCAATGTGTAGGCATGGACGCATGCACACAAACACACAATATATAATCCTTTTCCTTACACCACACACAACACACACACACACACACACATGATAAAGATACACACATTTTCGGGTTATTTCCTATAACCTCAACCTAAAAAAGGGGAACCACTCTGATTGACTGATAAATTATTTATTTTTGATCTACTAGAGAAAAAGAAGACGGGGTTAGGGTTAGGGGTTAGGATTAATTTAATGGGAAAATAATGGGTAGTTTAATTAACAGATAAAATTCATTAAGAGTGGTTCCCTTTTTAGGTTGGAGTTAGAAGAAATAGCCTATTTTCGTCTACAATATTGGATGTATAGATAGATAGGAATAAAGTAAAATAGATCAATTGATATACGTATTTCTACAGACTGAGATAGATAGATAGAAAGAAAGTTAGATAGAAAGAAAGTTAGATAGAAAGAAAGTTAGATAGATAGAAAGTTAGATAGATAGAAAGTTAGATTGATAGAAAGTTAGATTGATAGAAAGTTAGATTGATAGAAAGTTAGATTGATAGAAAGTTAGATTGATAGAAAGTTAGATTGATAGAAAGTGATAGAAAGTTAGATGATGAAAAGTTAGATTGATAGAAAGTTGGATAGTTAGAAAGATGGATAGTTAGAAAGATGGATAGAGGAATGATGGATAGATAATTAGAAAGATAGAATGATAAATAGATAGATAGAAAGATAGTAAGATAGATAGATAGATAGATAGTAAGATAGATAGATAGATAGATAGATAGATAGCAAGAAAGATAGATAGATAGATAGCAAGAAAGATATATAGTTAGATAGATAGAAAGATACATAGATATAAGTTAGATAGATAGAAAGATAGATAGTTAGATATAAATATAGATATATAGTTAGATAGATAGATGAATAGTTAGATATAAATATAGATATATAGTTAGATAGATAGATGAATAGATGAATATATAGCTAGATAGATAGATAGATAATATATAGATAGAAAGATAATTATATAGATATAAGAAGATAGATAGAAAGAGATAGATAAAGATAGATAGATAGTAAGATAGAAAGATAGATATAATATAGATATATAGATAGTAGATAGATAGATATATAGATAGTAATATAGATAGATATATAAGATTGTAAGAAAGATAGATATATAGATTGTAAAGAAGATAGATATATAAGATTGTAAGAAGATAGATAGATAGATTGTAGAGATAGATAGATAGAAAGATAGATAGATAGATATAGAAAGATATATAGTAAGAAAGATAGATAGATATATAGATTGTAAGAAAGATAGATAGATAGATAGTAAGATATATAGTAAGAAAGATAGATAGATATATAGTTAGATATATAGATAGATAGATATATAGTTAGATAGATAGATAGATATATAGTTAGATAGATAGATAGAAAGATACATAGATATAAATATAGAAAGATAGTTAGATAGAAGAGAATAGAATAGAATAAGATAGATAGATAGAAAGATAAATAGATAGATAAAAGATAATAGATAGATATGAACCGAGTGAAATAGGTGGATTGATATATTTCTACAAACAAAGGTATTGACAGATGGATACATAGATATATTCAAAGAGACTGAGATAGATAGATAGACAGATATGAAAAATTAAAATCAATTAAGAGATCTCTACAGATTGGTACCTTGTAAACAATATGAAATTGGAACATGAGAACAACGATGACTTGACACATGTGTAGCCACATTTCTGGCGAGTCTTCCGAATTGCTCAGCCGACAGAGGAACAACACACCTGTTTCGTGACGAATCAGCGGAAAAGATGAGGTGTTCGAATCGCCATTGTTGCGTGTCTCGGTGTGTAGGCACGGACGCACCCAGGCACACACGCACTCACATACAACATATACAATGATTTTCCCTAAAAGCACACACGCACATGCAAACAGATAAAGATACACACATTTTCATGAACAATATTGGATGCATAGATAGATAGATAGATAGAGGAATATAGTGAAATAGATAGACAGATGAATAGATAAACAGAGTGAAATAGGTTGATTTCTACAGACCGAGAAATAATTGGTATTATCAACGTTATTCGGACTATTGTCCTCATCTTCATTGTTATCTGTACAACGTTTCAGCCGATGTGCCCCTCCGCCTTATTCAATTGGACACATGGCCTAGTGGATAAACGAGTTAGGTTAAGACAGTTCTAAGTGGCTTATCTCTAGACTGCAGGTTCAATCCTGGCAACATAGAATAATAATTAACACAGCTTAACGCCTCTACCCCAGGTATGGTTAGCGAAATGAAAACAGGATACTCCCGTGGATTGAATAAAGGGTTAGGTTCAAACGTGCCGTGATGGCTCCCGATTACGACAAGAAGGTTCCCGATTACAACAAGACGGTTCCCGAGTCCGACAAGAAATACCTGAAGAAGGCCGGTGGGCATGTCGGCCGAAACGTTGTACAGATAACAATGAATATGAGGACAATAGTCCGAATGACGTAGATAATACTAATCATCAAGTCTCATCTCAAACATTCAGAGAAATAATAAATAGATTGATAGAAAGAAAAAATAGATAGACAAATATGAACAGTATAATAGATAGATTTCGGTGACTGATCGGTTAAGCAGCCTGGCTGATAATTAATCGATCAGGTTTCTATCTCGGCTGTAGGTAGCTTACAAATGTCTAGCCACATTGAAGAGACGTGCTACGTAAAGAAAGCCATGAAGCCTCGTTAAAATACCGAGGCGAAATATTAATTGAATTAAGTTGTTTGCGTTTTATCCACTGTTATTCCATCTTTAATTAACACACACACACACAACACACACACACACACACATATATATATATATATATATATATATTATATATAATATATATATATATATATATATACATGCATACAGAAGAAAGGGAAGAGAAAGAAAAATTGAAAGATATAAACTTACAGATAGATTGATAGATAAAGATACAATTGCTCCAATAACACAGGAACAACACACCTGTTTCGTGACGAAGCAGCGGAAAGATTAGGTACGTGTATCTTTTTTGTTGGCGTATCTTGTTGTGTAGGCAAGGGCGCACCCATACAACACGGACACACACACACATTATACAAACATTTTCCTGTACAATATTGGAGACGCTTGTATTATAACGGGTATCGTCATATGAAATATAAACAGTGATTAGAGTTAAAATCTGATGAGCGTATTTGCATTTTGCATAACGCTAATACATTTTGGGAAAATTATGCATCCAACTATTCTCTTTTCAGCTATGGGTAAATAGTAGGATAGAGTGGGCTTTTAGGTCTTGGTTAGGCAACCAGTCTAGAAAAAATATGAATAAGCATCAAGAATTTTTCTCTGAATGTTTCAGATTAGGCTTGATGATTAGTATTATCTGCGTAATTCGGACTATTGTCCTCATCTTCATTATTATGTGTACAACGTTCCGGCCTTCTTCAGGTATATTTTTGTCGGACTCAGGAACCTTCTTGTCGTAATCAGAAGCCATCACAGGTTCAATCCTGATCAAGGGCAGCAGTAACATAGAATAATAATTAACACAGCTTAACACCTGTACCCCAGATAGGGTTAGCGGAATGAGAACAGGATACATCCGTGGATTGAATAAAGGGTGAGGTTCAAAGTTCCGTGATGGTTCCCGATTACGACAAGAAGATACTCGAGTCTGACAGAAATACCCGAAGAAGGCCGGTGGGCATGTCGGCCGAAACGTTGTACAGATAACAATGAAGATGAGGACAATAGTCCGAATAACGCAGATAATACTAACCATCAAGAATAAATAAAAACCTCTCCGACATGAAATATCCCCAAGGGTGTACATACCGTAAAATTCAACCGCCATTCGAAACCTAATATTGTTTAGTGTATCAATTAATATTAAATATGAACAAGCCACTAGCAAAGGGTTAATCACAAATTAGGGGTTAAAATTGAGGAATGGGGAATTCTGAGAAATTTCCTATTATCTCTGAGAATTTTCCTTAGAAAATTATGAATTTTCGCTACAATCAAGAGCAATAATGAAAATATTTCAGCTTTTTCACTCCCTGATTTTGATTCCAATGTTGTAGACATAGTCCAACTATAAAATTAAACAATGTAAATCATCATTATATATATATATATATATATATATATATACACACCGTATTTTTCGGGCGATAAGGTACAGCGTATTATAAGACGCAGTATCAGAGAACGGATCTATTTTCATATATAAGGCGCACCGGAGTATAAGGCGCATAAAGCAGAACAAAGCAGATTTATAGGTCAGATTTATTCAAGTCACTAAAAATAATTATCAATATTATTCACTTGTAACACACACACACACACACGCATATATATATATATATATATATATGTGTGTGTGTGTGTGTGTGTTTAATGTGGCCGTATGTGTTAAATTCCTGATCTGTGGCAGGAAATGATTTTTATTTTACTTAGTATTGTTAATATATGTAATTTACACAATCACAAATATGTTATCAAAGCGAAACACCTGTAAGATATTATGGATACTATTTCAAATAATAAAGAGGGACAAAACGTTATTATATATATATATATATATATATATATATATATATATATATATATATATATATATATGTGTGTGTGTGTGTGTGTGTGTGTGTGTGTGTGTGTGTGTGTGTGTCATCCATTCACATAGAGTATCACGGTTTTTCAGGGCTGGATCGAAACACGAGTGATTTTTCGTCAGCCAGAAATCATACCAAACGGTCATTAGCACAACACACTTAGGAAAGAAATTCTTACCGATATAATAGTCTACATACATATATAAAGGCTACTAATATATACGTGTGTGTGCGTATATATATATATATATATATATATATATATATAATTCACACAATCACAAATATGTTATCAAAGCGAAACACCTGTAAGGTATTGTTATGGATATTATTTCAAACAAGATGGACAAAACAGGACACTTGCAAAAGGTTTGAAGAAGAAAAAATACAAATATCGTGATTTATTCTTTTATTCCTACCCGTTGTGTGTGTTTTCTTCTTTTTGTTGTAAGATAAAACAGATGTACTGAAACGGACACATTTGGCGATGTGAAAATGTTTATTTGATTAATTTTCTAACGCTAGATTGTACATCAGTAATAACAAATTCAGTTAGAAACTGCTCCAGTGACCATCCACTATTATGGGTGACCATTTAAGTAACAGTAGGTATAATAAGAAACCGAATATCAAAATGACTTGATTAGGCATTAAATTACCCTAAAAGGGTTGATATGCCGTAAAACAAACAAACCAAATCATCCACGATTACTGTTAGCGAATTCGTCAAGAAAAATGGGAGATATATGACCCCTACAAGATATATATTCTGGGTCCAAGCAAGCCAGAAATATTTATATTAATAAAATAGAATTGGAATTTTATTTCAAAACTTTAATTTAGTATTTTTGCTATGAAAAATTAATATATAAAATTCATTTAAAATGTGAAAAATCTGATGTTAAGTTTAAAATGTTATATTTTTAGATTCTTGTAATAAATATCTATTTAATGCAAACCTTATTTCATTGCATAAAAGTATACTTTTTGAAGAAAAACTCGATTGAAAATGTACCCCCCCCCCTTTAAAGCAGAAAAAATATCGATGTATAATTTTTTTCTTTTATAAGATAATAGCATATTAAATAATTATCGAAATGAGTAAAAAAAATCTCCAAAAAGTTAATTATCTATTACTTTTTTACATTTTATTTTTCGATTTTCGGTACTTATTTTCTCATAAAATAGCCACCGTAAAAAAATTTTTGTTTCTATTCATAACTTCGGTCTTTTATCTCTTTATACTGTAATTAGTACAATATAAGACCAACTTGAACAAAATGTTACGCCCCCAACATAAGGGGGGTCAAAATTAAGCGACCTGAAAAAAAATGAGAAAGTTTTGAAATAAAATAAATAATGCATTATAAAGATCATTCATTGATAAATAAACACTGAATTTTAAACATCAAAAATCTATAGGGGGTCGCCAAGCGTAAAATAGGAATCTAATGCGGTCTATGGGTAAACAAAAAGGTTGAGAACCACTGGTCTAGAATACATCTAGTACGATGAAGTGAGTTTAATCCTCACTGTGTGACTGTCACTAGGGAGTCATATGTCAAATATTAAACCCACGTAATCTATATATATGTATAATAACTAGCAGGACCTGTAGATATATCTTAGTATGATAATTTGATTATTACAACGTGTGTTATGTTTACTTAAGAGTTATTGCTAAATAGTTCAATATAGGAAAAAGTAATATAATAATCTTTATTTAACTCTCTCCGCTCTTTTTTCTTTCTTTCCTTCTTTTCATGATGTTTTATCAAAACTGATTAACGTTATTGCTTCAACACGCTCACCCCCTTTCTCAATCTTTCCCCATATCTTTTTCGTATATATTTTTTGCGTAGAATATCCTTTTTATTCCCTTTCTTTTTTATAATAAAAACGGAATGATCCATTATTTAGCTGAGGTAACGAAACTCATAAAAAATAAGAATTCGGCGGATAAACTACATCAGATAATCAGGATTTACATTTCGTATTTTATCTTCAACTATGGGTAAATATTAGGGCAGACTGAAGTCTTTGACCTTGGATAGGTAACCAGTCGAGGATAAGGAAAACTCTGAATTCAAACCTGTTAAAGTCCGCTGAAGAAATTCACCTTGTGTCGCATCCTGCTCGTGCGAAGGCATTGGAATATATATATATATATATATAATATATATATATATATATATATATCTGCTATTTATTAGGATGCTGCTTAACTGATTTGTTCAAAACAGCACGAAGCATCGTAGTGTTCCTCCAATCTACATTTTTCTCCAAGCATTTCTTAAGAGATCCAAATTATGCAGTCATACAGTAGTACTGATACCACTATAGATTCGAAGAATTCTTGATTCATTTGATCAAGGAAATTAGATGTCTATATAATCGATAATCTGTCAATCATGAGTTTAAATTTCTGATTTCAAAAATAAAAACTATCGATTTATTTCTATTAGTAAAATAATTAATCATATCCAATTAAAAGTTATTAATTAGTTTTATATGTAGTTTGCCAAACTGAAGATGTGAGACAATTGCAAAGCATTATCGATTAGTTAGGACTGACAATACAGACAAAAACCGATAAACACTTAAATATCAATCTCGTAAATGTAAGAATAATCTACAAAACTGAAAATTCGCACAGAACAAATATTCTAAATACTATTCAAAAATGTAATTGCTAAATCCGTTTTCTGTTATATAGACTAGCAAGAATATGCGCCCTCCGGCGTAAGTATTTATGTTTTAACGTACTGAAATATATTAAATTGGGAAGACTAATGAAATTAAATAAGAACGCATATAAAAAGATTACACTTATTTAAATTATATCTAGATTGGTTTCTATATAAAATCATTCATAGGATTAATTTTAATACGTTGGAGAATAAAACAATATTAGAGATCAATAACAACAAGTAATTATTTATTAAATCAGGTTTTGTTAAAACCAGTATGCAAATTAACCACACCATATATTATGTAAATCTTTATTTCTTAATGATATATAAGGCACATTGCAGGATTTTAAACGCAAATCTAACTCAGATTTTCATTGACACATTTTTAATAAACAAGGTTTATTCTGTGTATTAATGATTTTGACTATAAATTAAATACAAATTGACAAGCTTCCGCAATTCCTGAGGGCATTGTGTCGAAGGCGGTGAAGTAGTTTCTGTTACAGACAGACAGACTTCGAATCTCCATTTTCAGAGATATCTTTCTTAGTAACAATCAGCGTTTTGATGTCTCCTCGATTCTCCAGGACTCTATAGTCTAACGTTCCCAATCCTTCCATAGACACCCAGTCCCCTTATACTCTCTTCCAGTCATTTCATAAGGTTTCCTATTATTATAAGTCATTTTCCTGGAGGTGCGTGGTCTAATGGTTAACATCCTAGGAAATGGACTCGTCAACCCGAGTTCAATTCCTGATTGAAGCTGTTGGCATTTCACATATCGCTAATACCCTTGGGAAAGGTATTAATCCAATTCTCCCTCCAGCTATGGGCAAATAGCAGTGCAAACTAGACACTTTAACCATGGCTAGGTAACCAGTCTAGGAGAAGGAAAACTGAATTCAAACCTGTTAAAATCTGCTTAAGAAATTGACATTGTGTCGCATCCTACTCGTGCGGAGGGGTTGGTAAATATATATGTCATTTTCATGTTCAATAACAACCGTGTTTTCCCCCAAATAAGACCTACCTTAAAAATAAAACCTACCTTCAAAATAAAACCTAGTGTGATTTTTCAGTATGATTTTAGCCTGGAGGAGGCAGCAAAAAGCATCGGCCTGCATGTGAACTCTGCCAAAACAGAGTTCATGAGCTTCAGAAAGAAAGGAGACATCTCCACGTTAGACGGTAAGCCTCTTAAGCCAGTAGAACAATTCACGTACCTGGATAGTAATATCTCATCCACAGATAACGATATTAACACACGAATAGGAAAGGCATGGATGGCCACAAACAAATTGTCTGTCATATGGAAGTCTGATCTCACTGACAAGCTAAAGCGACATCTCTTCCAGGCTGTAGTCATATCAGTACTGCTGTATGGCTGCACTACCTGGACCCTAACGAGGCGCCTCGAAAATAAGCTAGATGGGAGCTGCACAAGAATGCTGCGAGCAGTTCTGAACAAGTCGTGGAAACAGCATCCCACAAGGGAGCAGCTGTATGGTCACCTGCCCCCTATCTCACAGACTATCCGAGTGAGACGGACTAGGCATGCAGGGCACTGCTGGAGAAGCAAGGATGAACTCGTAAGTGATGTTCTCCTGTGGAAGCCAACACATGGACATGCCAGTGTGGGCCGCCCAGCAAGGACTTATATCGACCAGCTATGTAAAGATGCTGGCTGCAGCGAAGAGGAGCTCCCTGTGGTGATGAATGATAGGGAAGGTTGGCGAGAGATCGTCTTGGATATCCGTGCTGCCTGCGCGACATGATGATGATGAAGAAAAGACGAAAGATATAAACATTCATCACTATCATATCGTGTGACGCAAACAATCATCTTCGTTATTGATCAAGAGGAAATCTGTTTCCTTGTGCTATTTATCCGGATACTCAGGAAAGCTGGAGCTAAAACACACACACACACACACACACACACACACAAAATTCAAACTACATTTTTCCTGGTCAAGGCAAATAAGGTCACTTCATAAAGTACATGACTTTGATGAGATTTTGAACAAAACATGTTAATGGTAAATAAATCTATATCGTTTTTCATAATTTCTTTTGATTTAAAAATTTTGTAATTTTTTTCTTCGTAATGTTGTTTGTCAGTATCTTAAACATAGGACGGTCCCCGAAAATAAGCCCTAGTACTATATTTCAGAGTGAAAATTAATATAAGCCCTGCCTTGTTTTCGATGAATATATATATATATATATATATATATATATATATATATATATATTTAATATACCAAGCGTGTTGGTAGATCCTTGCGGAGAGAAAAAACCCGCAGAGAGTTGATTGTAAAATATACTACCAAACATCAACCAGGAAGAAAAAAATTTTTTGAAAAAAAGAAAAGACCAAGATATTCGTACCAACAAAAAATAATCTATTGGTATAGTATTTGGCCAAAAGAAAAAACAATTTATATGTATATATATGTATATAAGATATATATATATATTCATATAACCGCTAGAGTCAGATTTTAGCCCTGAAGAGCTTTATGCGAAACTAATAGTAGGTTCGTCTGACTCAGTAGATTATCCTTATTATATATATATATATATATATATATATCTATATTTAGACAAAAAGTGACCAGTTGGGTCACCCATTGAGCTCAGGGTACATAATGGGGATTAGGGAAAAATGAGTTCGCAAAGCGATTTAAAAAATTAAAAAAACACGGCTGGAGAACAACATTAAATAAAACATTAAAAGCATTTTGTAATTTAAAAGAACATTAAAATCATTTTGTAAGATTTCTAAGAAAAGAAAGGTTTAACGTAATTTAAATGGACCTGATTTTTGGATTCATACTAAGAGACAAGACGTTAAGAGGCTACGGGATGGCTGCTACTAAAATCTAACATACAATGTGAAGTAAGTGACGGTTAATTGCAAATTACAACTAATTAGAACCAAGAACAAAGGAATTTTGTGTCATTAAACTAAACTGGAAAAAAGACTTTAGAAAACAATCATTGATTCTCCCCGCTTTAGTATAATAGATATTAATATCAATATTGATTATTTAATTAATATATTTATAATTCAAGAGTGCTAAATATCATTGATAGAATTTGTTTTAAAAATCATATAGCTGAGAAACGAACAGTTACCAAGCGCCGTTGACTTTATGTCCTCGCTACCCTATCTCATATATATATATATATAAAATATATATAAAATCATCATATAATATAATATATTTTTGAAGGCGTAATAATGCACATTTATGTTTAAAAACATATTTATTTCTTTTTTTTTTTTTTTTCCTTTTATAAGTCCTAAATATTTTCAGGCCAATGCCCATCATCAGAGGATTGAAAGATTTTTTAATAATTTTCAACTGTGTTGTTGATCCGTTGAATGTTTAATCGTAAGTGTGAAATTTTTTTTTCTTTTTTTTTTCCGGCGAAGATGTAGTTACGCTCGGCAAACTCCGTAAAAAATCCGTGCGGCGATCGTGTTTCGCGGGATGTTTTGAAAATTATTTCATATATAAATTTTTTTCTTTTATATATTTTTTTTTTATAATACTATAAAATAATGAGGCCCTGCTCAGGGATATTGAAATAAAGATTTATAGATCATTATTTTTATAGTGAGTTCGAAGCATTAATTAAAATGTAATAATATATTTTTGAAGGCGTAATAATGCACATTTATGTTTAAAAAAATATTTCTTTCTTTTTTTTTTTCCTTTTATAAGTCCTAAATATTTTCAGGCCAATGCCCATCATCAGAGGATTGAAAGATTTTTTATAATTTTCATCTGTATTTGATAAATTCAACTGTGTTCTTTCAATCATCTGATGATGGGCATTGGCCTGAAAATATTTAGGACTTATAAAGGAAAAAAAAAATAAATAAATAAATATGTTTTTTAAACATAAATGTGCATTATTACGCCTTCAAAAATATATTATTACATTTTAATTAATGCTTCGAACTCACTATAAAAATAATGATCTATAAAATCTTTACATCATATATATATATATATATATGTGTGTGATGTATAAATGATATTAAGCACTCTTTACTTATTCATATAGCAAACTATATATGGACAATTCCATGTCAAATCATCCAGAAAAAGTAAAATTGTCACCCACCTGAAATGTTGTACAGGTTTGGACAGTGTTAACGTTAGACATACTCCAAAATCTGAACTTCAAATTCCAAAAATTGAACAGATTTATGTCGATCTTTTGCTCTTCAAATTTGAGAGGGGGGGGGGCGAAAAATAGCGACTTTTTGTAATCTATTTTTGTCTGTAAAATGAGTTCTAGAGTTTCTCTACATTTAAAATTGGTTTATAAAATCATTTTTGCCCGAGGATTCCAAAAATGCCACTGAAAAAGTCTGAAAGTTAACCAATTTTAAGTTATTGATTTTCTTTTATTTTTTCATAGCAAGATCAATATACAAATGTGGCATTGAATCTAAGACAATTTTTTTCTATTATTATTTCACTTATATTGAACATTATTTGTACTAAAAAGAAAGTTTGGTGTGTGCCCAGAACCGAAGCTACAACATCAGTTGAAATTTTATAAATCAGAAATCATTAATTTAAAAATTTCAGACGTTTTTATAGAATCTTAGGATTCCTTGGTAAAAATATTTTTATAAACCAATTTTTATGAGCAGGGAAGGTCTAGAACTCATTTTACAGACAAAAATAGATTAAAAACTGGAGAGCTAAAATTGACATAAACAAAATTTGAAGCTCAAAAATGTCTAACTTTAACACAATCCACACCTGTACCATGGCCTGGATATGATATGATATATATATATATATATATATATATATATATATGAAAAATAGATGGAATTAATACAGTATGAAATTTAACATTATGAAAAAACATATGATGTTTGTTATGTAATTGCTGACAGTACTGTTTCGACCAAATCGATAAGTTGGTCTTCATCAATAGCGACATAGATGGGAAGAGAAGACTGTTTACAGAAACGAATGCTGAGTTCAACCGCTGAAATTTTTGAAAAATGCATGTTCTGTTTTAAAAATAAAATAAATTTTATTTTTAATTTTAAAAAATCAGAAGCATTATAGTTTATAGAAAAACTCAAAAGAGTTTGTTGTAAAAGTTTATATAAAAATGTAAAGTTGGTATCAAAATAGTATAGTATATATTTTTCAGCTGTTAAAAAAATATACAAGTCCACATGGTAATTTGAAAAAAGATGTTAGAGTTCCAAAATTTACTTGTGGCGTTGATAAGTCCGTAGTTATAGATGAAAGTCTTCAAGGTGTAAAAGTCCCAGATATAAACTTATCGATTTGGTCGAAACAGTACTGTCAGCAATTACATAACAAACATTATATGTTTTTTCATAATGTTAAATTTCATACTGTCGGATTAATTTCCATCTATTTTATATATATATATATATATATATATATATATATATATATAAAGAGTTCTGAGGCAACGTCGTCTCAGATGGCTGGGTCATGTACGTCGGTTGGATGATGGACGAATCCCAAAATACATTCTTTATGCACAGCTTACGTCTGGTAAAAAACAGATTGGTAGCCCCCAGCTGCGATTCAAGGATGTCTGCAAAAATGATCTCAGGTACTCTGGCATTGCCCCTTCCAGCTGGGAAAATTTGGCTCAGGACCGCCCTCGGTGGCGGCAGAATCTCCGTAGAGGACTGTTCATGTCAGAAGTCACCCTGACGCAACACCATGAAGCTAAGAGGTCTAGAAGAAAGCAGTGGCAACAAAGCATCGGCACATCAACATCTTCAGGGACAGCCTTCAAATGCGAAATCTGTGGTCGATAATATTTTTCAAACATCAGACTTGACAGTCACAGGAGGCGCTGTACTTCAGGGGCACCAAAACATTATTATAGTCTTCCGAGACTGAAATGCCAATACAATATATATATGTATATATATATATATATATATATATATATCTTGTGATAATGATTAATAGGTTAGTTAATTAGATAATGTAATTTCGATCTTCTTAGTTAACCTTAAAACGTGAGCAAACGAAACTAATTTTAAACCATGCTGAGTAAATACCTACCGAGCTACCTACTTACTACACAAAAACACACACACATATATATATATATATATATATATATATATAATACAGTACACATCAGTGCTAAATTAAATTACCTATGCATTCTTCTGCTGAAGCTTTGCCAATAAAAACAAACTTAATCTTATTTTCCGCCGATGTGAAATAATTAAAGACAAAGAAGTAAACGGCTTCGAAATTTACTGTCATAGAATTTTGCAGTCTTGCGATTGTGTAGTTATTTGATTTGTTATTTACCAAGGGATATAATTCCGTGAGACACTTGTCCCCTGAGTTCAGAGAAACGTGTGAAATGCAAACAATCAAGTTAAGTTGTGTTGAGATTCTAATTATGGCTGCTCGGTTTCCATATATTCATTTCTTTGTCGGGACGAAAATGTCGTTCTAGCTTTTTGGAAAGCACCTGTGCTTCTGCTGCTGCTGCTGCTATTGTTATATAATGGACGTATTACCAGTTTTTGACGCATTTTTAGGTGGACACACACTCGCTCATTCGCATAAAGGTAAACACTATCATTTACAGAGAAACACGCACACGCGTATACATGGATATATTTACCTAATCACTCTACCA
This sequence comes from Doryteuthis pealeii, assembly GCA_023376005.1. Lineage (NCBI taxonomy): Eukaryota > Metazoa > Mollusca > Cephalopoda > Myopsida > Loliginidae > Doryteuthis > Doryteuthis pealeii. The sequence continues at coordinate 88,118,656 of CM042154.1, read as the reverse complement.
CAACTAAGATACAACACGAAGTCAAGTTTTAACTCTTTGTCTAGCAAATGTTCCCCACGGCTGTACCAGATTTTCTAGGTATTTTTTTTACCTGTATGATAGCATACGTCAAAGTTCACTATCTATTTACCTTAGAAATCATTCTATTCAAATAAAGTCCTATTATTATTGTAACCCGGGTTCTTCTGCTCAATTATAATGAACTAACCATCAGCTTTTGTACTTTGTTTGCGTGTAGTATGGGAAGGGTCCCTGTGGTGGAAGAGCCGCTGTGAGCAGTTTAAAGTAGGCAAACTGCTAAGTAGAGGGAACCTGGTTCGAATTAAGAATTCTAATTTTCCGAAAGAACGCGTAGCAATTCTGTCGTTGAGAATTAATTTTATATAACTTATCGTCGATACATTTTTTTCACAACGGGTGATTTTTATATGATTTCGAAGATTTCATCTTATTCTATGTCCAGTTACAAGCAATGCTCTAGGAAGCCGCATCTGCAAACCGACCGGATGCTGGTCTGAGCAAAAGCACAAAAAATACACCTTCATTACCATTACTCCAAATGTTACATAATGGGTGTGACGAGGAACCGTGATGTATGGATTAGAACGTAAAGGTTTAAATGATGTGTGGATTAGAACGGAAATGTTTAAGTGATGGGATGGCGTGTTTTGGTTAGGCGAGCGAATGGTACATGACGAAGAGGAGAAAGGAGAGGTGAGAGGTCAGAGTGAAAATTGAGTCTGGCAGAATGCGTTAACAGGGTAAGACATGAATGTATTTCTCTCGGCAGTTGTAATCTGAGAGAAATAAAATACTCATGAGTTTGAAAGAAGCGGCCTTGTGTTGTTACTAAAAACATCAAATCGCGCAAGGCAAGATGTTCCTCAGCCCCCAAGTTGGTCAAGACTCGATAACATCAAAGAACTGCCAACAACTGAACAGCTGCAATAACTAGGATTCGATCCTCTCTGGTACAGAGATAAGTATATTGAATATTTCTCTATACATACATTCATCCATTAGAAGAGCCGTACAATAAGAACGTGAACATGTAAATCTCTCCAGTCGGAAATGAGTGCGAGACGTAACGAAGAGTTGACACGTCATTATCTCAACCATTCCGACTAGGAGAGGGTAAAGTAACTAATGTTTTAACACATCTCACCAGTCAGAAATGAGAGCGTAGTGGTACATTTTGACCTCAATTGTAGTACTCGATAGGGTCCATTGATGGGTTAAATAGATTAAAAAAAAGAGTTTTAGATAGTGTGTCTAAAAATAATTGAGTTTTAAAAAATTGAATACCCAACAAAAATGAATAAAACAAAATATCTTTGGCATAAAATAACCTTTGGTATGAATTTATTGAATGTCGTCTATACGACTGGATTGCGGTTTAAACATAAAAAAACATCAGTCAAGATTTGAAAGAAATATATAAAGCCAGTCTCGATGCTTATTAAATAACGATTTGAAAAAACATTGTTAAAATGCAGTAACTTCCATCCTAACCAGATTAAGAACAGATGGTTAGTTGGTTGGATTTTACGGCATTCAATAAATTCATTCCAGCGAGTTTTCAGCTTAGCGAAGCATCTCTTTTGATATAATGTGAATGTGTGTCGTCGCATTTCTATAAATAACTTCCACGTCCTCAAATCATAACCTTGAAATAATTTCTCATTTTAGAAGAAACATGTAAGAAGAAAGAAAGAAAGAAAGCTGGGAGTGCAGAAGCGATTGCGCTTACCTTATGTTTCAATGGGACGGAAAAAAAGAAAGAAAAGAAGGGGGAAAGGAAAGAAAGAAAGAAATGTGAGAGAATAGAGCCCACCAAAAAATTAAAAAAAGAGAATATAATTGGTTTGGTTTGTCTGTTTTGTTTTATGGCCTATCTATCCTTTTCAGGGGATTTTATGACGAATCCAGTCATCAAGGCCGGAGGACACATCGACCGAAATGTTATGTACATAAGAATAAAGATAAGGACAACAGTCCGAAAATTCTAAATAATACAAAATGCAAACTAGATTCAACTTGTAACTCTCGTATTTTCCCGTTCCAATGAGAAAACAAACAAGAAAGTTTTATATTTATGAAAGTTGTCACCCAATTCGAATAAATCGGTTATTGTTTGTTTGCTTCTTTTTTTTTTCTATTTTAGAAAACTTAAATGCTTCAAAAGAAATTTTCAGACTCTAATTATAAATATTTATAGGTATTTTGAAATTTAATAATTCAAATTAGACGAAAGAAGAAAAAAAACGAAAGAAAGAGAAATTGCAATATGAATATAAAATATCTATGTTTATGGTAATTTAAATATCCCTTTACTCATGCATATAAGTTTTCCCAAATGTGGGAACATTTTTCTGTCTAAACTTGAAGTTTGTTTGTATATTACTAAATTAGGATGGCAACGCTTATTGTAACGGTTATCGACCCTAGTTTAAATCGTGAACGACAACGTTTGTATTTACCCTAGTGCTATTACCCGTGGGAAAGACACGTATCCAACTATTCTACTAATGTCAAAAAAAGTATCGAGGGTTTTGTACTTTTTGATACACCTTGTATTCTAAAAAAAAAAATTAACGATCCATTCATAGTTCATTTCTATCTTCATAAATACAGCTTAAAACTCGGCACTTTTATGACACCTTGTATTTTGAAAAAAAATTAACGTTCCATTCATTGTTCATTTGTATCTTGGTAAATACAGCTTCAATCTCGCTACATTTATGACACACCTTAATATATATATATATGTATATATATTTATTATTTTTTTTTTTGAAGGCAATTACAATGCACATATCGTATAGCTGTATCCATAATATATACATAGATAGAATTCAATAATTATAATTGAAATAATCATGTCAAGCAAACCCGGCAAATATCGCGTGCGACTTGCGGAACACTGTACAGCTGTTTCAACCTTATTAGGTTGCATCAGCAGTGAATACCTACGATCTCTCTCCGACATAGATCGAACCGGAGAACCCAGAGTCAGAGACTTACCTCTGGGCCACCGGCACGCCACAGACGAAAGACGCCAAATCAACATGTTAATGATAAACACGCCACTACTACACAGAACGTAAGGCAAGAAAACGAAATAAACAATAAAATATCTGTCTCTTAAAAAAACTTTAAAAATTAATTCTCGGGAACAAAAAGAAAAAAGATAAAATCTTTTCATTATTCGAGAGCTGGTACATTTCGTTTAAAATTTAAAAAGGTGAGAGAAAAGGAAAGAGAAAAAAGAAGAAAAACTGACTTCTTGAGACCGGAAGTCCATCATCGAAGATGAAGCTCTGCATCCGGTCGGAAGTTCTAAGGACGGACCTATTACAGGCATTCAAAACTTATCTGCATTAATCTTTCAGTCCAATTACCAGTGTTGACATGGAACTTTATATATATATATATATATATATATAATATGGGTGTATATATATATATATATATATATATATATATATATAACTAGCAAAAGTACCCGGTCTATGACCGGACTGAATTTTTTTTAAGAACACCAGGGAGGAAAATAATTTATAGAATTAAAAAAAATGTAATCTTACCTTTGAGTGTTTTGAAACATAATTTTGTTTTTCTAAAAATATGACAAAACCTTAAATTCAGTTTTTATTTGCTTATTGCATTAAAGTGATGAAAAATATCAATTTAATTTTTTTTAGCAATTAAAACGAGTTTAAAAATTAAACGAATGAACTCAAGGACTGTCCCGTAGGGCACACACTCTTTCACCTAAGTGTGAAATGTCGTACTTGACGTGTTGAAATGCTATAGAATCATATCTCTAGTGTCGATTCTTCTGGTTTCAATAATAATACCGATCTGGCTGTTATAAGAAATTGTGCATACACCATCATAATTTATGTTTAGAACATCCATAACGATATTATCTCTTATGACTATATGTACCTTAGAATTCATTTGTTAGAGGCGCTAAAAAGATTTTTAAAAGACCTAAATACCCGTATTGTCTGGAAATATTCATATGGATTGTGATGAAGTATTAAATATGTGTCCTTATTTATTTTGCTCTATCGGCTGCAGAATACGCCAACAGCACATACTGAGTAAAACCTCTTTCCAATGAGTCGACCTTTTTGGTCGTTGGTGGCGATCCGTAATTTTTTGGACGGAATCCTATGGGTGATATATTTATAAGTGAGCAGTACTCAATATCATTGATAAAGCATTTATATCAAAGTTTAGGTAGCGTGGAAATGGAGTCAACGGCACTGCGTTACTGACAGTTTCTAGCCAATGCGATCTTCAGACCAAGTCCATTTACTATAAACTAGCAGCGCTACCGGTGTCGCCTGGGTAGAGTGGAATTTTTAAAGTTAGTCACGTAGATCCATTATTACTGAATCGTGAGTTGAATCCTCGTGGGATGCTCCATTTATATACATATGTAAAAAAAAAAAAAAAACAGACCTTACATTGATCCAGCTACTCTAAAAAAAATGTTAATGTCTACTATATAAAATATTAAATGAAAAATAAATCTATGCTGTTATCATTTAAAATTTATTTAAAAAAAATTATTTTCACGAATATAAATCAAATCTATTATTCTTGCTTAAAAACCAAGCCCTGGTGATAATGACTATATATATATATATATATATATATATATATATACACTTTGTCGTTAATTGTTTTATTTTTAAAGTTTCCTCCGGACACACATATACACAACTGCTCTTTATATATGTATAGAAGATAGATTGATTTAAAATATCCAAATGACTGGTTGCTAAGATTTTCCTTTTTATGGAATCGTAAATAAGAACCTAATTTGAGAATAACATTGGCAAAAAACTGTCAGTTACCAATCGCAGTTGCCTTCCTGGCCAAATTACCCTAACTTAGATATAAATACTCTATTTACGATATTGAGCACACTTCATTTTCCATATTGATAAATCCCCATCTTTTTGCGCACACACACACAGACACAAACACACACACACACACACATTATATATATATATATATATATATATATATATATATATATATACCAACCCCTCCGCACGAGCAGGTAGCGACTCAAGGTCAATTTTTCAGCGGAGTTTAACAATTTGAATTCAGTTTTCCTTCTTCTAGACTGGTTACCTAGCCATGCTTAAATAACCCAGTCTAACCTGCTATCTATCCATAGCTGGAGGGAGAATTAGATTCATACCTTTCTTAAGGGTATTAGCTTCGTCCAGGAATTGAACTCTGGTCGACGACTCTAACCATTAGACCACGCGCCTCCATATACATACATACATACGGCATATATATATCACATTTTATCTACCCCCCCACTCACACACTCATTTGTATGCGTATTTGCGCAAATCTGGATGTGTGTGTGTGTCTCTCTCTCTGTATAGCTTGATAAAAAGAGATGCTCCCATTTTGTAATGGAATTTAAATGTCTGATAAAACGAAGTTTGATTAAAACAAAAAAAAAAAAAAAACGAGAAACAGAAAACAAAAAGAGAAATCGGTCACATATTGAAAATAAGAGACAGTCCCATGTTTTTCTGGCTGGGAATCTTCTTTTAGAAACATTCAAGAAAATATTATTTTATTATTTCTCTCTTTTTCTGGGGAGTTACCTCTTTCACTAATGCATATTATTTCTTTACGCAATTTCTCCTTTGACAATAACAAATCTCAACACAAAAAAATAAAACAAGAAAACTGTTGGCCATTGTCCTCCTTGTTAAGGGTGGATCAGAATATAAAGCCACATTCTTGTGGCCGGAAATAAGATTTTTCTTTGTCATTCTTCCTTATCTGAACGTTATATAATTATTAGCCTGATTCTTCATCAGATTACAAATTGTTGTCAAAAAAAAAAAAAAAAAATATTCTATTATTTTCGCAACGAGAAATGCTTCACCACTTGAAAATATGAAAAATAAGAAGCCATGACAGATGAATACAATAGAGGGTTTATTTTTTATTGTCAAAATGATTTTTTTAAATATGGATTGCTTGAAAGACGAGTCAGATTATTTATATGAAATCATATTCGACTAAATTATGTATCAGACGAATTCCAGAGAAGTATTTTATTAAAACTAGCTAAAAAAGAAAAAAAAGAAGGAGAAAGAAATACTCTCCGGGTGGTGGTAAAATTAATTTTTGAAAGATATTGCCTGAAGAGGTGAGTGTTAAAAATCCAATGTCAGCGGGCTTGTAACATAAGTAAAATCATAAAATTTATTAAAGGAGTAAAAAAATAAAACGATTTCAAATGGAAACTTATTCCTGTCCCCTTAAATAAAATGTTGCGTGCATCTATTAAATATCAATTAAATAATTATTTTGAATATTTTACACAAAATCGTTGGTATTCATCTATTTGTAAACTTTTTAGTTACCCCGCGCTTTTTTAGGAAGAAGTTAAAAAATAACTTCAGATTGATTACAAATTTCGTAATTTTTTTCAATTTAAGTATTGATACAATTTTAAATTTATTTTATAATTTATTAATTTAGATTATCATTATCACCATGTAAATGATTCAAATGTTGAATTATAAGGAATAGCTTTTGTTCATTTTATTAATATTGATATTGAATATTTGAAAAAGATAAATAAAAAGATATATAATATAGGGCTGTTGTTCATTCTATGTATTAACGATCTTAAGTATTCTGACGTAAGCAGTGACGTAGTTTTTATTACAGATTCCGAATCTTCATCAATAATAGATTACACTTGGTGTTAATATAGCCGGTTAAAAACAAACACGAATGAAATAACATAGGTTTATTGCCTATGTTTCGCCGAAAAAGGGCCGGGGCTCTTCGCATAAATGCGTTCTAGTCTCCTGCCTTAAAAAACGCTAAGCGGAGCCAGCTTAAAAACAACTCGTGCTACGATTGAAGTCCCTAACTGGAGCGGTGACTGCTGAAGAACCAATCTGCGCTTAAGGCGCTTTCCCCAGTCTTTTCTCGACGAGTAAATGTAAATATTTTAACCATCTCCGCTTTGAAATATTTTTAACGGATTGAAGGCGTTTTTATCAACAAATTAATTTGTTTAGCGGTTTGAAGTTAGCCACCACCGATAGTTTTTCTTTATCGACAAGTAAATGTAAACATTTGCCCCCCCCCCTTTTGAATATCTTTTTTTTTTTGGTATTTTCATTTTATTTTAATTCAAAACAACTGTCACCAATGTTTAAATAAATACCACTGAGTTTCGAAAATAAAAACACGAACTATTTTTCTCGGTATTTTCATTTTATTCTAATAAAAAAAAACAAATGTCACGTAATTTTTTAAAAATAAATACAACCGAGTTTCGAAAATTGAAAACCCTAATCCCAATCCTAAAAACCGCTAAAAATATAAATAAGAACGCTTTCAAACAGCTAGGGACTTAAATAGTAGCTTGAGTAGTTTTTCAGCCAGCGCCGTCTAGCGAATTTTAGGGCAGGAAAACAGGACGCATTTATCAGAAAATCCCCCAAAGATCTTCAAGAAAACTTCCGTAGACAGTGATTAGTACAAATGGAGAAATATATAACAAACATTGAGATTTTACAAGCATTAAATTTCTTTTTTAAAACTGAAACAAAAACCTCCAATATTGAGAAAAAAAAACAAGTATTATTTTATCTACCTTCTTGGAAATGTTGCCCACTTGCCTATTGAGTCTGAATAGATTCAAACTTTAGCTTCACTCGTTTACTAATCACCAAGTTGGTTTAATTGAAGAAATGTTAGGTTTTGGACACATGGCCTAACGGATATAAGGGGGCGAGTTAATAAAATTCTAAGCGACAATCATCTCTAGATTGCCGGTTCAATCCTGACCAAGGATGGTAATAACATAGAATACTTAACATAGCTTAACACTTGTACCCGGTTGTGGTTAACGGAATGAGAAAAGTCTGCTCCAATGGATTAAATGAAGGCTCCCGATTGCGACAAGAAATACTTGAATAAGGCAGGAGGGCACATCGACCGAAACGTTGTGTATATAGCAATAAAGATGAGGACAATAGTCAGAGTAATCCAAATTTTCGATTTTATTATGTATTTTAGTTAGAACCTAAAACGGCTATTGTTTCATAACTGTTGTAGGGAGACATAATTGTAGACATGGCCTTCCACATAACGTGTCCGATTCTCTCATGATAATTCAGTCATTTAAAACTGTCTCTTTTGTCCCCGTTCATCGAACAAAACAGATTTATCTTTCTCGTTCCTCGCTCGGGGAACAAAAAGGACAAGTTTTTCGTTTCTGTTCGGTAAAATAAAACCAAACTGATCGAGGAATCTGGAAGATTCTTAGAGGCATTGTCATAAACAAGTTCGAAGTCCAGTTGTAATAATACGTTAACTTACAAATACACTTGGGAATGGTATGAACTCCATCATCCCCCTAACTAGGGGTTAATTAGTACGACTACTATTCCTCTACAAGGATTATTTTAGCATTAAATAATTTGCCCAGGTAATATAATATTCTTGTTAGTATTTCGTTGGGAATTTTCCTTGCGTGTATCATGTACGAAGAAACAATATTCAACCAATTAGCCATTCTTTCTTCTAGAGTTAGAAATGCTATAGCCTGTCCCATAATATTTGTTACATTTAATAATTTTAATTCAAACAGAAATGTAACAGATATAATGGGACATGGGTTAATATTTAGCATTATATTCGACACAGATAGAAAGTATTGTGTCTCAAATTAGTAATCCTCGTGAGAACCAAATAAGAATTTCTTTCTTAGATACATGTTAGATTAATAGGCTTATCATTCCAGCAACCATTTATCGCAGGTGCTGGGGACTTGCCGCCTTATGACCGGATGTGACCTTCTGAACCAAAAAGCGCGGCCATTGACAACTTTGGCGAAAGATTAAATTGGGTTTCACAACCTTACAACCCAGTGTTTTCTCGGTGGAATCTCAACAAAGTTATTAAAATTTAAATTAAGTTGCGCATTTCTTTTGAGTATACAAGCAAGAGTATGCGCCCTCCGAGTGTAAGTATTTAAGTTTTAATGTAATGAAATATATCAAATTAGAAAGATTAACTAAGTTAGATAAGAGTGCATGTAAAAAGATTACACTTATCTTAATTATACCTTAATTGGTTTCTATATAAAATCATTCATAGGATTGATTTTAATACGTTGAAGAATAAAACAATATCAGAGATCAATAAGACTATAGATTGTGTAAACCTTTATTCTTTTTAGAAATATATAAAACATATTTCGGGATTTTAAATGTATTAATAATATGGGCAGTTTTGCGGTAAATCTAACTCAGCTAGACTTTAACGGAGACATTTTTAATAAATAAGATGCTAATTAAGATTAAATAATGACTATTTCATTATCGTTGAGAATATAACTTAAATAACTAAGGAAATCGTGATGTAGTTTCAGTAACAGACAGACTCGAATATCAATTATAATAAGATATTAATAGGGTTTTATTTAAGGTAATTATAATTTTAAACTTAAGATATTTTCTTTGTGTGTGTGTGTGTGTGTGGCGCGCAAATGTTTTAGGAAAAAAGTTCTGAGAGAGAGGGTACGTACCTGTAATTTTCGGATGGAAGGAAAACTCGAAGAGTGCTTTAATGATGTTTTTATATTCATTGTTGTTGTTGCTATTAACCTTATCTCTCATTTGATTGGTTCAGTAGGTAATATATGTCACATGATCTGCTATTTGCACCCCCTCTTGTTAGGGTATTCGTAATTGATCAAGGCCGGCCAACAGGGAAAGGATATTGGTTTGTTTTTGTTTTTTTAAATTTATTTTCACTATTATTACAATACATACGAGGTTTACTTCACATTAAATCCGCTTCTCAAAGTCGCAACTGTGCAGGCAGAACAAAGTGATCTGCCCTTGGACAAATCACTATATATAAATAGACCAACTTGGTAGCCATTTGCATTCTATTCTGGGAATCTCCACGTTACATCAATAAGACATTGTTGCCAATTTGATCATCATCTAAAATTAAGGTAAGTCGAATTCTTCCTTCTTAGATTACGGTTTCAGGTAAATTGATGTGATCAATCTCGCCTCTTGATTTGGGAGTTTGCTTATCCGCCACAGTTATGAATATATTAAAACATTATGAACTTCTCGGTTGGTGGGGTTTAGAATATGCTAACTCTAGTTCTGGAGATCTGGGGAGTGCGGAGCACCCCTTCATTGATATTACTCCACTCTGAACCAAAGTAGGAGAGCCAGTTAGGATCCCATCTTTTGGTCAAATGGATTTGCTGAAAATTATTCATATTCGCATAGACCCGTGTACAAAAAAAAGCATCTATTAAGATAAATTTCACAAAATGTAAATATGAACGTCCAACGAACGTGATTCCCTAACCTCTAACCTTCTAATATGGACACTTGTTGGCCGTGGGTGGCAAACGGTGATGCTTGAAGGCAAGAATCTTGTTGCTGAGTAGTCTATAACTTGGGTCCTAAGTGGTCTCATGGTACAGATTTTGGCTTAACACCGACAACAAAATTATTGAGTTTTGTCCTGCTTGACTTAAAAGAGACCCCATCAAATAAAAATTAAACAATTAAAAATTTTCACATAAAAAGATTGAATTTTTTATTGATAATGTAAAAAAAATGGAAGCTTTTACTTACCTGCAGTCTTCGGAAGGGAGAAAAGCTCAAATACAGCTTTAACTGTGTTTATATTTGTTGGTGTCATTTTTATTGGTTGAATGGGTAATAAATACGGTAATGTGAACATTAGCTACATAAAATAGAGTAACCTCCCATTGTTTATTTCATTTTGAGGAAGCCATGGGTTTTGGTCGGCCATTTTCATTTCACCGTAAATCTGCACCGAAAATACGAATTTGTTCAAATCAATAGAACTGCATGTTTTAACACGAAAATAGAAAAATGTGTTCTTAATTGTGCTTGCGGATTATTTGAAATGAACTTAATTGTTATTAACAACACATTTTATTATATTTTCGTGTTAAAACATGCAGTTGTACTGATTACGGTGAAATGAAAATGGCCGACCAAAACAGATGGGTTCCTCAAAGTGAAATAAACAAGCGGAGGTTACTTCTCATTTATGTACCTAATGTTCTGATTACCATAAATACCTCATTATCTGCTAGTTTCGGTGAGTACAACTATCGTAGATTGGGAAGTATTCCTATCATTCCTGACTCTAATGTTACCAGACCTAAGAGGTTATTTAGTTAATACCGATATCAAGGTCGCAACAAGGCATTGTTGCAAATTTTCCATATATGGGGTGAGTCCAGTTTTTATCATCTTGCCTCTTCTGTGCATTGGTGATTGCTTTTTCGCTATAATAAAACTTGCAGAAAAACTAAAAATAATTTGATCGATAAACCTGTTCTTATGTAAAAGTAAAATTAGATAATCTTTTTACATGAAAAAATACGTCATTTTTACTTGTGAAGAAATGAATTAAGAAAACATTATACTTTCTGGGTTTTTTTTTTTTGGGGGGGGGGAGACAATGCAATATTTCAGAAAAGGAAGAAATTATAAAATTTTAAATAAACTAATATTTTCTGTTTGAATTAAATTAAAAAAACACCCGCCATTTGCAATCTATCCAAAACATTTAATTGAAGAGCTACACTCAAGGGAGAAATTGAGAAAAAATATCTGTAGATATAAAGTCTCATTAATAGTAGTAGTAATATTAATAGATTATTTTTGGAATCATCTAACGGCGTATCAGACACGCATGTTATTTAATGACGAAAGTTGATTTATATGAAAATATAATGTAATAGTAGTATTAATAAATAGTAATTGTTTAATAAAAAAACACCTTCATATATATATTTTTCCATATATATATATATATATATATATATATATATATATATATGAATGTAGGAGGGTTGGAGTAAAATCCGACAGTATGAGGTAAGGTAAAAGGAAAAGTGAACAAAAATGACTCAAACAAGTAGAACTAGTAGAGAAATGTTTCTTCCTTCTTTACAAGAACATCATGAACCCCTCAATTTCACCACAAACTCACTTTCTCTTCTATAAATACAAATGTACGTACTTTGCTTTGAATAAAGTCAGACTGATGATGTTCTTCGTGTAAAGAAGGAAAAAATATTTCTCTCCTACTTCTACTTGTTTGAGTCATTATTTTTTGTCCACTTTTCCTTTTACCTTACCATATATATATATATAATATATATATATATATATATTAAGTCGCTGGGGTGGCCTAAAGTCGGTATCTGCCTATCCCCTTTTCACTAGTGCTAGACCAAGGAGATTGTTTTTTTGTTTTTTTTCGGCGTATGGGGTGAAGTGCTTCACCTCCCATCAGCTCCTCACTTTACCGCACAGATCCATGTGCTACTCATACGCCGAGTTGTCGAGGGGTGGTATCGAACTCGTAACATTGTGGTTCCTAGTCAGACACTCTACCGACTCTCTCTCTCTCTCTCTCTCTCTCTCTCTCTCTCTCTCTTGTGAGTTTTTGTTTTTATACGTTTAAAACATTTAAAAGAAAATGACATATGTAATCATACACACGCGTAGGTCAGTACTAACTCTGTTCCATAAAATTTATAATAACGGTATTATAAAATTGTTAAGTAAAATCCAGGATTATGGAGTTCTTTCGTTTTGTAATGGTTAGTAAGCTGGTCGCAAAGTAAGATACTCTGCCGCCCTGTCGGTAGGGCATTAGAATGCACCGACTGCAACTCTGCAGAGGGGTAACACTCCCCCAATGGGGATACCTATTGGCCGTGGGTGGCGACCCGTGATGCTTAAGAATAGAGCCCAGTTGGCTGAGCAGTTCATGACTTGCAATACTCCACTTTGGCCTATCTTGGGCTAGACAGGCGGTCAGAGAGGCCCTCTCCGATCAATCGACTGGTCACGTTAAGCCCTAGCACCTATATGATTTTCCCAACCCTATTGTCCTTATGGCAAGCCCCAACCCCTTTTTATCATGTGGGTGCTATAAGACAGTGGCTGAGGGTCTACATGTCCTAGGAATTACGTCAAACTCTATCTGATGGTGAAGTTCCAGAGTGGTATTACCTATTAGGGTCCTATCTATGGGTTGAATAGAAAAACATAAGTTGATAAACAAAATTGTATTATGCATTAAGAATAAATTCATTTCACAACTTTATCGGCATTAAATGACCCACTGAGGTTGATATGCCGTAAAACAAAACAAACCAAACCAAATCAAGATACTCTGAGCGTCACATGGTTTTAGTTTGCAAATATTAAGATACTGACCGTTCAAAAACATCTAATAAGCAACCTGTGTCCTATGTTTATAAATGATTTTATATGGCAATAAATGACCCGCAAAAGGTTGATATGCCGTAAAACTAACCAACTAAAAATATCTGATAGGGCCGGTTTAGCTCAGTCGGTAGAGTGTTCGGCTGGGAACTTCAAATTTCCTTGTTCGATACCGGCCCTCGCCAACTCAGCGTATGAATAGCACAGGGATCTATGCGGTAAAGTGAGGAGCTGGTGTTAGGTGTGGCGCTCCACCTCAGACGCCAAAAACAATCTCTTGGTTAGCGCTATTGAAAAGGGGATAGACTCCTCTCTGTCTGGCTGATACCGATTTAGGCCACCTCGACGACTTTACTTTTTTTATCAATAGTGGTGATTCGGTCTCAATTTTCTGTATCCGAAACGACGTCACTGCTTTCGTCACATTACACAAAACGCCAATATATATATATCTGAGGATTGCATAACCGTAAGTTATGAGTCCAAATCATCCATAATACCATTACTACTGATTATTTATATATATTATATATATATATATATATATATATAGTAAAGCAGGCGGAGTGGCCTATTATCGGTAACAGCCGTACGGCGAGGGGGTCTATCCCATTTTCGCTAGTGTTAGACCAGATTGTTTTAAAGTCTGAGTCGGCGCGCCACACCTACCACCAACTCCCAATTTTACCGCCCAGATTCAAGCTGTGCTAGTCATGCGCTGAGTTGGCGAGTTTTTTTTTCTACCGACTAAGCTAAACTGAGATATATACGGGAGATAGAGGTAATGCGTGTGTATGTTTTGTCTTACAGGTTGTATATATGATCGTTTTCTTTCTATGCGAGGGAGTGTGGGCATTTATGTGTGCGTGTGTGTGTGTGAGAGTGAGAGAGAGAGAGAGAGAGAGAGAGAGAGAGAGAGCATAAAAATCCACCATGAGCAAAATAATAATGATTATATGACAGTGGAATGTAATGATTGTTTGCAAATGACACCGGGGGGGGGGGGTTCAAAAAAGAAGTGACGGAAGAAGGGATTAATGTCCGGTGTCCATCGTGGTGTCTGTGGAATTCCATCGTGTCTACGGCTCCACCTGTATTTATCTGGTTTGGATGCCATCTGGGATGGGCACAATGAATTACACAGGGATTCGGGCAGTCTAAATACGTGTATGTATGTGTGTGTGTTTGTCTGTAATCCATCCATACATACATGCTATCATTGAAGCATATACATATTTGCGTATACATTTATGTGTTTTATCTTTTAAGTATCGTTTGTGTCAATGTTTCTTTTTTTGTTCGTTGCTTTTCGTTTTTTTTTTTTTTTTTTTTTTTTTTTTCATTTTTTCTTTTTTTCTTTCTATGTACGTTTTTCACATTTAATGTTTAATTTAATTATTCGGATTTGTTTTGCATTCATCGTTTTTTTTTTATTTTTCTTTTTTTCTTTTTTTTTCTTTTTTTTTTTTTTCTTTTCTTTCTTTTTTCTTTTTTTTTCTTTCTTTTCTTTCTTTTTTTCTTTTTTTCTTTTCTTTCTTTTTCTTTCTTTTTTTCTTTTTCTTCTTTTTCTTTTTTTTTTTTTTTTTTTCTTTTTTTTTTTCTTTTTTTTATTTTTTTTTTTTTTCGTATTTTCTTTTTTTTTTTCTTCTTTTTTTTTTCTTTTCTTTTTCTTTATTTTCTTCTTCTTTTTCTTTTTCTTTTCTTTTCTTTTTCTTCTTTTCATTTTCTTTTTTCTTTTTCGTTGTTCTTTTTTATTCTCGTTTTTTTCCTTTGTTTTTCGTTTTCGTTTTCGTTTTTTTTCTTTATGGAGTTTTTAATAGTTTTTTTTTCTTCTTTAACAAAAGGTTTACTGATAAATAAATAAGATTTTCAGTAAAATGTACGTGTAAAATATTAAAAAATATTTAATAAATAATTAATATACGCACAACATTTTATTTGAGTGGGACAGAACTAGGTTTCCATTTCAAAATATTTTCTTTTGTTTTATTTCTTTAACAAATTTCATTAAAACTTATGATACAAACTCTCTGACATTGAATTCTTTTCTCCACCGTCTCAGGCAATATCTTTCAAAAATGAATTTTTACACCACCCGAATGGCGTTTTTTTTTCTTTCTAGTCCCTATTTCCTTTCTGGAAAATATAGTTGCAGCTCAAGGCTTCCGTCGTAACGTGAGTTGGGCACTATCTTTAAAAAAAAACAAAATAACAAAAATAACAAACAAATAACAAAAAAAAAACAAAAATACAAAATAGCCAGGCAGATGTAGAAGTCCCAAACAAGCAACAAAAAAACAAATCAAACAAATCTTTCCATCTTTAAAGTGTAACTTACTGTTACGGCATTCACACTGGTTTGGTTGAGCCGGTTCCATCCAACGAATTCACCTGCGGTCAATTCATGGGAATAGTAATAAGGGAATCTAAAATTTCAAAGTGGTCCCCAAACCCCGCATGCATATCTCTACCAGGAGAAGGAGATGTTCTTGTTTGCCGCTGATTTTCCACAGAGGCAGTGACAATTACGCCAAAAGCCATTGAATCTTGACGATTATGGAGACGCTCTTTGGGTTTTCGCCAGAGCCACTTTAGCCAGGTTGTGGCCCTTATACTACTGGGTGCCAGATCTGTCAGTCTTGGGTGACCCTATCAGAAACTTAATTTACCGTCGGTATGGCTCAGACACTACCAAGTATAAATTGTAAGGGAATAAATTTAAAAAAGTGTCATACTTAAGAAGATTGCATTTTTTTGTTGTTTTTAATTCGCTTTCTCTACCAGATGTTCTGTAACGCATTAGCGTTTTACCGTGCCTCACAGTGCCTCAAAATGCACGGCACTATTAAAAGTTATTCACTGGTCGCTGGACGCTTACAAGGCATGTAAACTTCAACACTCACAGAATCTAGTAGTCAGACAAGTGGTTCTTCGTTGCGGTCAATTAACTTTATCTCCACTGGTATCTGTTTCATTCATAACATTCGTAGTATTTTTTTGTAGTAGAGTAAAGTTGACAACAAACTTTTCGCTTCTTTTTTAATGACTTGATTTATTCAATTTCGGTTTCTTAACTCTGAGAGAGAGAGAGATTCGGTTTTATTAACACATGTTTTTATTAATGTTCTTAACTTCGTTCCAACGGTCAGTACCAATTATCAGGCTTCACACATCAGCGACACCAGGACCTCAGTCACTCGCCTATGACTAACTCAGCAAAACCTAAGCCACTGTCTACGGCAGATTCCGTAGCCCAACTGTCTAACCAACTCCAAGACCCCAGACAAACTCAACTGTCCAACTCCGCCCGGCCAACTGCCTTGACTGTTGTTGACTCTCCTGACTGGGTTACTAGTCGCGTTCCTTATATACTATCCCAAAGGAACAATCCAGAAGAATATTTCCATCTAGAACAATCCACTTCTTCATAGAAGGAAAAAATATTCGATTCGATCTAATGATCCTGGTCAAAGAGTTCACGGCCTTTTAGATCAAAGGACGACTAGCCGTCAAGAATACTGGGTTTTCGTTAACGTAGACCCCACGTCGCCGAAATCTCGTTATGGTTTTTTATTTCTTTTCGGGCCGATTCTTCAAAGACCACCCAGTAATATCAGAGAATCAGTACTACATTTTTTTAAAGTTTCTCTGTGTGTCTGGCACAAGGCCACAAATATAGGTGTTCCCGGGTAGGCCCCGTCCATTATGCTACAGTTCACTCCTTGTTGGTTTACTTCTCCCGGCACACCTAGACCGTCATCTCTTCATAATCAGTGAAACATTTACAACAAAACAACAATTTGCTGTTATTACTTTTGTTCATTTACATCTTCTTTAATTATTTTTTCATTAACCTTCCATTTTGTTTTTTGCGATGTTCTTTGACTGTTCATTCATTTTTTTTGTTTAATTATTGTCATTTTGCTGCATCCCGTCTAGTAATATCTTCTTTTTTTGCATGTTTTTTATTATTTCTTTTACATTCTGTGTCGTTTTTATATTTCTTCATTAAGAACATTCATATTTTCCTCTTATCTTCCACGGATCAACGTGTTAGTTTTTACATCATTTCTTGTTCATTTCTTTCTTACTGAGATAAATAAAGTTGATAATTCAGCCCAATGATCGACAAAATGGCGCCGACATGAAATAAAACAAGACACATATTTTTAATATCTTGATACCATCAGAAAATTCCTGCGTAAATATTTCCTGTCGTAAACAGCGAGAAAACAAAACGAAAATAACCAGAGAATTTATAATATCACAAAAACAAAACAAAAACAAAAAAAACTAAATTAAAAAGATAAACCCATGCAAAATCTCCCCGGTATGGCAAATATTCTTTATCATTTAGACCATAGGATTATTTGTAAAAATTATACAAAAAAAAAACTGGAATGGCTTCCGGGGCGTTTTACGCAAGAAACACATTATTTAAAATAAAACGTATGTTGGTAGAATACAGTGTATCAGAGCAGTTTTGACGGAAGTAGAAGATCCTCTTGTAACTTTCTTGTGGCCTTTGAGCATTAGAGATACGAATTATTTATAAAATTCATTTATTTATTTATTAGGTATTTTATGAAATAAAGCAGTTTATAGAAACAGACGTTATCTTTGTTAAGTGTAGCAGCTGACTGCTTATTACCGAGGAGGCAGTCCTGTTTTGATAACATTTAACTCATTTACATATGATACTACAAAAAACCCGGGAGTTAATGATAATATCTATGTGTCGTTTTTCTAATCTTGATATAGTCTTTTTGGATATAAATTTAAATAAAAGGAAAACTAGAGAAATTGAATGTAGGAAGATCTAAAAAGAACGAAGAAGATATTGTTAGATTGTGATAAACGAATTGAAGAATAATCAAACTAAGTTCCAATTACCGTCGAATTGGTAAGACACAGAAACAAGCAGTTGTAACTTAATACAAACCCGTCTTGTTGCTAATTCTACTACAGAATGGCTGGGTATTTATGAAACTCCACAATATCATTGAAGCCAAGCAGCCAATCAGAACTCAAGGAATGGAATCACCTAAATGTATGAATGGGTCATTCTTGATTTCTATAAATACCAGCTGTCTTGGACACTGCTTCAGTTGTGCTTAGCTAGTTGCTGTTATTCAAACCAACAGTAGACTCACTGACTTCAATTGACTTGTTAGATTATGATGACGAATGAATGAAATGGTTTAGCCCAGTTGTTGGAGGTGCGTGGTGTAATGGTTAGAGTCGTAGGAAATGGACACGTCAACCAGAGTTCAAATCATGGATGGAGCTGTAGTTCACTTAACGCTAATACCCTTGGGAAAGGTATGAATCCAACTACTCAAGCTATGGATAAAATTGTAGGGCAGACTGGACTCTTTAACCTTGGTTAGATAACAAGGATCCTGGTTCAATACCTGCCCCCGCCAACTCAGGGATATATATATATGATAACCTGGAGGATTATTATATTTGTGTGCATGTAGATGTGTATATACGGTGATATGTGTGTATGTAGGTGAATGTATAAAGTTAATTATATATAATGTATATGTATATAAGAATGTATTATAGTTAAGTAAATTATTACTGCTCTCGCTGAATAGCTAAACCTGTAACCCCCTCACTGTATTCCCACAACTTTTTATTATTTTGTGTATGTATGAAAACCTAAAACCTTAGACCTATAACTTATGCCCTTAATGTATGTATATGTGCGTGTATATATGTATATGGTCATTAATTAGATATAGCCACTCCCAACTTAACTCTACAATATAAATTATGTCCCTACTTGAATTGTCCCCAATATATATATATAATATAGATATAGATATATATAGATAGATACAAGTGATAACCTACTCGAGTTTCACCTTCTTCAGGGTTAAATCCACTGAATTAATCAAAATATTGATTAATTGCAGTCGACTACACGTGTGTGTCCTTCGCGTTAAACGAACTCGAGTAGGTTATCACTTGTGCCTATATTGTAATAAATTTGCTCTACTAACGTATTGAGCACTTTGTATTTGTTATATAGCTGACTTACCTTCCTGAATTTTGCATCATCTAAACATCGTGACCATATTCTCCGGTAAGTCACCTTTTCCATTATATATATATATATATATATATATATATATATTGTGTGTGTGTGTGTGGGTATGCCTAATATATATGATATGTTATAAGAAAGTATCGAAAAATGTTTTATTTTACTTTTCTTGAAATTTAGAATTTAAAATTCAAATTCAGATTTGCTCACAGCTGAAAAACTTATAAAATAAAGCAATGATGTCTAGCCAATTCAGAGGTAATTATCGATTTTTTCATGACAGACCCTTTGGATATTTTTTTGAACATCAGTTTTGGGCAAAAACACAGTATCATACGAATAAGTACTGTCCCCTCCCTCACCTAACTCCGAGTGTCTTTTTCTTGTTTCCTTATTTAAAACTCACATCAAGGGTAATATCTAAGACGTAGAAACTATTTGAAAAATAGGACAGTACAGCTTAATCAATAGATATATAAAAGGCATTTAGTGTTTGTTTGTATGTATGTATGTGTGTCCGGATGAAACTATGAAAATACAACAGTTAACAACAAAGTATATATATATATATATATATATATATAATATATATATATATATATATATGAGGGTAAGTAAACAAACAAATGTGTTTATTTTTTTATATGACTTTAAGCCGACACTTTTTGGAGGATATGTACATAATTGAAGTCATACCTAATTTTGAAAATTAATTAGTTAATAATTAATAAATTTAGGCAGGCATATATGTTCAAATGTAAGGCTAAACAAGTCGAGAAAATGTCAATCCCTGAATGTACATTTTGACCTCTCATTTCTATAACCTTGCTGATGAGACCTAAATTCATTAATTATTAACTAATTTTCAAAATTAGGTATGACTTCAATTAAGCACATATATATATAATATATATATATATAATAGGTTTAGAGGTTGATTTGGAAGGTTATCACAATGCAGGTGTAAAGAAAAAATAATAAGGTAACAAGGGTGTTGTTTGTTAACCTGTAATTTATTGTTTTAACAGGTGTTTTTGTTTTTTGGGTGGCTGGGTAATAGACTTATACATTTAGAGTCTCCGTCATTTTATGACTCTTTTATTAGGGTTGCTCTGATATAGTTCATCAGATGTTCATTTGAAAGGACAGGTGTGTGTGTTTGTAATTTGTTTTTAGTTCTAAAGAATTTGTGTGCTTTTCTACTTAATGTTCTACTTTTTGAGTGTGTGTGTGTTTGTGTATATGTGACTGTTTAATTTGTGTGTGTTCGTGTGGGTGTGTATGTACATGGTTGTATTTGATGTGTATATGTATAATACATAAGACTTGAATTTAAATTATTAAATTTATATGGGAGTAAAAAGAAGAAATCCATCTGACAGTATGTAGTGGAAAGTAGACAAACATGGGATGTCGACGTTCTAACGTTTCGGACTATCGTACCTTCTACAGGGCACAGATTGAGTTCTTGTATTGAAAGATTTAGTTCTCTTACTGCCCAGAGTCTTGCAGTCGTGATTGCGAGGGGGTGGTCAACTGCTGATGATCGGCGGTGAAGGTTTAGTTTAGTGGTAGGATTTTTTAATGAGGTGTTGCGGTTGAGATGGTGTTTGTAGGGTCATGGAATGGAATTGGGGTGGAATGGGGTCATATGTGTACACTAGACGCTGGGTTTGGTGGAGATAGGGGTGTGAGTCGTATAAGAGCAGATAATGATAGTGGATTTTATTATTTGTATGTTTATTATCTAATTTTTTAAGTGTTGTATTGTTGTTGTTTTTACTGTTGTAGCTGTTGATATCTGTCTCTTTGTCTCTGTCTGTCTGTCTGTCTGTCTCTCTCTCACACACACGCACTCCTAAATCATAATCCATTTTGTGGACCTTCTTTTTTATAAAATATTTAATTTTCTCCCGTTGGAACCAGAACAACACTTTATTATTATAATGGTACACAGTTATAACCTACTCGAGTTTCACCATAAAGATCTTCAGGGTTAAAAACACTGAATTAATCAAGATATTGATTAATTACAGTCGATTGCACATGTGTATTTTTTTATTATGACGGTTAGTGACAGACTCGCAATCAAAGAACGTCGGGTCTAAAATTTGAAAATGAGCGGAAGTGATATTTTTCCAAAGGATGATCCTTTTTATATTATTGCTTTAATGATTTATAAGAATTATAAAGATTCAGTGTATTCAAACCTGAAGATCCTTATGGTGAAACTCGAGTAGGTTATCACTGTGTACCATTATAATAATAATGATTATATATATATATATATATATATATATATATCTTATTATAATGGAGATTGTGTGCTTTTCTGTCTGTAACCGAAACTATATTACTACTCATATCACTATTCCCTTAGTTATTGACATCACATTTTCCATGATTGCATTTTTATTTAAACCTCAATTATTAATAAAATTGTTTTACATTATTAATACTGTTAACCATATCTACATACTGACAACATGTAATTATATTTATATATACAACAAAATAGCGGTTTACAGTATGAACGGGAAGGCTAATTTGCATATTGATATTAAAAATGTGATTTTATTAAATATATGCTTAGTATTATTGATTTCTAATTGTTAGGTTTTATTTTAATGAATATAAGCAAAAATCTCTTCAATGAATCTTAAATGAAATCAATTAACAAGAAGAAATAACTGTAATATTATTTGTTACTTCCTATTTTAACTAAATAGTTAAATTAAGAACATTTACCAATGAAAGACGGGAGTAAGGAAAAATGATGGAAGAGTTAGTTTCAAAGTTGTTCTATTTTTCAATCATACCCCTTCTGTTCCAAATCTTTTTATCTGAATTCTTATTCAGTTTCATTAGCCTTTCTAATTTAATATGATATTTTATTATATTAAAACTTAAATACTTGCACCCGTAGGGTGCATATATTTGCTAGTATATATAAAGTAATTTAACCAGATCTTTGAACTTTTCAATTTTCCATTGATACCCAGTTTCAATCAACGCCCTCTGTTCAAATTTGAGTTTAAATGAATGTAAAAGTTTTGTTTTCAAACAAATTCTTCTGTTTACTGGAAACGCAGTCAAATGTTGGTTGATATGTATATTAGTGAATTTTTGAATACGGTTATATCAAAGTGAACAGCGTGTGTGTGTACACACAGGCTAAACACAAGTACGCACACATGCAGCCATATTATATATGTGTGTGTGTGTGGGGGGGTTCGGGATAAATTTGACATATTTATATTTCAAAATCAAAGAACAAATATTTCACTGGATTTTCAGGAAAACGGACAATCAAAACATCTTTAAAATAACCGTTTATCGTGGAATAAGTTATTAAAGAATATCTTGGTCGATTTTGATTTATTTATAAAACTGAACAAAGCTCAAAAAACCATGAGTCAACAACGGACAAATATAATCAGTAATAATATGTTAATAAGAACTGTGTCAATGTTTTTAAGGAAACGTGCTATATATATATATATATATATATATATATATATATATATCTTATCTTATCTTATTATAATGGAGAGTGTGTGCTTTTCTGTCTGTAACCGAAACTAAATCACTTCTCAAGTCACAATTTCCTTTGATATTCACCATGATTTTATTTTTATTTAAACCTCAATTATTAATAAAATTGTTTTACATTATTAATACTGTTAAGCATATCTACATACTAACAACATGCAATTATATTTATATATACAACAAAATAGCGGTTTACAGTGTGAACGGGAAGGCTAATTTGCATATTGATATTAAAAATGTGATTTTAATAAATATGTGCTTAGTATTATTGATTTCTTACTGTTTGGTTTTATTTTAATGAATATAAGCAAAAATCTCTTCCATAAACCTTAAATGAAATCCATTAACAAGAAAAAATAATGTCATTTTATTCTTACTTCCTCTTTTAACTAAATACTTAAATTTGAAAAAATGACAATGAAAGACGAGAGTGATGGAAGAGTAAGTTTCAGTTGTTCTATTTTTCGGTTATCCCCTCTGTTTCAAATATTTTTATCTGCATTCTTATTTAGTTTTTTTAGCCTTTCTAATTTTGATATAATATTTTATTACATTAAAACTTAAATACTTGCACCCGGAGGGTGCATATATTTGCTAGTATATATATATGGAGATAGGGTGGATGTTGTAGAATCCGACAGTATGGGGTAGGTAGAAGGATGGTGAACAAGAAATGAAAACTCAAAACAAATCTGAGAGTTGATACGTTTCGTCCGAATTCATACGGACACCCTCAGTCGAATTATTTTTATTGAAAGCAAAATTTCGGTGAGTATAAGTGAAATTGGTGAGAGGGTGAGTTAGTAGCGAAAGTGAAGGGAGGGAGGTTAGGGTCAGACATGAATGAAGTGAGGGTAGTATACAGGAAGTGGAGAGAGGATGGGAGTGGATGGGCACAGGGGTGGGTTAAGGGAGGGGGTAAAGTTCTGGTGTGTTTGATGTCAGCAGAAGATAAGGAGGAGAGAGTTGAGTGACCTTAGGTTACTGGGTCAGTTAGTGGAAAGAGCAGGGGGGGGAGGAGGATTTTAAAAAAATAATGAATTCGGACAAAACGTATCAACTCTCAGATTTGTTTTGAGTTTTCATTTCTTGTTCACCATCCTTCTACCTACCTCATATATATATATATATATATATATATATATATATATATATATATATATATATATATATATATATATATATATATATATATATATATATATATATATATATATATATATATATATATATATATATATATATATATATATATAAGGGTAATTCTAAGCTGGTCCTTTTTTCTAACAGTAGTTGCTACAGAGTCCGGGTCACGTATGAGGGCTCAATGTTTAATTTTATTAAACAGAGCAAAATAATTTGGGAATAAAAAGGCCTTAAATACCAGGGGTGTTGTGATTATGGACCATTTCCACTCGTGGGTATCAGTGACCCACTGAGTTTCGTCAGACCACTTCTTTATTCAGACTGGCAAATAGACAAATTCAGCTTACATTTATGCATTTCTCCCCGCCCCCAGGAGCGATA
Organism: Doryteuthis pealeii; assembly: GCA_023376005.1. Lineage (NCBI taxonomy): Eukaryota > Metazoa > Mollusca > Cephalopoda > Myopsida > Loliginidae > Doryteuthis > Doryteuthis pealeii. The sequence continues at coordinate 88,094,191 of CM042154.1, read as the reverse complement.
TCGTTTATTCCTTCCCTTCAATATTCTTTTGGTTGGTGGTGTATTTGATGTCATGTCGACTTCTTCCTCTTGTTGGGATGGAGTCTATGTCTATCTGCTTTAGCCTCGTGCTTATTTTCAATCAAAGTTCCTTATCTATTTCACCTAATGTGTTGTACTCTTTAGTCTTGACCTAGTTAGATTGATATGCTCCTCCAGCTATAAGAGGTCATTTTATCTTAATAGCACCAAGCCCTAGCACCTCTATGATTTTCCCAACTCTATTGCCCTTATGGCAACCCCCCTCACGCCTTTTTATCATATGTGTTAGAAGGCAGTGGCTGAGGGTCTTAGTGTCCTAGATATGATGTTAAACTCTATCAGATGGTGAAGTTCCAATTCTGGAGGTCTGGTCAATGTAGAGTACTGCTTCATCATCATTACTCCCAGGTCCACTCAATGGATTGAAATGCCGTGAAATCCAACCAATCAACCATGTTCACTCTCACCTGGAGTAGTACTACCTGTTAAGGTCCCATCTATGGGTTAAATAGAAAAATAGTTTTAACAGTAAAGATGAGAACAACTGTCTGAAAAATCTATATAATAAAACTTATAAAAAATTCAGACAAATTGTGTCAAAACTATTTTCAATTTCAATCAACTATCTTTTTTTTTTTTTTTAAAAATATATGTAATTCACTATCTGTATCATCTTTCAGTGATCCTAGCTCTTTTGAAAATTTTACAACTTCCCCTCTTACCTCTAATATCCCAGTGTGCGCCTATGTTTCACCTATTTGTAAGCTCGCGTATTTTTAATTTTTATCAATACATATATATTTTTCTTTCTTAATATCTGCATATACATACAATGCACATACGTAAATATGTTAAGTATATATCTATCTGCATCTAAAATACGTGCATTAGCGATATTTACCTTTCAACCTTTTAAGCTTGTATCTATCAAAATGTCTGCCCCCTATTACCAACCCTTCTAAATTTTTTCAAAATGTTAATTGACTTATATTTTGGCACAAGCTTGTTTTACTGTTTGGTTCCAGTATCTTAGTATATCTTAGTGTTATGTGGTTTGTGGGTTGGGTTCGCACATTTAGCTAAATTTATCTAGTTTCCAATTTCTAGGTACCTATATTTATTAATTAATTATTACATTGTATTCCCTCCTTTCCTTTCTTCCCGGAGTTCCCCGCATATCTCTCTCCTATTTGTCAGTGGGTTTATTATATGTATATTCCACAGGTGTCCAAAAGTTAATGTATCTATATTTATTTTTATTTTTCCCTATTTCCACTTATCCATATGTAATGTCCCTATCTACATTATTTGTGTTCTTAATAAATTTATACGTCTATTTTTTAGTATTATCTGCGTTATTCGGACTATTGTCCCCATCTTCATTGGTATTTGTACAACGTTTCGGCCGATATGCCCCCTGCCCTCTTCAGGTATTTCTTTTCGGACTCGGGTACCTTCTTTTCGGACTCGGGTACCTTCTTTTCGAACTCGTGAACTTTCTTTTCGTAATCGGGAACTTTCTTTTCGTAATCGGGAACTTTCTTCGTTAATCGTTAATCGGGAACTTTTCTTTTCGTAATCGGGAACTTTCTTTTCGTAATCGGGAACTGTTCTAATCGGGAACTGTCTTTTCGTAATCGGGAACTGTCTTTTCGTAATCGGAACTGTCTTTTCGTAATCGGGAACTGTCTTTTCGTAATCGGGAACTGTCTTTATCGGGAACTGTCTTTCGTAATCGGGAAATGTCTTTTCGTAATCGGGAAAATGTCTTTTCGTAATCGGGAAATGTCTTTCGTAATCGGGAAATGTCTTTTCGTAATCGGAAGTCTTGTCGTAATCGGGAGCCATCACGGAACTTTGAACCTATAGTCCGAATAACGCAGATAATACTAATCTCCAAGCCTCATCTCAAACATTCAGAGAAACGTCTATTTTTATTTTTTCCTCGCTATTCAATGGGATTACATTTTTTACATGAAATCTCACAATCTCATCTCTTTGTTTTAGCATTTGTGACGGGGTGCAGACACAGAAACAAATTCAAACTATAATAATAAAATAATAATAATAATATAAACATATATGTGTATATATTATATTTTTTTTTTAAAAAGCCACCTCCAACGGTCCATTCGATAGGGAAACGAAAAGGAAAACAAAAACAAAGGATAACCCAAAAGTAAGTAGATTTAAGATTATGCTATTTCATATGTTTGAGAATCCCAGCCTTCTCCAGACAGCCATACAAGTGAGGAAATGAACTAATGAAATATAATTTGTCAGTTGCGAACATTTGTCTCTGGTTTTTGCATTTAGGTCATTTTGGTAATTTATGAGGAAGTGCGTCCCGGTCTCCTGCCTCAGAAATTGCTACCCGGTGACAATTAAAATAACGTCCCCAGCTATGTCGTCTCGGTGGTGTTACTTGAAAGAAAACAACCAACTTAGGGGGTTAAATGTATTTTAGAGGGGGGCATCTCTTTTTTTGTCGTAATTCTTATTTATTTTTCGTAATTTGTTTAGAAATTTAATTATAGAAATTTGTCACAATTCTTGTTTAGATATGAAGATGGATATCTATCTATCTATCTACCTCAATTTGTTCATTTTTTACTTTGTTTATATATATCTATCCACCCATTTCCATTTGTTCATATAAAAAAAAAACCCTCCCCTCTAAAATACATTTAACGCCCTATGTTGGTTGTTTTCTTTCAAGTAACATCGCCGAGACGACATAGCTGAGAACGTTATTTAATAGTCAGCGGGTAGCAATTTCTGAGGCAGGAACCGGGACGCACTTTCTCATAAATTACCGGTCATTTTCTATGTTTATATCTTTTATGTATTAACTCATATTTCACGTTGAAATAACACACGGAAATAAATTCGACTTGTGCAACAAGAAAAGCGACAATTAATAACTTTCATATATCACGTCAAATATTTCGATTAATATATTAACATGAGACACTAATTCTACTAGTGCAATAAGAAATGCTACCATTCACAACTTTTATAAACCAACTTATATTTTTCGGCTAAATCAAACAAGGTACCAATTCTACTAGTACAACTAGAAAATGTACACTTCATAATATATACTAGCAAATATATGCACCCCCGGGTGCATGTATTTAAGTTTTAATGTAATAAAATATTATATTAAATTAAAAAGTCTAACGGAACTAAATAAGAATACAGATAAAAAGATTTGAAACAGAGGGAGTATAATAAAAGATTTGAAACAGAGGGAGTATGATAAAAAATGGAACAACTGAAACTTACTCTTCCATCACTCTCTCTTTCATTGTTATTTTTTTCTAATTTAAGTATTTAGTTATAAGAGGAAGTAAAGAATAAAATGACAGTTATTTTATCTTATTAATGGATTTCATTTAAGATTCATTGAAGAGATTTTTGCTTATATTCATTAAAATAAAACCAAACAGTTAGAAATCAATAATACTAAGCACATATTTATTAAATTCGATTTTTAAATATTAATATGCAAATTTGCCTTCCCGTTCACACTGTAAACCGCTATTTTGTTGTATATATAAATATAATTGCATGTTGTCAGTATGTAGACATAGTTAACAGTATTAATAATGTAAGACAATTTTATTAATAATTGAGGTTTAGATAAAAATAAAATCATGGAGAATGTGATGTCAATAACTAAGAGAATTGTGACTTGAGTAGGAATATAGTTTCGGTTACAGACAGAAAAACATACAATCTCCATTATAATAAGATATATAATAACTCAAATTTACGACTAAATCATACTACGCAATTCACACAACAAATGCTACTATAAAGACTACAATTCATAATTTTCATATCAAGTCACATGTTTTGATTAAATCACATGAGTCATTAATTATACTAGTACAACAGATAGCTACAATTAATAACTCTTAATATAACAACTTATATTTTCCGGCTAAATTAAACGAGGTAATTTACTCGACAAATCCAACCAGAAATCCTACAAATCATATCTTTTATATACTAACTCATATTTCACGGTTAAATCCAACGATACAGTTCACTCGACAAAAGCAAATAAAAATATTACAATTCATATATTTTATATATTAACTCATATTTTACGGCGAAATTCGACGAAATCGACAAAAACAAACAGAAATACTACAAATCATATCTTTTATATATTAACTCGTATTTTACGGTTAAATCACACAAAACAAATACACTTTACTCGAGCAGCCAGAAATGCTACAATTCATATCTTTTTTTTATATTAACTCATATTTTACGGTTAAATCACACTAGACAAATTCACTCTACACGTGCGGCCAGAAATGGTACAATTCATATCTTTTATATATTAACTCGTATTTTACGGCTAAATCACACAAAACAAATTCACTCTGCTCGAGCAGCCATAAATGCTACAATTATTTTATTTTATATATTAACTTATATTTAACGGCTAAATCACACTAGACAATTCAGCAAAGAATGCTACGATTCATATCTTTTTATATTAACTTATCTTTTACGGCTAAATCACACTAGACAAATTCACCCTACCCGAGCAGCCAGAAATGTTACAATTCATACATTTTATATATCAACTCATATTTTACGGCTAAATCCCACGGTGCAGTTCACTCGACAAAAGCAAACAGAAATGCTACAATTCATATCTTTTATACATCAACTCATATTTTACGGCTAAATCCCACGGTTTTACGTGCTAAATCCCACGGTGCAGTTCACTAGATAAAAGCAAACAGAAATGCTACAATTCATATCTTTTATATATTAACTTATATTTTACGGCTAAATCACACAAGACAAATTCACTCTAATCATACAACAATCCAAACCTCTATAAATGATCCTGAATTACAAATTAGTTTTGCAAGCAGGGTTCACACCCACTCATTGGACACTTAACACTCCGATACAGACATATCCAATTCATGAAATTAACCTGACAATTAGCTTTTTCCTCATAAAACCTGGCACTGCCAATTATTGACTCGAATCTCGTCTCGTATTTCTCTGGCCAAGAATAATTTGTCATTCTAACAAGTTTCGGTCGATGTATTTATTATTTTTAATTAAACAGAAATCAAACCGAAATTGCCGGATGTCAGCATCTCGAATCGGTTGTCGAAGAGGTTGAAATGAAAGGACGTAAATAGGAAATGAAAAATGTGGGTCCTCATCATAACCTTCCTCAACAACCTGGGGCAAGATAATATCACGCACTGACATTATCAGTAATGATGAAGTGTCTCTGACAGTAACGATTGAGAGAACCAATAAGCCAAATCGATGTTTGCGGACATCGACACTTAAGTAACCAATATAACCACAATGTTTCTTACACACACGTACACACACACACAACACACACACACACACACAAACGAATGAATATATATATATATGTTTGTGTGTGTATATATATAGTGTGTGTGTGTGTGTGTGTGTGTATATATATGTGTGTGTGTATGTGTGTATATATATATATGTTTGTGTGTGTGTGTGTGTATATATATATGTTTGTGTGTGTGTAATGTGTGTATATATATATATGTTTGTGTGTGTATGTGTGTGTATATGTGTTGTATATATATGTTTATTGTGTGTGTATATATGTGTGTGTATATATATATATGTGTATGTGTGTGTATGTGTGTGTATGTGTGTTTGTATATATATGTTTGTGTGTATGTGTGTGTATATATATGTGTGTGTGTATATATATGTTGTGTGTGTATGTATGTGTATATATATTTGTGTGTGTATGTGTGTGTATATATATTTGTGTGTGTATGTGTGTGTATATATATTTGTGTGTGTATGTGTGTATATATATGTGTATGTGTGTGTATATATGTTTGTGTGTGTATGTGTTGTATATATATATATGTTTGTGTGTGTATGTGTGTGTATATATATGTGTGTGTATATATGTGTGTGTATGTGTTTGTGTGTGTATGTGTGTGTTAATGATATGTGTGTGTATGTGTGGTGTATATATGTGTGTGTATGTGTGTGTATATATGTGTGTGTATGTGTGTGTATGATATATGTTTGTGTATGTGTGGTGTATATATATGTGTATGTGTGTGTGTGTGTGTTTGTATGGTGTGTGTGTGTGTATATATATGTTTGTGTGTGTATGTGTGTGTATATATATGTTTGGTGTTGTGTATGTGTGTGTAATATATAATGTTTGTGTGTGTGTGATGTGTGTGTATATATATGTTTGTGTGTGTATGTGTGTGTATATATATTGTTTTTTGTGTGTATGTGTGGTGTATATATATGTTTGTGTGTGTGTGTGTGTGTATTATATGTTGTGTGTGTTTGTGTGTGTTGTCGTGTATGTGGTGTATATATATATGTTTTGTGTGTGTGTTTTGTGTGTGTATGGTGTGTATATAATGTGTGTGTGTATGTTTATATATGTTCCTGTGTGTATTTAAATATGTATATATGTTTATATTTGTTATGTATACATATATTTAAATATGTCTGTTCATGTGTATATACATATGTATGTATAAGTGTATGCATAAATCTTGTGTATATGTGTATATATAGGTCCTTGTATATATATGTATATATAAGTGTATACATAAATCTGTATGTATATATATATATGTCCTTGTATATATATGTATATACATATATCTTAATGTATATAATATATTATGTCCTTGTATATATAAGCATATACATATATCTATGTATATATGTTCTATATATGTATATATGTATATAATAAATAGTGTCCTTGTATGTATATATATGTCTTGTATAATTTAATATATGTACTATATATTCCTTGTATACTGTATATATGTTTATAGTATAGTGTCCTTGTATATGTATATATGGTATAATATGTCCTTGTATAATATATATGTTATATGTATATATATGTCCTTGTATATGTATATATTATATATATGCCTTGGTAATATATATATGTATATATAGTGTATTGTATATATGTATGTATATTATGTCATTGTATATATATGTATGTATATATATGTCATGTGTATATATATGTATGTAATATATGTTCCTTGTATATTATATATATGTATATTATGTCCGTGTATATATATATAGTGTATGTATGTATATGTATGTATATATATATGTATTGTATATATATGTAGTGTGTATATATATGTCATTGTATATATATGTGTATGTATATATATGTCCTTGTATATATATATGTATGTATATATATATATATATATACCATGTTGTATGTATATATATGTCCTTGTATATATATATGTATGTATAATTATATGTTCCTTGTATATATATATGTATATATATATGTCCTTGTAATATATAATGTATGTATTATATTATGTCCTTGTATATATATATATGTAATGTAATATATATGTCCTTGTATACATATATATGTCTTGTGTATATATATGTCCTTGTATATCTATATTGATATATGTATATATATATGTCCTTGTATATATAATGTCCTTGTATATATATATATGATATATATATGTCCTTGTATACATATATATGTATGTATATATATGTCCTGTATATATACATATATATGTATATATATATATATAGTCCCTATGTATAGCATATATATGTATATATATATATGTCCTTGTATACATATATATGTATATATATATATATGTCCTTGTATACATATATATGTATATTATATATATGTCCTTGTATACATTATATAATGTATATATAATATATATGTCCTGTTATACATAGTATATGTATTATATATATATATGTCCTTGTATACTATATATATTGTATATATATAATATATATGTCCTTGTATAACATATATATGTATATATATATATATGTCCTTGTATACATATATATGTGATATATATATATATATGTCCTTGTATACATTATTATATGTATATATATATATATATATGTCCTTGTATACATATATATGTATATATATATTAGATATGTCCTTGTATACATATATATGTATATATGTATATATGTCCTTGTATACATATATATGTATATATATATATGTCCTTGTATATATATGTATGTACTGTATAGTATATGTAATACATATATATGTATTATATATGTCCTTGTATACATATATATATGTATAGTGTATATATATATATGTCCTTGTATATATATATATTATATGTCCTTGTTAATAGTATTATATATTATATGTCTTATATATATATATATATATATATATGTCCTTGTATACATATATATCGTGTATATATATATATATATGTCCTTGTAATACATATATATATATATGTATATAATATGTCCTTGTATACATATATATGTATTATATATATATATTATATATATGTGTCCTGTATACATATATATGTATATTATATAATATATAATCTATATGTTGTGTCCTTGTATACATATATATGTATATATATTATATATATATATATATGTGTCCTTGTATACATATATATGTATATATATATATATATATGTGTATGCCTTGTATAACATAATTATGTATAATATATATATATATATATATATATGTCTTGTATACATATATATGTATATTATATATGTATACATATATATATATATATATATATGTGTCCTGTATACATATATACGTATATATATATGTGTATCTTGTATATATATATAATAATAATATGATATAATGTCCCTTTGTAATACATTATACGTATATATATATATGTCCTTGTGTACATATATACGTATATATATATATATGTCCTTGTGTACATATATACGTATATATATATATGTCCTTGTGTACATATATACGTATATATATATATATATGTCTTTGTTGTACAATATATACGTATATATATATTATATATGTCCTTGTGTACATATATACGTATATATATATATATGTCTTGTGTACATATATACGTATATATATATATATATGTCCTTGTGTACATATACGTATATATATATATATATATATATAATATGTCTTTGGTGTACATATATACGTATATATATATATATTCCTTGTGTACATATATACGTATATATATATATATATGTCTTTGTGTACATATATACGTATATATATATATATATATGTCTTTGTGTACATATATACGTATATATATATATATGTCTTTGTGTACATATATACATATATATATATATATATATATATATTCTTGTGTACATATATACGTATATATATATATGTGTACATATTACGTATATATATATATGTCTTTGTGTACATATATACATATATATATATATATATATATATGTCTTGTGTACATATATACGTATATATATACATATACGTATATATATGTCTTTGTGTACATATATACGTATATATATAATGTGTATATATAATTGTATGCATATATATGTATATATACATATATAGTATATATATATATATATGTATATATGTGTACATATATATGTATATATATGTATTTTGTGTACATATATATGTATATATATATATTTGTGTATATATATATATATATATATTATATATATATATATATGTTTACATGCATATATATGATATATATGCAATATATATGTATATAATATGTATCATATATTATGTATATATATAGGTGTACATATAATATGTATATTGTACATATATAGTATATATATATTGGTATGTATTGTATGTATATATATGGTATGTACATATATATGTAATATATATATATATAATGTATATATATAAGGTGTATGCATATATATATATATGTGTAATATATATGATATATAGGTGTATATATGTATGTATACACCTGTATACATATGTATGTATATGGTGTATACGTATATCTGTGTATGTATACATGTAAGTGTATACGTATATCTGTGTGTGTGTATACACACACACACACACACACACACACACACATATATATATATATATATATATATATATATATATATATATTTGAGCATACGATGTAATTTTCTATATAATTTCATATTCCCTGGACAAAAGGCGATTGGTTGGCTTGTTTATTACAAATATCTTGAGATGAGATATTGACCCAAACTGTGGCCTTTTAGGATGGTTTTACTGGATTTATTGAATCAAACACTTACTCTGTGTGTGTGGACTAAACAGAAAATCTATTGACAATATTGCAACGTTTATGTGTTACTTATAAGTGAAGAAAGGTGTCGTGATTGCGCAACGGTTACCGACACTAGTTGAAACCACCAAGAATAATCTGCTGTCTGATATGTGTTAGAACGAATCGAAAAATCTTATTAGGCGTAATTTGTATCGACACGGGAAGTATAGATAAAAAAAACAACCTGTGAAATACTGACATCTATGTGGGTCACATCTATATGAAGGTTTTTTGCATCATGGTTAGAGTCGTAGGATATGGACTGGTCGACCCGAATTCAAATACTAGACAAATTTTTTTTGCATATCACATAGCGCTAATACCCTTGGGAAAGGTATTAATCTATATATTCTCCCTCCAGCTATGGGTAAAATAGCAGGGCAACTTGGCTCTTGGATAGGTAACCAGTCTAGGAGGAGTAAATCTATGAATTTGAAAAACCTGAGGCGAGTCTTTCATTGTGTACCAATTATTTCCTATCGACTGCATTAAAAAGTGTGGATGGACCATCACAATCCTCCCCCGACTATAAACAAAACACTGAGTAGGTTGTTCATTGGACGAACACTCATGCATCGAAATCGACGAGAGAATCCATTTTTTTATGTGGGTCTGTCACGAAGTGTCTGTTTATTTTCAAACCCTTCGTCAAGTCGTGTGATCCTAAGTGACTAGGCAATTGACTCTCCAAAGAAAAATATTTCAGGGGAAAAAACATAGAATGCTTTTTTTTCAACAAAATATAAAAAAGATATTAGTCAATAAACAATTTGTGAGTGATTAATAATTATTTTATATTATAAAAAATAATTATTATTTACTTAAAAAAAAAAAAAAACAAAAAAAAACAGACGGGTGCAAATACATAAAAGTTCATAAAACAGTAAAAAAAAAATACCTTCTTTTTTCGTTAAAACATAAGTTCCTCTTTTTTATTATTTCTTTTCTCTTACTTTTTGATTGAAATAAGTTCCTCTTTTTTTCTTCCTTTCAAATCCGTTTCCTTAAATCATTCCTTTCATTTCTTTTCCTTTCAATCAATTCGGTTTTTCTTCAAATAATAACCTCTTTTCCAGTTTATTTAACTTTGTTACCTTCTTGTTGATAAA
>CM042154.1:88050383-88077883 GCA_023376005.1 Doryteuthis pealeii | reverse complement strand
GAAACCGTATCGATTATACGACCTAGATGTGTACAACAAATTGAAATGCTGCTCCCTTCTTCTATCGGTCAGACTTGTCTAGAAGAAAATGTCAAGTGAACTCTCTCCACTTCTCTCTACTTCTCACTCTCTCCACTTCTCTCTCTCTCTCACTCTCTCCACTTGTCCCTCTCTCTCTCTCTCTCTCCACTTCTCCCTTCTCTCTCACTCTCTCCACTTCTCCTCTCTCTCACTCTCTCCACTTCTCCCTCTCTCTCACTCTCTCCACTTCTCCCTTCTCCCGCTCTCTCTCTTTCTCTTTCTCTTTCTCTCTTCTTTTTCTTTCTCTCTTCTCTCTCTTTCTCTCTCTTTCTCTTTTCTCTCTCTTTTCTCTTCTTTCTCTTTCTCTCTTCTCTCCCTCTCTCCCTCTTCTTCTATCTCTGTCTCTTTCTCTCTCTTCATATATACACGTACTCACACACACACACCACACACACACACACACACACATATATATGTAACACACCACACACACACACACACACACACACATATATATATATATAATATATATATATATATATATATGCACGCACATATATAAGCAGATATAATATATTCTTTGGTTGTTTTTGGAAGCATGTGGACTCAATAACATCATGTACGTGTATATATATATATATATATATATATATATATATATATATATGGTGTTGTTGAATCCACATGCCTCTAAAAACAACCAAATAATTTTTTGTAATATATATATATATATATATATATATATATATATATATATATATATATCATGTTGACCGACAAAACACGGCGGGAAGGACCACATTGGAAAATAATGTAACTTTCGTTTCTCTTTTTGCAAAATCAAGGTTTTTTTGTTTTGAACTCATTTGACTCTTATCTCCGATAACAAACACCACGGAGTAAACGGGCTCTGAAGAAGATTTTTTGTAAAAATATTGATCAATATCTGCTATGATTATGTTATAAATTGTTTTCTCTTTAACAGCATTGTGTGGTGTTTTCATTCCATCTTGTTCATTCTCATATATATATATATATGTATATATACACGTGTGCGTGAATCTTTATAGTGAATGTGAACAAAAATACATACATGCTTAACGGGTGTCTGTTTTTATTTTGAAACTAAATTGATTAACTCTTTTTAAACAGTTCCATAATAACCAGTTTATTTATCCCAAAATAATTCGTTTATTTACTTAATATTCATTTGAATAATCAAGTAGAAATACTCACGGTTATGTTACGTTGAAAGCACGTGTTCCTGCCAGATCACCAAAATTAGGCAGCAATGAGATTGTTCAATATTTAATGGATGACCACTTAAGCAACAGTAGTTACTGTAAGCAACTTGGGTTGATTTGGCATTAAATAATCCGGAAAGGGTTGATATGCCCTAAAAGAAGACGATGATGAAATTGATAATTATGTATATACCCAACCCCACCACACGAGCAGAATGGGATAGAACGTATATTTTTATGCGGAGTTAGAATTCAAAGTTTTCCTTCTCCTAGACCAGTTAAGCCCTTGTGTCTCTTTGACACACACACACACACACACATATATATTATATATATATATATATATATATATATATATATATATATATAAAGTCAACATGTTCTCAAATGCCTATAATTTTTCCCGCCTATCCTTCTTACACTATTCCCCTCTCCTTCTCATAAACTCGTGCCCCCCTCCCACACATAATCTCTACTGCATCGTTGTTCGAACTACTACCAATTGTTACTACCTCCCACTACCAATTGTTACTACCTCCCACTACCAATTGTTACAACCTCCTACTACCAATTGTTACAACCTCCCACTTCCAATTCCTACGCTACTGCTCGTTTTCCTTAAAAACGAGACACCACGAAACATACCATCAGTTTCCAACCTGAAGATGGCAGATCGACATGCCAAAAGCGCTCGTAGAGACACCTTTGGTGGATTGCTACACCAGTTCCACCCTGACACCAAAAGATGGCCAGACACCTTGAACGGATTGAACGGGAACTTGTACGACAAGAATTGTCACTCGAGTACAACCAAACATGTTTAAAAGAGAAAATGCTGCCAAAATACACTTATATATATATTATATAATATATATATATATATATATATATTATATATTTGAGGTGAATGTTAGTTATTTTATCCGTTGTAGGAGATACTTATACCAGGTTTGGGCTTAGGTGTGAAGCATTAACGTGCTTATTATGCTAATATTGTTAGCGTAATAAGATAGTTGAGGAATAAATATCTGAAGACTCTGTGGTTTGTTTTAAGTTTCATTTATTTAGCCGGGTAAATTTTCGGAACTGCTATGTCCCTTCGACTTAACATAATAAGTACGTTAATGCTTCACACCTAAGCCCAAACCTGGTATAAGTATTCTCTACAACGGATACAAATACTAACATTCACCTCAAATATATATACGCACCAGAAGCATACGGAAACGCAAAATCCACAACATATATATATATATATTATATATATATATATATATATATATATTACCCGTCTTTCAGTTTTTCATTGAAACAATGATATAAATTGTCTATTTGGAACTTATTGCCCAGCTGCGTGATAAACAGTATTTTTGGTTTTCCCTTTCGGATTTACTACAAATAGCTATACGATAGGCAACAATAAATTAGAATTGATCACCGAATTTAAATTTTGCATTAAGGTTTAAATGTTAACTTTTAAATGTTCAACGATAAATCTTCTTCTGCCACTTAATCTAAAGACAATTTCACATAGGTAATTCCTTACTTCATGTACAAACAATTATTTCTATTGTGACTTTCACTGGATTTCGTAATTAATTTCGATTATTTTCAAATTTATTTCCGAAGAATTAAAACTATTATTAGAAGTTGTTATCGTACAAAAAATTCGTCGTGAAAAATCGGATTGGGCCTGTTTCCGAAATGGTATGATATGTTGGGCTACGGTCTCCCGGAGTTAAAAGATGAATAAAAAAAAAATGACACACTTTTACACTTTCACATTATATATTAGAAATTAGAGGCGTGGGGCGTAATGGCGAGAGTCGTAGGAAATGAACTCATCAACATGAGTTCATATCCTGGATGAGGCTGTTTGTATTTCATATAACTCTAATACCCTTGGGAAAGGTATGCATCCAAGTACTCCCCATCAACTTATGAGTACAGACTGGGCTCTTTAAACTTGGCTCGGTAATCAGTATAGAGATGGAAACCGCTGTCGCATCCTGATCGGGTGAAGGGGTTAAAAGAGGAATTACGGTTTACTAACTTACTCTGACATGGGCTATATATATATATATATATATATATATATATATAATATATATATATACTTGCACACTCATATATATATAGAGAGAGCTACACATATACACATGTATGTATACACACACACACACACACACACACATATATATATATATATATATATATATATATATATATATATATATATAAAGTTAAAGGTTGGCGGATTGACCTATCATCGGTATCAGCCGGACAGCGAGGGAGTCTATCACGTTTTCACTAGCTCTGGATCAGGGAGATTGTTTCGGCGTATGAAATGGAGCGCCCCACCTACCTTTACCCACTTTACCGCACAGACCAAATTACTATATCTGTGCTACTCATGCGCTGGGTTGGCGGGGACCGGTATCGCATTAGGAATCTTGAGATTCCTAGGTTGGTGCTCTAACGACTGAGCTAAATTGGACCCTACACACACACACACACACACATATGGTTTTTTGTGATATGCTTGTCCATAAGTGAATTGAGACCCATCTGATGAGACGAAAATTTGGGGAGCTGGTTTAAATCAACTTAGATTTATATGGGCCCCAATTTTCGTCGAAATAAATTTATTATGGGATTACTGTATTGAGTTCTTCCTTCATTTTTTGATAAATATTGCTCTGTATATAATCTAAAAGGTTATTTTACATTGAGCTCTCTTTAGTGATTTAATGATTCACTGTATTTATACATACTGGATCATCAATATTAGTACAGTGGATCTTAGAAATCACATATAGAATCATCCCTTACTACCAAGTTTTGGATAAATCTCATATATATATATATATATATATATATATATATATATATATATATGTATGTAAGTTGTCATCAGTAATATTAAACGATGGATATGGAAAGGGAAAAAAACAATGATGCTGCTGATGATGACGACAAATCTTCATCGATATCTTCAATAATAAGGAAACAATACTCTTTCTTTGAGAAATCCCAGATAGCCTGTAGCGTTTGGTGCTTTTTTTCTCCCCATTTAATATCTACTTTGTATGGTGCTTAATTTGGTTTAATTTGCAGCCGTACGGATAAGATTATTTCTTTCGCTTCATTTATCTTCGCCTTCTTTTTTTCTATTTCGACGCGTTTCTTTAATATCCGCACCAGGGAGTAACAGCTATTTCTTTTCACAAGTTTTCTGTGTGGACCGTTTTGCCGTAAGAAAAATCGTAAGTTACGCAAAGAGAGGAAAGAAAACGACAAGGATCCCGTAGAGTAAGAAAATAAAAAAAATAAGACAAAAAGAAACACAAATAAAAAAGCAAATACGAAGGCTTATGAATGAAAAAAGTATTAAAACGAAAGAAAAAAAGGAAGACCGGTTAAAAATCTTATTATAATGGAGATTGTGTGGTTTTCTGTCTGTAACCGAATCTATATTACTACTTACTTTTACTTTTTATCCACGCTTTAATTATTAATAAAATTGTTTTACATTAGTAATACCGTTGACCATATCTACATACTAGAAATATTTACCACGTACCCTACGTGTACGGGTTAGGTACAAGGCCCTATTAATTAGGGACCACCCACAGCTGAGACTCATGGGTGGCGGGTGCAAACAATACGTTGATTCCGTCGGCATTCCCCATCAAGGAGGCCGCCTCAGGCAGTGGGCAATAAACCTAACCCTGCCCCTTTAAATCAAGGGGGTATGTGTTGGTAGATGGCCCTCTGGGATCAACGATGTCACTCGACCCCCCTCCCCCGGTCGAAACCGGAGTTAGATGTATTTGCCTCATATCCCATTTGTATGGGCTGGGCACAAGGCCTCGTTTTAATGTGGGTCCACCCACAAGCCGAAGCTCATGGGTGGGAAAGAAAAAAATTGCGTCGATCCCTTCGGCATTCCCCCACAAGGGGGCGCCTCAGGCTCTGGGCAATAAACCCAGCCCTGCTCCCTTTAATTCAAGGGGGCAGTTGTTGCCTGGGGCGGGGATAGCCCCCTGGGATCGACGCTATTAACATGTAAGGTCCAGTGGCCGAAGCTCACTGGACCCCCGGTCGAGACCGGTGTTAGATATGTGGAACATATCTACATACTAATATTCATGCAATTTTATTTATATATATATACAACCAAATAGTGGTTTACAGTGTGAATGGGAAGGCTAATTTGCATATAGATATTATAATTTGATTTTAATAAATATGTGCTTAGTATTATTGATTTCTAATTGTTTGGTTTTATTTTAATGAATATGAGCAAAACCTGGGGGATAAATCTTAAAAGAGATCCATTAACAAGAAGAAATTACTGTAATTCTATTCTTTACTTCCTATTTTAACTAAATAGTTAAATTAGGAAAATTTAGCAATGAAAGACGGGAGTGATGGAAGGGTAATTTTCAGTTGTTCTATTTTTCAATTATACCCACTTCTGTTTCAAATCTTTTTATCTGCATTCTTATTTAGTTTCATTCGCCTTTCTAATTTAATATAATATTTTATTACATTAAAACTTAAATACTTGCACCCGTAGGGTGCATCTATTGGCTAGTAGTTTATAAAAACTTGTCTTCAAAGTAGGGTCCGGTTGTATTAAAAGAAACCGCGTTGAAATAGGTTAATACACCAGCTTTGCTAGGGTACTGGATGCTGCGCCGAGGACCTTCCAGAGACAATGATAGAAGGTTGGCGGGAGATTGTCATGGATATCTGTCCTAATTGCGCGTCATGATGATGAGTCAGCTATCAATAAAGACGTGGATAGATCGATAGCTAGATAGATATGAACAGACTGAGATAGATAGATAAATGTGAACAAATTAGCTAAGGTGATAACATTCATAAGAAATTAGAATTCGGTGGATAAGCAACACCAGGTAATTAGAATTTACAATTTTGCATTTCATCTTGGACGATATGGACAGTCTCATTTGTAAACAGAGGGCTTGCAAGATGATGTGAACAGAAAATATGGATAGATAGATAGATAGATGGGAACATAGATATTTACATAAATAGATGGATGAAAGAAGGATAATAATAGCTATATATGTATATATATATTATTATTTATATTTTTTGCTTGAAGGCAGTTACAATGCGTATATCATATAAAATTCGATAATTAATGAAAATAATCATGACAAGCGAACTCGGCAAATATTGCCCACTGTGTAGAACATCGTACAGCAGCCGTTTCAACTTTATTAAGTCTCATCAGCGATATATACTCACGATTCCCCTCTCGACAAAAATCGAAACCGGTAACTCAGCACGCAGAGTCAGAGATTTTACCACTGGGCCACCGATACGCTGCAAACGATATATGGGATATTTACCAACCCCTTCCTCGAGAAGGAGGTGATATAAGGTCAATTTCTTAAGCGGAGTTTAACACTTTGGATTCAGAGTTTTCCATCTCCAAGACAGATTGCCTTTCCAAGGTTGAAGAACCCAGTCTGTCCTACTATTTATCCATAGCTGGAGGGAGTTTTTTTGGAATCATACCTTTCACCATGGTATTAGTGCTATATGAAATGCAAGCAGTTTCATATAGAATTTTAACTCTGGTCGAGGAGTCCATTTCCTATGACTCTAAACGTTATGCCATATTAGCTAGATATATGTCCATAGATAAAAAATAGATAAACTCTAAAGTTTTTAAATGCCATCCTTAGCCAGTTGAATAGGGCTTAAAGAAATTCCTGTGTATGGAATCCTTTGGTAAGCGTAGAAGTCCTATCCTGCGTATTGGTAAATGTCCAGTGATTTAAACCTCTGTCCGTCGTCCACGAAGGTCACAAGTAATTATGTCCAGTAGGGTTGGTTTAAGTATTGTATCAACCTCAGAGTACTGCCATTTGTTGTATACCCTTCTCATTACCTCTTCTATTCTTCTTCTATTCTTCTGCTGGGGTCTTTGACATCTTACGTCTTCTTCTAGGTCTCTTCTAACATCTCTTCTAGTGTCTTGGTGATCGGTCGCACTTGGCTCATTTCTTCTTCCAATCAGTCCTGTTATCAAGACACCCATTATCACAAGACCGTGTTATTTTTCTTGAGCGTTTATTTCCTTAACTATACATTTCATATAACTAAATATCTGACTAACATAGCGCGCGTATGCAGTGAGCTTCAGCTAAGGCAGAAATACCTTATCTGCCCCACACCTAACTGAAAACTGAGGAGCCAACCAGGTCCCACGTGACTTCATGTATTTCGCTCTCTTTCTGTACTATTCCATGGAAAGTCTCGCCCGTGATATGAAAAAGGGCCATCCATTTAGAAATACAGGGTATTGAAAATAATCTTATGCAACCGCATAGATTATGTAACACAGTGATTGGCCAAGAGATGGGTCATATGATTATGGCCGAGTCTATAAGTAGGAGCGGGCGTCCATCACACACTTTATATCCAAATAAAGTCGTTTCCTACGACTCTAAACATTACGCCATAATTGCTAGATATATGTCCACAGATAAAAAAAATAGAGAAACACAGTGTCATTTGCTCAGCTCTGTACACAGACACGTACCAAGACAATTAAAATCACAAGAAATGCTTTCGGAAACGACAAAGGAAAGGGAATAATAGAAAATGATTTTTTTTCTTATTTCCTTGTGGTGTGATTTTGAGAGGTGTTTGATGAGAAATGGGAAATGCTGTCCGATCCCAGCAGATGAATCGGCTGAACAATCAGTACAAATTCCCCGAACATTTACACAATGTCTACAATGTATATTGATCTGAAAATAATGACTTTACCGAACATATGTAGTGGGCGTCTCTCACCCTGGTGACCGAAAACGTTTTTGTTTTATTCATTCTTGATGGGTACTCAATTTGTTTTAAACCCATCCTTTTTAAATTTATTTTTTAAATGTAACCCATAGATGGGACCCTAACTGGTACAACCACTCAAGATCAGAGTAGACCTGGAAGTAATAGTTTTGAAGGGGTACTCCACTAGTTCCAGAAGTGGAAGTTCACCACCAGAGAGTTTAATGTAATACCCAGGACATTAAGTCCCTCAGTCACCACCTACTAGCACAACATAAAGACTTTGTTTGCCAAAAAGGTCCAAAAGCCGATTGATCGGAGGGTGCAACTCCAAACGACCGTCTAGACTGAATAAGAGCCAAAATGAAGTGTTGCATGTCATGGATCTGTGGATATAGCGCAGTATGATAATCTAATCATTATGGTTTATATGTTTACTTAAGAGCTATTGCAGGATACTTCAATATGTAAAAAGTATAATGATCTTTACTAGCAGGGCCTGTGGATATACCACTGTATGATAATCTAATCATTACATTTGATGTTTAATTAAGGGCTATTGCTAAATAGTTCAATTGTAACAAGTATAATAATCTTCATTTAACTCTCTCTCTCTCTCTCTCTTTTTTTGTTTTATTTTTTTCCTTTTCATATTTTTATTATGTTCGATTGAAACAGATAAGCGTTATCGCTTCAGCGCCCTCACATATTTCACCTGCTCTCTTTCTTTCTGTGTTTATTTCCTTATTATATTTTCTGTGTAGCATGTCTTTTTTCCTCCATTTCTTTATAACAAGAACTGAATGGTCCATTATCTAGCTTAGTTGACGACACTCATAATAAATAAGAATTTGGCGTATAAGCAACATCAGATAATCAGGATTAACATTTTTCCATTTCATCTTCGATTTGGACGTTCTCTTTGGACGTTCTCACTTTTAACCAGGGGTGTTGAAAGATAATAACGGTGGTACTTTTAAGGAATACTACATAGATAATAATTACAGTAATAATATGTGATATGGCGTATAAGCAACATCAGATAATCAGGATTAACATTTTTCCATTTCATCTTCGATTTGGACGTTCTCACTTTTGGACGTTCTCACTTTTAACCAGAGGGTGTTGAAAGATAATAACGGTTGTACTTTTAAGGAATACGAGTATTAATACATAGATAATAATAATGGCAGTAATAATATGTGATATGCGTATAAGCAACATCAGAATTTTTCTCACTTTTGGACGTTCTCACTTTTAACCAGAGGGTGTTGAAAGATAATAACGGTGGTACTTTTAAGGAATACGAATATCAATGCATAGATAATAATAATGACAGTAATAATATGTGATATGGTGGCAACATCAGATAATCAGGATTAACATATTTCCATTTCATCTTCGATTTAGACGTTCTCACTTTTGGACGTTCTCACTTTTAACCAGAGGGGTGTTGAAAGATAATAACGGTGGTACTTTTAAGGAATACGAGTATTAATACATAGATAATAATAATGACAGTAATAATATGTGATATGGCGTATAGGCAACATCAGATAATCAGGATTAACATTTTTCCATTTCATCTTCGATTTGGACGTTCTCACTTTTGGACGTTCTCACTTTTAACCAGAGGGTGTTTAAAGATAATAACGGTGGTACTTTTAAGGAATACGAGTATTAATACATAGATAATAATAATGACAGTAATAATATGTAATATCTGCAATTGGGCTAATTTGATTTCGTATGTTTTGTTTTCGTTTAATTTGAAACTGAGATTTAAGCGACAACGTGTTGTAAAATCGTTAGGAGGAATCACTGACCTTGTACAGATTTAAAAGTTCATATTATTAATAGCTTAAAGGCTTCAACGTAACTGCATAAGACATTGATTAATGTAATTAACTAATCTTGTAATGAAAACATGAATAGGAAATTCTATCCACATTGAAGAAAGAAGAAAAATTAAATAACACTTATTGTTTCATTAAATGATGATACCTTTATCTTAACACTATCATTATTCTCCATATTTCATTATAATTTTGAATAATGTTTTCTTCCATCATAATTCTTATGTACTAAATGGACGATTCTCTTATCTTAACGTACCTGATTCGTTTTTATTTATTTATCAATTTATCAGCGTTTTATGTAATATCAACCTTCTGGTATTATTTAATGCCAAAGCTATACTTGTAGAAAAACAATAGTGTTAATATTTAACCTATAGCTGGTGAGATGAGAGAGGCAGAGTGAACGAGAGAGGGAGAATGGGGGAGAAAAAAAGAAGAACGAGAGATAAGAGAGAGAAAAGAACTAGAGGGTGATAGGGAGAACGAGTGAGAGGAGAACGAGAGAGAGAGAAAGTGAGAGGAGAATGAGAGAGAGAGTGAGAGGAGAATGAGAGAGTGAGAGAAAAGAGAGAGAAAATAACTAGAGGGTGATAGGGAGAACAGAGAGAAAGAGAGGAGAAGAGAGAGAGAGAGGAGAAGAGAGAGAGAGAGAGAGGAGAAGAGAAGAGAGAGGAGTGAGAGGAGAACGAGAGAGTGAGTGAGAGGAGAACGAGTGAGAGAGAGAAAGTGAGAGGAGGAGAGGAGAACGAGAGAGTGAGTGAGAGTGAGAGGAGAACGAGAGAGAGAGAGAGAAAGTGAGAGAGAGAGAGAGAAACGAGAGAGAGAGGAGAACGAGAGAGAGAGAGAGAAAGTGAGAGGAGAGAGAGAGAACGAGAGAGAGAGGAGAACGAGAGAGAGAGAGAGGAGAACGAGAGAGAGAGAGAAAGTGAGAGGAGAACGAGTGAGTGAGAAGAGAACGTGAGAGTGAGAGGAGAACGAGAGAGAGAGAGAAAGTGAGAGGAGAACGAAAGAGTGAGAGCGAGGAGAACGAAAGAGTGAGAGAGAGGAGAACGAAAGAGTGAGAGAGAGGAGAACGAAAAGAGTGAGAGAGAGGAGAAGAGAGGAGAGAGAGGAGAAGAAAGAGAGAGTGAGAGAGAGGAGAACGAAAGAGAGTGAGAGAGAGGAGAACGAGAGAGAGTGAGAGGAGAACGAGAGAGAGAGTGAGGGAGAACGAGAGAGAGAGAGAGAGGAGAACGAGGAGAGAGAGGAGAACGAGAGAGAGAGAGAGAGAAAAAAAAAGAGAGAGAGAGAGAGAGAGAGAGAGAGAGAGAAAAAGAGAGAGAGAAAGGAACTAGAGGGTGATAGGGAGAACAGAGTGGATAGAGAGAGAGAGAGAGGAGAACGATGAGAGAACGAGAGAGAGAGAAAATGAAAGAAACTATATATCTATTGATAGATAAACTAGCAGGACCTGTGGATATACCACAGAATGAAAATTTAATTATTGCAACGTTTGATATATTTATTTAAGAGCAATTGCTAATTCTTCAATATGTAAACAGTATAATAATTTTGATTTAACTCTTGCTCACACTTTTTCTTCCATTCCTATTTTTCCTCTATTCATTATGTTCGATTAAAACAGATTAGCGTTATCGCTTCCGTACATTGGCCCCCTCTCTCTCTATCTTTCCCCTACTCTTTCTTTCTTTTCAAGATTTGTCTGTGTAGCATATCCTTTTTCTCTCCTTTCTTTATCTATAATAAAAACGGAATGGTCCATTTATTTACCAGAGGTGACGATACTCATAAGAAATAAGTCGGCGGATAAGAAGCACAAGATAATCAGGATATAACGAAAGAAAGGGAAGAAAAAGAATGTGCTGCACAGAAAAAATAAAATAGGAAAAAAGAAGAAAGAAATTAGGAAAATACAGTGTGAGGGGTGAGTGCGCGGAAGTGATAACGTTAATCAGTTTCAATCGAACATAATGAAAATATAAAAATAATATCTCATTCGATAACGTAACGTCCTAAACGAATTAGTGTTCCATTTTGGATGAACCTGGCATTAAGGGTTGTCAATTTAAAACTCTATTAACTTAAATCCGACACTGTATTTTTCTTTTTCACTATTTCAGGCTTATACTTTAAGTCAGGGGTCACTGGGTCCGGCCCGCGAAGGCATTTTATCAGGCCCATCGAGAGTACTTGAATTTGTTTGTTAAAACGTACGGAACGCGAGACGTTCTGATGCCATTTAAATTTAAATATCATGTTAAGCTTACTAAATCTTCATGGACTTAACTACTGTAGGTAGGTTACAAAATTTCGTGCGTGTCAGCATGGTATTTGTTGCTTAGGCGATCCCGAATTTTCAATTGTTACGACTGCTTGAAAAACACAGGTAATTTTCAAAGAGCTACTGTGAAGCAACGAATTGGTCAAAAGTTATGAGACAAATATTTTTGGAAAGGGCAAACTCGATATGTTCAAAATATGTAAGATTCTACCTAGTAAGTATTGAACACAATAATAATGTGGCTCGCGCTCGTTGTTATTTTCAACCAGGAAAAGAATTTGATGATCCCAGCTTTAAGTAAAATAATTTCGTTAAATGGATTTTAATAGTTTATAGTAATTTCAAATATGGTCTTGTGTTCAATGTATTTTGTCTGAAAAAAAAAAAGCAATTACAGAATTGTATTTTCTTTTTCAGAGGAGGCCAAATTCTATGATCGGATAGGAATTATTTTTCAAAAACAATGTCAGACATGTTGGTAGGTTAAAATATTAGGAAAATAGGGTCAGACTTCACTTTTCATATTTGTTCAAAAGTTTTCAAAACGTCCCTAAAAGTAGCGAAATTGGTGATTAAGTCTTCCGACAGAATGAAATTGGTGTTTCGACGAATTGGAAAGTAATTATACATCAGAGAAAAGAAGAATCTTTCTTATTCACTATGCTGCCTCACTCAATCTGTAACACAAGAAGTAGTATAGTCCAATCCAGTTTTATAAGTGCAAAGAAAAATAAATAAGTAAAAATTAAATAATACTAGCAAATATATGCACCCTCCGAGTGCAAGTATTTAAGTTTTAATATAATAAAATATCATGTTAAATTAGAAAGGCTAATGAAACTGAATAAGAATTCAGATAAAAATATTTGGAACAGAGGGGTATAATCGGAAAATAGAACAACTTTCAAACTAACTGTTCCACCATTTTCCCTACTCCCGTCTTTCAGTGGTAAATTTCCCTAATTTAACTATTTAGTTAAAATAGGAAGAAAAGAATAAAATTACAGTTATTTCTTTATGTTAATAGATTTCTGTTAAGATTTATCCCGAGATTTTTGCTCATATTTATTAAGATAAACCAAACAATTAGAAATCAATAATACTAAGCATATATTTATTAAAATCATTTTTTTTAAGATCAATATGCAAATTAGCCTTCCATTCACACTGTAAACCGCTATTTCGTTGAATATATAAATATAATTGCATGTTATTAGTATGTAGATATTGTTAACAGTCTTAATGATGTAAAAACAATTTTACTAATAATTGAGGTTTAAATAAAAAATAAAATCATGGAGAATGTATGTAAATAACAAAGGGAATTGTGACTTGTGTAGTTTCGGTTACAGACAGACAAACCCACAATCTCCATTATAATAAGATATATATATATATATATAATGTGTATTTTGGCAGCATTTTTTTCTTTTAAACATGTTTTATTAAACTGTACTGACAATTCTTGTCGGACGAGTTTTTGTTCGATCCTTTCTAATTTTCTGGTCATCTTTTTGGTGTCAGGGCGGAACTGGTGTAGCAGTCCATCAAAGGTTTAATTACGAGCGCTTTCGGTAATTCGACTTGCCATCTTCAGGTAGGAAACTGATGGTATGTTCCGTGTCTCGTTTTTAAGGAAAACGAGCAGTAGCCTAGGAATTGGAAGTGGGAGGTAGTAACAATTGGTAGGGGGAGGTTGTAGAAAATGGTTGTAGTTCGAACTAACGATGCAGTAGAGATTTTTTGTGGAGAAGGGCACTAGTTGTGAGAAGGGGGGGAATAGTGGAAGGAGGATAGGCGGGAAATTATATAATGTATATATTATATAATTATAATATATATATATATATATATATATATATATATATGTTTCCAATTGCCATTTTAACCTTACCGTTGTGGTAGCATCAGTAAATAATCCGAAAATACTCAATATATTAAAAACAGAGCAATAATAATAATAATAATAGGAAAAGAGTTAAGGGTCTACCATGGTTTTAATCTAAATGATTTCATGAGGACCCTACCCTACTAATAGCTTGTAAAAAAAAATTTTAAAAATTTAATACTAATTATATATTTTTTCTTTTAATAGTTATAAATATTAAATAAGTGAAATACTGAAAAGAACAGTGAAAAACTGTAAATTAGTAATATTCACCCCGTAAACTATAGTTAGAATTAAATTTTAACTGTTTTTACTTGCTACAATTTATAATTAGAATTAAATTAATAACAATTCAGAAATGAGAACTCAGTAATAAATAAACGAACAGAATAAGCCGCACGAGAAAATTGAGAGAAAAATATTAACTAACGTAGAGTTCAACCTTTATTATCCGATAATTTTAAAATTGTAAATTCACAATGCATTCTCATATTTAAACAAACATAAATTTTACCAGGATTTTTACAAATCCCTAAGTGAGCCCAATGTATAATAACTAATTATAAATTTATCATATGTATATATAGGTTTGAAAATATAAATACATTTAGGGTAGCTTGGTAACTGGGTGTTTCTTACCTATGCAATATTCAAACCAATATATATATATATATTATATATATATATATATAAAGGGCAGTTGTAGGAATCTGTATGTCCGGAGGAAACTTGAAAAATAAAACAATTAACGACAAAGTAAATATATATACACATTAAATATCACCAGGGCTTGGTTTTTGAGCAAAATTAAAAAATAAGATAAATGATAACAGCATGGAATTTTTTATCCATCTAATATTTTAGATAGTAGATATTAACATTTCTTTTCAGAGTAGCTGGATCAATGCAAGGTCTATTTTTTTTTTTTTACATAGGATTTAAATGGGGCATCCCACGAGGATTCAACTCACAATTCATTAATAATGGATCTGCGGGACTAACTTTTAAAAAAATCCTCCTCTACCCAGGCGACGCTGGGTAGCCTCTGCTAGTATATATATATATATATATATATATATATATATATGAGATAGAGATTGTGGCTGGAATTTCTCTCTCACCATATTATGCTTGAATAATAGAACAAGAAAATAAACCCGCATTTTACAATAATAGCAAATATTCAAAAATAAACTTATATAAAAATAACTTAAAAACAAACATGACATTGTAATCATTATAATATCAATATAGTACAAATAATAATAATAATAATAATAATAATAGCAACAGCAGCAGCTCTCCCAATATGCGAGAATTGTAAATCAATGGATAGATAGATAGATAAATAAATAGACAAATAAGAAAAAAAATCTTTCTGTATGAAATGTTGAGGAAATTATATGTTGCAAGTCACATACGGACATATGATTTAGCAGAAGACTGCATTCGCGATAACGAGACCCTGCCAAAGAACAATTGTAAATATGTATTGGTTGTTTGTTTTTGTTGTTGTTGTTGTACTTGTAGTTTTGCTTTTTCATTCCCGGGGCCAATAATTTCTTGTGCCTCTTCAAAGGAGACATGAAGACTAGCTGTGCCGCAACTTTCAGTATTATTTTCCAGCTTGTCTTGTAATCGTTAATAATAATAATAATAATAATAATAATAATACCTTCCGAAGAATTGTAATAATATCTCGCTTTCAATCGAACCGTTCCTATGTTTTGCTAGCAGAATGCTTTTAAATCATGATTCCGTTTATTTATTTATTTATTTATTATTATTATTATTATTATTATTTACTCTTTTGAGTTTTCACATCAGCATCAGCTGATGGTATTTCACTGGAGTCTGAGTGACAGCAAGTCTCCTCAGGTCTCCAGGCACTCTTCTGAGTATTCTGGCAGATTGCAGCAGTGCAGTGTTCTGAATGGTTTCAATCCTTCCTCTGATTTCTAGACTTTCCAAACCCTTTTCCAATCCTTTTGGGACCTTTCCAAGTGCACCAACTACAATTGGTATCACTTTCATTTTCATATTCCATAACTTTTTCAGTTCTCTGGCAAGGTCCAGATATTTGTCCGTTTTTTCATTTTCCTTTAACTTCACCCTGTGATATGCTGGAACTGCAAAATCGACCAGTTGACAAGTTCTTTCTTTTTTGTTAATCAACACTAGGTCTGGTCTTCTTGCTGGGATAAGGTGATCCGTTTTTATTTCAAAGTCTCAGATAATTTTATGTGTTTCGTTCTCAAGAACATATTCTGGTTTATGTATATACAATTTTGTTGTATGGTCAAAATTTAATTTTTTGCATAATTCCCAGTGTCTAGTTTTGTACTCTCGTTGTACTAGTTTACTATATTCGCAGAGTAGATGGTTTACACTCTCGTCTCTATTATTCTACATTTACTATTTTGTTGGTTCTTACCCATTTTCCCTTTGATATAGTTTGTCGTTATGGCATTATTTTGTGTAGCAATTATTAATGATTCAGTTTCTCTTTTGAGGTTTATTATTATTATTATTATTATTATTATTATTATTATTATTATATTATTAGCAAATATATGCGCCCTCCGTATATAAGTATTTAAGTTTTAATGTAATAAAATATATTACATTATAAAGGCCAATGAAACTAAATAAGAATGCCGATAAAAAGATTTAAAACAGAGAGGGTGTAATAAAAAAATTGGGTAAAAAAGAACAAGTTCCTCGTATATTCCTACCATAAAATGAACTGAACCCTCATTTTATGTCCGTCTTTTTGCAATAAATGTTTTTTTTTGCACCCATTATTTTACAATACTAAATATATTTTATTTATTTATCTATTATTCACTTTAATGTGTGTATTCTAAAAGTTTTTATTTTCTGAGAATGTTAGTTTTAAAGTGGGGGCTCATTTTCCAATTAGGCATAAATTGGATCTTCCTTTTATGACCGTAATTTTTTTTTTCGTCGACGATGATTAAAATCTGATGTTTTCATTTTAGAGTAACAAAGCCAAAAAGAAAATAAACAACAACAAAAGGTAATCTTAAACTTTTTACTCGTAAATACCTACCATAAAATTAGGCTTGGGCATTTTATGGTAGGAATTTACGAGTAAAAAATTGAAGTGTAAAAACGAACCCCCACTTTAAAACTAAGCATTCTCACAAAATAAAAACTTTTAGAATATACACATTAAAGTGAATATTAAAATAAAGAAAATATATTTAGTATTGTAAAATAACGGGTGCAAGAAAAATAAAACATTTATTGCAAAAACACGGACATAAAATGAGGGTTCAGTTTATTTTATGGTAGGAATATACGAGGAACTTGTTCTTTTTTACCAAAAATAGAATAACTGAAACTTATTCTTCCATCACTCCCGTCTTTCATAACTAAATTTGTCTAATTTAACTATTTTTGTGAAAATAGAAGTAAATAATAACATTAGTTATTTCTTCTTGTTAATGAATTTTTTTATGATTTATCCCGTGATTTTTACTCATATTCATTAAGATAAAACCAAACAATTAGAAATCAATAATACTAAGCACATATTTATTGAAATAAATCTTTTAATATAAATATGCAAATTATCCTTCCCGTTCACAGTGTAAACCGCTATTTTGTTGTATATATAAATCCAATTGCATGTTATTAGTATGTAGACCCGCCCAACGGGGTGGGGGTCCAGTGGCTTCGGCCCTGGATATTTACAATAATAACGTCGATCCCAGGGGCCATCCCCCCAGGCAAATACCTGCCCCCTCGATTTAAAGGGGCAGGGCTGGGTTTATTGCCCAGTGCCCGAGGCGCCCCCCATGACGCAAATTTTTCCACCTACCACCCATGAGCTTCGGCTTGTGGGTGGGCCCACATAAAAATGTCCTTGTGTCACGCCCTCATAAGTTGGATGAGAGGCAAATACCTGTAGATATGCCCACAGTATTAATAATGTAAAACAATCTTATCAATAACTGAGCTTTAAATAAAAATAAAATCATGGAAAATATGACGTAAATAACAAAGGGAATTGTGACTTGAGTAGTGATATAGTTTCGGTTACACAAAATATCCATATTATTATTATTATTATTATTATTCTCTTCATGAGAGATTTC
The DNA here is from genome assembly GCA_023376005.1 of Doryteuthis pealeii. NCBI lineage: Eukaryota > Metazoa > Mollusca > Cephalopoda > Myopsida > Loliginidae > Doryteuthis > Doryteuthis pealeii. Next base: position 88,059,635 of record CM042154.1, on the reverse strand, counting down.
ACTCTCGCCTAAGCTGTGGTTCACTGGAAGTTGAGTGACAGCAAGTCTGCTCAAATTTCCAGAACTCTTCAGAGTATTCTAGCTGATCTTAACAGTGATGTTGTTTGGATTGTTCTTCCGATGTCATATTCCAACTGTTTTCCTAAATACAATTTAGACTTTTCTGAAGAATAAAAACGTGATAAAGGTAGCTGATGTTGCGAAAGGTGTGACAAGTATTGTTAGCAAGCAAAGACCAAAGAAGTGTGGACAAGAACGCATAAATCCACTTTGCTGTATTTTTAATGGGAAATTTTGTTTCAGCCTTCGAACCAATCAATTCTTGAACATAATTTTGGAAGGAATTATGTTCGAGAACCGAGGTTCTGCTGTATAAGATAAATAGTGCTATTTTCTCAGAGTTTGAAACTATCTTTTGATTTAACATGTTAGGTAATTCTATATCCTATACACCTTTCTTATCTACTCATAATTCTGTCCCCTGGGCCACATTCAATATTTGAGAGGATTCAGTATTAGAGAACCTTCTATGTTAGGCCTGGTCATCGTGTCCAGTGTCCACCGAAACACTGTCCATTATTTCCAAATCATTCAAGCGCTTCACAAAGGGATGTAAACGAATACTAAATCTTCGAAACAGGTTTGCCACACGTATTACACTCTTTATTGTTACGTAGAAGATTGAGCTAATAAAGAATATTTTACAGGTTGAATTATCAACATTCCATATTAGCATGTAATATTCAATACGATGTCTTAATAAAACCAAGTGAGAAAATGAAAGCAAGTTACATATCTAATATTTCCTGGTTAGTAAAGGGTGTAACCTAAAGGAGAAAAGGGTAGATTTATTCGTTGGCAATCATCTGTATACTAGAGACGATGGCGTAGTGTCCAAAAAAATGTGGAACAAAGTAGCCTGCTTTGTTCGATATGGAGGATAAGCTGTCGCCTAAGTAGCAGTCCTCCTCTCCTCACTGCCGTTGTGGTCCAAAGGGAAGACAAAAAAACGCAGTTTGACAACAGTAGTGATGCATCACATCACCTTTGGGACCCAGATTTGATTTTGGGTTTGTTCCCCTAGCCTTTTTTCCCCTAGCCTTTTTTGGAATGAGAGATAACCGCTTCAATATACATAGAGAGAGATATAGAAAAGGTGTGGCATGTTTTTCATACCAGAATATATATATATATATATATATATATATAATATAAATGGAAATTGGAAATGAATCCACAATATGAGGAAGAATGAATAAAGAAAAGAAAGAACAGAATGGATAATAAAAGATGAATTTAATCAATATCACTTACACATGTGTTTCGGTCAGTTCATCTGTGTGAAAATATTCCGCACACAGAGAAGATTCATCCTTCATCAGAGTGAAATTTTATTTTGAATGACAAAATTCGTTGGGGAAAAACGGAGAATTTTTAGAAATGTTCGAAGAGAATGTTTTTTTAAATCACTTTTGGAACGCTGAAATAGACCGTTAGAATTTGGATATTTGATTTTTCTAGGGGTTATGGTAGAAAACAATTTTGTATTGCAAAAATAAAGTGTTATTATTTATCCCTAACAAGTTGAAAATTTCTCGGAACCTAACAAACAAACGGTGAAATCATTAAAAAGGTATTCGTTCATAAAAAGAACCTAACTTTGATAGTAAATAATTTTATGTTATTTTTTATTTTAATGTTTTCGTAAGATTGTCATCTTTCTTTTCTTTATTCATTCTTCCTCATTATATATATATATATATATATATATATATATATATATATATATAAAAAGGTTTTTTTTATAGTAAAAAGTTAAATAAATATAATTTTCAACACATATTGCATTGTAAATTGCCTTCAAAAATCTTTATATTACACATACACACAATGCTTCAAAGATACTATAAAAAAAACCTTTATTTCACTATGCCGAGCAAGGCTATATTTATAGTAAAAATTAAAAGAATTTCGAACAATCTCCACGAGCGCAGGAGCAGCCGAACCGAATTAACATCACGGAAATAGCCGATTTAACATCACGGAAGTAAGCGAAAAAGAAAAAAAAATTCAAATATACGGCGTTCCTCAACTTCTTAAAACAACAGATGATTACAACATCGCCGGGGGATAAGTACTATAAAAAAAACACCTAGTACTTTCAATAACTCTGATGATGGAATTTTATTTTCCGAAAATATATAGAATTAAAAAAAAAAAAAAAGTTAAATAGATATAATTTTCAACACATTGCATTGTAAATTGCCTTCAAAAGTCTTTATATTACATATATATATATATATATATATATATATATATATATATATATATAAGATTCATTGTATGAAACAAATGTATGTATTTTACAATAGATGGGGGTGGGGGCAAAATGTAAAATACATACATTTTTTTCTTCATACAATGAATCTTTTAGTGGGTCTTTTTAAAGCACTGATCAAATTCTGTACACCCCCAAAAAATTACACACACACACACACACACACACACACATATATATGGGAGAAATAAGAGGAAATTAATCCGAAAGTATGTGGAGAAAGGTAGACAAACACAGGATGTTATAGAAAATAGTGTTTATTGTAGGTAGTGATGTCGACGTTTTAACGTTTCGGTCTAACAAAACACTGTTAATTTACATTAACAAACACAGACTCCGAAAGGTCCATATTATTAATGTGTTTAAAATGTTGTGATGCGTTTTATATATGATTAGGAAATATATGTTCACATATTATATGGTGTGAATAATTAACATACAGGTTTTAACACAACCGTGTTTAATAAATAATTACTTGATATCATTGATTTCTAATATTATTGTTTTAATCTCAAGGTCTTGAAGAAGGTCTAACAGACCGAAAAATTACATCGTCGACATCACTACTTACAATAAACCTCCATTTTCTACAACATCCATGTTTGTCTACCTTATATATATATATATATATAATGTGTGTGTATGTGTGAATAAAAGGAAGTGAATCCGACGGTATGTAGTATAATAAAAAAATTGAAAAAAACACAGGTTTAAATGAGTTAAGTGGTGAGTTTATGGGCCGACCTGCAGTGTTTCAATCTTATAATTAGATCATCTTCAGGGCTTTTGTTGGTAAATTTTTTATCACCTTCCACATACCAACATAAGTCCTGAAGATGATCTAATTAATTGATCGAAACACTGCAGCGTCAGCCAATAAACTCACCACTTAACTCATTTAACCCTGTGTTTTTTCAATTTTGTATTATACTATATATATATATATATATATATGAAGTGTATTTTGGCAGCATTTTCTCTTTTAAACATGTTTGGTTGAACTCTAGTGAAAATTCCTGTCGTATAAGTTTTTGTTCAATCCTTTCAAGGTGTCTGGCCATCTTTTTGGTGTCAAGGTGGAACTGATGTAGCAATCCACTAAAGGTGTCTCTACGAGCGCTTTCGGCATGTCGAAAGCGCTCGTAGTGGATTGGTGGATTGCTACACTGACACCAAAAAGATGGCCAGACACCTTGAACGGTTTGAACAGAAACTTGTACGACAGGAATTGTCACTCGAATTCACACACACACACACACACATACATATATATATTTATTTATTTAAGTCACCAATACAAAGTTCGTCTTGCCAATGGTTTCAGATGTTTATCCGTCATCAGAGACGTTGACGTTTTGAAAAAATTGGACAGTCTTTTAACTCGTGCCTCGTGTGAACGTGATCCGTTATTTGTTCTTGCTTTTGCTTTCTTCATTCACCGGCGTTCCTATTTGTCGTCATTGAGTTTCGTGTTTTTATGTATTTATATATATATATTTACAGCTGCTTTCTCGTAGGGTGCTGTTTCCACGTCTTGTTCATGATCACCCGCTGCATTCATGTGCAGCTGCCATCTAGTTTATTCTCTAGTCGCTTAGTTAGGATCCAGGTGGTGCAGCCATACAGCAGTACTGACACAACAACGGCCTGGAAGCTGTATGGCCACATATCACCCAAACCATCCGAGTAAGACGGACGAGACAAGCGGGACACTGCTGGAGAAGCAAGGACGAACTCATAAGCGACGTCCTCCTGTGGAAGCCAGCACATGGACGGGCCCGTGTGGGCCGACCAGCAAAAATGTATGTTGATCAGCTCTGTGCGGATGCAGGATGCTGAATAGAGGACCTCCCGAGAATGATGAGCGATAGGGACGGATGGAGAGAGATTGTCATGGATATCCGCGCTGAAAGAGCGACATGATGATGATGATGATATATATATATATTGAGGAGAGAGAGAGAGAGTAAAATAGAATATATAGAATAGAATAGAATATTTTTGTTCTAAATAGGTTGGTATTGCATATGACATATATTTATAAATTGTAATTTAAATCTTACAAAATAAACCGCTGTTTATCGTATGTTTTTAAAAGCCATAGCAATAATACTGCTGCTATAAACAGTGTTCTATGTTTTCTTATGTTGTGTTCTGTTACAGAGGCAGTTGTTTTAATTCTATAATAAACAACATAAGAAATAAACAAAATCACAGAATTACATACGAACATATTCTGTTAGTGAAAATCTTCTTTTACCTTTTTGAAATGTAAACAGATATGAACAATAGTCGAATAAGTCAGTAAACAGAATGAAATACACAGAACAGCACGTTTGTATATCGTATGTTTAGAGCATTGAATACATAGATAATTATCTACTTATTAATACTCATGTTCCTTATTTGTACGACCGTTATCATCTTGCTACACTTCTGGCTGAAAATGAGACCATCTAAGAGGAAATACAAAAGATTTACATTCTGATTATCTGATATTGCTTAACATAATTTCTCTAGCGAAATCTAGGAATTTGTATATCTTTTCATTTTCTCTCTGTGATCTGCTGGAACTGCAAAATCTATTAGTTGACGAGTTCTCTTTTTTTTTTTTGTTAATTAATACTAGGTCTGGTCTTCTGGCTAGGATAAGGCGATCCGTATCTTATTATTATTATTATTATTATTATTTCACTCCTTGCTAGTTTTTCACACCAGCATTGGTCTTAGTGACAACTTTTCTCATATATCAGGCACTCTTCTGAGTATTCTTGCCGATCTTAACAATAATTCCAAACCTTTAGGAAGCTTAAGGATGCCAACTAAAAATCATCATCATCGTCATCCCTATGTTTCTCAGCATTTTTAGTTCTCAGGCAAGATCCAAGTATCTGTCTGTCTTTTAGCTTTTTCTTTTATCTTTTTCTTCTTGATTGTCCAATTTTTCGATTTCTTTTGTTTTCTCTCTTTGGCCTTTTTTTTCCAGAGGCCTGTCACCCCCAAGCATTATTTCTCCATTGGACCCAAAATGATAGCGTCAAGGTCAATCCAGGACACCTGAGGCGTTCTAAACAATAATTGCTGAAGGAAATTGACAATCAATAGATCTACACATATGTACAAAATGAGAAGCCTCATATTAAAATTGACCTTCTCTCACCTCTTTATTTCAATGGCTTTCATCTAGAATAGAAATAGAGCAACGGATAATTCTAAACGCTTTCATTTTATCCCATTAAACTACGGAATCAGTTTTCCGGAGATATGCGATGTTAACCGATATTTACCGAAGTCTTACAGTGGATTTTAGTACTTTGAACTACCGTCTATTTAGTGTAACCTTCAAATATGTTCCATACGATAGCCATGACCGCTTTGATTCCCACGCTCTTTTCCTTTGACGTCTCATCACCTTCCTTTTGTTGTCGGAAACAAACACTGAGACTATTTGTCTGAAATTTTTAGATGAGCCTTGACATTTTGTATTATCTGGATTTTTCGGACCATTGTCCTCATCTTTATTATTATATACACAGCGTTTGTTGAATTAAAAACAAATTCAGGTGCAGGGTCGTCCACAAAGCATTTCTTCACTGACTGCAGTCTCGCGTAGACCAACTACTAGTCCCAGCGCTCCACTCTCTTCAGTTATTTATGGGCATATTCCCCAAACATCCGGGCACATCGGTCGAACCTCGCGCCCGTACAACGCACATTTCTCGTGCATTCGGATGGACGTGTGTAGGCTCCAACATGCGGTCACCTGAATTGCACCTCGCGTCCTTCCAGCGCCTAAATCGCATTTCTTTGCATTCGGGAGGGCGCGGGTTCGACTCCGGCAGGCAAGACAATGTCTTGCTCTTTTTCTAAATGAGTACGGTGGTACTCGTTCTCCGTTACACACCGTGTCGGCTGATGTGCTCTCCGGCCTTATTCAGGTGTTTCTCGCCATTGTGTTGCGTCTTGCTCGTGCAGAAGTGTTATGTATATTCACAATAACGATTAAAGCTCGAATCACACACACTCACACACACACACACACACACACACACATATATATATATATATATATATATATATATATATATATATATAATAAAATGGGTTCAAGAGATAACCTACTCGAGTTTCACCACAAGGATCTTAAAATCCACTGAATTAATCGAGACACCGATTAATAGCAGTCGATTTCACGTGTGTGGTCATGCAAGATCCTTGTTGTGAAACTCGAGTAGATTAATTTGAATATTTCTAGCTACAGGTCTGTTCACAATTTATGTATTCTCATAAATTGTAACACTGAAGTCTGTGCAAAGGTCATTAATATGATCATCAATATAACATGGATCTGCGAGAAAGGTTTTCCCACCACATCGGTTTTTTGTCGAGTATTCTTGTATTTAACTGGGAACAAACGTCCGAAGAAAAAGAGACAAATTGTGAGACGCCATCTTGTTGAGAGAAAGATCCTTGGAAAAGCCGAGTTGGCAGAATTTAACGATTCAAGGGTTGGAAGACTTTTCAGACTCTCTCTCTCTCTCTCTCTCTCTCCTCCCCCTCTCTCTCTCTCTCTCACTCCCCTATCTCTCTCTCTCTCTTTCTCTCTCACCCACTCTCTTATTCTCTTTCTCTCACACCCACTCTCTCATTCTCTCATTCTTTATCTTCATCTGCTGAGTCAATTATTATTGAGTTTCACTTGCCGACGGGCTGAAACATTGCAAGCGAATCATTATGGATGGATTGAAGATGGGGGTAGCGATTGGGTGGGGAGGTCTTAGATGGGATGCGGATTTGCAACGAACGCAGAGAAATGCCCCAAGATAGACTGGTAACTGATCATTTTCATCATCGATACAGAATCGACAATCAATACAATTAGAGAAGTGCAGATGGATCAATATATACAAGTCTAATTCCGATACAAAGGCATCTTTCAACGGATATATATATATATATAATATATATATATATATATATATATATATATATATAATGTGATTAGAAATATATACATACGTATAATGACGGTTGTATAAGGGCCGGGTTAGCTCAGTCGGTAGAGCGTTAGGCTAGAAACCACAAGGTTCCTAGTTCGATACCGGTCCTCGCCAACTCAGCGTAGGAGTAGCACAGGGATCTGTGCGGTAAAATAAGGAGCTAATGGTAAGTGTGGCGCTCCACCTCAGATGCCAAAAAACAATCTCCTTAGTTTAGCGCTATTGAAAAGGGGATAGACTCCCTCGCTGACTGGCTGATACCGACTTTAGGCCACCCCGACGACTTTACTTTATATATATGTGATTAGGAATATATACATACATATAATGACACACATATATATATATATATATATATATAATATATATATATATATGTGTGTGTAATGGAAAAGGTGACTTACCGGTGAATATGGTCACGATGGGTTAGATGGTGCAGAATTCAGGGAGGTAAGTCAGCGATATAACAAATACAAAGTGCTCAATTCGTTAGTAGAGCAAATGTATTACAATATAGGTACAAGTGATAACCTACTCGAGTTTCACCATAAGAATCTTCCGGGTTAAATTCACTGAATTAATCTAGATACCGATTAATTGCAGTCGACTACACGTGTGTGTTCATCGCATTAAACGGTTCGATTTAACGCGATGAACACACACGTGTAATCGACTGCAATTAATCTGTATCTCGATTAATTCAGTGGGTATAACCCTGAAGATCCTTATGGTGAAATTCGTGTAGGTTATCACTTGATCCTATATTGTAATATAAATATATATATTATATATTAATATTTTATATTTTTGCTTGAAGGCAATTACAATGCGCATATCGCATAAAATTCGATAATTATAGAAGATAATAATGACAAGTGAATTTCGAAAAGAATTACTCGGTGTGTAGAACATCGAACAGACTGTTTCAACTTTATTAAGTCTCATCACCGATGTATACTAACGATTTCCCTATCCTGCTGAAGTCTTCTAAAATAAACAAACATCAAAAATCTTATATATATATATATATATATATATATATATGTGCTATGTATACATTTTGTTTGTTTGTTTTGTTTGTTTGTTTTTTTTGTTTGTTTTGTTTGTTTTTTTTTCTTTTGAAAAATTGAAAAAAAAGAACAAAAACAAGAAAAAAAGAACAAAAATCAGAATTTTAATATTCAATTGTTGTTCTGTTCCTGGTTGGATCAATTCCGATATTCGGGTGAACATTCACCCTTTTTTAATGTATATGATATGAAACGATCTGTATTTAATTTCTTCTGGGTGCCAACCTGCGTTTCCAGTCTTCTCAACTTCTCTGAAGAAATGAGGACAGTTTCTTGAATTACATTAATTACGGTTATGCATTTTATATATATATATATATATATATATATATATATATATATATATAACCGCCCTGTCGGCTGGGGCGTTAGACTGTACCTCTGCAGAGGGGTAAGACTCCCCCAATGGGGCCACCTGTTGGCCGTGGGTGACGACCCGTGATGCTTAAGGATATAACCCAGGTGATTGCGCAGTCCATGACATGCAATATTCCAATTTGGTACTTACTTGAGCTACACGGTCGGTCGGAGAGGCCCCCTCCGATCAATCGGCTGGCCACACCAAGCCCTAGCACCTATGTGGCTGCTCGAACACTATTGCTCTTATGGCAAGCTCCAACCCTTTTTATCATATGGGTGCTAGAAGGAGGTGACTTGCCATAAGGGAAATAGGGTTGGGAAAATCCTATAGGTGCTAGGGCTTGACGTGACCAGCCGATTGGTCGGAGGGGGCCTCTCCGAGCGCCCGTCTAGTCCAAGTAAGGACCAAAGTCGAATATTGCATGTCATGAACTGCTCAATCACTTGGGTTCTATCCTTAAGCATCACGGGTTATCACCTAGAG
>CM042154.1:88020383-88045383 GCA_023376005.1 Doryteuthis pealeii | reverse complement strand
AATTCGTCGTAACAAAAGTGTATACACAAGAAAAGATCTTTGTGTTTTCTGATTAAAGAAGACGATAGACAAATGATATTTTCAGAAATTATTTGTATTCAATCAAAATACTTGAAAATAAATACTGCATGCAAACAAATTGTCATTAAAGATAATAATTACTTTAAAACTTATATAATCGGAGGCGCTTGCTGTACTGGTTAGAGTCGTAGGAAATGGACTCATCGATCCCAGTTCAAATCCTGGTCGGAGCCACAGTTCACATAACGCTAATACCCTTGGAAAAGGTATGCATCCAACTACTCTCCCTCCGGCTATGAGAAAATAGTAGGACAGTTTGGTCTCTTTAATCTTGGTTAGGCAACCAGTCTAGGAGAAAGAAAACTCTGAATTCAAATCTCTTAAATTTCCGCCTGGGATTTCAATTAAAACATATTTTTAATTTATACAATTGCGTATAAATGATTAGTATAAGATAGGAATAAATGAAACTAGAACTGTATGGAGATTATTAGCATCAGATAGGAATACTTGAGACCATATACCTGTGTGTAAATTATTAGTATTAGATAAGAATACTTGATGTATAACTGTATGCAACTTACTTATACTAAATAGGAATACTTTATATAAAGAACATAGAAATACAAAAACTTTGCAAAATAAAGCAGAAGAATCCAACATTAATCATAGTATTAATAATTGTGAACAGCATTCACATAATTCCTAGTATTTGTATTTCTTGGATTATTCGGACTTTTGTCCTCTACTTCATTGTTATATAAACAGCGTTTTGGCCAATGTGCCCTCAGGCCTTTTCCAGGTGTTTATTGTCGGACTCGGGGTCCTTATCTTTGAACTCGGGAGCCTTCATATCGTAATCGGAAGCCTTTAAGGAACTTCGAACCGAACCCTTTATTCAATCTACGGGGGTAAACTGTTCTCATTCCTTTAACCGTGAGCGGGTAAATGAAGAAGGACGGATACGTTGTGTATATAACAATGAAGATGGGGACAATGGTCCGAATAATCCGAGTAACATAAATTATTAAGCCTCATCTAAAAAATTCAGAAAAATAGTAATAATGGAATGTCTTTCTAGTATTGTATATATATATATATATATATATATATATATATATATATATATATATATATATATATATATCGTGTCTGGCTTTTTCATTTCCTCTGAACTCGTCCTCATCTCTTCATCTCAACTTTGTTTTCAGTGATTGTCGTGGAAACCCAGTAAGACAAACCAAACATACAAAATGCCTTCTCAACAGCCATAGTTTTTGGCATCCTAATTAACATGGAAACACTTGCTACTGTCCAGTTGGTTTGGTTTAAGGCATATCAACCCATGGATTATTTTATGCCAAAGTTTTGTTTTATTCATTCTAGTTCGGCATTCAATTAAAAAAAACTTGTTTTTTAAAACACGTTTTTTAGAACTAATTTTTCTATTTAACACAGAGATGGGGCCCAAAATGGTACTACCACACCGGGTCAGAGTGAACATGGGAGTATCAGCAATAAAGAGGTACTCCAGATTCCCAAAAGCCCCAGAACTGGAACTTCACCATCAGATAGAATTTAACGTCCTATCCAGGACGTTAAGACCATCAGCTATCGCCGTCTAACACATGTATGATAAAATGGGTTGGGGCTTGCCATAAAAGCAATAAGGTTGTAAAAAGCATAAAGGTGCTAGGGTTTGACGTGACCAGCTGATTGATCCCATAGATGAGAGCGTAATAGATACTGCTACAACGTGGCAGAGTGGACCTGGGAGTAATGATGACACAAGAGTACTCCACACTTCAAAAAGCTCCAAATTGGAACTATACCATTAAATGAATTTCAAGTGCTTCTCTGCGAATTCGTATCGCGTGTATCAATATCTGAAAAATAATTTTAAAATTATTTCTCAGTAGAAACTGTACTAATCTTATCCTTGTGCCTCGGTTTTTGCAAACCGATGTTTAGTCCGCTTTGTTGGCTGGTAATGTAGAATATACCGACTGCACCTCTACGGAGGGGTACAATTCCCCCATTGGGGCAACCTGTTGGCCTTTGGTGTCGATCTGTGATACTCAAGGACTGAAACCTGGGAGACTGAGCAGTCTATAGCATGCAATACCATTTTGGCCCTTACTTCGCCTAGATAGGCGGTCGAAGAGGTCCGTTCCAATCAATTTGCTGATCAAGTAAAACCCTAGTAGCAATACGATTGTCCCAACCTTACTGTGCTTATGCCAAACCCAACCCTTTTCATTATATATGTACTACATGGCGGTGGCTGAAGGTTTTTGTTTCCTGGGTACGGCGTTATACTGCATCTAGTGGTGAAGCTGCAATTATGGGGAATGTGGTATATTTTCATCGCTAATACTCCCAGGTCCACCCTGGCCCCGAGTGGTCGTACCTATTAGAATCCCATCTTTGGGTTAAATGAGCATTAGAAATTAAGAATAATCAAGCTAAGTTCCAATTACCGTCGAATTGGTAAGACACGGCAACACGCTGTTGTAACAATCCCGTCCTGTCGCAATTCTACTGCAGAATGACAGGGTATTTATAAAACTCCACAATATCATGGACACCAAGCAGCCAATCAGAGCTCGGGAAGTGCAATCATCCAAATGCATGAATGGGCTGTTCTTGATTTCTATAAATACCAACTATTTGGACACTGCTTCAGTTGTGCTTAGCTAGTTGCTGTTATTCAAACCAACTGTAGATTAATTGACTTCAATTAGAAATAAAGAAAGTGAACTTGAAAACAAAATGAATACCCAATAAGAATGAATAAAACAAAATAACTTCAGTATAAAATAACCTAACTTCGGTTGATATGTCGTAAAATCCAACCAACCAACCAACCAACACATTTTTAGTATTTTATCATGGAAGAAAGTTTAATAAAATACATACTCACCGTAATCTAAGAGAGTGGCTTCCCTGTACGTGACATTTTTGTTTTAGTAGCTACGGACGTGCTGCTTTTCACTTCCAGAGGATAACCGTCCTTTTCAATGTGGGGCACCTGGTGTCGACAGCACCTCTACAAAACAGGTTCCGATTGGCGCCTTGGGTAAGTTGTAGCAGGATGTATAAGTCTGAAAACTTTGGCAAAATTTCCGCCCCGCCCCCCACGCACACTCCAATGCAATTTCAAAGCATTGCAACCTTGCACAGTTTCCTTTCTGGCCCACCTGATACTCGTTTTTGCAGGTCTCTTCGACGCTCCGTCACGTTTTCTCCGCCTTTTCTCCTACGATACAAACATTGAAAGAACCCACTGCTTCGTTTGCTGGGATTTGCACATAGGTGTGTGTTTTATGGCTTCCGATTGAAGCCAGGAATCGAAATGAAGGAATCACGTCTATGCAATCAGAATTGGTGTCTGCTTGAATTGTGGAGGCTCTCTTCACACGGTTTGCTGGATGAATTTTAATAAAATGTACAAGGTGATTGAAAAGTAACTCCATTGTTTTATATGCTGTTAAATTTTTCTCAATTCTCCACACACACACACACATATATATATATATATATATATAATATATATATATATATATATATATATACCAAGCGTGTTGGTAAATACTCGCGGTGAGAAAAAAAACAGCAAATAGTTTGATTGTAAAAATATACTACCAAACATCAACCGGGGAGAAAAAGATTTTTGGAAAAAAGAAAAGACCAACAAAAAATAATCTATTGGTACAGTATTTGGCCAAAAGAAAAAACAATTTATATGTATATATATATGTATATAAGATATATAGATATTCATATAACCGCTAGGAGAATAAGCTAATAAGTAAAACGTGCTCAATACCTAAGTAGAGCAAATAATAAAGATAAATCCAATGAGTCAGACGAACCTACTATTAGTTTCGTTTAATGCTCTTCAGGGCTAAGATCTGACTATATATATATATATATATATATATATCTGACTATATATATATATATATATATATATATATATATATAGTTGAATGAAGTGACAAATAAAAGGTTTAGCTTTTATTCATTTATTTGGGAACGATATTACAACTAATGGTTTCCTGCTAAAGCATTCATCAGGTAAACGAAATAGTTTGTTTTTTTAAATGACAGAAATGGTGTAAATAGTTAAATGTGTGCGTTTTTTAACTGTATTCTCGTGTTGCATGTTGGCGTGTTTACGTGATGTCAAATGCGCTTTTTGTTTGTACGTGTGCGTATTTTTGTTTGTGCGTATATGTATGATGTCATGCGCGTGCGCGTGGAAATGCTTGAAGACTGTGATAATATATATAATGTATGTATGTATATGTAAGTTAAAAATGGAAATGAATCCGACGATATGTTGAAAGGATAAATAAATAAAGGAAAGAAAATGTTGAATTGATAAAATTGATTTGATTTCAGTTACCAACACGTGTTTCGACCAGGGGGGTCCTTCATGTACACATGTATTCTATTTATTATTATTTCAAATATAAAATAAAATAACTGAAATTAAATCAATTTTATCCATTCAACATTTTCTTTCCTTTATTTCTTCATCCTATCAACATATATATAATGTAAAATAAGTCTCGTGGGTAGTATAAAATCGATATCAGCCAGACAGGGAGGAAGTCTATCCTCTTTTCGCTGGCACTAGACCAGGGAGATTGTCTTTGTTGAGGTGGAGCGCCACATCGGCCGTCATCTACCCAGTTTACTGCACAGATCAGATTAACCAATCAAAGCTCCTCATGCGTTGAGTTGGCGCGGACCTGTATTGAACCTGGAAACCTTGCGATTCGGTGGCGGTTGCTCTACTGAATGAGCTAAACTGGCATCTAAAAAGTATAATAATCTTGATTTATCTCTCTCCCACTCTTTCTTTGTTTTCATCTTTCCATTATGTTCGATTGAAACAGATTAGCGTTATCGCTTCTAGGCCCTTAACTGTTCTCTCCATCTTTCCTCTGTCCTCTTCTTCTTCTTTCTCATCATATTTTTTCTGTGGCATGCCCTTTTTCTACCCTTTCTTTCTTCTTTATGATAGAAATCAAATGGTTCATTATTTAGCTGAGGTGACGACATTCATAAGAAATAACAATTCGGTGAATAAGCCTCACCAGATAATCAGGATTTACATTTTTGCATTTCATATCGGACGATTTGGACGGTTTGTAACCAGAGGCTATTGCAAGATGATAACGGTCGTACAATTAAGGAACACGAGTAATAACAGTAATGAGAGTGGAATTGATTGCGGAGCTTTTTCATTTCTTTATTGATTGATTTTAATGACATATGATAACGGTCGTACCATTAAGGAACATGGATATTAATACATTGATATGAAGGAAAAGATGCTAAAGAATTAGGTGTAAACTGAAATAAATTAGAACGGTAGCCGTTATTGAGGCGAAATGAAAGAGCTACAGGTTAATATTTTAGCTGTTTTTAATTGTTGGCACTTCAATTTACCTATGTAGTCCGATCATTGCAAAAAGCAAAAAATCTATACATATATAAAGGGCAGTTGTGTATATGCGTATGTCCGGAGGAAACTTCGAAAATAAAACAATTAACGACAAAGTAAATATATATACACAATATCTATCACCAGGGCTTGGTTTTTGAGCAAAAATAATGAAGATTTTATTTATATTTGGAAAGATATTTAAAAATTAAAATGTGTATAGTAACAGAAAGTAATTGAAATATGATGTTGATTGATTGAATTAATCGCCTCATTTATATTGTAATTTTTTTGTTTAATTGTAAATTATTGAATTAAAATTTCTTACTATATTGTTATATATTTACGTGGGGATTTTATGAGGCATCCAGTGAGGATCTAACTTGTGATAAGTAATAATGGATCTGCGAGACTAACTTAAAAAAACACTCTACCCAGGTGACGCCGGGTAGCCGCTCCTAGTAAATAAATGAATTTAAAAAATAAATAAAGAAATAAGGAAACAAGAAGAAAACAAAAATAAAACAAATTTCCGACAATTAAAAAGTTTGCAGATTTTTTAACATGTCAGTTTTCAATAAACTGTGTACACAACAATAAGAATTAAGGTATTTGCCTCTCATCCCACCTATGAGAGCGTGACACAAGGACATTTTTATGTGAGCCAACCCCAAAAAACGAAGCTCATAGGTGTTAGGCACAAAAAAGCGTTGATCCCGTCGGCATTCCCCCTCAAGGGTGGCGCGCTGGGCAATAAACCCAGCCCTGCCCCTTTAAAACAAGGGGGCAGGTGTTGCCTGGGGGGTTAGCCCCCTGGGTATTATTTACATTAACAAACGCAGACCCCGAAGAGCTCATGTTATTAATGCAACAATAGGAATTAAGTGTCTCTGTTTAAAAAGACGTATGACTTAAAGGCTGGGGAGTGGAGATATATAGAGAGAAAGAGACAAGTGAGGAGCGAGACAGAGGTGTGAGAAAGGGGGGGGCTTGAGGGTACCGTGTATATATGTATACAAAGATTTTGTATAGAGGAATAGAAAAGGGAAGTGTGAGGCAAAGAGATACATCGATAGTGTGTGTGTGTGTGTGTGTGTGAGAGGACTATTAGGGTACGTGTATATGTGTTCGTTTTTGTGCATTTGGGGAGATCTATTGAGATAAACAGACAAGTCAAGCACGAGAGATAGATCGTTAGATAGATAAATAGATAGATAGATAGTGGCTGCGTGTGAGAGGATTGAAAGAGGAGAGAGAGGAAGACGTGAGGGTACGTGTATATTATATATGTGTGCATGTGAGGGAGAGAAACAGACATGGGAATTAGATATATATATATATATATATATATATATATATATATATATATATACTAGCAAATATATGCACCCTCCGGGTGCAAGTATTTAAGTTTTAATATAATAGAATATATTAAATTAGAAAGGCTAATGAAACTGACTAAGAATGCAGATAAAAAGATCTGCAACAGAGGGGGTATAATCGAAAAATAGAACAACTTTGAAACTACCTATTCCATCATTTTCCATTACTCCCCCCTTTCATTGGTACATTTTCCTAATTTAACTATTTAGTTAAAATAGGAAGTAAAGGATAATATTACAGTTATTTCTTCTTGTAAATAAATTTCTTTTAAGATTTATCCACGATATTTTTGTTTATATTTCTTAAGATAAAACCAAACAATTAGAAATCAATAATACCAAACACATATTTATTAAAATAAAATTTTAAATATCAATATGCAAATTAGCCTTCTCGTTCAAACTGTAAACCGCTATTTTGTTGTATATATAAATACAATTGCATGTTATTAGTACGTAGATATGGTCAACAGTATTAATAATGTAAAGCAATTTTTATTAATAACTGAAGGTTTAAAAGAATGAAATAATGGAGAATTTGACGTAAATAATTAAGGGAATTGTGACTTGAGTAGTAATATAGTTTCGGTTACAGAGAGAAAAACACACAATCTCCATTATAATAAGATATGAGATAGATAGAATGCATATATGTGTGGAAGAGAGACAAAAATGTGTGACGTGAGTGTACGTTATATATATATATATATATATATATATATATATATATGTGCGCGTTTGAGGGGGTCGAGGAATAGAGAGAAACAGACAAGAGAAAACAATGATAGCTAGAGATAGATAGATAGATAGTAGAGTGTGTGTGTGTTTGAGAGAGAGAGAGAGAGGGAGGGTGGAGTACGTGTATGTATGTGTGCGTTTGAGGAGATCTGTAAATAGAGAGAAACCGGCAAGGGAAGCGCGACAGAGATATATAGTGTGTGTGTATGAGAGAAACAGAGATAGAGAGGGATGTCGTGAGGGTACGTGTATGTCTATGTGCGTCTGTGTGTTTGATGGTGCGTGTCGCGTAAGAAGCAAGGAATGAAAGATGGCAGTCATCCACTGAGAGTGAACGGGCGGCGGGAGAGGGAACCAGCTTTGGCTGTTGTCCAAAAACAATCTTAAACTGTCAATGGCGTCGTCCATCTAACGACAACGATTTTCAATGCACAAGACGAAGATGCGGCTTTGTTTAGAATGGCAGAACTTGTTGCCAACAATAAATGCCTTGGTCTAAAATGTTTGTCCACTTTGAAGCAGTTGTGGGGGATTCGAATTGCAGCAAGATAATTTATAGAGTTTTCTATTTATCCAGTTGAGTAGGGGGGGTGCCTCGCGTGATGGAACGGCTAGAAAGGACGTCTACAAGACCATTACTAGGGGACTTAGATTATAACAGAGGGCTCCTTACTTCTAGTCTTGTGCCACACTTAACTAAGCTTAGCCATTGTCAAATAACGTGTTGTATATTAGAATTGCTAGCAAGCCATTCTAATTCACCATTCCCGGTGAGTTTGATTCTCACTGGGTGTCCCATACTTTGTCCACTTTGAAGCAGTTGTGTGTTAATCGAATTGCAGCAAGATATTTTATAGTAGAGTTTGCTATTTTACAGTCGGGGGTGGGGAGCGCCTCGTGTGATGAAATGACCATTACTACTGAGGTAGATTATAACTGAGTGCTTCTTCCTTTCAGGTTTATGCCAAACTAATGTAAGCTTGGCTATTCAATATATTTTTCAAACTCAATGTGTTTTTAAAGACATTTTAATACACATTTTTTATCTATTTAACCCATAGATGAGACCCTAACCAGTACTACCACTCCGATTCAGGGTGGACCTGAGAGTAATGGAGATAAAGAGGTACTCCACATTCCCCAAAGTTTCCGAATATAATCTTCACCACTAGATAAAGTCTGACATGATATCCAGGACACAGTAAGTAAATGACAAAGAACGACTCAGATATTTAAATTGCTAGCAAGTCATTTTAGTTAACCATTACTGGTGAGTTTGATTCTCACTGGGTGTCCCATATTTTTCCACTTTGAAGCAGTATTGATTTGCCGATAAAAGTCTGGGGGGATCTTTAAATATCTAGGTTAATTTGTTTTTCAATTCATTTAATTTTACGTTGGGCATTTAAGCCACGCAAAACCATTTGGAATGTTTCATTTTTTAAAATGGGTGAAATAAAATGGGACAAATGAGAAATCTATAATTAACTTCTCACTCACGACCAACAGGTGACCCCATTGGTGTGTGTGTGGGGGGGGATGGGGCTTTACCCCTCTTCAGAGGTGCATTCGGTGTTTTCTAAAGCCCCAGCCGACAGGGCATCTCGCGTGCTGGAACAGCTAGCAATCGACAATTACTAGTGAGTTCTATTATAACTGAGTATTTCTTTCTTCTAGCCTTGTGCCAAACTAAACTAAGCTTTGTTGGTTGGTTGGTTGGTTTTGCATCATGTCAACTCTTCTGGGATTATTTCATGTCGAAGACAATTTGTTTTACTCATTGTTGTTTGGTATTTAATTATTTTTCCAGGCACATTATTAATATTCATCTTTTGATCTAAATGGTATCCTAACCGGTACTACCACTTCGGGTCGGGTGCACCTGGGAGCAATGGCAATAAAAGGAGAAATTTTAATTGTCTAAGAGAATGGCAGCCCGAGTTCAAATCTTGACCGAGGCTGTTTGCATTTTCCTTTGCGCTAATACTATTGGGAAATGTATGCCTCCCAATATTCTCCTTCAATCTATGGGTAAAATACTTGGGCAGACTGGACTCTTTAACCTTGGTTAGGCAACCAGTTTAAGAATCATCACATCCTTTTAAACAATGGCCTGAAAGCCAACTTGGTGACAAAATAAATTAAACTGATATTAATAGATTTGTGTGTCTCATCCCTCCACATAGTGTAGAACCGACTAACGCATTGTATACACCGTTCGAAACAATAATCGTATCTGAAAAAAAAAAAAGAAAAAAAAAAGAAAAATGGTAAGACATTAGCTAAATTTATCTACTATGTATATATTCCTATGTTCACTTGTATCACTCAGGTGATCCCTTAAAATGTAGGATATGTTTTTGTCGCAACTTGTACAAACATTTCAGCGATGAAAAAATAGAAGGATTTTTCTAAACATTTAAAGATTAAAGTAATTAAACATAATTAAATATTAAGAAATAGAAGGATTTTATAATTAAATTTTAAAATAGATTTTATAACTAAATATAAAAAAATAAAAAGGACTTCATAATTAAACACTAGAAAAAATTAAAGAGGATTTTATAATTAAAATTAAACATAAAAAATTTAAAAAGGATTTTATGATTAAACATAAAAAATTTAAAAAGGATTTATGATTAAACATTAGAAAAAAATTAAAGAGGATTTTATAATTAAACGTAAAAAAAATTAAAGAGGATTTTATAATTAAACATTAAAAAATAAGATTTTTCTAAACATTTCAGTATGGGAACAAGTATAACAAAGCCAGAGAAATAACAGCCGATTATAACTTATTATAATGGAGATTACGTAACTGTCTTTCAGTAACCAAAACTACATCACCACTGAAGTCATTATTTCCTTTTTAAATTAATTATATTCACAATGATCATGAAATAGTCATCATTTAATCTTATTTAGCATCTTATTTACATTAACGATGTTTCTATAAAAGTCTGATTTAGATTTGCCGCAAAACCACCCTATGATCAATACATTTAAAATCTTGAAAGAGATACTTACAAAATATGTTGTGGGAATAATTTGCATAATGATTTTAACAAACTGGGTTTAACAAATGATTATTTGCTGTAACTGATTTCTAATACTATCATGTTATCCTCAAACGAATTAAAAGCACTCCTATTTCTAATTTCATATAGAAATCAATTAATCAGATTAAAATAAGTATAACATTTTATACTAGTGGGATCCATGGAATTCAAGCGAGAAACAATGATTTGCAGCTTCATTAAATATAAATCCCACTGTTTTATTTGCTATAAATGATACAAAAATATACAATAACAATACTGATCAAATTCAATAAAAAAACATTTTTAAAAGCGGACTTTTAAAATATCTACATTTTTGCCGATAAATGTCTGGTGGGAGGCGTTTAAAATATCTAGGTTGATTTGCTCATAAAAAAGTGACAAAAACACGACTCGGAAAATATCTAAGTTTTTCAATTCTTTTAATTTTACGTTGGGTATTTAAGCTACACAAGACCATTTGGAATGTTTCATTTTAAAAATTGGGTGAAATAAAATGGGACAAATGAGAAATCTGTAATTAAGTGTCATCCGATGATTTCGATTTACATTTTTGCATTGCATCTTGGACGATATGGAAGGTCTCATTTTTAACCAGAGGGTGTCGTAGAAGGATAACGAACGGTAAATTTAGGAACAAGCGTATTAATATATAGATTCGTTCTTATTTAGTTTCTAATCTTATATATTTTATTACATTAAGACTTAATATTGCTCCCTGGGGCGCATATTTATCTCAGTTTGTTTAATGTGTGTTACTTATTTTTTCAAACAACTA
This sequence comes from Doryteuthis pealeii, assembly GCA_023376005.1. Classification (NCBI taxonomy): domain Eukaryota; kingdom Metazoa; phylum Mollusca; class Cephalopoda; order Myopsida; family Loliginidae; genus Doryteuthis; species Doryteuthis pealeii. The sequence continues at coordinate 88,033,947 of CM042154.1, read as the reverse complement.
TCAATGTGCTATGATTGACAATATATTGTTCAATTCTCCACACTGTTCTCATGAAAAGATCTTGGAATATTCTAATAACTTGTGTTATTGACAAGAAGAGAAAGCGAAGAGGTCTCAATAATCCCAGCGGCTGGTTGTCTCAGGTGTTTCAAACCAGAGGTCATTAACAGGTAAGATCCCGATCAAATAAAGACATTCAATTTAGGAATAATAAAGTGAGACGAGTGAATAGGTAGATTGATGGGTTTCATATCGACAAGTTTTCATTGGTTTTCACAAATGTTGTTCAGCCCTGTCGTCTGGCACTTTAGAATGCACATACTTTAACCTTCACAGATGCTATATACTGGACCCGTCAAAGAACACGGAACACTTGTATTCATAAAAATATAAGATTATATAAGAGAGTTTTATAATTTGCTTGAAGCATTGTGTATATATTGGTTTGGAAGTTGATTTTGGAGGCTATCACAATGCAGGTGAAAAGAAAAAAATAAGGTAACAATGGTGTTGTTGTTACATATTAAATTGTACCCCTATTACTTTTTAAGGTAGTATAGAAATCCTTATGGCGATCAGTACAGCTGATGGCCTTGAGAGTGAGTGACAATGCTTGACCTCACTCTCACCTTGCTTTCTGGGGATAGAATCGTGAGAACGGAACCCCGATAGAAAGCCCCCTTCCGGTTTAAGGTGGGCAGCTCAGTAAGTCAGTTGGAGTTAGTCAGTTGAGAGTTAGGACAGAAGCTAGCAAGATGTGACTCTCCGCGTGCATTTGTCTGGTCTGGGGTTCTGGAATAAAATAACATCAAAAGTAAATCGAAGTCTTGTTTTATTACTAAAAGCTAACAATGACACAAGGCTTCTGATAAGAAATGTTCCCCAGCAGAACCAGACACGGAATCCCCAGATAAAAAGACCAGACGAGACCATTAGAAGATAGAAGACAGAAGACTAGACGATCAGAAGACGGCCGGAAGAATAGACCAGAGTAAGACGTAACAAATATATCTATATGGTACCGTGACGAACGGCTACGTAACATTGTGTGTTAACCTGTATTTCATTCTTGAATTTTCGAGATAAAATCTCTTTTTCAGAAGATCACTGGAACTGAAGACGTCTTCTTATGGCATTTCTAGTTAAAATGAAATGCCATAACAAGACGACTTCAGTTCCAGTGATCTTCTGAAAGAGATTTTATCTCGAAAATTCAAGAATAAATTACAGGTTAACACACAACACCATTGTTACCTTATTATTTTTCTTTACACCTGCATGGTGATAGCCTCCAAAATCAACCAATAAGATTATATCTTTATTTCCTCGGTCGTGTGCAGACTGAGAGTCGTTATCAGTGGTTATACATACATGGAGCCTTTGGGAGTACTCTGTAAGCAATCACGAACCTGATCTCGGTCTACCTAAATTGATTTCCACGGGCTTTTTTATTATTGTCCAACTCACGGGGTCCCGCCTCTTTGATCGTGACATCTACGCAGTTTTTTCGTAGATACACCTCCTACTCTACGAAGCCTGTTTTCATTGGATATGGGCTATGCCTACAGATTTTATGTGCCTACACGGTGTCAAATGTACACCTGCATCTCTGGGTGCAAAAGGTCTGTTCAATACCATATCCTGTTTTTGTTTTCAGGCTCTCACTTAACACCCAAGCACTTCCTGTGTGCTTTCCGGGCTCTAGGTGCAAACCGATTGACCAGCCAATATATTACACAGTGGTAAAATCACCCCAATGGTGGTGAGCCGTGATGCTTAAGGATGGATCCCTGTTTGCTGAGCAGTCCATGACATGTAACACTCCACTTTGGCCCTTACTTAGATTTGACGGGCGGTCGAAGTGTGCCCTTCCGATCAACAGGCTGGTCACGTCAAGCCCTAGTACCTATATGATTGTCCCAACACTATTGCCCTTGTGGCAACATCCCAACTTTTTTTTATCATATGAGCTAGAAGGCGGTGGCTGAGGTTTTAATATTCTGTGTATGAGGTTAAACTCTATCTGATTGTGAAGTTCTAATTATAGATCTCTGGGGTATGTAGTGTACCCCTTCATCACCATTACTCTTAGATATTGCCCGACCCGGAGTGGTAGTACCTGTTAGGGTCCCATCCATGGGTTAAACTGAAAAAAAAACATGTCTAAAATTGTGTTTAAAAAATTGAGTATCCATCAAGAATAAATAATATAAAAACGTATTTGTCATGGAATTATCCAATCGGTTGACAGGCCGTAAAACCCAACTTTTTCTTTTTGCATCCATGATAAGGTAAACGGGTATACGCTAATTATCAGACTAAGCATATGGTACCGGGGTGCGAATAGAAAAACAATAATCCAAAAAGTTATCAATCGAAGAAAGATGACTTGACAGACTACATTTCTAGCGCAATAGCTATAACAAGATATGGTTGATCTCGCACTCCGGGCCGGTGTTATAGGGGTTACTATTCAAATTCTCAACCAAAATGGAGAACTTCTATATATATATATATATATATATATATGTGTGTGTGTGTGTTTAAATTTTATTAGAGCTTTCGTTGCTAGCTCAACAGCGGTAAATATCGAGGAAAAAATCTATTTTCCTTGATATTTAGCTCTGTTAAACTCACTTGGTTCTATTTTCTCTCCACCCTAATGTTTTCTTGATTTTTTACCATTTTTAATCGATACTGAACAAAATATTTGATCTTTTTACATATCTAATATATACTTATATTTTTAAAATCAGTATACAAATTAACCACGCCATATGCTATGTCAACTTCTTATTTCTTAGTTGTATTTAATAAGAATTCGGGGATAAGCGACGCAAGATAATCAGGGTTTACATTTTTGTATTTCATCTTGGACGATTTAGACGCTCTCAGCTTTAGTCAGAGGGTGTTGCAAGATATAAACGGTCAGAAGATTAAGGAACTAGAGAATTAATATATAGATTAGTTAATAATCATTGAGAATATGATGTAAATAATTAAAGACAAGAGGAACATGCAAAGCGGCCAATTTGAAGGAAACAAAGAAAGAGAAAATAAGAGAAGAAAAAGAAAGAGGCTAATAAAGAGAAGGCGAGAGGAAAAAGCAAGCAGGCCAATCAAAAATAAACCCGCCCTGTCGGCTGGGGCGTTAGAATGCACCGACTGCACCTCTGCAGAGGGGTAAGATTCCCCCAATGGGGCCACCTGTTGGCCGTGGGTGGCGACCCGTGATACTGAAGGACGGAGTCTTGGTAGATGAGCAGTCCATGACATGCAACACTCCACTTTGAACCTTACTTAGGCTAGACGGGCGGTCGTAGAGGCCCCCCGATCAATCGGCTGATCATGTCAAACCCTAGCACCTATATGATTTTCCTAACCCTATTGCCCTTATGGCAAGCCCCAACCCCTTTTTTATCATATGGGTGCTAGAAGGCGGTGACTTAGGGTCTACATATCCTGGGAATGACGTTAAACTCTATCTGATGGTGAGGTTCCAGTTTTGGAGGTTTGTGGAATGTGGAGCACCCCTTCATCACCATTTATGGGTTAAATAGACAAATGTATTTATAAAAAAATTGTATTATCCATTAAGAATTGCTTTATTTCAAAACTTTCTCGGCATTAAATGACCCACTGAGGTTGATATGCCGTAAAACAAATCAAACCAAACCAAGGAAAAATACAAAAGAAAGAAATAGGAAGTAAAGTTAAGTAAGCCGATCAGAAATAAATAAAATAAAGAGAGAAAGAAAAGAAAAATTGAGAGGACAAAGGAAGCAGGCCATTACAAAGAAAGGGAAAATAAAGGGAAAAAGTAATAAGGCTAATCAGGAATTAAGAGAAAGAAAGAATGTAAAGTAAAGGAAAGTTAGAGGAAATAGGGAGCAGGCCAATCAGAAATATAGAAAAGAAAGATTAGATAAAAAAAAAGGCAAGCAGACCAGTCAGAAAGAAGGAAGAAAGAAGGAAGGAAGGAAAGCGAGAAAGAAAGAAGGAAGGAAAGTGAGTGAGAAAGAAAGAAAGAAGGAAGGAAGGAAGGAAAGTGAAGAAAGAAAGAAAGAAAGAAGAAGGAAGGAAAGGAAGGAGAAAAGGAAAAAGGAAAGGAGTAAAGAAAAGGAAGGAAGGAGTAGAAAGAAAAAGAAGGAAGGAAAGTGAGAAAGAAGAAAGAAAGAAAGAAGGAAGGAAGGAAAGAAAGAAAGAAAGAGAAGGAGGAAGGAAAGTGAGAAAGAAAGAAAGAAAGAAAGGAAAGGAAAGAAAGAAAGAAGAGGAAGGAAGGAAAGAGAAGGAAGGAAAGGAAAAGAAAGAAGAGAAGAAAGAAAGAAAGAAAGAAGAAGAAGGAAGGAAGGAAAGTGAGAAAGAAGAAAGAAAGAAAGGAAGGAAGGAAGGAAAGTGAGAAAGAAAGAAAGAAAGAAGGAAGGAAGGAAGGAAGTGAGAAAGAAAGAAAGAAGAGGAAGAGGAAGGAAAGTGAGAAAAGAAAGAAAGAAGGAAGGAAGGAAGGAAAGTGAGAAAGAAAGAAAGAAGAAAGGAAGGAAGGAAGGAAAGTGAGAAAGAAAGAAAGGAAGGAAGGAAGGAAGGAAAGTGAGAAGAAGAAAGAAGGAAGGAAGGAAGGAAAGTGAAGAAAGAAAGAAAGAAGGAAGGAAGGAAGTGGAAAGAAAGAAGAAAGTGAGAAAGAAAGAAGGAAGCAAAGTGAGAAAGAAAATTAAGAGAAATGAGTAAAAAAAAACAAGCAAGCCTATCAGAAAGAAAGAGAGGAAAAAGCAAACAGGCCAACCAGAAAGAAAGAGAAGAAAAGAAAGAAAGAAAGGAAACGATGATTAAGAGGAAGAAGCAAGTATGTTAATCAGAAATAAAGAAGGAAAAAAATGAAAGAAAGAAAGAAAAAGACGAAAGAGCTAGCGGTCAATAAGAAAGAAAAGAAAAGAAAGAGTAAGAAAGGTTAGAGGATATAGCAAACAAGCCAATAAGAAAGAAAAGAAAGAAAGAAAGATTAAAAGGAAAAAGCTAATCTAAGGGTAATCAGAAATAAAGAAGAAGAAAAGATCGAAGAAAGAAAGAGTGTGGGGATAGAACCAGCAAATTAATAAGAAAGAAGTAAAAGCGAAGAAAAAAAAAAGAAACAAAAAAAAAAAAAGAAAATAACGAAACAAAATGAAATCGGGTAAAGACAGAATAAGGGAAGCAATCAAGCAGAATTAATACGAGTAGCGGAAAATAAAGAAGATACGTTTTTAGATTGATAGAAAAAGGAGGAAGACTTTATATATATACCCCCCATACACACACACACACACACACACACACACACACACATATATATATATATATATATATATATATTATCTGCTCTGTGTCCGCTGACAGATTCAAGTTTAATCTTTATTAAAAACGCCTCGAGCTCTGAACGGTCTGATAAGTTTCACTTTTCATCTATTTATCATTTTAGAAACTGGCGGCTGATGATTCACCGTCTGGACACCAGGGGGCACGGGCAAAACAGACGCATACACACACACACCCACACACACACACACACCACACATCCATACATATAAAACAACAAAGGATCCCTTGCCTTCAAGTAACTGTGCGCACGAAAAGAAATTATACACTGAGATACTCACAGCGAAACAAAACACGTACAAATGAGTTCTTACGCACAACCTTGAACGGAAGCATAAACATCACTCTCTCTCTCTCTCTCTCTCTCTCTCTCTCTCTCTCTCTCTCTCCTCTCTCTCTCTCTCTCTCTCTTATATTATATATATATATATATGACCGACCATATTCACCTTTACATTACCACTCAATATTTTTTGCGTAAGTCTAAATAAATCAGCCACACGTGAGAATATTTATATATTAAGTAAAAGTTTTTGGTTGTTTTATAAGTATTAAAGAAATGAAGATCAGAAACAAAATTATGAATGTTGTGTACTTAACCTTATTTATTTATTAATATTTCGAGGTGCTTAATTGATGTCATAACTATTAATTAAGCACATATTCTCCCACTAATTGTCGGCTAAGGCCATATCAAACACACTGTTTGTTCGTTTACTTCTCATATATATATATATATATATATATATATATATATATATACAGAGATTGATTTTTCTCGATTTGTTTGGTCTTACATTTAAATAGGTATACCCGCCTAATTAATTAATTATTAACTTTTAAAATTAGGTACAACTTCAATTAAGCACATATTCTCCCAAAAATTGTCGGCTAAAAAAGCCATATCAAAACACATCGCTTGTGTATTTACTCCTCATATATATATATATATATATATATATATATATATATATATATAAGGTCATCCACAGACAACTTTCAAGTCTCCTCAAGACATTTTGTAAGCTACCTACAGCCGATCGGTTGGGTGTCAGTCCGGCACCGTAACCATTAGGCTGTCTTCACTTACAGAATGGGAAGGGGATTTTAACTGTTTAATACACACATCGCTTTGCGTGTAAAGGCCGTCACAAAGTGCTCCATTCCTTAGAAGGCGTTGCGTTTACGCTTGAGTTTTCCCAGAGTGCTCAACCCTAGGGGATGGGGAGCATATATATATATATATATATGATAAAAATGCTTAAACATTTAAAAATAAAATTTATTTTATTTTTAACAACAAATATGTATTTTTTTTTAAAAATTCCGGTACTGATCGAGAGCGTTCTGTGCCTTGTAATTACTGATATATTCATTTCGTTTTTCCGCTTACAATGTTGCTTTGAAAAAGACATATTCATAATGTCGAAACAGATATCTGTCAGCAAAAATTTTTAACATCTTGTTTGTCTATAAAACTTTCTTACACATACATACATACATATATATTATATATATATATATATATATATATATATATACTCACATGTGCCTGATTCATTTAGAGTTATGTAAAATATATTGCTTGTTAAGTTGAAGGTGATGTTGAGTTACGTTATGGAGCTTTTTTTCTACTGTTCGATCTAAGAGCTCAGCAAATTCCGCCTTATGCCAAACTTAGGCCAAGTCAAAAACAATCAAACTGAGTTCATACACATTTACATAAACACACATACAAAATTTGGGTGGGGGCACGTGGTGTAATGGTTTAAGTTGAAGTAAATTGACTCCTCGATCCGATTTCAAACCCTAGGCGAGGTTGTTTGCATTTCACATAGCGCTTATACCCTTGGGAAAGGTATGCATCCAACTATTCTCCCTTCAGATTGTATGACAGGCTCGGAACTTCGTTACGAAACTAGCCAAGGAGATGGTAAAATCTGAATTCAAATCTGTTAAATTCCGCTTGGTAGGTTGGATTTTACGGCACGTCAACCTTAATTGTGTTAATTTATGCCGTAGACATTGTTGTATTCAATCTTGGGTATTCAATTCTTATCCTTCAAACACATTTTTAAACTTATTTTTTCTATTTAACCCATAGATGTGACCCTAACCGGTACTATCACTCCAGGTCAGAGTGGACCTTGGAGTAATCGTGATGATTGGGTGATCCATATTCCCCAGAGTTCCAGAATTAGAACTTGACCTTCAGATAGAGTTTAACGTAATACACAGGACACAAAAATCCTCAGCCACCGCCTTCTGTCACATATGTGGCAAAAAGAGTTGAGGCTTGCCATAATATCAATCGAATTAGGACAATCATATAGGTGCTATAGTAGTGACCAGTCCATTGAATGGAGGGGCCTTTTCGACCGCCCGTCTAGCCTAAGTAAGGGACAATATGGACTGCTCAGCCAACAGTGTTACATCCTTAAACATCACGGGTCGTCACCCACAGACAATGATGGTGGCTTTGGTTTATTTTTGTTTTAAATGTGTAATATATTTTTAGATTTTATTAGGAATGTGTTTAGTATTTAAGAATTATATATAAAACGTTACATAAGGATGGTTATTGATGCATTTGCGTATATCTATCTATCTATCACACACACTACACTATATATATATATATATATATATATGTGTGTGTGTGTGTGTGTGTTTATGAAATGAAATAAATCAACCCAAAAACGTTTGTATTAATCATAGATTTGACAGTCATATATCTATATACACAAACATACACAACAGGCATTCACCCTCCAAACACGCATAAACGCGCACACACATGTATATATATATATATATATATATATATATGACGAGTAAAGTAAACAGATTAATAGATTTCGTGTGGATCTGTGGGGCAGAGTCATAACCTATCCTCATTTTTTATACAGGTTTTCTCAGCAGTAAATTCACCACTGACGCATCACTATCTCCGCATTGTCTCTCTTCATAATCTTGAGAGCATAATATGGTTTTGTGCTAGAAATGCCTCAGCAATTGCGTTTCACCCGTATTCACACGGTGGCATAGAAACGTGAAGAATGACTATCTTGAAATAGGAGACAGTAATTCAATCGTGCCTGAATATGCGCGTTTAGAATGGTAAACATATTCTAAAAATTCGACTTATAATGGTCTTCAAAGTAAATTGTGGAAACATGACAGTTAATTTAATGAAGTAGTAATATGCATATACCCAACCCCTCCCCATGAGCACCAGGTCATTTTTCAAGCGGAGTTTAACAGGTTGCAATTCAGAGTTTTCCTTCTCTTAGACTGATTTCTATGCCAAGCTTAAAGAGCATAATCTTCCCTGTCTTTACACATATCTGGGGGAAAATAGTTCGATACATACCTTTCCCAAAGGTATTAGCATCATGGTAGGTTGGTTGGATTTTACGGCATGTCAACCCCATTGGGTCGTTCTATGCCGAAGACACTTTGTTTTATTCATTCTTCTTGGGTATTCAATTTTTTTCCCTTCAAAATCCATTTTTTTAAACACATTCTTAATACTTATTTTTTATCTATTCAACCCATAGATGGGATCCTCATAAGTACTATCCCTCCTCTTCAGGTGGATACTCCACATTAACCAGATTTCCAGAATTAGAAATTCACAATTAGATACAGTTTAATGTTATACTCAGGACAATAAGACCCTCAGCCGCCGCCTTCAAGCACATTGTTGTACCGGCCGTTCCTACAGTGGAGAATAGACACCGGTTCTCACTATAAATAGTGAGACACCGAGTGGAAAGGTACTACTGTTCCCATTAACGACAAGCTAGTCGTACATGTACCATGATTGTAAATACACTTGTCTTATTTTACCCTATCTCGACTTGACTTCTTTTTACTGTTGGGACTAACATCACAACACACATATATGATAAAAAGGGTAGTGGGTTACCATTATGGCAATAGTATTGGAACAATCATATTGGTGCTAGGGATTGATAGGAGGGGGCCCTCTCCGATCAATCTGTCTAGTCTAAGTAAGGACCAAAGTGGAGTAATATATGTCATGGACTGCTCAGCCACGAGGATACCGTCCTTAAGCACTACGGGTCGCCAACCAATGCCTACAGGTGGCCTCATTGGGGGGGGGGGGTTACTCTCTGCAAAGTTGAAATCATTCAGTGATGAACTTGTTCAATAATTAACTGGGTGACTACTAAATTAACAACAAGTATTGTAAGCAACCCGAGTCCTTTGTTTATCAAATTGACTTTATTCGGCATTAAATGGCCCGTAAAAGGGCTGATATGCCAAAAAAAAAAAAATATATATATATATATAAATAAATAATAACCTCCACCATGACATGTTTATATCTTAATTAACCGATCTTAATCAGTGGTAGGTTTATTGATATTAGATAACTTTCCCCGAATAGATATTATGATAGGATCTGTTTTAATTAAAATATTTTAAAGATATTGTAACTATTTTTTGACTCAGGCAAAATTCTTTTCAAATCTAATCGCTAGAAAAAGAATGTTTCGCTTGTTTTCATCGGCTTCATTCATCGCCTGAGAATCTTTGTTTATTTCAATTTGCTCTATGTAGCGTTATCGCGAATTTTACATACTTTTACATTATTTCTTTCTGGCGTTTTTTTTTTTCGATATCTAATTTTTTTTCTTCTTCGTCCATTCCTTTATTTCTTTCTTCTCTTTCTTTCCCTTTCCTTTCTTTGTATCTTTTTTTCTTACATAATTCTTTTATTACCCCTTTTCTTACTTTATACTGCTATATTCCCTTTGTTTGTAACTGCCCCAACTGTATTGCGCTCAGAACAATCCCACAACCCTTTTTATCATATGGGTGCTAGAAGGCGGTGACTGAGCATCTTAATGTCCTGGGTATGACGTTAAACTCTATCTAATGGTGAAATTCCTGTTCTGGAGGTTTGGAGAATGTGGATTACCTCTTCATCACCATTTCTTCCAGGCCCTCTCTGACCCGGTGTGGTAATACCTGTTAGGGTCCCATCTATAGGTTAAATAGAAAATGTGTTCAAATAAATAAAGTACCCATCAAGAATGAATAAAACAAAAACGTCTTCGACATAAAATGACCAGATAGGTTGACATGCCGTAAAAACAACGAACCAATACTTTCTTTATCTTGTTTGCTTGCTTATTAGTTTGTTTGTTTTACGGCATATCAACCCTTGTCGGGTCATTTAATGCGGCAAGCAACTCATTTTGATAAAAGTTTCAAGTTCTTAATATCTTCAAATTGGTATAAATAATCTACATTATTTTCATTTGGTTTGGTTCAGATTCGTTTCTTTAATGGTATGATATCTTTGTGGGTTATTTGATGCCAAGAAACATTTTGAGTGTGAGATTAAAGTTGGTATTCAAGTTTCCTTTACTGGTGTAATTTTTGAAGATGTATTTCGGGGAATGTATTTTATATCTGATTCAAAATTTTCGATTTATTCTTATTTCTTCTCAAACAGATGCCTCATATTATTTGCGTTGAAATATTTCTTTCGATTTGGAGCGTCTCTAATTCAATGTTTTCCTCGAATTCTCTGCCTTATTTTTTTGTTTAATTTTTAAATTATTCTCAACCCGTACTCCATTCTCTTCTACCCCCACTTTCCCAGCTTTTCTATTTCCGTACTTTTCCTTATCTTTTCTTTTCTTACTCATCTTTTCTAGGGGGTCTGGGGAATGTGGAGTACCCCGTCATCAGCATCACTCCCAGGTCCACCTGATACAAAGTGGATCCCATCTATGGTTAAATAGAAAAAGATGAGTTTTAAAAAATCTGTTTTATAAATAAATGAGATTAAAAAACTGAGTTTGCAAAAAAAAAAAGTTTGAATTAAATGTTGAATACCCATTAAAAATGAATAAAACAAGGCGTATTCGGCATAAAATAATCCAAGGATTGACATGTCCCCAAATCCAACCAACCACCGTCCTGTCGGCTAGGGCGTTAGAATGCCACGACTGCACCTCTGCAGAGGGGTAAGAATCCCCCAATAGGGCCACCTGTTGGCCCTGGGTGGCGACCCGTGATGCTTAATGATAGAACCCAGGTGGTAGATGAGCAGTTTATGACATGCAATATTCGACTTTGGTCCTTACTTGGACTAGACGGGCGCTCCGATCAATCGGCTGGTCACGTCAAGCCCTAGCACCTATATGATTTTCCCAACCCTATTTCCCTTATGGCAAGCCCCAACCCCTTTTTATCATATGGGTGCTAGAAGGTGGTGGCTGAGGGTCTACATGTCCTGGAAATGACGTTAAACTCTATCTGATGGTGAGGTTCCAATTTTGGAGGTCTGGGGAATGTGGAGCACCCAATCAGCATCATTTCTCCCTGGTCCACTCTGACCCGGGGTGGTAGTACCTGTTAGTGTCCCATCTATGGGTTAAATAGAAAAACATGTTCATAAACAAAACTGATTATTTATTAAGAATGAATTTATTTCAAAACTTTATCAGCATTAAATGACCCCTGAGGTTGATATGCCGTAGAACAAAACAAAACAAATTAAACCTGTTTCAGTATTATTTCTATTAGAATTGCTCAGACAATAAAATCTACTTGTTATTACTTTTCTTTGGATTTGTTCATCTCTATTTGTTTGAGGAAATGATATTCATCTGTTTATAATTACTCAACAGGTTTTAAAGGTATATCAACCCTTTTTGAGTCATTTGATGCTGAATCAAGTCATTATTTATAAACAAAGGACTTAGGTTGATTACTGTACAAGCTGTTGCTTAAGTGGTTAATTATTGAACAGGCCCATTGCTGCTTAACTTCGATGATCTGACGGGAACCATTGCTTTCAACAAACCAAACCAAACCAAACCAAAAACCAACCAACTAATCATCTTTTCTGTCTATAATATTCCCTTTTTACTTGTGTCTCTAATTCAATATTTTCCCTCCAATTCCCTCCTCCCTTGTTTTTTCTATGTTTCTTTTCCTTCACCCTGTATCCCATTAACTTCTACTGCCATTTTAAGATTTCAATTTCAGTTCTTCCTTCACTTTCTTTCTGTCCCTTTTATTCCTCTTTCTTTACTATTGCTAAATAGTTGAACATGTTAAAGTATAATAATCTTTATTTAATTCTATAATATTATTTTTTTTCTTTCTTTCTTTCCCTCTCTTCATATTTTCATTATGTTTGATTGAAACATCGTTATTGCTTCCTCTCTCAAACTTTCCCCCTACTATTCTTTCTTTCTTTCTTTCTCTCTTTGTTCGTATATTTTTCTGTGTAGCATGTCCATTTTCTCTCCTTTCTTTCTTTATAATAAAAACGGAATTGTCCATTATTTTGCTGTGGTAAGACACTCATAAGAAATAAGAATTCGCCGGATAAGCAACACCATGTAATCAGGATTTACATTTTTGCATTTCATCTTGGACAATATGGACGGTCTGATTTTTAACCAGAGGGGGTTGCAAGATGATATTCCCTTTCCTTTTCTTTGCGTCCCTGATTCTCTATCTTCACTCCAATTCTCTCCCTTGTTTTTCTTTTTCTTTATTACTTTTTCTCCAGCCGTTCCCCTCACCTCACTTTCTCACCTTTCCAATTTCAATTCTTATCTCTTCACTTCTATTTCTTTTCCTTTTCTTCTTCCTCTTTTCTCTTATATTTCCTTCGTCTCAAACAAAATGCTTTTCTCCTCCAATTACCTCCCTTGTTATTTATCTATCTATTATTCACCACCCGTATCCCCTTCTCTCCTACCCCAACCCATAACTTTCCAATTCTAATTCTTCTCCATTATCTTTCTCTTTTCCCTTAGCCCAGTCGGTAGAGTATTCGGCTGGGAACCACAAGGTTCTTGGTTCGATACCAGCCCCCGCCCACTCAGCGTATGAATAGTACAGGGATCTGTGCGGTAAAGTGAGGAGCTGATGGTAGGTGTGGCGCTCCGCATCAGATGCTAAAATATTCACCTTGGTCTAGCGCTAGTGAAAAGGGGATAGACTCCCTCGCTGATAGGTTGATACCGATTTTAGGACACCCCGACGACATTACATTGCTCCGACTGCATCTCGGCAGTGGGGTAAGATTCCCCCAATGGGGCCACCTGTTGGCCGTGAGTGGCGACCCGTGATGCTTAAGGATAGAACCCAGGTGGATGAGCAGTACTCTACTTTGGCCCTATCTTGGGCTAGACGGGCGGTCGGAGAGGCCCCCTCC
>CM042154.1:87992883-88007883 GCA_023376005.1 Doryteuthis pealeii | reverse complement strand
CAATCAAGGACAATGTAAATAACAACGAGGAAAAAACATACATTGGTTCCACTGAAAACAATTGGAAAAGTAGGTGGTATAACCACAATTTAAGTCTTAACAACAAAAAATATGAAAACAGTACCACCTTATCAAAATATATATGGCAGATCAAAGAAAAAACGGGCAGAACACCTACAATAAAATGGGAAAAAATAAAGAAAGCCCAGGCATACAAAGGTGGACAACGTTGCGATCTTTGCTTAGAAGAAGTGTATATTACAAAATGCAAGCAAAAACTTGTTAAATAAGAGAAGTGAACTCGTTTCGAAATGTAGGCATTTGAACAAATTTTTACTGTGTCACTTACCACCTGACCCTAATTGATCCCTGAATTTTCGCTCTCCTTTTATTTATTTATTTAAAAAAAATTCATCTGAACACCGCGTGCATTAACACCAATGCAAGTTTGTTTGATTATAATGTTTTTTAAATACAAATTTAACGTCATGACATTACATCACGTGAATACAATCCACGTCGCATAAACGTTAAACAAGCTACAGTTTAAAAAAACAATTTTTAGCTTTACATTTCCCATCGCGTGAAAAACGCTTCATATAAACGCTAAAAAATTTGATTTTTAACATTTCAACCATTTCACGACTGGTTTTTGAAATCTCAACCACTTCTCATCTGATGATTGGATTACCAAGAAACTTTAAGTTATGAGTGTGAAACCATAATATCATCATTAATTATATATATATATTATATATAGGAGCATATATGGATAGTAAAAGAAGGACAATATTGACAAATTCTTAATAATTATAATGTACTTAAAAGTGAATAGATTTATTCTATAATCCCAGATCTGGATCCATTCTTTGTTCCAGTTGAAGAATATATCGATTTAAGTTTTACAGAAATTAATGAATGCACTAACTGATGCGTGATCACAATTCGATACCTACGGATGACAAGGTGTTGCATAGCTTGCAACGGAAGATTCCTCTTCCGGTCAAAAAAAGATGAAGAAATAAATAAAAGAAAAAAAGGAAAACGGAAGTAGAGTCTTCCGGTGAAGAGAAAGATAAAGAAATATATGTCCGTTATCAGATCAAACGATAAATTTATTGTATTTTATGCATATGCATATTTATTGTATAAAAAAGGACAGCGGATAAAGGGTCAAGTCAGTCTCCAGCAAGCAGCCAAGAAGTTAACCTCGTCTCCCGTATCAACCACCCTCGGGAAGTTCATTGTGAACACTGCGCTCTTCGCCAGCCACCTGGCATTTTCATTGGGAACACTCGTCGCCCCTCACCACTGAAGAAAATAAAGACGGGTCCTATTTTTATATATACGTGTCAGTGGTTTTATTGAAGTCCAGTCAAGCGGCTATACAACAAATACTCCAGCATCCTTGTGTCGTTTTCATCTTGATACAATCTTAGTAACCATTTTATAGTTTGGTTTATGAGTAGTGATAAGGGAGAAAGTATATAGCGTCCTTAGATACTCCTTGTTAGTTAATCGGTAGTATTCCTTGATAGAAATATTATAGTATCAATTACTCCTGATAAACTCTAGCGTTCTTCCTGGGAGGGAATCCAGTCGACAACTGATTTTAGGAAAATTCATCTACGACCTTGAATATATTTTTCTCATTGGTCAATCAAGCTCCTGCTACCTGGGATAGCCTATAAATATAAGTGGTGACGTTTCGTACAGCTTATACTTCAAGATAATTGAGCACCCCATGTGTTGTAATGGTTAGCAAGCTAGATTCGCAGACCATTGTTAGTGAGTTCGATTCACACTGGGCACCCCATAATCTGGCCATGTGCCACATCTAATTTAAGTTTATTAATCAATAATACCTCGAACACATCTCACGTTTGTCTCCAGGAATTTGGCTTATGTCCAAGCGTTACAACCCTACAGTAGTACTGACATGGTCATAACTGGGAAGAATAACCGTTTTCTATCATCGGAAAGATCAGATTCCCACTTTAACCTCTCAATAGCAATCTAAGCTTTACCAATACGTGAGTGTTGATATCACTTTCTGTTCATGGTTTATTGCAATCGAGGTGTATGAACTTGTTTACTAATTTCTGAGATTTGTCATTTAATGAGAAAATGACACCATCTAGTTTAAAACACCTGAACAATGTCTCTTGCTGTCTGCTCCAGGCCATGCACCAGAGATTCGGCTTGAGCAGGTGTATTTGAATAAAAATATTAATTCTGACGATCTATCTATTCGAGTTTACTAGTTACCTCGGTTTTCATCTAGCTAAATTTGAAAATGCATATTCGAACATCAAGTTCCTTTATCTGAGATTGAACACTGGTTGTCAATGGGGCACAAGCAAAATTCCGTATTTAGTGACCTTTGTTTCAATCTGTCTGTCTGTCTGTCTGTCTGTCTGTCTATCTATCTATCTATCTCTATCTCTTCTCTCTCACTCTCTTTCTCTATATCTATCTATCTATCTATCTATCAATCAACCTGTTCATATGTATGTATCTGTGTATGTATGTATCTATCTATGTGGAGAACATTTTTAAAGAAAACAAACACAGGATGTCATGAACGATGGAAACTCTTTATGTCGATACTTAAGTATTTCGTTTTTTAAAAATTAAAACCTTTTTCGGGACATTGAAAATTTGTGAGTAAAATATGAAAGTTTATGTTGAATGTGTGATACCGTTATTTACTTGGCGTTCATATATGAAAGCCGATGACTATCTATCTATCTATCTATCTATCAGACTGTTTATATTTATCTATCAATCTTTTTTAATCTGTTCACATCTATCTCTGTATGTTCATATCTATCTATCTATCTATCACAGTATGTTCATAACTATCCATTTATCTATCTGTTTGTCATACTGACTGTACATATCTATCTCTCTATCTATTTCAGTCTGTTTATATCTATATCAGTATGTTCATATCTATGTATCTATTTGTCTGTCTGTCTGTTCATATTTATGTATCTATCTTTTTCAGTTTGTTCATATCTATCTTATCCTGTTCATAACAATGAATCTATCTATCTATCTATCTATCTATCTATCTATCTATCTATCTATCCATGTCATAGTTCCTATCTATCTATCTATACATCTATCTATCTATCCATGTCATAGTTCCTATCTATCTATCTATACATCTATTTATCTATCTATGTCATAGTTCCTATCTATCTATCTATCTTTCTATCTATGTCATAGTTCCTATCTATCTATGTCATAGTTCCTATCTATCTATGTTATAGTTCCTATCTATCTATATATCTATATATCCATGTCATAGTTCCTATCTATCTATCTATCTATCTATCTATCTATCTATCAATGTCATAGTTCCTATCTATCTATCTATCAATGTCATAGTTCCTATCTATCTATCTATCTATCCATGTCATAGTTCCTATCTATCTATCTATCTATCTATACATGTCATAGTTCCTATCTATCTATCTATCTATCTATCCATGTCATAGTTCCTATCTATCTATCTATCTATCTATCTATCCATGTCATAGTTCCTATCTATCTATCTATCTATCTATCTATCTATCTATCTATCTATCTATCTATGTCATAGTTCCTATCTATCTATCTATCTATCTATCTATCTATCTATCAATCTATCCATGTCATAGTTCCTATCTATCTATCTATCTATCTATCTATCCATGTCATAGTTCCTATCTATCTATCTATCTATCTATCTATGTCATAGTTCCTATCTATCTATCTATCTATCCATGTCATAGTTCCTATCTATATATCTATCTATCAATCTATCCATGTCATAGTTCCTATCTATCTATCTATCTCTGTATCTATGCCATAGTTTCCATCTATCTATCTATCTATCTATCTATCTATGTTATAGTTCCTATCTATCTATCTATGTCATAGTTCCCATCTATCTATCTGTCATAGATCCTATCTATCTATCAATCTATCTATCAATCTATCCATGTCATAGTTCCTATCTATCTATCTATCTATCTATCTATCTATCTATATCATAGATCCTATCTATCTATCTATCAATCTATCCATGTCATAGTTCCTATCTATCTATCTATCTATCTATCCATGTCATAGTTCCTATCTATCTATCTATCTATCTATCAATCTATGTCATAGTTCCTATCTATCTATCTATCTATATCTATGTCATAGTCCCTATCTATCTATCTATCAATCTATCTATGTCATAGTTCCTATCTATCTATCTATCTATCTATCATATCAATCTATGTCATAGTTCCTATCTATCTATCTATCAATCTATGTCATAGTTCCTATCTATCTATCTATCTATCAATCTATGTCATAGTTCCTATCTATCTATCTATCTATCAAATCTATGTCATAGTTCCTATCTATTATCTATCTATCAAATCTATCAGTCATATTCTATCTATCTATCTATCTATCTATCTATCAATCTATCCATGTCATAGTCTATCTATCTATCTATCTATCTATGTCATATGTATCTATCTATCTATCTATCTATCTATCAATCTATCTATGTCATAGTTCCTATCTATCTATCTATCAATCTATCTATGTCATAGTTCCTATCTATCTATCTATCTATCTATCAATCTATCTATGTCATAGTTCCTATCTATCTATCTATCTATCAATCTATCTATGTCATAGTTCCTATCTATCTATCTATCTATCAATCTATCTATGTCTAGTTCTATATGTCATAGTTCCTATCTATCTATCTATCTATCAATCTATCTATGTCATAGTTCCTATCTATCTATCTATCTATCAATCTATCTATGTCATAGTTCCTATCTATCTATCTATCTAATCTATCTATGTCATAGTTCCTATCTATCTATCTATCTATCTATCTATCTATCAATCTATCCATGTCATAGTTCCTATCTATCTATCTATCTATCTATCTATCTATGCCATAGTTCCCATCTATCTATCTATCTATCTATCTATCTATCTATCTATCTATGTCATAGTTCCTATCTATCTATCTATGTCATAGTTCCTATCTATCTATCTATGTCATAGTTCCTATCTATCTATCTATGTCATAGTTCCCATCTATCTATCTATGTCATAGATCCTATCTATCTATCAATCTATCTATCAATCTATCCATGTCATAGTTCCTATCTATCAATCTATCCATGTCATAGTTCCTATCTATCTATCCATGTATCTATCTATCTATCTATCTATCTATCTATATTTTGATAACATATGAATCATCCCCGATGTTCCCACACACCCAATGTAGATTTTATATGCATTCCTGTTATGTCACAACAAGTAAACTTGATTGAAATTTCAACGGAACCCTTTTATTTTCTTAACGAAGGTCCGTTGTTCTCCTTCTTTTCTTGCTAACGCTTTTCACGTGATTACTACAAGAAAAAGAAGATGTAAAAAAAAACAAAAAACAAATAGATACTTGCTGCACATTTATATCACTTTCTATCCTATTATTCCTGTAGAAGACTTAAGAAAATTTGCTCTCCTCAAAGCGCCGAGTCCCAGATGTTTCTTTGAAACATTAATCAAACAAGGGAGGGAAATTACCGTTTCAATTCATTTGCGTTACTCCTTCTTTAAAAAGTGAAAGGAGATATGTTGATTCAAAGAAATATTTAGATAGTTACACTTCCTCTCTTTGTAGTGTGCACAACGTTTTAACTGCTACATCTTCCGGTCTCCTTTAACTGTGTTAGACATAAGGTTATATTTATATCAGTATGTTAATATCTATCTGTCTGCCTGTTCATATTTGTCTATCTATCTTTTTCAGTTTGTTCATATCTATCTTAGCCTGTTCATATCTATCTATCTATCTATCTATCTATCTCTATATCTATGTCATAGTTCTATCTATCTATCTATCTATCTATCTATCTATCTATCATAGTTCCTATCTATCTCTCTATATATCTATGTCATAGTTCCTATCTATCTATCTATCTATCTATCTATGTCATAGTTCCTATCTATCTCTCTATCTATGTCATAGTTCCTATCTATCCTATCTATCTATCTATGTCATAGTTCCTATCTAATTATCTATCTATCTATCTATCTATGTCATAGTTCCTATCTATCTATCTATGTCATAGTTCCTATCTATCTATCTATCTATGTCATAGTTCCTATCTATCTATCTATGTCATAGTTCCTATCTATCTATCTATTCTATCTATGTCATAGTTCTGTTTTTTTGGTAACTCAAAATAATAAATTATGCAAAAGATTAAAATCCAAACCATAATTTAAAAATCATATACACAAAACAGAATAGTCATTTGCTCTACTCCTTCTTTAAAAAAGTGAAAGGAGATATGTTGATTCAAAGAAATATTTAGATAGTTACACTTCCTCTCTTTGTAGTGTGCACAACGTTTCAACTGCTACATCTTCCGGTCTCTTTAACTTTATTAGATATAAGGATGTTGACTATTCTTTTGGCAACTGAAAATAATAAATTATGCAAGAGATTAAAATTCAACCATAATATAAAATGGTATATACACAAAATAGAATACGCATTTGCTCTATTCGTTCTTTAAAAAGTGAAAGGAGATATGTTGATTCAAAGAAATATTTAGATAGTTACACTTCCTCTCTTTGTAGTGTGCACAACGTTTCAACTGCTACATCTTCCGGTCTCCTTTAACTTTATTAGATATAAGGATGTTGACTATTCTTTTGGCAACTGAAAATAATAAATTATGCAAGAGATTAAAATTCAACCATAATATAAAATGGTATATACACAAAATAGAATACGCATTTGCTCTATTCGTTCTTTAAAAAGTGAAAGGAGATATGTTGATTCAAAGAAATATTTAGATAGTTACACTTCCTCTCTTTGTAGTGTGCACAACGTTTCAACTGCTACATCTTCCGGTCTCCTTTAACTTTATTAGATATAAGGATGTTGACTATTCTTTTGGCAACTGAAAATAATAAATTATGCAAGAGATTAAAATTCAACCATAATATAAAATGGTATATACACAAAATAGAATACGCATTTGCTCTATTCGTTCTTTAAAAAGTGAAAGGAGATATGTTGATTCAAAGAAATATTTAGATAGTTACACTTCCTCTCTTTGTAGTGTGCACAACGTTTCAACTGCTACATCTTCCGGTCTCTTTAACTTTATTAGATATAAGGATGTTGACTATTCTTTTGGCAACTGAAAATAATAAATTATGCAAGAGATTAAAATTCAACCATAATATAAAATGGTATATACACAAAATAGAATACGCATTTGCTCTATTCGTTCTTTAAAAAGTGAAAGGAGATATGTTGATTCAAAGAAATATTTAGATAGTTACACTTCCTCTCTTTGTAGTGTGCACAACGTTTCAACTGCTACATCTTCCGGTCTCCTTTAACTTTATTAGATATAAGGATGTTGACTATTCTTTTGGCAACTGAAAATAATAAATTATGCAAGAGATTAAAATTCAACCATAATATAAAATGGTATATACACAAAATAGAATACGCATTTGCTCTATTCGTTCTTTAAAAAGTGAAAGGAGATATGTTGATTCAAAGAAATATTTAGATAGTTACACTTCCTCTCTTTGTAGTGTGCACAACGTTTCAACTGCTACATCTTCCGGTCTCCTTTAACTTTATTAGATATAAGGATGTTGACTATTCTTTTGGCAACTGAAAATAATAAATTATGCAAGAGATTAAAATTCAACCATAATATAAAATGGTATATACACAAAATAGAATACGCATTTGCTCTATTCGTTCTTTAAAAAGTGAAAGGAGATATGTTGATTCAAAGAAATATTTAGATAGTTACACTTCCTCTCTTTGTAGTGTGCACAACGTTTCAACTGCTACATCTTCCGGTCTCCTTTAACTTTATTAGATATAAGGATGTTGACTATTCTTTTGGCAACTGAAAATAATAAATTATGCAAGAGATTAAAATTCAACCATAATATAAAATGGTATATACACAAAATAGAATACGCATTTGCTCTATTCGTTCTTTAAAAAGTGAAAGGAGATATGTTGATTCAAAGAAATATTTAGATAGTTACACTTCCTCTCTTTGTAGTGTGCACAACGTTTCAACTGCTACATCTTCCGGTCTCCTTTAACTTTATTAGATATAAGGATGTTGACTATTCTTTTGGCAACTGAAAATAATAAATTATGCAAGAGATTAAAATTCAACCATAATATAAAATGGTATATACACAAAATAGAATACGCATTTGCTCTATTCGTTCTTTAAAAAGTGAAAGGAGATATGTTGATTCAAAGAAATATTTAGATAGTTACACTTCCTCTCTTTGTAGTGTGCACAACGTTTCAACTGCTACATCTTCCGGTCTCCTTTAACTTTATTAGATATAAGGATGTTGACTATTCTTTTGGCAACTGAAAATAATAAATTATGCAAGAGATTAAAATTCAACCATAATATAAAATGGTATATACACAAAATAGAATACGCATTTGCTCTATTCGTTCTTTAAAAAGTGAAAGGAGATATGTTGATTCAAAGAAATATTTAGATAGTTACACTTCCTCTCTTTGTAGTGTGCACAACGTTTCAACTGCTACATCTTCCGGTCTCCTTTAACTTTATTAGATATAAGGATGTTGACTATTCTTTTGGCAACTGAAAATAATAAATTATGCAAGAGATTAAAATTCAACCATAATATAAAATGGTATATACACAAAATAGAATACGCATTTGCTCTATTCGTTCTTTAAAACAAAATAGAGGAGTGTTCATATGTTGATTCAAAGAAATATTTAGATAGTTACACTTCCTCTCTTTGTAGTGTGCACAACGTTTCAACTGCTACATCTCCGGTCTCTTTAACTTTATTAGATATAAGGATGTTGACTATTCTTTTGGCAACTGAAAATAATAAATTATGCAAGAGATTAAAATTCAACCATAATATAAAATGGTATATACACAAAATAGAATACGCATTTGCTCTATTCGTTCTTTAAAAAGTGAAAGGAGATATGTTGATTGTTTTAACTACATCTTCCGGTCTCCTTTAACTGTGTTAGACATAAGGTATATTTATATCTATCTGTCTGCTTGTTCATATTTGTCTATCTATCTTTTTCAGTTTGTTCATATCTATCTTAGCTTGTTCATATCTATCTATCTATCTATCTATCTATGTCATAGTTCCTATCTATCTATCTATGTCATAGTTCCTATCTATCTATCTATCTATCTATCTATGTCATAGTTCCTATCTATCTATCTATCTATCTATATATCTATCTATCTATCTCTGTCATAGTTCTGTTTTTTTGGTAACTCAAAATAATAAATTATGCAAAAGATTAAAATCCAAACCATAATTTAAAATCATATATACACAAAACAGAATAGTCATTTGCTCTACTCCTTCTTTAAAAAGTGAAAGGAAATATGTTGATTCAAAGAAATATTTAGATAGTTACACTTTCTCCATTTCTAGTGTGCACAACGTTTCAACTGCTACATCTTCCGGTCTCCTTTAACTGTATTAGATATAAGGAAGTTGTCTACTTTTTTTTTTGTAATTCAAAATAATAAATTATGCAAAAGATTAAAATTCAACCATAATATAAAATGATATATACACAAAACGGTATACTAATTTGCTCTACTAGCCCAAATAATGTCCAAATGAACTGTTGAATATTCATGGACTGTTCACCTAGCAGGAATCCCTCATTAAGCATCACAAGACGCCACACATGGCCAACAGTTGGCCACATTAAAGGGTTCTCATCCCCTTCAGAGATGCAGTCGGTGTATTCTATATCCCCAACCGACAGGGTTGATAGCAAGAAACGGTCAAGATAATTTTCGTATATCTTCTTGACGGTTATACTCGAATCCGATGAAGACGTGGTTGATAAGCAAAGAACCCTTGTTTTTCAATAGCCTAGTGCCAGATTTATTGTGTTGAGTAACTATGAACCATGTCTGTTGGATCATCAAATCATGCTCACCTTCAAAGGAAGGCTGTAACTAGCGTTCAGTTACCAGACAAAAGGGACAGACCCTGTACTAACTCCCCAAACATAGCCATTTGTTGAATATTTATGAATCAAAATGTCTACATTGAAAACCAGCAGCCAATCAGAATCCAAGGAATGAGCTTGGTCAAAATATATAGTGGAACAACCCAACCCTGTATATAAACCACCTACCAACACTCTGATGCTCAGATTAGATTCAACGTGCAATACAATTGAATACTGATTACCTAAGCGCCTTGAGAATAAGCTAGATGGGAGTTCCATAAGAATGCTGCGTGTGGTCTTAAACAAATCGTGCAAACAGCATCTAACAAGATAGGAGTTGTACGGCCACCTTCCCCCTATCACACAAAACATCCGAGTAAGACGTACAAGGTATACTGATTACCTAAGCGCCTTGAGAATAAGCTAGATGGGAGTTCCATAAGAATGCTGCGTGTGGTCTTAAACAAATCGTGCAAACAGCATCTAACAAGATAGGAGTTGTACGGCCACCTTCCCCCTATCACACAAAACATCCGAGTAAGGGGTACAAGGTATACTGAACACTGCTGGAGAAGCAAGGAATAATTCATAAATGATATTCTCTGATGGAAACGTACACATGGGCACGCCAGTGTGGGCCGCCAAGCAAAGACCTACATCGATCAGCTCTGTGTGGATTCTGGATGCTGCGCAGAGGGACTGATAGGGATTGTTGGCGATAGATTGCCATTGATATCCATGCCTGTCAGCATGACTTAATGGTGAATTAGTTTAGTCGTAGTTTTGGGTAGAGAGTGCACTTCTTTAGTTGTCTAGATTTCACAGCATTGTTCATTGTCTCATGTTATCGCACTTAATCAGTTTTTTGCCTGGTTGCCTTTTTGTTCCAATGCGGTAACATTGTGTTGCTATTATCAGTAATTCAAGTTCCCCCCTTTACAAACACGCATGTGACATTTCATCATCGATATTATTTTTTTACTTTTTTTATTTTATTTTTTTTTTTGTCTGACTTTCTCATCTTCTGGCTATTAAAATCTACTGTTATCTGTGTTTTCCATCCGTCACCTTTATTCTGTGGATATTTTTCTTTGCTAGTCAGAGCTTCCGCCTTTTGCTTTCTGATTATATCAACTCTTCTGTGTACTTGTGACAAAAGGGCACGCGCGTACTTTCTTGGCAAGTAAAAGTAAATATATTATTCTGTCGAATGATACTGTCGAATGATACTGTGCTTGTATCGCAACCG
This sequence comes from Doryteuthis pealeii, assembly GCA_023376005.1. NCBI lineage: Eukaryota > Metazoa > Mollusca > Cephalopoda > Myopsida > Loliginidae > Doryteuthis > Doryteuthis pealeii. The sequence continues at coordinate 87,996,571 of CM042154.1, read as the reverse complement.
AGTGAAAATGCGTTGTTTTGTCTCTAACTGAAAATTTCTTTGTATTTTAGAGAAAAAAACATATAAAACGTAAGAATTATACCTTTCAACAAGCTTCTACCTATATACATACATACACACTTATATATATATATATATATATATATATATATATATATATGAGAGAGAGAGAGAGAGAGAGAGAAAGAGAGAGAGAGAGAGAATCATTAACTGCACTTAAAAAGAAACTTCCAAGATGAACGTAAATTGTTATTTCTTCTCTTTGTTTTTCTAGTATATATATATATATATATATATATATATATATATATATATATATAATACTCTGTCCGGTGGTAAGAGCTGGTCGTGGTAGGATGCCAGTACCGCCTTTAGCCACCAAAACTTTGTTACCACTCCTGGTTGGCGGCTGATGAGGGCAGGGTACTGCTCATGATATTACTCATTATATATATATATATATATATATATATATATATATATATACTTAAAGGTGCGTGGTGTAATTGTTGCCGTCGTAGGAAATGGACATTACTAACCGAGTTCAAATGCTTGTCGAGGCTGTTTAAATTTCACATAACTAAATAACATTGGGAAACGTATGAATACAACTATTCTCCATCCAGCCATAGATAAATAGTAGGTCAGACTGGGCTTTTTAACCTTGGCTTGGGAATAAGTCTAGGAAATGAAAATTATGAATTCAAACCAGGTAAAGAAATCGATATTGTGTAACATTCTGCTCGTGCGGAGGGGTTGGTAAATACACACACACACACACGTGCGCGCACACACACACACACACACACACATATATATATATATATATATTAAGTCATCCACAGACACATGTTTCGGCGTTTCACGCCTCTTCAGTGTGTCTAGACACAACTATCTTTTGGCTAGGGTCGAACTCAGACTGACCGTTTGGTAGCCTGATATCTTATCCTCTCGTCCACTGACAGCTGTGTCTGGGACTGATGTTTTTAAACTATTAAGTACATAGGTTTGTTTATGTATTTTACAATCACAGAGAGATCAAATTTCCGGGGAAACGATCATTTCTTACATGCTTAGTAGTGAGAGTTAATCTAAATTACCAATTAGAGAGCTCATACCAAATTTATGGGATATAATATTTTTCAAGACAATTCCTTTACTTTATTGAAGGAGCTCCTCATATATTACTTCCCTAGGTGGGGCTCTCAATTCGTTAATAAATTCGAGAAGCGGTTCCCTTGATAAAACCGATTTATTCACGTGATCAGTGGTAATGACGCCATCATCTACACACCTAATTTTTGGTGGAGTTTGGATCGATCGATTGATTGATTGGAATGAAATGTTTGGCGTCCACAGTTATCGAGGATCATCAAACTAAAATGATGTGATTAATGAGTCAGTGGAAGAGCAAGTAAAATAAAAAATAGGGGTAAAAATCCCCAAAAATGGGTACCCTGTGTACGGCATTAAACTACATAGGAACGTGAAGCTTTTGCACTGAAGCTCTAGGGGGGTGTAGAGTACATTTTCATCAAGATTACCTCCAGGCCCACGCTTATCATGAGTAGTAGTAGCTGTTAGGGTCCAATCTCTGGGTCAAATAGATATGTTTCTTAAAAAGGTCACTCAGTCTCCAATCAAAGACCACTGACGAGTGCAGATCACAGGGTGAAGATAAAGGAAAATGAAAACATGGACAAATATCTGGAACTTGCCAGAGAACTGAAAAAGTTATGGAATATGAAAGTCAAAGTGATACCAATTGTAGTTGGTGCACTTGGAACGGTCCCAAAAGGATTGGAAAAGGATTTGGAAAGTTTGGAGATCAGAGGAAGGATTGATACCATTCAGAACACTGCACTGCTGCAATCTGCCAGAATACTCAGAAGAGTCCTGGAGACCCGAGGAGACTTGCTGTCACTAGGAATCCAGTGAAAGACCATCAGCTAATGCTGATGTGAAAACTCAAAAGGACTAAATAATAATAATAATAATAATAATAATAATAATGAAGATCGCCTCAATCCACCCAGAAGATCGGACCTAGTATTGATTAACAATAAAAGGAGAACTTATCAACGGGTAGATTTTGCAGTTCCATCAGATCACAGAGTGAAGATGAAAGAAAACGAAAATAAAGACAAATACTTGGACCTTGCTAGAGTATTGAAAAATCTGTGGAATATGGGGTGAAAGTGATACCAATTGTCATTGGCCCACTTGGATCGGTCCCCACAAGCTTAGAAAATATATTGGAAATCAGAGGAAGAATTTAGACCATCCAGATAACTGCATTGTTGAAATCAGCTAGAATACTCAAAAAAACCCAAAAAACTAAAAAAACTGTGAAATGTGAAAGTGATGCCAATTGTAGTTGATGCACTTGGAACGGGCTCAAAATGCTTGAAAAAAGAATGGAGGAACTGGAAATATGTGGAAGAATTGAGACCACCCAAAGAAAAGCATTGCTGAAATCAGCTTGAATACTCAGAAGAGTCCTGGAGACCTGATGAGATTTGTTGTCACTCAGACTCCAGTTAAAGACCATCAGCTAAGATTGGTGAGAAAAACTAATAATAATAATAATAATAATAATGGGAAGAAAAACAATTATATGGACGCTTCAAACGACAAATAGATGAGGTTGCACATGGAAAGACTTGGACATGGTTAAGAAAGGGAAACCTCAAAAGAGAAACAGAATCACTTATAATTGCTGCACAAAATAATGCCATAAGGACAAACTACATCAAAGCGAAAATTGATGAGACCCAACAAAATAGTAAATGTAGACTTTGCGGTAATAGAGATGAGACTGTTAACCATATACTCTGCGAATGTAGCAAACTAGCACAACGAGAATACAAAACTAGACACGACTGGGTTGGGAAGGTGATCCACTGGGAATTATGCAAGAAATTAAATTTTGACCACACAACAAAATGGTATATGCATAAACCAGAATCTGTTCTTGAGAACGAAACGCACAAAATTCTCTGGGACTTTGAAATTAAAACGGATCACCTTATCCCAGCAAGAAGACCAGACCTAGTGTTGATTAACAAAAAAGAAAGAACTTGTCAACTAGTGGATTTTGCAGTGCCAGCGGATCACAGGGTGAAGCTAAAGGAAAATGAAAAAATTGACAAATATCTGGACCTTGCCAGAGAACTGAAAAAGTTGTGGAATATGAAAGTGAAAGTTATACCAATTGTAGTTGGTGCACTTCGAACAGTCCCAAAAGGATTAGAAAAGGGTTTGGAAAGTTTGGATATCAGAGGAAGGATTGAAACCATTCAGAATACTGCACTGCTGCAATCTGCCAGAATACTCAGAAGAGTCCTGGAGACCTGAGGAGACTTGCTGTCACTCAGACTCCAGTGAAAGACCATCAGCTAATGCTGATGTGAAAACTCAAAAGGACTAAATAATAATAATAATAATGATAATAATAATAATAATAATAATAATGAAGATCGCCTCAATCCACCCAGAAGATCGGACCTAGTATTGATTAACAATAAAAGGAGAACTTATCAACAGGTAGATTTTGTAGTTCCAGCAGATCACAGAGTGAAGATGAAAGAAAACGAAAATAAAGACAAATACTTGGACCTTGCTAGAGTATTGAAAAATCTGTGGAATATGGGGTGAAAGTGATACCAATTGTCATTGGCCCACTTGG
>CM042154.1:87985383-87987883 GCA_023376005.1 Doryteuthis pealeii | reverse complement strand
TCCCTATTGTGTTTTTATGATTAAATACTTTTAGCATGCCAGATAAACCCATATGGCCCCCGGTTGAGAACCACTGCAGCTTAAACTGTTAAACTCCATTTAAAAATTGACCTTGTGTCGCATTCTACTCGAGTGGAGGGATTGATATATATATATATATATATATCTATATATATTAATATATATATATATATTGAATATTATACTTAGATAGTGATGCGAGGATGCTGCATTGTATTTCTTGTTCTGTCTTCGGATTTATTCTATAAGCTGGTATTGAATTCACTGTGCAATATCTATATCGTTTCAGATCATTATCCAAACAGAGCTTCTTCTAATCTCTGTCCTTCAGTGCGACAGAGATTGCAATGGCCAATGGGAACATGAAATGAAATCCGTGATCCTGATGATGAAGATGGCGCCGATCTCTTTGGCGCCCCCGTATCTCCGGCTATGAGAAAAACCGTTATCGCAACGAGATATATCCAAAGCCTGACTTAGAAGTGCATTGTGCCGGCGATCAATGACCCCAACGGCCGAATTCTAACGTTGCATAAGGACTTTATAAAAGTTTCAATTTCTCATTTACCCGACGGAGGTGTCGCAATCAGAGATTACAACTTGTTGAAATCGTGGTTCTACCTTGGAGACAGATTAAAATGACGGTGTGTAAGATACAAAAGAATCAGCTCTGTGTGTGTGTGGGTGTGTTTGAGGTTAGGCTGGACACTGGCTACAACCTAAAAGGATTATTGGACGTACTGTCACATCATTGTACAAGAGGGTTGAATAAAGTTAAGGTAGAGAGATACATTTAAAATATAATTTAATCGTGGGTGTTGTCAGAAAGTCGTAAATTGTATTAAATGAGTCAAAACTATAAGACCCACAGTGTGTGGTTTGCACTGACAATCAACGGCTTTGGGGCCAATTGTAAAGTTTTTAAATGCCATCCTTGGCTAGGTTCAGGCTTGTGCATATACCATTTAGTTGTATAGTGAAAATTGAATTTCTTGCAAAATTCCCAGTGGGTTATTATTATTATTATTATTATTATTATTATTATTATTATTATTATTATTATTACAGTCCTTGAGAGATTTTCACACCAGCATTAGCTGATGGTCTTTCACTGGAGTCTGAGTGACAACATGTCTCTTCAGGTCTCCAAGATTCTTCTGAGTATTCGAGCTGATTTCAACAATGCTGTTACCTGGATGGTCTCAATAATTCCTCTGATTTCCAATTATTATTATTATTATCATCATCATCATCATCATCATCATCATTATTATTATTATTATTATTATTATTATTATTATTATTATTATTATTATTATTATATTCTAATTTTGGATGCGTTTCAGAAAATACCTTTAGGTTGTTTTTCCTTTCAGTAATGAAATTTCTTGTTTTGGAAAAATTGTTAAAAACAAATATAAACAGACAAACGAAACACCTGCTTTATTTTCAGGGTTGAAAAAAAGAAAAAAAAACATCTGAAAATCTCTATTTTTCTCTGTTTGAATGGAAAAGAAAATGTGATAACATGAAACACTACGTAATATCTTTGTTTTTCTCTTTTCAAATTAGAAAATAAAAATCACTATCGAGCAACAGATGTTGGCTAAACTTAACATAGTCTGGCACAAGGACATATAGAGGATTGAGGGTGGAAAAATTATGTATTGCGCAAATTTCTACTCTCTCCCAACTGAATATTTTTTATATAAGTTTGTATTCTATAAATCATGTGATATTATAAAAATCTTATAATAATGGAGATTGTCTGTCTGTCTTTAACCGAAACCATATCAGTTGTTGAGAATTTCGGGATATATATATTTACCAATCCCCCCGCAGGAGCAGGATGTGACACAGAGTCAATTTCTTAAGCGGAGTTCAACAGGTTTGAATTCAGAGTTTTCCTTCTCCTAGACCGGTTACCTAACCAAGGTTAAAGAGCCCAGTCTGCCCTACTATTTATCCATAGCTGGAGGGAGAGTAGGACTCATACCTTTCCGAAGGGTATTAGTGCAATTTCGGGATATAAGGTGTGTGTTAAAAGCCCACTCCTACTTATAGACTCGGCCACAATCATATGATCTAACTCATGGCCAATCACGGGCAATACTCTGAGGTTGATACAATAGTTAAACCGACCCTACTGAATATATTTAATGAGACTTTCGTGGACGACGGACATAGGATTAAATCACCAGACCTTTACCAATACGCAGGATAGGACTTATACGTTTACCAAAGGATTCCGTAACACAGAACTTTCTTTAAGCCCTTTCAACTGGCCATGGTTGGCATTTAAAAAACTTTACAGGTTATGGGCCCAGTTATTTAATCATATGTCCGTCGTCCACGAAGGTTTTAGTAAATATGTTCAGTAGGGTCGGTTTTAGTATTGTATCAACCTCAGAGTACTGCCAGTGATTGGCCAAGAGTTAGATCACATAAATGTGGCCGAGTCTAAATAAGTAGGAGTTGG
>CM042154.1:87958299-87980799 GCA_023376005.1 Doryteuthis pealeii | reverse complement strand
TTTTGTGTCTAAGGTGGAGCGCCACATCTACCATCTGCTTCTTACTTTACCGCACAGATCCCTGTGCTACTCATAAGCTAAGTTGGCGAGTTCCGATATCGAACTAGGAACCTATTGGTTTCTAGCCGAACACTAAGATAGGTAAAATATACCAAGAACCTTTGGAACAGCTGTGGAGAAAATTTAGTAGGCAATAAATTAATGTCCAGGTATCTGGCTATATTTTTGGTTTCTTTCATTTTCGCTCTATGAACTAACGGGAGAGCAAAATCCACGAAATGACAAGTTCTCTTCTTCTTGTTAACACTAGTCCTGATCTCCTGTTAAGGTGATCCATCTGTTCTCAAAGTCCCTGGGGAGGTTATGCCTCTCTTTTCACTGGGACAGCTTGTGTATAGATAATCTAGTAGCATGACATAAATTGAATTTCTTGCACAATTTCCAGTGTATTCCATTTTCCCCACTCAATCGTGCCTAGTCTTGTACTCCCTTTGTGTTAGTTTGCTGCATTCACTTATTATATGATTAACAGTTAGATAAGGAGTTGCTTGAGGGCATAAGGCCGAAGTCACACACACACACACACACACACACACACACATATATATATATATATATATATATTATATATATATAATATGAGTCTAATCATAGATGAGAAAATCTTTCTATCAGGGACCCACTCTCAAAAGTGTTTTAATACTTTTGAGAGGGGTCCCTGGAAAGGATTTTTCATTTATCCCCCTCATTTCATTCATTTTTATTTCATCCATTCATTCCTTTTACCATTAGTTTTTAACTATATATATATATATATATATATATATATATATATATATATATATATATATATATACTGTATTTTGTGGATATAAAACACACGGCCATATCAGGACCCGCAACCCATTTCTGGCAGATCAGATTCAACAAAAAAACATTTTTTAGTGTATTTAAGCATATATTATTGAAAACAGTCTAGCTGTTAACCTTGATTATAATAACACCAGCACTAAAATAAGGATGCATGGAGTTTAGGGTGGGTAAAAGTACTGAGCATAAGCTGGGTTAGTGAGCATCATAGAGAAGATGAGCCTAGGCCTATGGGAGGTTTCAAACTTCACCTACGATATATAAGACGCAAGAGAACTTTTGAGCCAAAATATTGAATACAATCCACGTCACATAAACGTTAAACAAGCCACAGTTTAAAAAAACAATTTTTAGCTTTACATTTCCCATCGCGTGAAAAACGCTAAAAAAAATTGATTTTTAACATCTCAACCATTTCACGACTGGTTTTTGACACTCAACCACTCTCATCTGATGATGGATTACCAAGAAACTTAAGTTGGTGTGGAAATCATAATATCACCATTAATTATATATTATATATATATATATATATATAGGAGCATGTATGAAAGTAAAAGAAAGACAATATTGACAAATTCTTAATAATTATAATGTACTTAAGAGTGAATAGATTTATTCTATAATCCCAGATCTGGATCCATTCTTTGTTCCAGTTGAAGAATATATCGATTTAAGTTTTACAGAAATTAATGAATGCACTAACTGATGTGTGATCACAATTCGATACCTACGGATGACAAGGTGTTGCATAGCTTGCAACGGAAGTTTCCTCTTCCGGTCAAAAAAAGATGAAGAAATAAATAAAAGAAAAAAAGGAAAACGGAAGTAGAGTCTTCCGGTGAAGAGAAAGATAAAGAAATATATGTCCGTTATCAGATCAAACGATACATTTATTGTATTTTATGCATATGCATATTTATTGTATAAAAAAGGACAGCGGATAAAGGGTCAAGTCAGTCTCCAGCAAGCAGCCAAGAAGTTAACCTCGTCTCCCGTATCAACCACCCTCGGGAAGTTCATTGTGAACACTGCGCTCTTCGCCAGCCACCTGGCATTTTCATTGGGAACACTCGTCGCCCCTCACCACTCACACACTGAAGAAAATAAAGACGGGTCCTATTTTTATATATACGTGTCAGTGGTTTTATTGAAGTCCAGTCAAGCGGTTATACAACAAAGGCTCCAGCATCCTTGTGTCGTTTTCATCTTGATACAATCTTGGTAACCATTTTATAGTTTGATTTATAAGTAGTGATAAGGGAGAAAGTATATAGTGTCTTTAGATACTCCTTGTTAGTTAATCGGTAGTATTCCTTGATAGAAATATTATAGTATCAATTACTCCTGATAAACTCTAGCGTTCTTCCTGGGAGGGAATCCAGTCGACAACTGATTTTAGGAAAATTCATCTACGACCTTGAATATATTTTTATCATTTTCTCATTGGTCAATCAAGCTCCTGCTACCTGGGATAGCCGATAAATATAAGTGGTGACGTTTCGTACAGCTTATACTTCAAGATAATTGAGCACCCCATGTGTTGTAATGGTTAGCAATCTTGATTCGCAGACCATTGTTAGTGAGTTCGATTCACACTGGGCACCCCATAATCTGGCCATGTGCCACATCTAATTTAAGTTTATTAATCAATAATACCTCGAACACATCTCACGTTTGTCTCCAGGAATTTGGCTTATGTCCAAGCGTTACAACCCTACAATAGTACTGACATAGTCATAACTGGGAAGAATAACCGTTTTCTATCATCGGAAAGATCAGATTCCTACTTTAACCTCTCAATAGCAATCTAAGCTTTACCAATACGCGAGTGTTGATATCACTTTCTGTTCATGGTTTATTGCTATCAAGGTGTATGAACTTGTTTACTCATTTCTGAGATTTGTCATTTAATGAGAAAATGACACCATCTAGTTTAAAACACCTGAACAATGTCTCTTGCTGTCTGCTCCAGGCCATGCACCAGAGATTCGGCTTGAGCAGGTGTATTTGAATAAAAATATTAATTCTGACGATCTATCTATTCGAGTTTACTAGTTACCTCGGTTTTCATCTAGCTAAATTTGAAAATGCATATTCGAACATCAAGTTCCTTTATCTGAGATTGAACACTGGTTGTCAATGGGGCACAAGCAAAATTCCGTATTTAGTGACCTTTGTTTCAATCTGTTCATCTGTCTGTCTGTCTGTCTATCTATCTATCTATCTCTATCTCTTCTCTCTCACTCTCTGTCTATCTATCTATCTATCTATCTCTATCTCTTCTCTCTCACTCTCTTTCTCTATATCTATCTATCTATCTATCTATCAATCAACCTGTTCATATGTATGTATGTATGTATGTATCTATCTATGTGGAGAACATTTTTAAAGAAAACAAACACAGGATGTCATGAACGATGGGAACTCTTTATGTCGATACTTAAGTATTTCGTTTTTTAAAAATTAAAACCTTTTTCGGGACATTGAAAATTTGTGAGTAAAAGATGAAAGATGTTCAGTTTATGTTGAATGTGTGATACCGTTATTTACTTGGCGTTCATATATGAAAGCCGATGACTATCTATCTATCTATCTATCTATCTATCTATCATAGCGTGTTCATATTTATCTATCACAGTATGTTCATATCTATCTATCTATCTATCTATCTATCTATCTATCAGACTGTTTATATTTATCTATCAATCTTTTTTAATCTGTTCACATCTATCTCTGTATGTTCATATCTATCTATCTATCTATCTATCTATCTATCACAGTATGTTCATATCTATCCATTTATCTATCTGTTTGTCATACTGACTGTACATATCTCTCTCTATCTATTTCAGTCTGTTTATATCTATATCAGTATGTTCATATCTATGTATCTATTTGTCTGTCTGTCTGTTCATATTTATCGATCTATCTTTTTCAGTTTGTTCATATCTATCTTATCCTGTTCATAACAATGAATCTATCTATCTATCTATCTATCCATGTCATAGTTCCTATCTATCTATCTATACATCTATTTATCTATCTATGTCATAGTTCCTATCTATCTATCTTTCTATCTATGTCATAGTTCCTATCTATCTATGTCATAGTTCCTATCTATCTATGTCATAGTTCCTATCTATCTATATATCTATATATCAATGTCATAGTTCCATATCTATCTATCTATCTATGTCATAGTTCTTATCTATCTATCTATCTATCTATCTATCAATGTCATAGTTCTTATCTATCTATCTATCTATCTATCAATGTCATAGTTCTTATCTATCTATCTATCTATCTATCAATGTCATAGTTTTTATCTATCTATCTATCTATCAGTCATAGTTTTTATCTAATCTATCTATCTATCTATCTATCTATCTATCTCATCTATCTATCTATCTATCTATCTATCGTCATCATCTATCTATATCTATCTATCTATCTATCTAATCTATCTATCTATCTATCTATCTCTATCAATTCATGTTCTTATCTATCTATCTATCTATCTATCTATCTATCTATCCATGTCATAGTTCATCATCTATCTATTTATATATCTATCTATATATCTATCTATCTATCTTCCATGTCATAGTTCCTATCTATCTATCTATCTTATATTCTATTCTATATATCTATCTATCTATCTATCAATCCATGTCATAGTTCCTATCTATCTATCTATCTATCTTATATATCTATCCTATATATCTATCTATCTATCTATCTATCCATGTCATAGTTCCCTATCTATCTATCTATCTATCTATCCCATGTCATAGTTCCTATCTATCTATCTATCTATCTATCCATGTCATAGTTCCTATCTATCTATCTATCTATCCATGTCATATCCTATCTATCTATCTATCTATCTATCTATCCATGTCATAGTTCCTATCTATCTATCTATCTATCTATCTATCTATCTATCTATATTCATAGTTCCTATCTATCTATCTATCTATCCATGTCATAGTTCCTATCTATCTATCTATCTATCTATCTAATCTATCTATCAATCTATCCATGTCATAGTTCCTATCTATCTATCTATCTATCTATCTATCTATCATCTCTATCCATGTTCATCCATACTATCTATCTATCTATCTATCTATCTATCTATGCCATATTCCATCTATCTATCTAATCTATCTATCTATCTATGTCATAGTTCCCATCTATCTATCTATGTCATAGATCCTATCTATCTATCAATCTATCTATCAATCTATCCATGTCATAGTTCCTATCTATCTATCCATGTATCTATCTATCTATCTATATTTTGATAACATATGAATCATCCCCGATGTTCCCACACACCCAATGTAGATTTTATATGCATTGCATTTATCATTCCTGTTATGTCACAACAAGTAAACTTGATTGAAATTTCAACGGAACCCTTTTATTTTCTTAACGAAGGTCCGTTGTTCTCCTTCTTTTCTTGCTAACGCTTTTCACGTGATTACTACAAGAAAAAGAAGATGTAAAAAACAAAAAAACAAATAGATACTTGCTGCACATTTATATCACTTTCTATCCTATTATTCCTGTAGAAGACTTAAGAAAATTTGCTCTCCTCAAAGCGCCGAGTCCCAGATGTTTCTTTGAAACATTAATCAAACAAGGGAGGGAAATTACCGTTTCAATTCATTTGCGTTACTCCTTCTTTAAAAAGTGAAAGGAGATATGTTGATTCAAAGAAATATTTAGATAGTTACACTTCCTGTCTTTGTAGTGTGCACAACGTTTCAACTGCTACATTTTCCGGTCTCCTTTAACTTTATTAGATATAAGGATGTTGACTATTCTTTTGGCAACTGAAAATAATAAATTATGCAAGAGATTAAAATTCAATGCAAGAGATTAAAATTCAATGCAAGAGATTAAAATTCAACCATAATATAAAATGGTATATACACAAAACAGAATACGCATTTGCTCTATTCGTTCTTTAAAAAGTGAAAGGAGATATGTTGATTCAAAGAAATATTTAGATAGTTACACTTCCTCCCTTTGTAGTGTGCACAACGTTTTAACTGCTACATCTTCCGGTCTCCTTTAACTTTATTAGATATAAGGAAGTTATCTATTTTTTTTTTTTTGGTAATTCAAAATAATAAATTGTGCGAAAGATTAAAATTCAACCATAATATAAAATGATATATACACAAAACGGTATACTAATTTCCTCTACTAGCCAAATAATGTCCAAATGAACTGTTGAATATTCATGGACTGTTCACCTAGCAGGAATCCCTCATTAAGCATCACAAGACGCCACACATGGCCAACAGTTGGCCACATTAAAGGGTTCTCATCCCCTTCAGAGATGCAGTTGGTGTATTCTATATCCCCAACCGACAGGGTTGATAGCAAGAAACGGTCAAGATAATTTTCGTATATCTTCTTGACGGTTAAACTCGAATCCGATGAAGACTTGGTTGATAAGCAAGGAACCCTTGTTTTTCAATAGCCTAGTGCCAGACTTATTGTGTTGAGTAACTATGAACCATGTCTGTTGGATCATCAAATCATGCTCACCTTCAAAGGAAGGCTGTAACTAGCGTTCAGTTACCAGACAAAAGGGACAGACCCTGTACTAACTCCCCAAACATAGCCATTTGTTGAGTATTTATGAATCAAAATGTCTACATTGAAAACCAGCAGCCAATCAGAATCCAAGGAATGAACTTGGCCAAAATATATAGTGGAACAACCCAACCCTGTATATAAACCACCTACCAACACTCTGATGCTCAGATTAGATTCAACGTGCAATACAATTGAATACTGATTACCTAAGCGCCTTGAGAATAAGCTAGATGGGAGTTCCATAAGAATGCTGCGTGTGGTCTTAAACAAATCGTGCAAACAGCATCTAACAAGATAGGAGTTGTACGGCCACCTTCCCCCTATCACACAAAACATCCGAGTAAGACGTACAAGGTATACTGATTACCTAAAGCGCCTTGAGAATAAGCTAGATGGGAGTTCCATAAGAATGCTGCGTGTGGTCTTAAAAAAATCGTGCAAACAGCATCTAACAGATAGGAGTTGTACGGCCACCTTCCCCCTATCACACAAAACATCCGAGTAAGACGTACAAGGTATACTGAACACTGCTGGAGAAGCAAGGAATAATTCATAAATGATATTCTTTGATGGAAACGTACACATGGGCACGCCAGTGTGGGCCGCCAAGCAAAGACCTACATCGATCAGCTCTGTGTGGATTCTGGATGCTGCGCAGAGGGACTGATAGGGATTGTTGGCGATAGATTGCCATTGATATCCATGGCTGCCAGCATGACTTAATGGTGAATTAGTTTAGTCGTAGTTTTGGGTAGAGAATGTGCACTTCTTTAGTTGTCTAGATTTCACAGCATTGTTCATTGTCTCATGTTATCGCACTTCATCAGTTTTTTGCCTGGTTGCCTTTTTGTTCCAATGCGGTAACATTGTGTTGCTATTATCAGTAATTCAAGTTCCCCCCTTTACAAACACGCATGTGACATTTCATCATCGATATTATTTTTTTTACTTTTTTTATTTTATTTTTTTTTGTCTGACTTTCTCATCTTCTGGCTATTAAAATCTACTGTTATCTGTGTTTTCCATCCGTCACCTTTATTCTGTGGATATTTCTTTGCTAGTCAGAGCTTCCGCCTTTTGCTTTCTGATTATATCAACTCTTCTGTGTACTTGTGACAAAAGGGCACGCGCGTACTTTCTTGGCAAGTAAAAGTAAATATATTATTCTGTCGAATGATACTGTCGAATGATACTGTGCTTGTATCGCAACCGAGTGAAAATGCGTTGTTTTGTCTCTAACTGAAAATTCTTTGTATTTTAGAGAAAAAAACATATAAAACGTAAGAATTATACCTTTCAACAAGCTTTTACCTATATACATACATACACGCTTATATATATATATATATATAATAGAGAGAGAGAGAGAGAGAGAGAGAGGAGAGAGAGAGAGAGAGAGAGAGAGAGAGAGAGAGAGAATCATTAACTGCACTTAAAAAGAAACTTCCAAGATGAACGTAAATTGTTATTTCTTCTCTTTGTTTTTCTAGTATATATATATATATATATATATATATATATATATATATAATACTCTGTCCGGTGGTAAGAGCTGGTCGTGGTAGGAAGCCAGTACCGCCTTTAGCCACCAAAACTTTGTTACCACTCCTGGTTGGCGGCTGATGAGGGCAGGGTACTGCCCATGATATTACTCATTTTATATATATATATATATATATATATATATATTATATATATATATATACTTAAAGGTGCGTGGTGTAATTGTTGCCGTCGTAGGAAATGGACATTACTAACCGAGTTCAAATGCTGGTCGAGGCTGTTTAAATTTCACATAACTAAATAACATTGGGAAACGTATGAATACAACTATTCTCCATCCAGCCATAGATAAATAGTAGGTCAGAATGGGCTTTTTTAACCTTGGCTAGGGAATAAGTCTAGGAAATGAAAATTATGAATTCAAACCAGGTAAAGAAATCGATATTGTGTAACATTCTGCTCGTGCGGAGGGGTTGGTAAATACACACACACGTGCGCGCACACACACACACACACACACGTGCGCGCACACACACACACACACACACACATATATATATATATATATATATATATATATATATATATATATATTAAGTCATCCACTGACACATGTTTCGGCGTTTCACGCCTCTTCAGTGTGTCTAGACACAACTATCTTTTGGCTAGGGTCGAACTCAGACTGACCGTTTGGTAGCCTGATATCTTATCCTCTCGTCCACTGACAGCTGTGTCTGGGACTGATGTTTTTAAACTATTAAGTACATAGGTTTGTTTATGTATTTTACAATCACAGAGAGATCAAATTTCCGGGGAAACGATCATTGCTTATATGCTTAGTAGTGAGAGTTAATCTAAATTACCAATTAGAGAGCTCATACCAAATTTATGGGATATAATATTTTTCAAGACAATTCCTTTACTTTATTGAAGGAGCTCCTCATATATTACTTCCCTAGGTGGGGCTCTCAATTCGTTAATAAATTCGAAAAGCGGTTCCCTTGATAAAACCGATTTATTCACGTGATCAGTGATCATGTGATCAGTGGTAATGACGCCATCATCTACACACCTAATTTTTGGTGGAGTTTGGATCGATCGATTGATTGATTGGAATGAAATGTTTGGCGTCCACAGTTATCGAGGATCATCAAACTAAAATGATGTGATTAATGAGTCAATGGAAGAGCAGGTAAAATAAAGAATAGGGGTAAAAATCCCCCCAAAATGGGTACCCTGGGTGCGGCATTAAGCTACATAGGAACGTGAAGCTCTTGCTCCGAAGCTCTGTGGAGTGTACAGTACATTTTCATCAAGATTACCTCCAGACCCACGCTTACCCTGAGTAGTAGTAGCTGTTAGGGTCCAATCTCTGGGTCAAATAGAAATGTTTCTTAAAAAGGTCACTCAGTCTCCAATCAAAGACCACTAACGAGTGCAGATCACAGGGTCAAGCTAAAGGAAAATGAAAAAATGGACAAATATCTGGACCTTACCAGAGAACTGAAAAAGTTATGGAATATGAATATGAAAGTGATACCAATTGTAGTTGGTGCACTTGGATGGTCCCAAAAGGATTAGAAAAGGGTTTGGAAACTCTGGAAATCAGAGGAAGGATTGATACCATTCAGAACACTCAGAAGAGTCCTGGAGACCCGAGGAGACTTGCTGTCACTAGGACTCCAGTGAAAGACCATCAGCTAATGCTGATGTAAAAACTCAAGAGGACTAAATAATAATAATAATAATAATAATAATAATAATAATAATAATGAAGATCGCCTCAATCCACCCAGAAGATCGGACCTAGTATTGATTAACAATAAAAGGAGAACTTATCAACGGGTATATTTTGCAGTTCCAGCAGATCACAGAGTGAAGATGAAAGAAAACGAAAATAAAGACAAATACTTGGACCTTGCTAGAGTATTGAAAAATCTGTGGAATATGGGGTGAAAGTGATACCAATTGTAATTGGCCCACTTGGATCGGTCCCCACAAGCTTAGAAAATATATTGGAAATCAGAGGAAGAATTTAGACCATCCAGATAACTGCATTGTTGAAATCAGCTAGAATACTAAAAAAAAAAAAAATAAAAAATAAAAAAACTGTGAAATATGAAAGTGAAAGTGATGCCAACTGTAGTTGGTGCACTTGGAACGGGCTCAAAAAGCTTGAAAAAAGACTGGAGGAACTGGAAATATGTGGAAGAATTGAGATCATCCAAAGAAAAGCATTGCTGAAATCAGGTTGAATACTCAGGAGTGTCCTGGAGACCTGATGAGATTTGTTGTCACTCAGACTCCAGTTAAAGACCATCAGCTAAGACTGGTGAGAAAAACTAATAATAATAATAATAATAATAATAATGAAGCCCATTGAGTCACGTGATCAGTGGCAATGACGCACCTAATTTCGATGGAGTTTGGATCGATTGATTGATTGGGATGAAGCGTCTGGCCACAATTATCGAGGATCATCAAACTAAAATGGTGTGATTAATCAGAGTAAAGGGTGTGTAGCAGGTAAAATAAATGGCTGGGGTTAAGAGGAAGGGTTAGATTCAAAGTAGAGGAGACATTTCGTCGGATAGAAAGGAAGAAGAGAAAAATAGAAGAGAAGAGAATCCTAATAGGAATCAGAAAGAAAGCAAATGAGAATTGCATCAAAATGAAATAAAGAGAATTTGTTACAGAGACGAATTAGAGGGAAGAATATACAGAAAGTGATGCAAAGAAATGAATGTAGAAGCAAATATATATATATATATATATATATATATATATACATGTATATATATATACATAGATATATACACACACATATACATATACACATACATACACACGCATATATGTACACTATACATATACATATATAAAAATAGGAAGCGCGTGGTGCAATGGTTAAAGTAATGGGAAATGGACTCGTCGCCCCGAGTTCAAATCCTGGACGTGCTAATTGCATTTCACTTTGCGCTACTACCCTTTGGAAATGTATGAATCCTACTCTTCCTCCAGCTATGGGTAAATAGTAGGGCAGGCTGGGATCTTTAACCTTGGTTAGGCAACCAGTCTAGGAGAAGGAAAACTCTGAATTCAAACCTGTTGAACTATGCTGAAGAAATTGACCTTGTGTCGCATCCTGCACGTGTGGAGGGGTTGGTAAATTTATATATATATATATATATACAAAATTTAAAATAAAAATATATATATAAATAAAAAATAAAAAGATAAAAAATATTTTTAACACACACACACACACACACATATATATATATATATATATATATATATATATATTCAGAGGCTGAAAAGATCATATGATGCTGTTATATCTTCTTTTGATGATATTTTTTACAAAAAAACAAACAAATATACTAATGGGATCCAAACACTGCAACGCTAATGGAACAAATATGTGAACACTAAGGAGGACTCTATTGAAATAAAAACCTCATTTGGTCACATTTAATGTGTGTATCTTGGTCAGTCCATGAACGTTTCAGCTGAACCTCATATGTATCTGCTTGCACGTGTGTCGGTGTCTGCCTATCCAACCCTTCCGCCAAGAGCAGGATGTGTCACAAGTTCAATTTTTAAACTTTCGAATCACTGTTATTGTCGACTAGTGCCCGAGCACGGTGACTTTTTCATTTCCTGTCTCAGATTAGAAGCCGCATGTTTGTATTTACCCAACCCGTTCGCCTGCGGCAAGAGGTGACACAAGATCAGATATTAAGCGAAGAAAAACTTTGAATTCAGAATTTTCCTTCGCCTAGACTGATTGCTTTTCCAAAGGGTGTAGAACTTAGTTTTCCATAGACAGTTGGGGAAAAGAGGGATTAGTGTATATCCCAAGAGTATTAGCGCAAAATTAAACGCAAACAACCTCGTCCATGACCCGAACTCGGTTCGCCAAGTCAATTTTCTACGATGATAAACAGTAAATATTAGGACAGACTGGACTCTTTAACCTTGGTATGGAGAAGGATGTAAAGTTTTTAAATGCCATCCTTGGCCAGTTGAAAAGGGCTTAAAGTAAGTAAGCCCTGAGTTATGGAATCCTTTGGTAAGTGAATAAGTCCTATCCTGCGTATTGTTAAAGGTCCAGTGATTTAATCCTATGTCCGTCGTGCACGAAGGTTCAAAGTAGTTATGGCCAGTACTGTCGGCTTAAGTATTGTATCAGCAGCAGAGAACTGCCTGTGATTGGCCGAGAGAGATTACATGGTTCTTGCCGAGTCTATAATTAGGAGCGGGCGTCTAGAACACACCTTATATACAAAAATCTCAACAAAGGAAAAATTTGAATCCAAGCCATTTGTATGTAGTTACCCAACCTCTCCAAACGAACGCATCACAAGGTCACTTTCTAAGCTGAGTTTAAGAGATTTGAATTTAGTTTCCCCTCTACACAGACAGAGAGTATCCGTGGCGTAGTGGCAAACGTAATGGACTGTCACTTCGTAGTAAGCGATTTGTAACTCCTATCGAGTTGGTACATTCACTTTCGTTGTAAAGGTGAGAATTCCCTCATACCCTAGCTATGGGTTAAATAACACCATTACAGTTCATCTAGAATGGTGAGCTTAACATTAAATAATTCATTAAGGTTTATATGGCATTATACAAAGAAATGTATGTAGATAGTATGAAATTACATCTATGAACTTAAAGAAAAGTATGTATGGCCTATTGTCGGTATCAACCGAACAGCGAGAATATTCCTTTTCCCTAGCGTTAGACAAATGAAATTATTTTTGTGTCTAAAGTGTTGTGCCACACCTACTATCAGCTCCCAACCTTAAACTCACTAAGTTGGAGCAGATCGCTATCGAACCCAGAACCTTGTGGTTCCGAAACGGATGCTCTACCGACTGAGCTAAACCAGCCCCGAAACACAAAAGAAAAAAAATAAGATTCCAATTAAAATGCTTCTTTAAACCAGTCGTTCACAACTTTTCTTTCACATAGAGACCCCTTTTTCTCTTAGAATGGATCGACTGCACCTCTGCAGAGGGTAAGACTCCCCAAATGGGGCCACCTGTTGGCCGTGGGTGGCGACCCGTGATGCTTAAGGATAGAACCCTGGTGGATGAGCAGTTCATGACTTGCAATACTCCACTTTGGCCCTACCTTGGGCTAGAAGGGCGATCGGAGCGGCCCCCTCCGATCAATCGGCTGGTCACGTCAAACCCTAGCACCTATATGATTTTCCCAACCCTATTGCCCTTATGGCAAGCCCCAACTTCTTTTTATCATATAGGTGCTAGAAGGCGGTGACTGAGGGTCTACATGTCCTGGGAATGACGTTAAACTCTATCTGATGGTGCGGTTCCAGTTTTGGAGGTTTGGGGAATATAGAGCACCCCTTCATCACCATTGCTCCCTGGTCCACTCTTACCCGGAGTGGTAGTACCTGTTAGGGTCCCATCTATGGGTTAAATAGAAAACATGAGTCGATAAACAAAATTGTATTATCCATTAAGAATTGATTTATTTCAAAACTTTATCGGCATTAAATGACCCACAGAGGTTGATATGCCGTAAAACAAAACCAAACCAAACCAAACCAAACCAAACCAATCTATTTTACTATGGTGGATCCCGAATAGCCTTTCCGCTCTATCGGCTGAGGCGGAAGAAGACACCGACTTCACCTATGCAGAGGGGTAAGGTCACGGGTGGTAAGGACGGATTCCTGGGGGCTGAACTGTCCACGATATGCAACAATCCACTATAGCTTTTTCTTAGGCTAGACGGGCGATCGGGAGGCCCCCTTCGATATCAACTGGGCATATCAAGCCGTAGCAATTTTATGATTGTCCAAACCGTATTGTCTTTATGGCAAGCTCCCACACCAACACTTTTTTTTAATCAGATACGTGCAAGAACACGGAGGCTGAGGTTCTCAGTGTCCTGTGTAAGACATTAGACTGCATCTACTAGTGAAGTTACAATTCTGGAACTCTGTAGAATGTGGAGAACCCCTTTATCGCAATTACTCACTGGTCCACACTGGTCCGGAATGGAAGTACTTGTGAGAGTGTAATCTTTGGGTTAGATAGATGAAAAATGGGAATAAAAAATCTACATAAGAAACTGAAGAAATTTTAATACCCATCAAGAATAAATAAAACAAAAGTTCTTCGGCATAAAATAACCCAACAAGGGTTGACATGCCGTAAAATCCAACCAGCCAAACCTAAGCATAACCTTTTGATGTTTAATATCCCTATTGTGTTTTTATGATTAAATACTTTTAGCATGCCAGATAAACCTATGGCCCGGTGAGAACCACTGCAGCTTAAACTGTTTAAACTCCATTTAAAAATTGACCTTGTGTCGCATTCTTCTCGAGTGGAGATTGATATATATATATATATATTATATATTGAATATTATACTTAGATAGTGATGCGAGGATGCTGGCATTGTATTTCTTGTTCTGTCTTCGGATTTATTCTATAAGCTGGTATTGAATTCACTGTGCAATATCTATATCGTTTCAGATCATTATCCAAACAGAGCTTCTTCTAATCTCTGTCCTTCAGTGCGACAGAGATTGCAATGGCCAATGGAACATGAAATGAAATCCGTGATCCTGATGATGAAGATGGCGCCGATCTCTTTGGCGCCCCCGTATCTCCGGCTATGAGAAAAACCGTTATCGCAACGAGATATATCCAAGCTGACTTAGAAGTGCATTGTGCCGGCGATCAATGACCCCAACGGCCGATTAACGTTGCATAAGGACTTTATAAAAGTTTCAATTTCTCATTTACCCGACGAGGTGTCGCAATCAGAGATTACAACTTGTTGAAATCGTGGTTCTACCTTGGAGACAGATTAAATGACGGTGTGTAAGTAACAAAAGATCAGCTGTGTGTGTGTGTGGGTGTGTTTGAGGTTAGGCTGGACACTGGCTACAACCTAAAAGGATTATTGGACGTACTGTCACATCATTGTACAAGAGGTTGAATAAAGTTAAGGTAGAGAGATACATTTAAAATATAATTTAATCGTGGGGTGTTGTCAGAAAGTCGTAAATTGTATTAAATGAGTCAAAACTATAAGACCCACAGTGTGGTTTGCACTGACAATCAACGGCTTTGGAGCCAATTGTAAAGTTTTTAAATGCCATCCTTGGCTAGGTTCAGGCTTGTGCATATACCATTTAGTTGTATAGTGAAAATTGAATTTCTTGCAAAATTCCCAGTGGGTTATTATTATTATTATTATTATTATTATTATTATTATTATTATTACAGTCCTTGAGAGATTTTCACACCAGCATTAGCTGATGGTCTTTCACTGGAGTGACAACATGTCTCTTCAGGTCTCCAAGATTCTTCTGAGTATTCGAGCTGATTTCAGCAATGCTGTTACCTGGATGGTCTCAATAATTCCTCTGATTTCCAATTATTATTATTATTATTATTATTATTATTATTATATTCTAATTTTGGATGCGTTTCAGAAAATACCTTTAGGTTGTTTTTCCTTTCAGTAATGAAATTTCTTGTTTTGGAAAAACTGTTAAAAACAAATATAAACAGACAAACGAAACACCTGCTTTATTTTCAGGGTTGAAAAAAGAAAAAAAAAACATCTGAAAATCTCTATTTTTCTCTGTTTGAATGGAAAAGAAAATGTGATAACATGAAACACTACGTAATATCTTTGTTTTTCTCTTTTCAAATTAGAAAATAAAAATCAGTATCGAGCAACAGATGTTGGCTAAACTTAACAGAGTCTGGCACAAGGGCATATAGAGGATTGAGGGTGGAAAATTATGTATTGCTCAAATTTCTACTCTCTCCCAACTGAATATTTTTTATATAAGTTTGCATTCTATAAATCATGGGATATCATGAAAATCTTATAATAATGGAGATTGTATGTCTGTCTGTCTTTAACCGAAACCATATCAGTTGTTGAGAATTTCGGGATATAAAGTGTATGTTAAAAGCCCACTCCTACTTATAGACTCGGCAACAATCATGTGATCTAACTCTTGGCCAATCACTGGCAGTACTCTGAGGTTGATACAATACTTAACCCCGACCCTACTGAACATATTTACTGAGACCTTCGTGGACGACGGATATAGGATTAAATCATTGGACCTTTACCAATACGTAGGATATGACTTATACGCTTACCAAAGGATTCCATAACACATGACTTTCTTTAAGCCCTTTTCAACTGGCTAAGGATAGCATTTAAAAACTTTACATGTTATCGGCTCAGTGATTTAATCCTATGTACGTCGTCCACGAAGGTCTCAGTAAATATGTTCAGTGGGGTCGGTTTAAGTATTAGGAGTACTGCCAGTGATTGGCCAAGAGTTATATCACATAATTGTGGCCGAGTCTATAAGTAGGAGTGGGCTTTTAACACAAGTCCCAATTCACTTAGTAATTTACGTCACATTCTCCATGATTTTATTTTTTTTATTTAAACCTCAATTATTAATAAAATTGTTTTACATCATTAAGACTGTTGACCTTATCTACATACTAATAACATACAAGTGTTTTTACATACAACGAAAAAGCGGTTTACAGTGTTAACGAGAAGACTAATTTGCATGTTGATCATACAAATTTGATTTTAATGAATATGTGCTGATATTTTTGATTTTTCATTATTTGATTTTATTTTAATAAATATGAGCAAAATTCTCAAAGATAAATCTTAAAAGAAATCCATTAACAAGAAGAAATAACTGTAATGTTATTATTTACTTCCTATTTTAACTAAATAGTTTAATTATACAAATTTAGCGAGAGTGATTGAAAATAATGGAAGAGTTAGTTTCAAAGTTGTTCTATTTTTCGATTATACTCCCTCTGTTTCAAATAATTTTATCTGTGTTCTTATTTAGTTTCATTAGTCTTTCTAATTTAATATATTTCCACCAGACAAGAGGAAATACTTTAAAAAAGATTCAGGAGAAAGCTCTGACCGCATTAGCGTGGATATGGCAGTCCTATATTGTGACATCAAACCGACAAAGTATGGTGGTATCGTGAGATACTGCTGGGGCGCTCTGGGTTAGTGGTAATGAGGCTTCGGCCCCGAAACCATGCCTGAACCCAGAGTCATCATCTGAGGAAGTATTTGTTGGTTGCAATGCTACTGTGTAAATAGCAGTCATTGTATGAAGATTATTTCATAATATTACAACTTAAATACTTGCGCTCGGAGGGCGTATATTCTGGCTAGTGCTTTTAATGTTTCCTTTATTTCATAAGAGAAAATATAGATTTCTAAATGTGCTTATAGTATTCACTGGTACAAACTACATTGTTAACACTAGCAAGAATGTGCGCCCTCCTGGCGTAAGTATTTACGCTTGCAGGATTTTAAATGCACTTGGCTTTTTTGAGAGACCTAACTCAGATTTACATTAAAAAAAGTTAAGTCATGGGGCGGCCTAAAGTCGGTATCAGCCCATCAGCGAGGGAGTCTATCCCATTTTCCCTAGCGCTAGACCAAGGAGATTGTTTTGGCGTCTCAGGTGTAGCACCACATCTACCATCAGCTCCTTACTTTACCGCACATATCCCTGTGCTAATCATACGCTGAGTTGGCGAGGACAGGTATCGAACTAGAAACCTTGTGGTTTCTAGCCGAACACTCTACCGACTGAGCTAACCCGGCCCCAGATTTTCATAGAGATATTATCATCATTATCATCATGTCACGTTTTCAGCGCGTATATCCATGACACTCTCTCTCCATCCGTCCCTATCGCTCATCATTCTCGGTAGGTCTTCTATGTAGCATCCTGCATCCGCACAGAGCTGATCAATGTACGTTTTTGCTGGTCGGCCCACACTGGCGTGTCCATGTGCTGGCTTCCACAGGAGGACGTCGCTTATGAGTTCGTCCTTGCTTCTCCAGCAGTGTCCCGCGTGTCTTGTCTGTCTTACTCTGATTGTTTGTGTGATATGTGGCAGGTGGCCGTACAGCTGTTTTCTCGTAGGGTGTTGTTTCCATGTCTTATTCAGGATCGCCCGCAGCATTCTTGTGCAGCTCCCATCAAGTTTATTCTCTAGTCGCTTAGTTAGGGTCCAGGTGGTGCAGCCATACAGCAGTACTGACATGACAACGGCCTGGAAGAACCGTCTCTTTAACATGTCTGTGAGGTTGGATTTCCATATGATCGATAGTTTATTTATAGCGGCCCATGCTTTTCCTATACGTGCACTAACGTCATTTTCTGTGGAAGAGATGTTACTGCCTAAGTATCTAAATTGTTCTACAGAGCTTAGGAGTTTACCGTCGATGGTTAAGATTTATTCTATGTATTAATGGTTTAGACTATAAATTAAACACCCATTTATAAAGATACAAAATTCATGAAGGTATTGTATTTAAGAAAGAATCACACAAAATATCTTCGGCATAAAATAACTCAGCAAGGATTGATATGGCGTAAAATCCAATCAACCAACCAGCAAATAATACGCTTCCCATAACTCTAAGCATAACATAAACATAAATTGGTTGACCTGCCGTTAAAGAAAAGACTGTTTCCTGTTCTGGTATTGGAATTATCCTGCCAGCTATATAACAGATTTGACTATTTTTGGTACCGATTATAGAATTAGGTAACCAACTCCATAAGCCCATTATTTTCGACAGTCGTCCAAATAGTCTGTCTTAGTTGTGATAGTTATTTCGGTGGGGGTCAGGCGGGCTTATTAACTCTTCCCTTCTTTGGGAAATGGCCTCGTTATTTTCCCGAGGGTCAGTTGGCTGGCTTGGGTTGATGAGGTTCATAAATGAGCGGGGAAAGAACGAACGCCGTTAAACAGTTAAGCATTCGGTTCAGTTCGTTATATGATGTAAACTTTGGCGAAGCATTTGACGCTAAATTGGTTTGAAGACAGAGTTTAACGTTTTGACGTCCAGAGACGGAGCAACGTATTTAATCGACGTACGTTGATAGATAATTCACCCACAAAATTGCCCAAAGTACTGGGTAGTGAGGCTTCTGTTTTGGAGCTTTCAGATAAGAGAGCTTGGTTGTTGATTAGAGACAGTCGGTTGAATAGAAGTGAATCAGTGAAAGATTGATTTATCTTAACGGGGGTGTCAAACCATCTTTAGGCCAAGACGTTAGGGAATCACGTTCATTGTACGTCCAATTTGAATTTTTTGTGAACTTGTTTTTTTTAAAGAGGTTTTTGTATACATGGTCTATCGAATACAAATAACTTTTAAACATATCAATTTGACCTATTGATGAGACACCAAAAGGTACTACCATTCTAGGTTAGGTACCTGGGAGTAATAGCGATAAAGAGGTGTTAGACACTTCCAAGATCTCCAGTTTCATACCCTTACATATTATGTAACGTATACATATATTTATATATATATATGGAGGTATGTTGTTTAATGGTTACCGTCGTAGGAAATGGACATGTCGTGATGAGTTCAAATTCTGGACGAGGCTCTTGCATTTCACATAGCGCTAGGAAAATGTACGAATATAATTATTCTCCCTCCAGCTATGGGTACATAGTAGGACTGACTGAGCTTGTTAACCTTGGTTAGACATCTAGTCTATGAGAAGGAAAGCTGAATTCAATCATGTTAAACTCCACTTAAGAAATTGATCTTGTGTCACATCCCGCTCGTGTGGTGATTTTGGTAAATATATATATATATATATATATATATATATATATATATATATTTTGGTTGGTCGGTTGGTTTATTGATTGATTTTAACGGCATGTCAAGTCATACAGGGCTATTTTATGTCTAGAACATAGGGAATCATGGTCATTGTACGTCCAAATTTACATTATTTATGTACTTCTTAAAAGTTTTTATTTTATTTGCACACATTTATGTAATATCAAATATTCTAGTCTAATACAAATGATTTGTACATACCAGTTATTTTATTTGAATTATTCGGACTATTGTCCTCATTTTATTGTCTAGCTATGGTTAGCGTAATGAGAACAGAATACCCCTTTGGATTGAAGAAAGGGTTGGGTTCATAGTTCCGTGATAGCTCCCGATTACGACAAGAAGGTTCCCAAGTTCGAAAAGTAGTTTCCCGAGTTCGAAAAGGCTCCCGCGTCCAAAAAGAGGGTTTCCGAGTTCGGGAAGGGACATGAGTTCGACAAGAAATATCTGATGAATGCCAGAGTGCAAATTGGCCGAAACGTTGTACAGATAACAATAAAGATGAGCACAATAGTCCTAATAATGTCGGAAATAATTTTCTCCTTTCAGAAAATACCGACCATTGAAAATTAGCAAAGGTCGGAAAAAAGGACAGGGAAAATGAAAAAGAACGTTCTTGCTTGATAATGTAAATAAAATTTTTTTTTTATCTCCACAAAGGAGGTAGAATAAATTTTTATAATAAAAAGTATTTTCCTTGCATGAAATTCCTCTTGCACAACGCTCGCTAAATAAAATTTAGGCGCCGAGTACCAAATTTACAAAATTAATAATAAATAAGAAAAGTTTTAACTTACAGAAGAAAGGGTGTAAATGAAAAAAAAGTCCAAACCTTTTGAGCTAAAGTTTATAATTAAAATTTACCTGAAAATTAGAGAGAAAGTCAATATTGTTTTCATTCTTTTTTTTTTTCTCTATCAAACAAGACCGTCCTTTTCTTCATTCCCCCAGTCCTTTTTTGCCGACGTTTTGCTAATTTTCAATGGTCGGTATTTTCTGAAAGGAGAAAATTATTTCCGACATTAATCCAAATAATCCAAATAATCAAGCCTCATCTCAAAAATTCAGAGAAACAGTTGTTTTATGTTTTCAAATAAATAATAAAACATAACCCTTTGTAACTGATTAAGAATCATTGTCACCAGGTGGCACTGGCAGCACGGATGTCCATGACAATATCTTACCAACCCTCCCTGCTGGTCATCGCCTTTGGAAGGTCCTCCACGCAGCAATCGGAATCCGCACAGAGATTATCGATGTAGGTCCTCACTGGACGACCCACACTGGTGTGTCTGTGTAAATATCTATAGGAGAACATCACTTTGTTGTATAGCCGGCTACTGGAATTCAATAAAATCACAGACACGTATATATAAAAATAAGACCCGTCTTTATTTTCTTCGGTGTGCGGGTGGTGAGGGGCGACGATTGTTCACAATGGAAATGCCCGAGGGTGGCTGATTACGGCGGGAGGCGACGAGGCTACCTTCTCAGCTGCTCGCTGAGGACTAACCTGACACCCTTCATCCTCTGGCCTTTATATACAATAAATATGCCCACGCATTTATCTTTTGATCTGATAACGGACATATACATTTCTTCCTCCTCACCGGAAGACTCAGCTTCCGTATTCCTTTTTTCTTTTATATATTTCTTCATCTTCTCCCTGCTTCTTGACCGGAAGACCTCTCTCCCGTTATACTTTTTTAAAAAATATATATGTTTATTTTTCTCTTTGTCTTTTTGCCGGAAGCTTCCTCTTCCGTTGCACAATAATGCAACAACTTATATGTTCGTCCTTGCTTCTCCAGCAGTGTCCAGCATATCTTGTTTGTCTTACGCGAATGTTTTGAGTGATAGGGGGTAAGTGGCTGTATAATTGCTTTCTTGTTTTATACCGCACGCAGCATTCTTGTGCGACTCCTATGTAGCTTATTCTCTAGACGCCACATTAGAGTTCAAGTGGTACAGCCATACAGTAGGCTGATGCGGCTACGGCTTGGACGATTTGTCGCTTTAACTTATCAATGGGCTCAGATCTCTATATGATTGATAATCCGTCTATATAATTTCCATATTACTGATAATCCGTCTACACAGAAATAATCTGTCTATCGAGAAATGATTAAACAGTTCTGTTTAATCCGTAGATAATCCCGCGTGATCACCAGAAAGATGGAAATGATAATTTTCCACTGATTTCCATTTTTGGAAATACAAAAATGTCGCTATATGCGTAATGAGGAGGCGCGTGGCCTAATGGTTAGAATCGTAGTAAATGGACTCGTCAACCCGAGTTCAATTCCTGGACGAAGCTGTTAGCATTTCACATGGCGCTAATGCCCTTGGGAAAGGTATGGATCCAATTCTCCCCCAGCTATGGGTAAAATAGCAGGTAGACTGGACTCGTTAACCATGGCTAGGTAATCAGTATAGGAGAAGGAAAACTCTGAATTCAAACCTGTCAAACTCCGCTTAAGAAATTGACCTTGTGTCGCATCCTGCTCGTGCGAAGGGGTTGGTAAATATATATATGTGTAATAGTTATCATCGTAGGTGACGGAATCGGTGACCCGAGATCAAATCCTGACCGGGGCTGTTTACGTTTTATTTTAGGGTAAAACGCTTGGATATGAATCCTCATGTTGAAAAACCAAAAATAGTAGATAAGAGTGGAATCTTACTACAATTTTTGGGGTGACGTATGAAAGGCTACCGGTTGATGGATGCCAAAAGGCGGAAAGGGAAAGAAAGAGAAGAACGAGAGAGAGAGATGAGTTGGCA
>CM042154.1:87948299-87953299 GCA_023376005.1 Doryteuthis pealeii | reverse complement strand
GTGTGAGTGTGTGGTGAAATAGATTTATATATATATATATATATATATATATATATATATATATATATATAAGAGAGAGAGAGAGAGAGAGAGAGAGAGAGAGAGAGAGAGAGAGAGAGAGAGAGAGACCAGTAGAAGGAAAACGACTATTAAAATGTAGATTTCTATGGTAGGCGTACGTGATAAGAGAAACTGAAAATATAATACATATATATATATATATATATATATATATATATATATTATATATATATATATATATATATATATATATATATAGAGAGAGAGAGAGAGAGAGAGAGAGAGAGATAGGGGAAAGAGAGGGAGAAGGAAAAGGGTATGTGTAATAAAGAATAGATTTCTATGGTTGGCCTACTTGATAAAAGCGAGTAAGTTATCTTTTAGTAGAAACTGAAAAATATAATTGACATGATCGAAATTATTGGCTACCATCGCATTCTTATCGGTTAAACCAGGAATTATTTACGCATTAGGCACACGAATAAGGGATGACGAATACAATTTCAATAATGAGACGTTGATGAAATTTCTTGAAACGAACCACAATTTGTAAAAGTAGTAAACTCCTTCCTTACAATTACCTTATATGATCACGCATATATCTATCCGTCTATCTATCTATCTATCTATCTATCTATCTGACCTCTCTCTCTCTCTCTCTCATATATATATATATATATATATATATATATATATATATATATATATATATCTATATATATATATATATATATATATTATATATATATATATATATATATATATATATATATATATATATATATATATATATATATATATATATATATATATATATATATATATATATATATATATATATATATATATATATATATATATATATATATATATATATATATATATATATATATATATATATATATATATATATATATATATATATATATATATATATATATATATATATATATATATATATATATATATATATATATATATATATATATATATATATATATATATATATATATATATATATATATATATATATATATATAGGTAAAGTATACATTTAACTAGTGTGTTGGAATATATCTGTTTGGGATCATCAATATCCTCAGTACATCGAAAATACATCCCATGCTGATGCACCTCCCCACATATATATATATATATATTATATATATATATATATATATATATATATATATATATGTATATACAGAGCCCTCTGTACGAGCAAGATTTGACACATTTTCAATTTCTTAAGGGGATTTTAACTGGTTTGAATACAGTTTTCCCTCTCCTAGACGGATTAGATAGCCACGGTTAACAACTCCAGTCTGCCCTACTATTTAACCATAGCTGGATATAGAGTATATATTCATTCTATTTGGTTATTTAAACATAATAATAGTTTGAATAATGTACTCATGGAAAAACTCCTGACCGAAACACCTGTAAGTAAAATTGATTAAAATCTCCTATTTTATCCATTCTATACTTTCTTTCCTTTATTTCTTTTTTCAACATACCGTCGGATTCACTTCCCGTTTCATTTTACACACGCACACGCACACACACACCACACACACACACATACACACACACACACACACATATATATATATATATATATATATATATATATTGATGTATGACAATTTATGCAGAAATTGTTAAAGACCACGGATTATTTCTTCTATTATCTTCAGTCGTAGACGTTCAAGTCTTCTAGTGAAGATCATGATCCAGATGGTGAACTAAATGTTCCATATTTTTTACCCAAGCGCTTTCAACCATTTCGCTGGTTGTCCTCAGCTGATTGTTGATTTTAGTGTTTGCTGTATTTGTTTTATTCTGTTGGATTTTGGAGAGTCTGTTTCAGGTGGTTTGCTGGGATTATTGTGTTAGTTATTAAATATGTTTAGTATATTGTTGCCGGTGTGAAATGCTATTTTATTTATGTTAGGTTTGATGTTTTATCATGAAAATTGATTCGAGAATTTTTAGGCGTTTTTCTTTTTATAGAGGATTTTGTTATTCTTGGTAAGAATATGTCGGAAGATGTGTTTGTCAGGGTTATTGGTATGTTTTGTAATAAGATGTTGTTTTATGACGCTAGCGTCGGAACGACGGGAGACTGTCCTTATGGTGTGACAAAAAACAATCAAAAAGAATAAAACCAAACAAACTATTTTTACTCAAGCGCTTTCAACCATTTGGCTGGTCGTCCACGGGTATTGTTAGTTATAGTAACTAACAATACCTGTGGACGACCAGCGAAATGGTTGAAAGCGCTTGAGTAAAAATAGCGGACCTTTTCTTCGCCATATGGATCCTGATCTACGAAAAACTAATATATATATATATATATATATATATATATATATATATATGGCCGATGTCACCTAAATAAACAAACACTGACCACCACGCATCAAACAAGCCACTCTTGACCCAATTAAAAATCTAGAAGTCACGCGCACAGTGCCGTGATATAGACACACGCTCACATTCACACACGTATATGTTAACACACACATACATTTATATGTATATACATATAGTCATACACACAACTCCCATGAACCCCCCTCACATATATAAGAGCATTAAAAAATAACCCACCTCATAGAGGTTCTTCACGGAACAAATGGACATGCTACTATTAACACACTCGTCTACCCGGATTTTAATAGCATGTCAAACCCTCAAAAGCACTTCAACTTTTAATAATTTCTAATAATCTATCAACAATTTCTTCAAATAAGAAATTTTATCCTGACGATGACCTAAGGTCGAAACTAGTTGAGAATAAACTACATACAAGAAATATTCCTGATTGTCTTAATACTTTTTGTTCACACTATATATATATATATATATATATATATATATATAGTTAAAAATTAATGGTAAAATGAATGAATGGATGAAATAAAAATGAATGAAATCAGGGGGATAAATGAAAAGTCCTTTCCAAGGGACCCAAGTGGGGTCCCTGATAGAAAGTTTTTCTCATCTATTATTAGACTCCTTTGAAGCATCAAGTTAATATAATTATTCTATAAGTTATTAGAGAAGATAAAATCCGTCTCTTACCTTTGTAATATCTGCAATGATATATATATATATATATTATTATAATGGAGATTGTGTGTTTTTCTGTCTGTAACCGAAACTATATTCCTACTCAAGTCACAATTCTCTTAGTTATTGACATCACATTCTCCATGATTTTATTTTTATCTAAACCTCAATTATTAATAAAATTGTCTTACATTATTAATACTGTTAACTATGTCTACATACTAACAACATGCAATTATATTTATATATACAACAAAATAGCGATTTACAGTGTGAACGGAAAGGCTAATTTGCATATTAATATTAAAAAATCGAATTTAATAAATATGTGCTTAGTGTTATTGATTTCTAACTGTTTGGTTTTATTTTAATGAATATAAGCAAAAATCTCTTCAATGAATCTTAAATGAAATCCATTAACAAGATAAAATAACTGTCATTTTATTCTTTACTGCCTCTTATAACTAAATACTTAAATTAGAAAAAATAACAATGAAAGACGAGAGTGATGGAAGAGTAAGTTTCAGTTGTTCCATTTTTTATTATACTCCCTCTGTTTCAAATCTTTTATTATACTCCCTCTTTTTCAAATCTTTTTATCTGTATTCTTATTTAGTTTCATTAGCCTTTCTAATTTAATACAATATTATATTACATTAAAACTTAAATACTTGCACTCGGAGGGTACATATATTTGCTAGTATATATAATAGATAATATGGGTGCTATATTTTTAAGTAAACTGTGCTTAATATCATGCATTTATATTTAAGTTAAGGTAGCGTGGACATGGATTCAACGATGCCTGGTTACTGTCAATTTCTCGTCATTTATTACTATATGTCGTATGAATTTTACCCGGATACAGAGCAGCACGAAGTTTACACGGATATACAGTTATTTAATTAGGCGGATTGTTCATTTATCTGCTTTCTGTTTGGTGATGGTGTAGGATTGAATTTTCCCCGGGTTTTGTTCCCCTATCTGACATATGTAATAGGAGTTCTATATTTTGCTTTTCCTTGTTAGGTTGTCACTCTCACTTTTTTTAGGAGATGTGTTAAATGATAGATAGTTTTTTGGTCGTTGCCCTTTTTGTGTTTTGTTTTTATAAACTTCTTAGCATTTTTGAAAAGTGTCTTTAATCTTATGTATAGTATGTATAACAATGGTTGGTTGGTTGGTTAGTTGGTGGGTTAATTGGATGTTTTGTTTTACGACACTTCAATCCACTTTCGTGTAAATTAATGCCGAAAGAAGTAATTTTGATAAACAAAGGAATCAGGTTGTTTACAATATCTGCAGTTGCTTAAGTGATCATCAAATTAAGTATTTTTATGACATCCGTAATTTTCTTCGGAGTGGGGGGATTATTTGTTTTAATTGTTTTTCTGATGCAAGGTTTATATATATAAGTAAAAGTAAGTAAATTCGTCGGGGCGGCTTAAAGTCGGTATCAGCCAGTCATCGAGGAAGTCTATCCCCTTTTGAATAGCACTAGATTGTTTTGGCGTTTGATGTGGAGCGCCACACCTACCATCAGATCCCTGTGCTACTCATACGCTGAGTTGGCGAGGACCGATATCGAACTAGGAACCGTGTGGTTTCTAGCCGAACACTCTACCGACTAATGTATATATATATATATATATATATATATATATGAATAAGATATAATGAAAAAACAAACGATGTTTACAACTGAAATAGGCTCATCAGAAGAGAAAGTGTGCAAACCGTTTCGGGGCCAATTCTCTTGACGGTTTTAAAAAGCAACACTCGGCCCATCCTTTTGAAAACCGTCAAGAGAATTGGCCCCGAAACGGTTTGCACACTTTCTCTTCTGATGAGCCTATTTCAGTTGTAAACATCGTTGTTTTTTCATTATATCTTATTCATACTGT
>CM042154.1:87923299-87943299 GCA_023376005.1 Doryteuthis pealeii | reverse complement strand
ATGTAGACTACTAAAAGTATTCACCCCCACTCGGGTCGCTAGTATTTAAGTTTTAATGCAATAGAATATTATGATAGAAAGATTAACAAAACTAAATAAGAACTTTTTTAATTGATTTTTATATAAAATTATATATAGAATTTGTTTTATTACATTTGAGAATAACATGATAGTATAATAAATCAGTAACAGCAAATAATTATTTATTAAACCCAGTTTTGTTAAAATCATTATGTAAATTATTCCAACCATATACAATGTAAATCTTTATCGTATGAATGATTTTATATAGAAACCAATTGAAATATAATTAAAATAAATGTAATCTTTTTATATGTGTTCTTATCTAATTTTGTTTGTCTTTCTAATTTAATATCCTTCCACAAATTAAAACTTAAATACTTACGTCCGGTGGGCGCATATTCTTTTTAGTATATATAAAAAAACAAGATTGGGTATTGAATAACCCACAAGGGTTGGTAAGTCATTTAAACTAAACAACAAGCACAACAAAACTGAGTTGTCTGCTTATGTTATATTCACATTTTCTTACTTCATGGAGTTGCTATCATTCGGTCCTATTTCATCCACTATCTTACCTCTTAAATTGGGATAGATCTGTCAATCTCTGGGCATTCATGGACTGGTCGCTTAATGTTTTTTAATTAGCTGGATCTTCTGTTACTCTGGATCTGATCGTGAACGTCTTGTGTTGTTATTTGTTCTTTTATTCACGACACAAGATTTTCTTTTTGTTTCGGGGTCATATTTTATTTCTATTTACCCCTGACCAATTAACCAAAGCGCGGAAATTTTGGGTATTTGGTTTGGACGAGTGATGTCAAGACTGTCTGTTTTCGTTCAGTCACCAGTCAAAACTGTTTTTCCTAGCAACTTCTCACACGGCTCGCGCTGGCGAACCGGAAGTGTAAGTCAAAAAGAGTCCATAATCCCTCTTGTGTTTTCCACTAACCGTTATTTTGAAGAAACACCAAACTTACTGTCATTAATTAATAGGCTAACTATCAACTATGAAACACTTATTTATGTCCTCTCCCCAGGGGCAATGTGGAGATGCTGTCATGACGATGAAACGCCAGGGACCAGTGTGGTTTCGTTTTATTGACACCTCCAATATAAGAATATGTATGAGAG
This sequence comes from Doryteuthis pealeii, assembly GCA_023376005.1. NCBI lineage: Eukaryota > Metazoa > Mollusca > Cephalopoda > Myopsida > Loliginidae > Doryteuthis > Doryteuthis pealeii. The sequence goes on along the minus strand of CM042154.1, from coordinate 87,942,144 downwards.
AGATCAACCATACCATAATCCCAACTAACAGCCGGTTTAGCTCAATCAGTAGAGCCTCGGACAAGGAAGCACAAGGTTCCGACTTCGATACCAGCCTGCGCTCACTCAGCGTATGAATAGCACAGAGATCTGTGCGATAAAGTCAGGGGCTGATGGTAGATGTGGCACTCCACCTCAGACACCAAAACGATCTCCTTAGTCTAACGCTAGTGAAAAAGGGGATAGACTCCCTCGGTGTCTAGCTGATACCGACTTTAGGACACCCCGACAACTTTTTTTTACTTATTCATAATACCAACAAGAGAACAAAAGAAATTTGATAACCTAGACAAAAGTTAGTATTATCTGCGTTATTCGGACTATTGTCCCCATCTTCATTGTTACTTGTACAACGTTTCGGCCGATATGCCCTCCGGCCTTCTTCGGGTATTTCTTGTCGGACTGTAGAAAAATAATTAATTAACACAACTCCTACCCCAGCTATGGTTAGCGGAATGAGAACAGGATACCCCCGTGGACTAAATAAAGGGTTAGGTTCAAAGTTCCGTGATGGCTCCCGAATACGACAAGAAAGTTCCCGAGTTCGAAAAGAAGGTTCCAGAGTCCGAGAAGGTTCCCGAGTCCGACATGAAATACCTGAAGAAGGCTGGAGGGCATATCGGCCGAAACGTTGTACAAATAACAATGAAGATGAGGACAATAGTCCGAATAACGCAGATAATACTAACCTTCAAGCCTCATCTCAAACATTCAGAGAAATAGACAAAAGTTGTCATTGAAAAAAAAAATTAAAAAACAAAACAAACTCTAAACTTTCTAAACTCTGTTGCACTGACGAATGCACAGATGCACATATTTGATGCACCAGGTCAGCAATTAATATTTTGCAATTTGCATCGTGTGATTTTGTCGACACATCTTAAAATTCTAAAATGACAAGAGGAGAAAATCTTTTTAAAGCATCCATGAAAGCCATTAAAAGCCATATCAGATATCCGCGTAAGTTTATTAAATATTAATTTGTTCTTATTTTATCCGTCTTTGTTAATGCTAAACATTTTAAGTCCACAGTTATCCATATCCGTATTTGAATAATTGATTTACTAGCTAAGATCATTAGCATATCATGTATTTTGCAGTTTTCCTTTTAGTCGGGGATCCTCGCTCGCATATAATATATATATATATATATATATATATATATATATATAGAGAGAGAGAGAGAGAGAGAGAGTCTATTATTCTGACCTCAAATGATGTGGTATTTCTTCTGTGTACATATCTTATATATACTAGCATATATATGCACCCTCCGGGTGCAAGTATTTAGTTAAATTTTATAATAAAATATGATATTAAATTAGAAAGGCTAATGAAACTGAATAAGAATATAAGTAGATAAAAAGATTTTGAACAGAGGGGGTATGATTGAAAAATAGAACAACTTTGAAAGTAACTCTTCCATCATTTTACGTTACTCCCGTCTTTAATTGGTAAATTTTCCTAATTAAACTGTTTAGTTAAAATAGGAAGTAAAGAATAATATTACAGTTATTTTTTCTTAAGGGATTTCTTTTAAGATTTATCCCAGAGATTTTTGCTCATATTCAATAAGATAAAACCAAACAATTAGAAATCATTAATACTAAGCATATATTTATTAAAATCAATTTTTTTAAGATCAATATGCAAATCAGCCCTCCCATTCATACTGTTAACCTCTATTTTGTTGTATATATAAATACAATTGCATGTTATTCGCATGTAGATATGGTCAACAGTGTAAGTAATGTAAAACAATTTTATTAATAATTGAGGTTTAAATAAAAATAAAATCATGGAGAATATGATGTAAATAACTAAAGGAACTGTGACTTGAATAGTAATATAGTTTCGGTTACAGACATACAAACCCACAATCTCCATTATAATAAGATATATATATATATATATATATATATATTAGGTTGTTACGAAAATAATGGTCGATTTCAAAAACATACATTTATTGTTGAAACATTAACAGTAGAAATGTTAAAATCTGTCAAAATACGAACATTGTAGAGCTATGCATCTCTGTGATCGATCGACGAGGTATTTTTATTCCGCGTTGGTAAAAAGTTATTGGCTGTGATGCAACAAAATCTTTAAATGATGATTCCACCTCTTCTTTAGATCGAAAAGTTTTACCATTTAAAAATGTGCTTAAGTAGCCTAAAAAAGTGATAATCAGTTGGTGAAAGATCGGGAGAATATGAAGGATGTGGTAAGGTCTCGTATCCCAAGTCTGTGAGTTTCTGTACAGTCAATCTTGCAACATGTGACCGCGCGTTATCGTGGACGAGAATTGGACCACGTCGATTCACTAATGCAGGTCTTCTTTTTCGCAAGTAAGCGTGCATATCAGCGAGTTGATTGCAGTAAATCTATGTTGTAATGGTCCTATTGGTTTTCAAAAAGTCGTAGTGGATATCACATATTGCAGACTACCAGACGGTCACCATAATATTTTGCTGTTGCAACTTTGGCTTTGGGAAGTGTTTGGGGGATTCATCACGATCAAGCCATTGACCTGATCGTTTACGGTTGTCGTAAAGGATCCACTTTTCGTCACAAGTGACTATTCGGTCAAGAAAGGGGTCATTGGTGTTATATATATATATATATATTATTTGCGGAAGCGCGTGGTGTAATGGTTAAAGTCACGGGAAATGAACTGAAAGGAAAACTCTGAATTCAAACCTGTCAACCTCCTCTTATAAATGACCTCAAGTCACATCCTACTCGTGCGGAGGGTTGGTGTATATATATATATATATATATATATATATATATATATATATATATAAATGAAACTGGAAGTGAATCCGACGGTATGTTGAAAAAAGAAATAAAGGAAAGAAAGTATAGAATGGATAATATAGGATATTTTAATCAATTTTACTTACACGTGTTTCGGCCAGGAGTTTATTCATGTGTACATTATTCAAACTATTATTATTTTTAAATAACCAATTATTATTTTATTTCATTTGGTTATTCAAAAATAATAATAGTTTGAATAATGTACACATGGATATACTCCTGACCGAAACATGTGTAAGTAAATTGATTAAAATATCCTATATTATCCATTCTATACTTTCATTCCTTTATTCATTTTTTCAACATATATATACATATGAGTAGTAAATACACAAGCGATGTGTTTTCATATGGCTTTTTTTAGCCGACAATTTTTGGGAGAATATGTGCTTAATTGAAATCGTACCTAATTTTGAAAGTTAATTAATTAATAATTAATTATTTAGGCAGGCATACCTATTTAAATGTAAGGCTAAACAAATCGAGAAAAACCAATCTCTTTATGTACATTTCGGCCTATTAGGCCTCATCAGCAGAGCTATAGATAGGAAGACCGCCTTGTGTGCGATTCGAACCTTGACTGTCAAGTTGACAGGCAAGGACCGTAACCCCCACACCAACCGGACTTTCTTAGATTTTTCGTTTTGTTTAGAAGTAGTTTTTTTTCCTCTTATAGTGACAAGGCGGTCTTCCTATCTATAGCTCTGCTGATGAGGCCTAATAGGCCGAAATGTACATAAAGAGATTGCTTTTTCTCGATTTGTTTAGCCTTACATTTAAATAGGCATGCCCGCCTAATTAATTAATTATTAATTAATTAAATTTCAAAATTAGGTACGACTTCAATTAAGCACATATTCTCCCAAATATATATATATATATATATATATATATATATATATATATAGTAGAAGAGAAGAGAGAGAGAGAGAGAAGGTTAGAGAGAGAAGGGTAGAGAGAGAGAGAGAAGGGTAGAGAGAGAAGGTAGAGAGAGAGAGAAGGGTAGAGAGAGAGAGAAGAGAGAGAGAAGGGTAGAGAGAGAAGAGAGAGAGAAGGTAGAGAGAGAGAGAGAAGGTAGAGAGAGAGAGAGAGAGAGAGAGTAGAGAGAGAGAGAATGAGTGGTGTGGAAGAGACGACTATTTGATTTTAAGGCTTTTACTTTCACTTTCATTTTGCGCATTGGTTTTTCACGGTTGAAAGTCACATCAAGCAGGACATCGTTTGATGTTTAATGTTGACTTTGACTGGCCATGACAATCAAATGAATAACCTCAACTCCGACGTGGGGACTCAATCGTTCAGATGACCTGTTTCTTTTTAGCTCTCCTCTCTCAAGTCTAACTGACAGGTTAGCAATTTATTTCCCTTTAACTTTTGTTTATTTTTTCCCCTTTTTTCTTCCTATCATAGAATTATTTTTCGCTCCTTTTAATCCCTCCCACCAAAATAAGTTTTGTGATAAATCTTTCATGTCCGTTTTCTCCTTTTAAATTAATTTCTAGTCGGACCGAGAATTATTTATGTTACTTTTGTACAGGCAGTTCTCTCACTGCCTCTATCTAAGAAGATGTGAAAGATTCTAATTAGTATTTCATAGTTACCTCCCTTTTTTAGATAATGAGATAAAAAGATCTAAAAATTTAAGTTACATGTAGATAATAGTGGAAACTTACTAGAATTTTTGGGATGATGAATGAAAGTTTACCTGTCGATCACTGATCGATCTATGAATGTCTCTATGAATGCCAACAGGTGAGGAGTGAAAGAGAGGGTGATGCGTTGGCAGTCCGGGCTAAGTGTTTTAAGAGAACAGATGCAAGATGGGTGCCTGTTTTCCAAGGTATATTAACATGGGATAAAATAAATGGGCTTCGAAGAAAAAAAGGACGCCTCGTGATTGTTAATAAAAACAATCAACAGCAAGATATAAGTTATCCTAAAAGATTTCCAGACATTTCCAGAACAGCGAGAATGCCGTCCAGCTGAAAATACCAGCCCCAAAACAAATCAAGTGTTGGTAATTTTCAATTGATGTTGCTAATCCAGCAGAAAATGCCAGCCCAACAACAGATCAAGAAATACCAGCGACTCCAATCCAGAACAGCAGAGCCCAATAACCAGATCCAGCCAAGAGACCGCCCTGTCGGCTGGGACGTTAGAATCCTCCGACTGCACCTCTGCAGAGGGGTAAGACTCCCCCAATATGGCCACCTGTTGGCCTTGGGTAGCGACCCATGATGCTTAAAGATAGAGCCCAGGTGGATGAGCAGTTCATGACATGCAATACTCCACTTTGGCCTTATCTTGGGCTAGATGGGCGGTCGGAGAAGCCCCTCCGATCAATTGGCTGGTCACGTCAAGCCCTAGCACCTATATGATTTTCCCAACCCTATTGCCCTTATGGCAACCCCCAACCCCTTTTTATCATATGGGTGCTAGAAGGCGGTGGCTGCGGGTCTACTTGTCCTGGGAATGATGTTAAACTCTATCTGATGGTGAGGTTCCAGTTTTGGAGGTTTGGGGAATATGGAACACCCCTTCATCACCATTGCTCCCTGGTCCACTCTGACCCGAAGTCGTAGTACCTGTTAGGGTCCCATCTATGGTTAAATAGAAAAATGTATCTATAAAAAAATTGTATTATCCATTAAGAATTAATTTATTTCAAAACTTTATCGGCATTAAATGACCCACTGAGGTTGATATGCCGTAAAACAAAACAAACAAACCAGCCAAGAGAATAGTTGAACAGTAAGAAGATAAGGATAATTATAACACATCTTAAAAAATTTTTTTTTTTTTTGAGCTGGGTTTTACCTATTTCCAAAGAATGCTGTTAGAGTATTCTAAGAGGGTGGCAAGTCAATTGGATATTCTAATGCATAGTAGACATTTAATAAGACTAGTTTGGCACAAAGCTGGAAGCATGGAACATCCAGTGAGAACTGAATTCTCTAACAATGGTCTGCTAGAGTTACTTGCTAACCATTACACCATTTAAAATGTCCATATTTTTAAGAATCATAAAATGACTATTAATGTAGATTCAAAGAGAAAGGAAAATAGTTTTCAATGTTACTAAAAAATGTTCAGAAATCTGAATACTAACAACAAAGAAATTTTTCAATTGATAAATGAATTAAATGTTACAAATTTGAATAAAATATGGAAATTCAATTTTGTTTGAAACTAACATCTTAAAATCAGAGTTTAGTAAAATAAACATACGATGGAATATAAATCGAATTTGTAAAATTCAGTTATAAAAGATCAACAATACTTTAAGTGAAAATAATACACAAAATCCTCTGCTATATTTTGATGTGAAGAAAATGAGACAGAAGTTTTCTAAAAAACAGTAAACATCAGAATCTATTAAAATGCTGTATATCCCAAAATTGATATTTTAGTTGAAGAAATGTACAAAATTGTTTGTTTGAAAGTTAGCACATTTCCGCAGTAGGCTTATAATCAAAATTACAAAAGTTAAAGAGGTTACTTATTTAATGATTTAAAACATTCAAGTTTTGCTAATTTTCAATTGGTGTTGCTAATCCAGCAGAGAATGCCAGCCCAACAACAGATCAATAAATACCAGCGACTCCAATCCAGAACAGCAGAGCCAGCTCCGATTCATCATAGAGAATATTTGAACAATAAAATGATAAGTATAGAATTATTACTATTACAATCAACTACTTTTAATTGACTCCGAAACGTAACAATACAACAATGGAATGAATAAACATGGCCATATTGCCCCTTCTCGGACGTTTTTTTACTATCTTTTTATAAATCAACCAATGAAAAATAGAAAAAAAACTTTCTGAACACTCCATTCCTTCAGTTGGACACAGGCTTTTTGGTTCCACTGTTACATAATCTATGCATAGATTATTGTCAACCCCTGTATTTCTGAAGGGATGGCCCCTTTTCATATACGGGCGGGAACTTTCCATGGAATATTACAGAAAGCCCGCGAAATACGTGAAGTCACGTGGGACCTGGTTGGCTCTCAGTTCGAGCTTGGTCGTCAGACAGATAAGGCCTATCTGCTTTAGCGGGGCTCACTGCACACGCCCGTTGTGTTTAGTTAGAGAAATATGTTTAGTTAAGTAAATAAAAGTTTACATAAATAATATGGTTTTGTGGTTGATGAATGTCTTGGCAACAACTGACCTAGAAGAAGAAATGAATCAAGGACGACCAGCCAGTAAGAACAGGATATCGAAGTCCAGACGCTAGAAGAGACGTTAGAAGAGTCACTAGAAGAAGAACGTAAGATACCAAAGATTAGCAGAAGAATAATAGAAGTAAAGAAAGGGTATACAACACCACATTAAGCCATGTTAAACATTCAAAGGAAACATTCTTTGTGTTTCTAGGTCTGTCCTTTTTTGGTGTAACCAAGAACTTTTCACCCCTCCCCTACGAAAGTATTTCTTATTCGTGCATTTATGCCTATTTTGATTATGTAAATAATATAATCATATATATAATAATAATACATAAATATAATATATTGTTATAAAAAGTTAAATAAATATAATTTTCAACACATTGCATTGTCTATTGCCTTAAAATCTTTATATTACACATACGCACAATTATTCAAACATACTATATTAAAAAAACCTATATTTCACTATGCCTAAGCGAGGCTAAATTTATAGTAAAAAAAAAAAAAAAAGAAAAGAATTTCGAACAATCTCCACGAGCGCAGGAGCAGCCAAACCGATTTACCATCACGGAAATAGCCGACTTTACATCACGGAATTAACCAAAAGAGAAATTTCAAATATACGGCGTTCTACAACTTCTTAAAACAACAGATGATTACACCATCGCCGTGGGATAAGTACTATAAAAAAAACACCTAGTACTTTTATAAATCTGATGATGGAATTTTATTTCTGAAAATATTTAGAATTTAAAAAAAAGTTAAATAAATATAATTTTCAACACATATTGCATTGTCAATTGTCCTTCAAAAATCTTTATATTACACATACGCACAATGCTTCAAAGATACTATAAAAAAAACCTTTATATTGTTATAAATTTCTATATAAAGTTATACATCACACAGAAAGACCCAGCTTCTCCGATCCAGAACAACGGAACCCAACGTCAATTCAACCAAGAGAATAGTTGAACTGTAAGAAGAAAAGTATAGAATTATTACTATTACAAATAAAACTAATTTTAATAGAATCCCACTACGCAACACGTTATATCGAGAATTTAGGAGATCAAAAAATAAGACATTCATATTGAACGTAAACCTCACGTAATGATTATTTTCAGGTGGACTGTAAATTCCATTATTCACTAAATTATAACTTTTTAAGTGCATTGTTTTAATAGAAATATCTAGTTTGGTTTAGTCTATTTATTTAATATCATATCTACCTTCATGGTTATTTAATCATCCTGGTTGAGAACAGTAGTGGTACTATTTAACCCATAGCTGCGGGGGGAGTTCATATCTTTCTGAATGGTATTTTTCTGAGAGTGAAAATAATAGAGCTACTGGAGTTAGAACTTACTTACTACGATGTCTCAGTAGCCGTTAGACACGAGGACTCTACTCAGTATCTTATTTCCCACTGGGTCAATATAAAACATTTACAGATAAATAAATACTAAGTAGCAACTTCGATCCTAACTAGGCGCCCCCTAATTGCGATCGCCTGGCGAATCTAAATGTTGGGAGACAAAATAGAATTGTCTCCCTTTTTTCATTGAAGATTGGGCTATTCCAGGTCACGTGTCCGTTTTGGTCACGCGACAAGGTGAGCTCTAAAATCTACCTCTTTTAGCCGAGTCCACTACATACAACTATAACCGTTACACTGCGCGCCTCCATAAGGAGTTGATATATTGTTAAACAAATAAACCAAATCTAAACGTACCTTCTAATTAGTGATGGCGCATACTTGTGACCTTGTGTCACATCCTACCCGTGGCGGACGGGTTGGGTAAATCTCTACTTTTTAATTAGTGAATGTAGCTGGTTCAGACGAATTCCCTCGTCAATTTTCTTTTTGTTTTTCGCACAATCATGTCACCCTTGCACTTTCAAGTGTGTCTGTTGCCTTTTGGAATGTTATCGGACTTTTTCGTGGGGTGGGGGTGGGTGTTGGTGGTTGTTATGCGCATACCTTTCCCCCCACAAGTCACGTCCTATACTTGCATATCTCTGCTCTAGGAATTGTCCCCCCTCCTGACCTCTACACTAACCTGGTGATCTCCCGTTGAACTTTTGCACACGGTTCCCTCATCTCTCCGACCGAACCTAATGGAATCACAAGTTCATCGCTTCTTCCAGTCTGATTAATGGTTTCCATAAGCTATTAATGTCGACGCTCGCTCCGCTAATTGATTTATCTTAGCTGAGTATATGGATGGATTCGCCACCATTTTTTTTTTTTTTTTTTTTAGCTTTTCCTTCTGTTGTATTCTTTCCTACTTGTCCAGTCATTATTGTAGTCTTACTATATCAATCTATTCCTCGTTTTATTTTCGCTCTAATGAACAATGCTCTATCTCATTTTATTTTCTCTTATATACAATGTATCGTCCTTTCTTTCTTTCTTTCTTTCCTTCTATCTTTCTTTCTTTCTTCCGAGCCTTATTTCTTTCTTTCTTTCCTTCTTTTTTTCTTCCTTTATTTCTGTATTCATTTCTTTTATCCTAATAATTATTTCTACCAGCTGTTTTTTTCCTCCTTTTTAACAGTTCTTTCATTCTGTCATCCCTTTCTCTCTTTCTTTCTTTCTTTCTTTCTTTATTTCTTTCTTTCTTTCTCTCTCTTTCTTTTCTTTCATCCCTTTCTTTCTTTATTTCTTTCATCCCATTCTTTCTTTCTTTCTTTCTTTCTTTCTTTCTTTCTTTCTTTCTTTCTGCCAGTTCTTTTATCCCAATAGTTATTCCTACCAGCTGTTTTTCCCTTTATAACAGTTCTTTCATTTTGCCATCCCTTTCTCTCTTTCTTTCTTTCTTTCTTTTTTCTTCTTTTTTCTCTGTGATTTCTTTCTGTCTATATCAATTTCTACCAGTTAGTACTCTCTAATAGTTATTTCTACCAGCTGTTTTTTCCTCCTTTTTAATAGTTCTTTCATTCTGTCATCCCTTTCTTTCTTTCTTTCTTCTTTCTTTCTTTCTTTCTTTCTTTTTTTCTTTCTGTCTGTATTTATTTCTACCAGTTAGTACTTTCTAATAGTTATTTGTATGAATTGTTTCTTCGTTTCTAACAGTTTCTTTCTTTCTTTATTTCCTACTAAATTTATTTATACCAGTGCTTTCCCTCCATCAGTTCTTTCTACCTGACGTTTCCCCCTTTCTACCAGTTCTTTTTTTCTATATTTACTTCTACCAGTTCTTTCATTCTAATAGTTCTTTCTACCAGGCGTTTTTTTCCTTGCTAACAGCTTTTTCTTTCTGTCCTTCTTTTTTACATATCATTCAAAATATATTTCTACCGGTTCTTTCCTCCCAGCAGTTCTTTCTACCAGCCGGTTCTTTCTTTTCTTCTTTCTTTCTTTCTTTTCTTTCTTCTTCCTTCCTTTCTTTCTTTAGTTTAGTATTTATTTATTTATTTTCAAACCAGATCTTTCCTTCGAATAATTATTTCTACCAGCTGTTTCTTTCTTTTTTCTTTTTTTCTTTCTTTCTTTCTTTTTCAACCAGATCTTCTTTTAATATTTCTTTCTACCAGCTATTTCTTTCTTTCTTTCTCTTCTTTCTTCTTTCTTTCTTTCTTTATCTATTTATTTATCTATTTTTCTACCAGATCTTCCATTCTAATACTTATTTCTACCAGTTGTTTCCTCTATTCTACCATTTCTTTCTTTCTATCATTTACCATCTGTTTCCTTTGAATATTTTTCCAACTGTCTGTTTCTTTCTTCCAATTATTTCTCATCTAATTTCACAAAAGAGAGTTTCCTCTCGAAGAAGATGGTAGCCTACGTGTGACACTAAATAACACCCGATGGCGAGTCTCAAGTTCTGAAGCGCTTGGGACTTGGAGAAATACCCTTCGTTGTCATGACCCCCATATATATCTTGACCCGGATTGGTAACACCCGTTAGGTCCATTCTATATGTGAAATAAATCGGCTTGAAAATTATTAATATTAGATAAGAATACTTGAAACAATATTAATGTGCGTAAATATTAGAATGAATGAAGCTCCATACGTTTCTTCACGTCAATTGCATTATGAATAGTTACTTAAAGTTATATGTGTTTATGATTAACTCTTTGCCTACCAAATTTCTCCCACGGCTTTACCAAATGTTGTTGGTATTTTTTCCCTGTATGATGTGATATTTCAATGTTCACTATTCTATTCAAATAAATTCCTAATATTATTGTAATCGGAATCCTGCTTAATAATGATTAACGAACAATCATTTTCTACCACCTTACGGTAGAATTTCAGAAATAGAAAGAAGAAAGAAATAAGAAATGTATTTATCAATAGTAGGTACAAGTAATAAAGAATAAGTAAAAGAAAAACTTTATTTTTGTTAAACTACTATTGAAGGGAGGCCATGCCGAATAGCGTAAAGCTAAGCCCATAGACATGACCACCCTTGGACGCTCACAGGAAACGATATAAGACACACCAGACAACACAAACATATAGATATACATCATGAGACAAATTAGCCGTGTGAGAATCTAAATGCAAATCTGTTGTTTATAAGAGGCAATAAAATGCTTTTGCAAAAGATTTTAAGGACAAAATAATTTACCGAAATAAGCTTCACCTTTTCCTCCTTTTCTTCATCAAACAATACCGACTGAACAGTGTTCCAAGAATTAAGTGCATTAAAACGAATCGAATTATGCCCAAAACTAACCGTGTTGATAATAGGGAAATTAAACAAACCAGAGCCACTTTGAGCGACCTAAAGTAGGCTAGAAATTAATAAGCATGTGTTATTTGAAATCATACAATGGTTTGGTAAAGTTACTAAGAAAAGCCCCTAATTTGATATTAAATTATTCAATAACTTTATTTCTTTATATCTTTCTTTGTTTCGGGGTCTTTTTTCTTCCTTTTTTTCTTTCTTCATTTCATTTTATTATCGCCTATTGTATTCTATTTTTATTTTTATTCCAGTCTCTTCTTCCCGTATGATTCCAGTCTCTTCTTCATCCTTTTTAAAACAACCATTTCTTCATCATCACTTTATCTAGAAGCTTCTTATTTATATTATCAATTCTTCTTTCTATTTTCTTATTACATTTTTCTCCTTCTCACTGCAGTTCATTTTTTTTCATCTCTTCTCTTTTCTGTTATCTTTCTTTTCTTTTTTTATATCCACAAATCAGAATCAATTCTGTGGAGCAGTTCGATATATTGGCTTTCGTGTAATTTCTAATTTGTACAAATTTACAGAGTTTTGTTGCGGTTTCGAGACTAAGTGGAGAGGGTCGAGGGTAAAGTGGTACCAAACAAACAAAAAATGGATTAGTGTGATAGAGATTTTGATTTCTTTCTTTATTTCTTCGTCTGGGTTCTTAACTATTTTCTGTGTGTCTTGTCTGATAAGAAAATGAGTTTTATAAATGTCATTTCTAATGACATTTTCAGCTGGAATAGTTCAGAATATTATTCAGGAAAAAAAATAATATAACTCGAATAAACCATTTTGTGAGTTGAAAAATAAGAAGTTTCCGGATATTATTAGATTTTATGGCACCAAATCACATGTCTTTAAGATGACGGCCAAGTGACGTTGAAAGCAACGATTCCCACTAGATCACCGAAGTTAAGCAGCGATGAGCCTATTCAGTACTTAGATGGGGGACTATTTAAGAAACAGGAGGTACCGTAAGAAACCTAATAACAAAAATGACTTGATTCGGTATTAAATGACCCGAAAAGGGTTGATATGCCACAAAATCAACCAACCAACACGTTTATGCGACCTTTTTCTTCTTTTTCAAACTGGGAATTTATTTCAAGGTTATGATTTGAGGACGTGGAAGATATTAATAGAAATGCGACGACACACATTCACATTATATCAAAAGAGATGCTTCGCTAAGCTGAACACTCGCTGGAATGAATTTATAGAATGTCGTCTATACGACTGGATTGCGGTTTAAACATAAAAAAAACATCAGTTAAGATTTGAAAGAAATATATAAAGCCAGTCTCGATGCTTATTAAATAACGAGTTGAAAAAACATCCGTGTTTAAATGCAGTAACTTCAATCCTAACCAGATTAGGTGTCACTTGAAAAAAAAAAACAACTAGGGGTTAGGGTTGGGGTTTAGGGATAGTTTAATGGGAAAATAAATAGATAATTTGGGCTCTGTTTTTTCCAGAAAAACACAACCCACATATTTTGTAATAAAACTGTTAATTTTAACTAGGGGGGAAAGGGTTAGGGGGGTCGCCCTAAGTTGTTTGTTTGTTTTTTTTTTGTTTTTTTTTCAAGTGACACCGCTTCGTATACGGACTTTTTTCAGCAGCCACCGGCTAGCAGTTTTTGAGGCAGGAGGCCGGGACGGAACTCCGCGAAGAGTACCTAAACTGCATTGGTTAATTAAAATTCACAAGATTTAACTCTGTTATTTTTTTAATGTTGGTACTGTTTGTTTATTATTTGCTTTTATAGTTGGCTTAAAATTTGAGAACCAGTTTAACAGGTAAAGGTATGTTGATTGCTAACTTTATTTGATATATGAAAAATCTGGTTGGTTGGTTGGATTTTTGGGTTATTTCATGCCGAATACATTTTGTTTTATTCATTTTTGTTGGGTATTCAATATTTTGAAACAACTCAATCATTTCTAAACACAATATGTAAAACTATTTTAAAAATCTATTTAACCCATGGATGGGACCTTAACAGGTGCCACCATCCAGGTTCAGAGTACTGTAAAAAAACTAAAATCAAAATGGCTTAAGGAAAAGTCAGTCGGATTTCGCTCCTGTTTAGAAGTAGTTGACAAGTCTAGCCACACTGAAACGCCGTGAGACGTCGAAACACAGTGTCTCTGGATAACTACACACACACACACACAAACACACACACACACACACATACACACACACACAGACATATATATATATATATATATATATATATATATATATATATATAGTTTTAGAAAAGTTTTTCTCTCTACCACGGTTTCGGTGTTCAAGGTACACCTTCCTCAGGAGAACTCTGCAACTATTAATGCTCCATATTTTAACAGATATATTGAGCCCTTTTGGATTAACTACTTACGTTACTGCAATTAAAATGTGGTAGTAACTTTTTGATTAATATATATATATATAATATATATAATATATATATATATATATATATAATGGAAAAGGTGACTTACCGGTGAATATGGTTAGATGGTGCAGAATTCAGTGAGGTAAGTCAGCAATATAACAAATACAGAGTGCTCAATACGTTAGTAGAGCAAATTTATTACAGTAAGGTTATCTCTTGTAGTTGTACCTTATTGTAATATTATATATATATAATATATATATATATATATATATATATTAAAGTCATACCTAATTTGTTAATTAATTAATTATAATTAAATAAATTAGGCGTGCATATCGGTTTAAATGTAAAGCGTAAACAAATCGAGAAAAAGTCGATCTCTGTATGTACATTTCAGCCTATTAGGCCTCATCAGCAGAGCTATAGACAGGGCAGTGCTTTGAGTGTGATTCGAACCCTACCTGTTAGGCTGTTTTGCGGACACTCTAACCATTACACTAGCAGGCTTCCCCAGAATTTCTCGTTTATTTAAAACTGATATGTATTTCGCACTTTTTGGGTGACTTATAGCACGACAGTATGAAGTGGTCAAACAATCTGTTTGAAATGGCGAAGGCCGACAATATATATATAATATATATATATATATATATATATGTTGTAAACAAGGTTTGTTTAGAATGGCTTTTTGCCGATAATTTTTTGGAGAATAAGTGTTTAATTGGAGTCGTACCTAATTTTGAAAATTAATTAATTAATAATGAATTAGGCGGGAATACCTATTAAATGTATGGCTAAACAAATCGAGAAAAATCAATCTCTGTATGTACATTTCAGCCTATTAGGCCTCATCAGCAGAGCTATAGATCGGAAGACCGCCCTGTGCGTGATTTGAAACCGGACTGCCAAGCTGACAGGCCGATCCCATAACCCCAACACTAAACGAACTTCTTAGATTTTATGATTTGTTTAGAGTAGGTTAACATTCCTCTTCTAGTGACTTTTATTACACGACGTTGTGATAAGTTGTAAACAAGGTTTGTTTAGAATGGCTTTTTGCCGATAATTTTTTGAGAATAAGTGTTTAATTGGAGTCGTACGCGTGTGTGGTGTGTGTGTGTGTGTGTGTGTGTGTGTGTGTGTGTGTAAGTGACCAGAAAAAGTGAGCTGCCTGTAATTTATTTTGCAAGCCGATTCATTTCAACAAACATCCAACTCATATGACCCATAATATAGGAAACGGAATCTCTTTAGACCTTCCCTTCCCAGTCTGTGTGTCCGATGGACGCATTGCGAGGTTACCTGTTGTTTACTTGACATCAGAGCTTTAGTTTATCCCACACACGATAGCAGCGCTAGGGGAAACATTGAGTGGGTGTGCCGATAATCCGGGTGTTATTTCATCTGGTTTGATGTGAAAGCTTGCACGAGGGAAAGATACCATATCGCTGACGGATCAACTGATCTCATCGGAAAATCTCTTCTGAGTGATTCCCTACGTTTCCTCCTGAGTTAGTATAACGCCATTTTATCGTTGTAACAGATCAATCGATGGTAAGATAGGTATGGATAAGCTACTACAAGATCATATGTACATATATATATATATATATATATATATATATATATATATATATATATATATATTATGTTATGTTCTTGTGAACGTTGTTTGTTTGGTCTTTTGAAGCATTGGAATAAAGAACAAAAACAAGAAAAACGGAACAAAAATCAGACTTTTTATATATTCAACCGTTGCTCTATTCTTGGTTTAATCTATTCCGATATTTCAGGTGAATATTAACCCTTTTTTCAAGGTAATAACAAAACGGTCTGGAGAGAAAAAAAAATGCAATGTTGTATATGAGGGAAAAAAAATTAAATGAAGTGAACGGATTTGGCGTTTTTTAGCCGTTAATTTTCTTTCGAAATTGTGTGACGTAACTCATCCGAAATACGATCATGGTAATCGTTCGAAATGTTGCATGACTTTGATCGTGAAAGTCATGTGCAACATAAAGAAAATTAAAGAATAACAAATGATAATAAATAAATTAAAAATTAAAAAATGATATTACGTCACACCGTGTTTGAGGCCAAAATTCGCGTTTTCATGGAATTTCTGCATTTTTAAAAAATATTGTTGTGGGATATTAGGTTTGGCATATGTGAAAGTATTTGTATGTGTTTAAAATGCACACACACACACACACACATATATATATATATATATATAATATATAATGAATAGTGAATGAAAAAATGAGAAAAGTATTTGCATGGAAAGGTGCTCAATGCTAATAAAGCAGAGCAGTTTTATAATTAATGTTGATATTATGATTTCACACTCATAACTTCAAGTTTCTTGGTAGTCCAATCATCAGATGAGAAGTGGTTGAGATGTAAAAAACCAGTCGTGAAATGGTAAAAATCAAATTTGTAGCGTTTATATGCAGCGTTTTTCACGCGATGGGAAATGCAAAGCTAAAAATTGTTTTTTTAAACTGTGGCTTGTTTAACGTTTATGTGACGTGGATTGTATTCACGTGATGTAATGTCATGACGTTAAATTTGTATTTAAAAAACATTATAATCAAACAAACTTGCATTGGTGTTAATGCACACGGTGTTCAGATGAATTTTTTTTTTTTTTTTTTTTTTTTTTTTTAAATAAATAATAAATAAATAAATAAATAAAAAAAAAAAAAAAAAAAAAAAGGAGAGCGAAAATTCAGGGATCAATTAGGGTCAGGTGGTAAGTGACACAGTAAAAATTTGTTTAAATGCCTACATTTCGAAACGAGTTCACTTCTCTTATTCAACAAGTTATTGCTTGCATTTTGTAGTATGCACAACTTTTCTTCTAAGCAAAGATCGCAACGTTGTCCGCCTTTGTATGCCTGGGCTTTTTTTATTATTTCCCATTTTACTGTAGGTGTTCTGCCCGTTTTTTCCTTGATCTGCCATATATATTTGATAAGGTGGTACTATTTTCATATCTTTTGTTGTTGAAACTTAAATTGTGGTTGTACCACCGACTTTTCCAATTGTTTTCAGTGGCACCAATGTATGTTTTTTCCTCGTTGTTATTTACATTGTCCTTTATTGTGGCTTTGTAAATGATGTTGTTAGCCAAACAATTGCCACTTAATGGGCATTCATTTTTAAGGCGACAGTTGCATCTATTAATCTGGTTGTTGTTGTTACGATTTAATATTTTTAAAGTTGTGTTTATCGATAATGCTTTTAATGTTGTTCATGCAGCAATAACTTATTTTGAGATTGTTTTTGTTAAATAGTTTGTTTAATGTAGGCGATTTGTCTAGGTGTTTTTTCCTTAATTGAAAAAATATTTTACCCACATTCGTTATCACGGTTTTGTTGAAAGGGGGTTGAACCAAATGATGTTTCTCTTTCTTGATTTGTCATTATTATTATTCATAGTTGTTATTATTTTTGTATACTAGTTTGGAGTATAATCCACTGTTTTTTAGGGCGTTTTCATATATCGTTTTTGATTGTTGAATATATCGGCATTGGTGGAATTAGTGGCGAGTCTATGTTCTATAGACTTGTGAATGTGTTTAGTAATTGTTGGAGGATGGTCTGATTTTATGTTAATATATAATGGTGTATTATTTTCTTTCCTGTACGGTTTCCACGTCCCTTTGTTTAGGTCGAAAGTTACGTCCAGGAAATTAACTGTTTTCAAATTAGACTTTATGTCTAATTTTAAATTATAATTTTTGAAAGTTTTTATTAATTTTTTCCTTGCACAATCTATATTACGGTTATTATTGTCATTTAAATATAGCAAACCGTCATCACGATAAATTCCAAAATTTTCTTTATTGAAATCTTGAGCTATTTCCGAAAGTAGGAATATTCCTACAATTTCGCAAGTCTCAGCGCCACAAAAACTTCCCATACTAACATCAAATAAATTGTTGGTGCTTTTCTTACCCCAAATAGAGTTATCGTAATATATAAAAGATTGTTGGCAATGTTTGATAATTTTGATATCATCGTCATTTATATTTATATAAAGTTGAGCCAAATGTAAGGATTTGTTGAGTAAGTCTTCCGTGATAGATGGGTAAAATTGGTTTATGTCAAACTGAATGAAAGTGCACTTACTTTTATTTGTAATCCCATTGAACCAATTGATAGCATGTTTGGTGTTCTTCCATTGGTTTAGATTTAAATTCTCCTTAGTTTGTAACAAATCTCTGATAATATGGTTTTACCTATTTTACCAATTTGGTTTTTCGTTGGGTTTAGGAGTCTACAATTTGGGTTGTTACGAAAATCCTCCTTATGATCTTTGATGGTGATGAAAGCTGGTTTTTTATTACTTTATTAATCCGGTTGTCGATCTTTAATTTAGCTGCGATTTTACTAGCTTCCGTGTTTAAGTGGTTTTCCCAAGTGTTTGGTATTTTTTTGTAGATTTTCGTTATTGAATCTTTCATCAATTTTTCGTATTGTTTTATATCCACTTTGTAGAAATTGTTGGATTTGTCCGCTTTCACGAAAATGTTTTTAGAGTTCCTGATTTTCTTTGCGTCTTTTTGTATTTTGTTTTGAAAATTGCCGTTGATTTTTCTGAATTTTAACTTATTGACAATATCAAACATGTCTTTTTCAAAAGGGGCTAAATCAGGGTGTTGCGGTGGACATTTTGTTGTTTTAAAACCATAGGAGATTGTTGATTTAT
>CM042154.1:87908299-87918299 GCA_023376005.1 Doryteuthis pealeii | reverse complement strand
CATGCCTTGTGATTTCATTAAGCGACCACTACATATATCGTCTAAGGGTTAGATACCCGCAGTATACCAGCAACTTATATGATTCAGCGTGAGTTTGATAGAACGCTACAACTCCAAGTATTATCTTCTAACTTTCAAACCATACACACTGATATATAAGAGATGCAAATTGTTGGCTGGTTGGTTCGTTTTTACGGCATGTCAATCCTCGTTGGGTTATTTTATAATGGAGATATTAGGTTCTATTCATTTTTATGGGTATTTAAATTATAAACTCATGTTTTTCTATTTAACCCATAGATGGGACCCAAACAGGTACTACCACTCCGGGTCAAGGTAGACCTGCGAGTAATGGCATTGAAGGGGTACTCTAAACTCCCCGGTTCTCCAGAAATTGGAACTTCACCATTAGATGCAGTTTAAAGATGCAAATTAAATGTCGGTACTAAAGTCTGCGAGTGAAGAACACAAGTTAAGAAAATGGTGAGATGTTCTTGGAATATCTGAGCAGAGCAATATGCTAATTTCCAACTAGAAATCGCGCTAGAAAAGAACAATAAATAAATAAATAAATAATCAAGAACCAAAAGCCAAAATTACGAATGTGCGTCGGAAAAGAGTTTTCTTTGGTGACAAATCATATAAAAAATTGAGTTTAATAAAGGATTTTCAATACTCATCACAAATGAATAGAACTTAATGTCATCGGCATAAGATAAATCAACAAGGGTTGACATGCCGTAAAATCCAACCAAAATAGATACAGTTTAATGATCTATATTAAATGTCAGAACTAAAGTCTGCGAGTGAAGAACACAAGTTAAGAAAATGGTAAGATGTTCTTGGAATATATTAGCAGAGCAATGTGTTAACTTCCAACTCGAAATCGCGCCAATAAAGAGCTAAAGAAAAAAGAAAATAACCAAGAAACAAAAAAAAACTTAAAGTACGTCGATTTAATGTGCTTCGGAAAAAGTGTTTGGCGAGAAATCATATTCTGGCAACTGCTGCGTATGAATTCTACAAATTGTTTTTTTTTGTCTGTTTTTAATTGAATTCAATTTACTTCCAATTCTCATTTACATACGCATATTTGCCAAAAAACGTTCAGTAAATATGCATGGTCGCAAAGGAAATACAGACCATCAAGCAACATAACAGTTAAGTTTTATGGTAACTAATTTGCTTGCCTATCAGCGCGATATATATGAATTGAAAAGCACCTTCATATATATATATATATATATATATATATATATATATATATATATATATATATATATATATATATATATATATATATATATATCACAAATTATATATATATATATATATATATATATATATATATATATATACACAAATTATATATATATATATATATATATATATATATATATACACAAATTATATATATATATATATATATATATATATATATATACACACACAAATTATATATATATATATATATATATATATATATATATATATATATATATATATATATATATATATATATATATATATATATATATATATATATATATACAAATTATATATATATATATATATTAATATATATATATATATATATATATATATATATATATATATATATATATACAAAATATATATATATATATATATATATATACACACAAATTATATATATATATATATATATATATATATATACACAATATATATATATATATATACACAATTATATATATATATATATATATATATATATATATACAAATTATATATATTCACCAACCCATCCGCACTTGCAGGATATGACACAAGGTCAATTTCTTTAACGGAGTCCAACAGGTTTGAAGGCAGAGTGTTCCTTCTCCTAGACTGGTTGTCTAACCAAGGTTAAAGAGCCCAGTCTGTCATACTATTCATCCATAGCTGTTGGGAGAGTAGGATTCATACCATTCCCAAGGGTATTAGCCTTAAGTGAAATGCAATTACCATATCCAGGATTTGAACTCGGGGCGACGAGTCCGTTTCCCGTGTCTTTAACCATT
Organism: Doryteuthis pealeii; assembly: GCA_023376005.1. Classification (NCBI taxonomy): domain Eukaryota; kingdom Metazoa; phylum Mollusca; class Cephalopoda; order Myopsida; family Loliginidae; genus Doryteuthis; species Doryteuthis pealeii. Next base: position 87,916,257 of record CM042154.1, on the reverse strand, counting down.
ACACCATGCGCTTACGTATAAACACCCATGAATACACATTTATATAACACACACCTATGTATGTATTAATAAGAACATACACATACATACATACATACATACATACATAAATATATATTCATATTCACAAACAATTCGCTCACATATACATCATAAACATACACACATATGCGTGTGTGGGGGGTGTTTTGTATGTATGAGAGAGAAGAGGAGAGGAGTAGAGAAAGAGGAAGAGAGAGATCGAGAGAATGAAGGAAGAGAGAGAGAAAGGAGAGAGAGAGAGTTGAGAGAAAGGAGAGAGGGAGAGAGGAGAAAGGAGGGAGAGAGAGAAGGAGAAAGAAAGAGAAAGAGAGAAAGAAGGAAGATAGAGAGCGAGAGAATGAAGGAGAGAGAGAGAGAGAGAGAGAGAGAGAGAGAGAGAGAGAGAGAGAGAGAGAGAGAAGGAAGATAGAGAGCAAGGTGTATCCACTGTCGCATCCGGTGAAGATCAAATGATGTTTTGCAATAATGTCACACCTATGTTCTTCTTGGTGTATTGTCCATCTGTGGGAAAATTCAAACACAATTCAATTTTGCCGTGAATTATTCTTGTGTTATTAATTTCATCACGGGATTAGTTGCATTGACAAGGGAGGATATCATGTTGAAAATAAATATTTTTGCAGTCAACTACTGTTGGGACTGAATCAATTAAAAACAGTACAAATCTGGAAAAGGTTCTTCTTTTTGTACATGAATCTTATTATAATGGAGATTGTGTGTTTTTCTGTCTGTAACCGAAACTAAATCACTACTCGAGTCACAATTCCATTAGTAATTGACGTCACATTCATCATGAATTTATCCTTATTTTAACCTCAATTATCAATAAAATTGTTTTACATTATTTATACTGTTAACCATATCTACATGATATTTTCCACGTACCCCACTTGTACGGGTCAGGCACAAGGCCCTATTAACGTGGGACAACCCACAAACCGATGCTCATGGGGTGGCGGGTGAAAATTGCGTCGATCCCGTCGGCATTCCCCCTCAAGGGGGCGCCTCAGGCGCTGGTCAATAAACTCAGCCCTGCCCCTTTAAATCAAGGGGGCAGGTGTTGCCTGGGGGGATGGCCCCCTGGGATCGACGCTGTTAATTATAGCAATGGTCCAGAGGCCGAAGCCACTGTTGACCATATCTACTGTATTTACCGCGTACCCACTTGTACGGGTCAGGCACAAAGTCCCTATTAACGTGGACCACCCACAAGCCGAAGCTCATGGAGTGGCAGGTGAAAAATTGCGTCGATCCGTCGGCATTCCCCTCAAGGGGGCGCCTCAGGCGCTGGGCAATAAACCCAGCCCTGCCCCTTTAAATCGAGGGGCAGGTGTTGCCTGGGGGATGGCCTCCTGGGCTCGACGCTGTTAATTATATCAATGGTCCAGAGGCCGAAGCCACTGTTGACCATATCTACATATCAACAACATGCAATTGTATTTATATATAAAACAAAATAGCGGTTTATAGTGTGAACGGGAAGGCTAATTTGCATATTGATATTAAAAATGTAATTTTAATAAATATATGCTTAGTATTATTGGTTTCTAACTGTTTGGCTTTATTTTAATGAATATAAGCAAAAATCTCTTTAATTAATCTTAAATGAAATCCATTAACAAGAAAAAATAACTGTCATTTTATTCTTTACTTCCTCTTTTAACTAAATACTTAAATTAGAAAAAAACAATGAAAGACGAGAGGATGGAAGATTAGATTTCAGTTGTTCTATTTTTCGATTATATCACCCTCTGTTTAAAATCTTTTATCTGCATTCTTATTTAGTCTCATTAGCGTTTCTAATTTAATACGATATTTCATTACATTAAAACTTAAATACTTGCACCCGGAGGGTGCATATATTTGCTAGTATAAATAATAGATTCACACGCATTTCTCCAACTGTATAGCTCAGTTCGGCTAGAAACCACAAGGTTCCTAGGTCGACACCGGTCCTCGCCAACTCAGCGTATGAGTAACACAGGGATTTGTGCGGTAAAGTAAGGAGCTGATGGTAGGTGTGGCGCTCCACCTCAGATGCTAACACAATCTCCTTGGTCTAGCGCTATTGAAAAGGGGATAGACTCCCTCGTTGACTGGCTAATACCGACATTAGGCCGCCCCGACGACTTTACTTTACTTATAACTAGCTACTTGATTAGTAATGACTCAACTACGAGTGAACGTGGGCGAAATGTGTGAATATGAAAATACATGTATATATGTGTATGTGCTTATTAATATATACATATGTGTGTGTCTTTAGATTTGTATGTATGGGTGTACATATGTATATATGTTTATTTATATGTATATGTATATATGTCTGTAGGTTTATATATGAGAATGTGTATTTTATATGTGTATTTATATATATGTATGTTTGGATTTATGTGTATGTACATGTGTATTTATATATGTATATGTGACCTTGTATATATATTTATGTGTTTATATCTACATAAATATACACTAGTGTGTTTATGCATATATACATATATATGTGCGTGTGTGACTGTGTGCTTATATATATATATATATATATATATATATATATATATATATATGTTGAAGGGGAAATTAATTTTGATGACACGTGTTTCGGTCATAATAATTATATAGAGTAAATCCTTATTTTTTGAAATAAAATTCGTCGGAACGCGTTGAAATGGTCTTTGTGTGCGGAACATTTCTAATTTTTTTCTATTATATTTATTTCATTTCATTTTGTTATTTAAAAATAATAATAGACTGAATAATGTACACATGGATAAACTCTTGACCGAAACACGTGTAAGTAAAATTAATTAAAATATCCTATTTTATCCATTCAATACTTTCTTTCCTTTATTTCTCTTTTCTATATTCTGTTGGATTCTCTTCCATTTTCATTTACACTCACACACAGACATACACACAGACACACAGACACACACACACACACACACACACATATATATATATATATATATATATATATATAATATATATAGATAGATAGATAGATATGAGGCACGGTAGTAATGAATGTGTAAAGTCTATTTTCATGATATACAAATACTGCATATCTACATTGCGTATATGATTACAACAATCGCAACTACATATATATTTATACAACAGTGACAGATCATTGAGATACACCGTGACGCACCCGGTGACACACGCATAATCGCCATATTTATTATTAACTGGAAACTTTTTTCGATGAATTAATGCATATGTAATGCGTTTTTCTTTTTTCAACGTAGATTCTTGCTACCAAATCATCGTCTCCAAATGAGTTGAATCTAATCTTTTAATATAAACGAAAGAAAGAAAGAAAAGAAAGAAAAAAAAAAGATTTCTTATCATTATTTCTTAATGCAAATGCTGCTAATTCAACATGAACATCTAAAGAATAAAAATACAGAAAAGAAAAAAATAATTGGTGACTGTTAACACAACCCGTTAATCTCTTGATAATATAGTTAAACAAATAAATCATCACCATCTCTATGAATTTTCGAGATGAGGCTTGATAATTTGATTATTCGGACTATTGCCTCATCTTTATTTTATCTTCACAACATTTCAGCCAATGTTCCCTACAAGTAGACACATAGCCTAGTGGATATAAGCGTTGAGTTAATACATTTCTAAGTGTCAGTAATCTCTAGACTGCAGGTTTAATACTGGTCAAGGACGACAGTAACATAGAATAATTAACTCAGCTTAACACTTGTATCCAGTCATGGTTAATGGAATGAAAACAGTCAACCCTCTAGTCTATGGATTGAATAAAGGGTTCGGTTCGAAGTTCTGTGAAGGCATCCTATTACAAAAAGGTTCCCAAATTCGAGAACGGGGCTTCTTTTCATTCTTTTTATGATAGGCACCCGTGGTTGTGCCCTCATATTCAATCTTCTATTAAATTATGAATAGCTGTTTTCATGGCTATATTTCTTCTATCTTCTGTTTCCTGTTTCTGTATTTCTTCTAACTTCTACTGGTCTTTTGTTGTCTGGTCTAATTATGCCAAGGTTGTCATTAGTTCTTAGAGACAAACGCAAGATATATATGTATTGGTGATACCATTTTCATTAACTTCAGGACCAGATATTATCTTAGGCTGTCTTAGCCGCATGCGGGGAACCCTCGCTAAGCGTCCTCACAGTATGAGGGCTCGCGACTGACTACCTATTTCAAAACTTCTTAAACCAGAAAAAAGGGTTACACAAAGGTTATCGCACGTTAATCACCTAACAGTCCGGATTTGAATTTCAACAACCCTGAACTAACGGCTGATTTTTATATTAAAGAACATCTGAATCCAAAATCTGTTTCTACACTAACCGTCTAAAAAGCGACGATACCCCATCATGAAGCTGACAGGGATAACAATCGTAGTTGGGAACATTGAAACAATCCTATTAATCTGAAATAGAGCTCGACAAACAGGAGATTAGAGAAAGGATTGTAACCATCCAGACCACAGCAGTACTAAAATCGGCTAGAATACTTTAAAAAATCCTGAAGAGTTGAAATGACCGGCTGTCACACAGATTCCAGTGAAATATCTCAAGTTAGAGCGGGCCAGCTCAGTCGGTAGAGTGTTCAGCTAGTAAACCACAAGGTTCCTAGTTCGATACCCGCCCTCGTCTACTCAGCGTATGGGTAGCACAGGGTTATGCGCGGTAAAGTAAGGAGCTGATGGTAGATGTGGCGCTCCACTTCAGACGTTAAAATAATCTCCTTGGTCTAGCGCTAGTGAAAAGGGGATAGACTCACTCGCTGCATGGCTGATACCGACATTAGGCCGCCACGACTACTTTACTTTTTTTTTACTAGAGCTCATGTAAAAAAAACTACCAATAAAAACGGGTTTAATAATAATTACTTGGTGTGATTGATGTCTAATATTATCGCTTTATTCTTCAATGTATTAAAAATCAATCCTATGAATTTTATATGCGTTCTTATTTAATTTTGTTAGTCTTTCTAATTTAATAAATTTTGTTACATTGAAACTGAAATACTTACGCCCGGCGGAGGGCGCATATTCTTGCAAGTAATTATTATAAAACTGTTTTCTAAAAATAAACATGTTGATGCGTAAACAAGAATGAGTCGAAACATTTGCGATAACGGAAAACTGCGAAGAAACCTCCAGGAGGAGAATAAGAAGAGAAAAGCTGGAGAACACACACACAGACACACCCCATATATATATATATATATATATATATATATATATATATATATATATATATTCATATATATATATATATATATATATATATATATATATATTATATATATATATATATATATATCATATTATTCATATATATTCATATATATATATTATATATATATTTATTCATATATATATATATATATATATATATATATATGTTATATATATATATATATATATATATGTTCATATTTATTCATATATATATATATATATATATATATATTATATATTCATATATGAATACCATATATTACATATTCATATTTATATATTATATTATTCATATATATATATATATATATATATATATATATATATATAATATATTATATATTTATATATTCATATATATATTCATATTTAATTCATATATATATATAAAAGTAAAAGTAAAGTCGTCGGGGCGGCCTAATGTCGGTATCAGTCATGCAGCGAGGGAGTCTATCCCCTTTTCAATAGCGCTAGACCAAGGAGATTTTTTTAGCATCTGAGGTGGAGCGCCACACCTACAATCAGCTCCTTACTTTACCGCACAGATCCCTGTGCTACTCATACGCTGAGTTGGCGAGGACCAGTATCGAACCTTGTGGTTTCTAGCCGAACGCTCTACCGACTGAGCTATTCATATATTCAATATATATATATATATATATATATTTATATATATTCATATTTATATATTATACACATATATATTCATACATATATATATTCATATTTATTCATATATAATATATATATTATTCATATATATATATATATATATATATATTATATATATATTCATATATTTATTCATATTTATTATATATATATATATATATATATATATATGTGTGTGTGTGTGTGTATACCTATGCACATATATTCGTGTTTATGCATATATATACATATTCATATTTATTCCTATATATATATTGACATTTATTTGTACATACGTATATATATTGACATTTATTCATATATATATATATATATATATATATATATATATATATATATATATATACATATATATAATATTTATATGTATATAGATATGTGGCGCCCTATTGGTTAAGAGTCTTCCCAGTTGGCATAATGCAATTTAAAGAGAAGCCCAACGATAAGGAGGAACATTTTCAACATAAAATATGTATAGGCAACTTTCGACTGGATGGGGTGCCAGTCTCTCTAAACTACGTAAGTGTTTTCTCAGCTGGAGAAGAAAAAAATAAAGAATTACAAGACTCTTATGAGACCTTCACTCATATGTTGTTGTTGTTATTGTTGTTGTTTTTTTCAATGTTTGGTTTGACCTTTAGTGAGGCATCTGCGGCTGTTTGGAGACGGGGGAAGTAAGAGAAAAACATATAAAAAATTTAGGGACAGAAAAACAAGGATTACAGGGGATTGGAAAAAGTATATGTACAGAGATCGATGAGATGAAGATAGGTAAATACGAAAATGTGAAGATATACTAAAAAAGAAATAAAGGAACACACACACACATGCACATATGCACAAAAACACATACACATATATACACATACACAATCACATGGACATACATATATTTATTTACCAACCCCTCCGCACGGGCAGGATCTGGCACAAGGTCAATATTTTTAAGCCGAGTTCAACAGGTTTGAATTCAGAGTGTTCCTTCTCCTAGACCGGTTGCCTAACCAAGGTTAAAGAGCCCAGTCTGCCCTACTATTTATCCATAAAGAATTGGTGCACAAAGAATGCCACAAACCCAATCAGCGATTGACCTCAGGAATTTTGAATTCAGAGTTTTCCCTCTCCTAGACTGATTACCTACCCAAGGTTAAAGAGCCCAGTCTGCCCTACTATTTTACCCATAGCTGGAGGGAGGATATATGGATGCATACCTTTCCCAAGTGTATTAGCGCTATGTGAAATGCAAACAGTCTTGTCTAGGATTTGAACTCGGGTCGACAAGTCCATTTCCCACGACTCTAGCCATTATGCCACGCGCCTCCATATAACTGGAGGGAGAGTAGGATTCATACCTTTCCCAAGGGTATTAGCGCTAAGTGAAATGCAATTACCACGTCCAGGATTTGAACATACATATATGCTCACATACGCACTCGCAAACTAAAAGAAACATACACATACATATGACCACGTGCATACGCACACACAAATATTCACACCTGTGCGCACGCTCATTCATAGATACACACATCTATACATATAAGCAGTAAATGAACACACACACACGCACACACATACACACATGCAAAAAAGCTCACACATACATATATGCTCATACACAGAAACACAGACATACATATGCTCGCACGCTTACGCATACTCACATTTGCACACCCACGCCTGTATTCACTGACAGAAACACACACACATACATATAGGTAAACACACACACACACACATACACACATACATAGGCATAACACACACCCACGCACACACACAAATACAGATATACACTCACAAAAACATACGTATATATATATATATATATATATATATATATATATACGCAAACCCGAGTTCAAATCCTGGACGAATCTGTTTGTATTTTACATAGCTCTAATACATTTGGGAAAGGTATGAAACCAAATATACTCCATTCTACTATGGGTGAATATTGAGTTAGGCAACCAGTCTAGGACGTTGAATTATCTGAATTCAAACCCTTAAA
>CM042154.1:87898299-87900799 GCA_023376005.1 Doryteuthis pealeii | reverse complement strand
TAGTGATGATCAGATGAAGGAGAGAAAAAAAAAGAATTTTAAAAATGGATTCTGCATTCATGATGGATAAGTTTTAGTGGATTGTTGAGACTAACAAGAAAGACAGAAAGAATTTTTAAAAAAATAAAAATAAAAAAATGGTAAAAAAAGAAAGAAAATTCTGCCGTCGGCGGAATTTTAGCAAGAATTCTTAATCTCTTACAGTAATCTTTGAATTAATAATCACAATAAAAAAAGAAATTTAGAAATTAAAATTAAAAATAAAAATTTTTCAAAAATTTAAAGAAAAACAAAATAGTTTTGACGTGCTAGAAAATTATATCTAATTCGAAAGAAATTTCAAAAAAAAAAAAAAAAAAAAGATTTTTTGAATCATCAGCGAACACAAACATACAAAACACACACACACACACACACACACACACACACACACACACACACACACACACACACACAGAAATATATATCCACATACACGTCCATATACATAGAGATACGCACACACACACACACATATAAAAATCATACATATACAATACGCCTATACATGGATATACATATACTAACGTAGGCAGACACGAATATACATATATCCGTATACACGTAGATGCACACATACACATATTTACACAGATGTATACATATATAACACGCATATACTGCACGCATACATATACATCCATATACATATTGATACGCACACAAACATATAAAAACGCATACATATACAATACGCATATACATACACATATACATGCATAAAAAACACATACATAAATACACCTATCACTATACATCTAGATGCGCATACACATATAAAAACCTATACATACACAACACAGGCCTACAATCACATATACATACATATTTACTCATACAATCAAACAAACGCATATATATATATATATATATATATATATATATATATATATAGAGAGAGAGAGAGAGGGAGAGAGAGGTGTGGCGGTGGATAGGAGAGGAGGTCAAGTGTGTGGTAAGCGTTAGTGAGGAGAGGTTTTGAATACCCCTTCTATAAAACACTTGTATGATAACCTGATAATTCATTAAAACGACTGATGATGCCGATCTCAAAGCTCTAGCGAAATATATCCTACATAGTTTTGTCTGAGTTTGGTTCTTTTGTTCCTCACATCTCCACCACATTCGTTTCGGATTCATTCCAACCCTCTCTCTATATATATATATATATATTAAAAATAGATACAAAAGAAACTTACTCGAGTTTCACCATAAGGATCTTCAGAGTTAAATCCACTGAATCAATCGAGGTACCGATTAATTGCAGCCGATCAGCTTTTATCTTTATATATATATATATATATATATATATATTATATATATATATATATATACACGTTGAAAGGAAATATAAATAAAGGAAAGAAAATGTTGAATTGATAAAAAATTTATTTCCTTTATTTATGTTTCCTTTCAACATACCGTCGGATTCATTTCCATTTTCAACTTACACACACACACACACACATGTGTGTGTCTGTGTGTCTGTGTGTGTGTGCAGCCTAATATATACACTGTGGTAGCAGGTTCTCCATAGCGGACTGTTCATGTCTGAAGCCACCCTGGCGCAACACCATCAAGCCAAGCGGTCCAGAAGAAAGCGGTGGCAACAAAACACCGGCGAATCAACATCTTCAGGGACAGCCTTCACGTACGACATCTGTAGTCGAGGCAGTTTTTCGAAATATTGGACTTCACAATCACAGGAGACGCTGTAACTTCAGAGGCACAAGAATTATATACTCTTCCGAGACTGCAATGCCTATGAAGGATATATACAAACTAATATATACACACATATATAATGCTATACACATTGATACATATATGCACCCAAACTCACATAAATATACTCATACACACACATAATCATATACATATGTGTACACATATGTATATATACCGATACGCACTGATAGACATACTCACAGACTTATATAGTCATATACACATAATAATATATAAAGACATATTTACATGTAAACAGATACATACATACATACACACATAGCTATATACATATACGCGTATATATGTGTGTGTGTGTGTATGGTATCATATATTTTTCAAATAAGGATTTACTCTGATGAAGGTCGAATTTTCTTTGTGTGCGGAACATTTCTACATTTTTTTATTATTATTATTTCATTTCATTTGATTATTTAAAAATAATAATAGTTTGAATAACGTACACATAGATAAACTCCTGACCAAAACACGTGTAAGTAATATTGATTAAAATATCCTATATTATCCATTCTATACTTTCTTTCCTTTATTCATTTTTCAACATATATATGGTATCTATATATACCCCTATATATAACTATCTCTTTCTATCTATCTATATATGTGTGTGTGTGTGTGTGTATAAGTATACACCACACAGACACACACACATAAACACGCATATATATATAATCTCCACATACATATATATGAATATATAAATATATATATA
>CM042154.1:87880799-87895799 GCA_023376005.1 Doryteuthis pealeii | reverse complement strand
GTCATTTTAATTATTAATCTCGTGCGAGGAGCGAATGGAATTTTTTTTTCTTTTTCGTTTTTCGCTTTCGTTCATTTAAATCTTTATTTTTCTTCTTTTTTCTTTTTTCTTTTTTTTTTTTGTACACTGTAGAATGTCGTCTTTTGAGATTATTAAAGTCGGCCATCTTAGAACCTGGATTATATAAATATTTTTCAATTATCGTCTTTTAACTGATGAAGACGTTATTAACGTCACCCGATTTGAATCAGGTAGCCTGAAGACACATGCCATGATATATTTTGCTTGAAACAGGGTCAGTCCATTCGACATTTTATCTGCATCTTTCACTGAATTATTTTTTATCTTGTCTTTTTTTTTTTCTTTTCTGGTTGTTGTCATCAGTCATGCAAGTAGAAAGCATTAATTTTTCTAAAAATTGTTAAAAGATTTGTTCAACGAAAAACTTGTTGTAATGCCGTTGTTTTTAACTCTTGGAAAAACATAATCCTGATATTTTAGATTTTCTCACGGAGTATCTTCAACAATCCTTTATATATATATATATATATATATATATATATATATATATATATACTAGCAAATATATGCACCCTCCGGGTGCAAGTATTTAAGTTTTAATATAATAAAATATCATATTAAATTAGAAAGGCCAATGAAACTGAATAAAAATGCAGATAACATGATTTGGAACAGAGGGGGTATGATTGAAAAATAGAACAACTTTGAAACTAACTCTTCTATCATTTTCAATTACTCCTATTCCTAATTTAACTATTTAGTTAAAATAGGAAGTAAAGAATAATATTACAGTTATTTCTTTTTGTTAAGGGATTTCTTTTAAGATTTATTGAAGAGAATTTTGCTCATATTCAATAAGATAACACTAAACAATTAGAAATCAATAATATTAAGCACATATTTATTAAAATCAAATTTTTAAGATCAATATGCAAATTAGCCTTCCCATTCACACTGTAAACCGCTGTTTTGTTGTATATATAAATACAACTGCATGTTATTTGTATGTAGATATGGTCAACAGTCTTAATGATGTAAAACAATTTTATTAATAATTGAGGTTTAAATAAAAATAAAATCATGGAGAATGGGATGCAAATAACAAAGGGAATTGTGATTTGTATAGTAATATAGTTTCGGTTACAGACAGAAAAACATACAATCTCCATTATAATAAGATATATGTAAGTAACCCAAAAAGTGCGATATACATGTCAGTTTAAAATAAACGAGAAATTCTGGGGAAGCCCGCTAGTGTCATGGTTAGCCTGACAGGTAGGTTTCGAATCACGCACAAAGCACTTCCCTGTCTATAGTTCTGCTGATGTGGCCTAATAGGCTGAAATGTACATACAGAGATCGACTTTTTCTCGATTTGTTTATGCCTTACATTCAAACCGATATGCACGCCTAATTAATTTAATTATAATTAATTAATTAACAAATTAGGTATGACTTTAATTAAGCACATAATCTTTAAAAAAAAAATGTCGGCCTTCGCCATTTCAAACACATTGTTTGTCCACTTCATATATATATATATATATATATATATATATATATATATATAAATTTCATAAATAGAGGAATTACATAGATAATTAATATTGAATTAAACTACCATGACCTCCTTTGGTCTCATCAGTGATGCATACCACAATCTCCGACACTAGAGATTGAACAGGGGAACACAGAGTGAACAATGTGTGTATGTGTTATATATATATATATATATATATATAATATATATATATATATATATATATTATGGAGTCAATATTTCGTAACTACAGTTTCATGTCCATCATGTAATCGTCAGACGGTCAAAAATATTAGAATATTAAAGAAATAAAACGATGACTAATTCAGCAGTTACATAAACTGATATTACGGAATATTGACTACATAATATTTAACCTCTGATTTAGATATCTGCTCTGCTATTTTAGCATTGGGCATCTTCATATGCTAATAATATTCATATTCATTCTCCATTATATTATATATACATATATACATATGTGTAGAAAGATTTGTAAAAAAAAAACAACAAGATGTTTAAAGTTTTGCTGACAGAAATCTGTTTCAACCATATGCGGTCTTTATCAAAGCAATATTGTAAACGGAAAAAAACGAAAGAAATATATTATTAATCACGAGGCAAAGAACTCACTTGATCAGTACCGGAATTTTCAAATAATTTTTAAAAATGCGTATTTTATGTTAAAAATAAAATAAATTTTATTAAAAAAATTATAAGTATTTTTATCATTAAAAAACTCAAAAGAGTTTACAGTAAAGGTGTATATAAATATCAAAAAGTTCAGGAAAATGTTCCGGTTACAAAGGAAAGTTTAAGAATATAATACGTCCAACCGTACAATAGATGAAGATGGAAAAATCAAGAATCTGTAATGATGACAAATTCGTAGTGTCTGGGTCCGTATTATATACGAAATTTGAGCCTCCGGTGATATATATATATATATATATATATATATATATATATATATATATATATATATATATATATATATATATATATATATATATATATATATATATATATAAAGAATATGAGAATAACACATATAACATGGAGTTTTATTTAAAATTCTATATGAGCACCAGCATTCGCCTCCAGCCTCTCAAGCCTGTCACGAATCACATCAACTGATCTCCCCAGGAACTCTTGTGGAATGGCAGAAATAAATTCTCGTATTTGTCCTTCAAGTTCTTCAACTGTAGTTGATTTCGTAGAGGAGACTTGCTCATTCACCCAACCCCAGAGTCTCTGGTCGGCCATTATGTGGACTACATCTGCCCATCCATCAAACAGGAAAATGGCGATCAAAATGTGGAGGATCACGATCAAACAACAACACAGATTTGATTTCCATCTATTAAATAACATCTATTAAAGAAAAATGTAACTGCATATAAAAAATAATTATAAATATTTCTCTGAATTTTTGAGAAGAGGCTTGATAATTAGTTTCATTTGGATTATTTGGATTATACGGGAAAACACAATATGAGTGAAGGTAAAAATCATACATAAGTAAAGAGGTAGATATTCTAGGTAAAAACAAGACATTAGGTTTATAAGTTCCCAAAATTCACATTGAATTGTCCACTTGGACACACAACATAGTGGAAAAGGCATTGGCATTAAGTCAGTTCTAAGTGACAGTTATCTCAAGGCAGCAGGTTCAATCCTGGTCAAGGGTAACAGTAACATAGAATAATAATTAACACAGCTTAACCTGTACCTATGGTTAGCGGAATGAGAAGAGGATCCCCCCTGGATTGAATAAATTGTTGGGTTCAAAGTCCCGTGATGGCTACCGATTACGACAAGAAGGTTCCCGAGTTCGAGAACGTTACCAAGTCCGACAAGAAATATCCGAAGAAGGCCGAAAGGCACATCGGCCATCTTTTCGAGCACTTTTTCATAGAATAATAATTAACACAGCTTAACACCTGTACACCAGCTATGGTCCTCAATGCTATGATTGGCGGAATGAGAACAGGATACCCCTGTGGACTGAATAAAGGGTTAGGCTCAAAGTTCCGTGATGGCTCCCGATTACAAGAAGTTTCCCAATTACGACAAGAAGGTTTCTGAATTCGAAAAAATGGTTCCTGAGTCCGAGAAGGTTCCCAAGTCCGACCAGAAACATGAAGAAAGCCGGAAGGCACATCGGTCGAAACGTTGTACAGATAACAATGAAGATGAAGACAATAGTCAGAATAGTACAAATAATTCTATTTATCAAGCCTCATCTAAAAATTTAAGAGTAAAATACATGTCCATAAATAACTTTTTGCTTTTTGTGAAAAAATAATAAAGATATTATTTATACCTGGGAGGATAATTTGAAATTAGGATTTAAATAGCAAGAGAAAGGAAAGTCATTGGTTGAATTTGGCATTAAAATATAAATCAATTATGTAAGACCAAAACAATTAATTGATCTGCGAGACTAACGTTTTATTGCTCCACCTCTACCAAAGCAACGTTCAGTAGCGGCTTATAGTATATATATAAAGGCCAGTTGAGGTGTATGTATGTGTGTATGTATGTCCGGATGACACTAGAAAAATAAAACAATTAACGACAAAGTAAATATATTTATATATACACATTGAATAACACCAGTTCTTGCATTTTTTTGCAAAAATGATCAAGATTTGATTTATAATTGAAGATATTTAAAAATCAAAATATACATAGAAATAGCATTGAAATTCTACTTAAAAATGTCCAGCATTTGTAAATCTCAAAAGTAAAGAAATCAATATACCAGACTTTTTTGCCACCACCTCTACCCAGTTGATGCTTGGTAGCCGCTTCTAGTCTATTAATAAATTCATCCTATGTAGTACTTTTATTTTTCTCGCCTATAATCCAAGCGAAGACAATTATTATCTCATCCTATATTACCGTGAGGATACTGGATGCTGTGCAGAAGACCTCCCCGGACAATGAATGATAGAGAAGGTTGGTGAGAGATTGTCATGGATATCCGTGCTAATTGTGCCACATGATGATGATGATGATGATGATGATGATGATATTACCATACATCGAGAACCCGTCATTCCTAACTTTTTAACACTTATATGTGCTTCGAAAAAGACATGAACCAAACTCCCCCCCCCCATATACGGACAAATAGTTGGACAAACTAAGGTTTTTAGGCATCCTAATTTGAAAGTTAAACTTTTCTTTTCATCATCTTCATATCACACAATTAGCACGGATATCCATGACAATCTCTCGCCATCCTTCTCTATCATTCATTGTCCCAGCGAGGTCCTCTGCGCAGCATCTAGCATCCTCGCCGAGCTGATCAATGTAGGTCCTTGGTGGGCGGTCCACATTAGCATGTCCATGTGTTGGCTTCAAAAGGAAAACGTCGCTTATCAGTTCGTCCTTACTCCTCCAGCAGTATCCAGCATGTCTTCTCCTTCTCACTCAGATGGTTTGTGAGATAGGGGGCAGGTGGCCGTACAGCTGTTTCCTTGTGGGGTGCTGTTTCCACGACTTGTTCAAGACCACACGCAGTATTCTTGTGCAACTCCCATCTTGCTTATTCTCAAGGCGTCACGTTAGGGTCCATGTGGTGCAGCACTGACCAACTATTCGAGGATACTGGATGCTGTGCAGAGGACTTCCTGGGGCAATGAATGATAGAGAAGGTTGGCAAGAGATTGTCATGGATATCCGTGCTAATTGCACGACATGATGATGATGATATTACCATACATCAAGAACCCGTCATTCCTAGCTTTTTAACCCTTGTGCTTCGGAAAAGACATGAATCAAACGTTTCTCCCCCAGATACGGGCAAATAGTAGAACAGACTAAGGTTTTTAGATGCCCTAATTTGAAAGTTAAACTTTACTTTTAAACAAATAAATTTACTCAAAATCTAATTTACTTAAAGCATATTTTAAAATCTAGTTCAACCTTACATTGTAAGATTAGAGACCACATTTATCAAATCAACTCACGTATTCTAAAAGTTCTACATAACTTTATATAGCTTATTTCATTATAATCAGTAAAATCAAATTAAAATGTAGTCCCATAGAAACAAAGTTCTTAATGTACTTATATAACTTCACTAAACAAAGTTTCAAGACAATATTGGCTGATTAACAAGGAATTAGTCACCAAAAGAAAAACAAATAATTGAAGTCAAACGAGCAGAAGGCATGGATATTGTCGCCAGGTAAATTAAATAATCTAGAAAAAATGTAAACAATTTTAATTTGAATAATATGGCTAATTGCAGACAAGGTTTTGAAGCAAGAGACACAGAAAAAAATAAATGGGAATAACCTGAGAGATTTATCCATGTAAAAGACAGACATGGAAAGGAATTTAGAATATTTGTTGATCTTCAAAACAAATAGCACTCTATTAGCCATTATTGTTTTAAGATATTCTTTTAAATATTCTAAAACAACAATTTAATATAATGATATCAGTAGTGACGATCATAATGAAAGTGTTCAAATTCTGATCTATCAAATAAAATAAAGATATTTAAAAAGTGAAAAGAGAAGTTTTAAATCTGCATGGAAAGTTTTAATTTCTAGTGACCAGAGTATTAGATTGATTAGCGGACCTGAACTTTCTGAACCCCCTCCCCCATCTAAAATTTTTGTCTTTAATCTTTTTTTTTTTTTCAACGGATTATTATCGATTGCACACCAATCTATCCGATTGTAAATTTTTTTTTTTAAGTTATTTATTTTTTCGAGTTTTATGGGTGCTCAGTTCCCGGTATAAGTTTATAGTAAACCGATCCCCCATATCGGAACCGCTGAAAAAAATTTTTCTTTGTAATTTCTTTTCTTTTTCTTTAATGGATTATTATCAATTACACACCAATCTCTCAGATTCTAAAAAAAAAAATTCTAAAAAGTTCTTTATTTTTCGAGTTTTCAGGGGTGCTCATTTCCCCGTATAAGTTTATAGTAAATTGATCCCCCATATCGGAACCGCTCGATAATAAATAATTTGGGTTTTGTTTTTTCTGGGTCACCCTAACTTTGACACCTTTGCGCCAGTTTCCTTTCGAGCGGTTCCGATATGGGGGATCGATTTACTATAAACTTATACTGGGCACTGAGCACCCCTGAAAACTCGAAAAATAAATAACTTTTTTGAATTTTTCTTCACAGTCTGATAGATTGGTGTGCAATCAATAATAATCCATTGAAAGAAGAAGGAAAAAAATAAAAAACAAAAATTTTAGATGGGGGGGGGGTTCTGAAAGTTCAGGTCCGCCGATTGATTGTTTAGTTGTTTTGTTTTACGACATATCAACATTTTTCGGGTTAGCTGGTTGATTGGTTCGTACATAATTTATGTGGTAGAATAAATTGTTGACAAGATCCTGTAGTTAGTTTGAAATAGGTTCGTTGGAGTTAAAAGCGTAGGCGGGTAGATTTCCGTTGGATGACCCCAAATGACCCCTAGAGAGGCACGAATCTCGCGCACCATGAGAAAAACGTAACTAGTTAGATTTATTTTTCAGCCTCAGATTGAAGCAGAGAGCACGTGCATCTCTCTGCTGGGGTTGTTAACTCCCCACGCGGAAGAGCATGGGCAAGAAAAATAAATCTTGATTCAGGAAACAATGTCTTTTGGTTTAATTAATTGCATGACTAAAAAGTTAGCCCTTAAAAAGAAGCCCTTAGTAAGAGGACAGCTAGACGACAGGCTGACAGCGAAGAAGAGGAGGAAATATGGTGACTAGGAGTAGTAAAGAAGAAATGAACAACAAGATACTCTACTCTCTCTCTCTCTCTCTCTCTCTCTCTCTCTCTCTGTCACCTGAGTTTCCTCTCTTATGTATATACCCGATGTCTGACGTACGATGTTAAGAACACTGCAAGACGACAAGATGACAGCCAAAGAAGTAGACAAGATCGTAGGTTGATTCTCACTGCGCGGTGAATAGGAATGGGTTAAATAAATCTTGATCAAGGAAAAAGTCTTGTGGTTTAATTAATTATATGACTAAAAAGTTAGCCTTTAAAGAAGCTCTTAGCAAAGAGACAGCTAGACGACAGATTGACAGCCAAAGAAGAAGAGAAGGAAACTAGAAGTAGTAAAGAAGAAATGAAGTAACAAGTAAATCTCAAGTCTACTCTACTTTGTATCTGTCTGTTTGTCTGTCTGTCTGTCTAACTCTCTCTCTCTCTCTCTCTCTCTCTCTCTCTCTCTCTCTCTCTCATACCCGAGTTTCCTCTCTTATGTATATAACCGATGTCTGACGTACATGTTAAGAACACTGCAAGACGACAAGATGACAGCCAAAGAAGTAGACAAGATGTTAGGTTGATTCTCACTGCGCGGTGAATAAGAATGGGTTGAATAAATCTTGATCAAGGAAAAAGTCTTGTGATTTAATTAATTATATGACTAAAAAGTTAGCCTTTAAAAATAAATCCTTAGTAAAGAGACAGCTAGACGACAGGATGACTCTCTCTTCTCTCTCTCCTCTCTCTCTCTCTCTCTCTCT
Organism: Doryteuthis pealeii; assembly: GCA_023376005.1. Taxonomy (NCBI): domain Eukaryota; kingdom Metazoa; phylum Mollusca; class Cephalopoda; order Myopsida; family Loliginidae; genus Doryteuthis; species Doryteuthis pealeii. The sequence continues at coordinate 87,887,733 of CM042154.1, read as the reverse complement.
CTCTCTCATCCGAGTTTCCCCTCTTATGTATATACCCGATGTCCGACGTACGATGTTATCCGGGGTATATAACAAACGTTCGTTCGTTCGTTCATTCGATGTTTTGTTTTATGGTCTACCAATCATTTTCAGATTATTTATTGCCAAATAATTCATTATATGTGCTAAAATGTCACCCACTTAAAATCTGAAAGAACAATTTAATATAATTAAATTTTGACCATACAACAAAATGGTATATGCATAAACCAGAATCTGTTTGAGAACGAAACGCATGATATCACTTGCGACGATGATAACGGTAGTGTCAAATTCTGAACTATCAATTCTATTTTTTTTAAATCGAAAGAGAAGTTTATAATCCCCATGGAAAGTTTGCATTCCAAGTGTCCAGAGCACTATATTCGTTGTTTGGATGTTTTGTTCTACGGCATATCAACCCTTTCAGGTTGGTTGGTTAGTTGGTGGTTTCGTTTTACAGTATAACATGCCTTTCCATTTTGCTTATTTGGATTTTGATGAATATACAAATAAATATGTTCAGTACTTAGATGGGGGACCATTTAAGCAACAGCAGGCACTGTAAGTAACGACATATCAAAATAACATGATTCGGCATAATATAACCCGGAAATTTTTAAATGTCGTAAACAAACTAACCAACCGAAGCAAAAAATAAATATAAAAACTTAAAACTCTATTTCTAGAAAGTTATTTTTCTCAAATATGAATGTTTTTAAAATAGCAACAGTCATTTGTAAATGTATTTTGAAAATGAAATTAATTAACGATTAATGCAATCATTAAAAAAAAGACAAACAATTATTAAGAAACACTTATACAAAGTATTAAGAAAATGATGTGATTATTATGGAAATACAGACAATAGGAAATAATTATACAATCATTAAAAATTAAAATATAAACAATGTTAAGAATTATTAGGAGTTAGAGAGAACGAGAGAGATGGGGTATACAGAGGAGAGAGAGAGGGGGGGGAAGATAGATAGGAAAACATGGAGTGAGACAGAAGTATAAACATACATAGACAGACAGACAGACAGATAAATACAGAAAGACGGACAGACAGACACACAGTGAAAGATAATTTGAGAAAGAGAGATAAACTGAGAGAGAGAGAGAGAGAGAGAAGAGAGAGAGAGAGAGAGAGAGGAGAGAGAGAGAGAAGAGATAGAAAGATAGACATAGTGATACGACCCAACAAAATAGTAAATGTAGACTATGCAGTAATAGAGATGGGACTGTAAACCATATACTCTGCGAATGTAGCAACTAGCACAACGAGAATACAAAACTTGACACGACTGGGTTGGGAAGGTGATCCACTGGGAATTATGCAAAAAATTTAATTTTCACTATACAACACAATGGTATATGCATAAACCAGAATCTGTTCTTGAGAACGAAACGCATAAAATTTTCTGGGACGTTGAAATAAAAACGGATCACCTTATCCCAGCAAGAAGACCAGACCTAGTGGATTTTGCAGTTCCAGCAGATCACAGGGTGAAGCTAAAGGAAAAATGAAAAAATGGACAAATATCTGGACCTTGCAAGAGAACTGAAAAAGTTATGGAATATGAAAGGGAAAGTAATACCAATTGTAGTTGGTGCACTTGGAACAGTCCCAAAAGGATTTGAAAAGTGTTTGGAAAGTTTGGAAATCAGAGGAAGGATTGAAACCATTCAGAACACTGCACTACTGCAATCTGCCAGAATACTCAGAAGAGTCCTGGAGACCTGAGGAGACTTGCTGTCACTCAGACTCCAGTGAAAGACCATCAGCTAACACTGATGTGAAAACTTAAAAGGAGATAATAATAATAATAATAATAATAACAACAAAATGATAATAATAACAATAATAACAACAAAATAATAATAATGATAATGATAATAATAATAATAATAATAATAACAACAAAATGGTATATGCATAAACCAGAATCTGTTCTTGAGAACAAAACGCACAAAATTCTCTGGGACTTTGAATAAAAACGGATCACCTTATCCCAGCAAGAAGGCCAGACCTAGTGTTGATAACAAAAAAGAAAGAACTTGTCAACTGGTTGATTTGCAGTGCCAGCAGATCACAGGGTGAAGTTAAAGGAAAATGAAAAAATAGACAAATATCTGGACCTTGCCAGAGAACTGAAAAAGTTATGGAATATGAAAGTGAAAGTATACCAGTTGTGGTTGGTGCACTTGAACAGTCCCAAAGGATTGGAAAAGGGTTTGGAAAGTTTGGAAATCAGAGGAAGGATTGAAACCATTCAGAACACTGCACTGCTGCAATCTGCCAGAATACTCAGAAGAGTCCTGGAGACCTGAGGAGACTTGCTGTCACTCAGAATCCAGTGAAAGACCATCAGCTAACATTGATGTGAAAACTCAAAATGAGATAATAATAATAATAATAATAATAATAATAATAATAATAATGATAATATCCTTTCAGCTAGTATATTAGGTCTGAGACCTGTCAACTGTTCCTTATGAACATTCATTTTAATTCCACAGGTCCAGGAGATTTGTTCGAATTTAATTTCGCTTTTTTTTCGTGAACTTCTTCTTTAGTTATTATTAAACAACTTAGTTCCTCCTTCTATGGTCTTTCGGCAAAGTATGGTATATTTCCGAGGTTTTCAGTAGTAAATACACTAGGCGATGTTATACATAAAACATGAAGTGTAGGTACATTAATGCGAGAGAGAAAGAGAGCATCTCCTAATTTAGTAACATGAAAATTGGTTAGCCGAAAATCTTTTGGGATTTCCTGACGCATAGAGAGACGTATCAATGGTGGAAGAAAAAGCCAGACATTATTTTAATTAAGCAGGAGAAGAAAAAAAAATGAACGTTAATAATTTATACTGCGGAATATAAACATAAATCAAATGATAGAGAATTAAAAGAAAACACTCGACTCGACGAAATGATGGAGTCGTATTGAAATGAACTAATTATAATCTACACATTAATACACAACATTATTTTACTGTACGTACGGTTTAGGTCAGTCGGTAGAGCGTCGGACTAGAAACCACAAGGTTCCGGTTTCGATACAGGCCTTCATCCACTTAGCATATGAGTATCACAGGGATTTGTGCTGTAATGTAAGGAGCTGATGGAAGGTGTGGTGCTCCACTTCAGACGCTAAAATAATCTCCTTGGTCTAGCGCTAGTGAAAAGGGGATAGACTCCCTCGCTGTCTGGCTGATACCATCTTTAGGCCAACCCGATGACTTTTCTTTTTACTTTTATATCTGGAGAAAGGTAGACAAACATGGGATGTTATGGAAACTGGATGTTTATTGTCGACGATGCAACGTTTCGGTCTATTAGACCTTCTTCAGGACACAAATATAGTTCTTACTTCAATGATAGACATTTTTAGAATGGTGAAAACAGTAGGTTTTTAGTCGGGGCAGGGTAGTGGATTTTCTTCTCTCTAGATGGGGAGTGTTAGAATTGTAAAAAAGTCCAGAACGTTGGATTGTCAGGATTGGTCAAGATGAATGTGTATGTGTATGTGTGTGTGTCTATTTTTTTATTTTTTTTATATATGTGTGTTGGGGAACTGGATTTGTCATTAGTTATATATGTGTGAGTTTTTTTTGTTTTTTTTTGTAAGGGGGGGGAATGGTAGGATTTGTTAAAATTGTATGTAACAAGGAGCCGGATTAGCTCAGTCGGCAGAACACCCGACGAGTAAGTATTTCTGGTTCGATACCGGTCCCCGCCAATTCAGCGCATGAGTACCTCAATTTGGGTAATCTGATCAGTGCAGGAAAGTTGTGACCTGACGGTAGGTGTAGCGCTTCCAAAGAATCTCCCAAGTATAGCGCTAGAGAAAATGGGATACACTCCCTCGCTGTCCGGTTGATACTGACAATAAGCTACTCCGCCAAATTTATATGTTAATAATCGTGTTCCTTAATTGCACGAACGTTATCTTCTTGCAACACACTCTGGTTAAGCATGAGACAGAACAAATCGTCCAAGATGAAATGAAAAAAAAAAGTAAATCCTGATTTTCTGGTGTTGCTTATCCGCAGAGTTTGTATTAATTATGAGTGTCGTCACCTCAACTAAATAATGGACCATTACGTTTTATCATAAAGAAAGAAAGGGAAGAAAAATGACATGCTACAAAGTAAAATATAATAAGAAAGAAAGAAAGAACAAAACAATGAAAGAAAGAAAAAAGGAAATAAAGAGTGTAGGGGAAATATAGAGAGATGATATAAGAGCGCGGAGGCGATAACGCAAATCTGTTTTCAATCGAACATAATGAAAAGATGAAAAGAAGGAAAGAAAGAAAAGAAAAATAGAGAGAGAGTGTATGTGTGTTTGTGTGTGTGTGTGTGTGTGTGTGTGTGAGAGAGAGAGAGAGAGAGAGAGGGGGTTAGGGAGGGGAGGGGGGAGAGAGACAGAGTTAAATCAAGATTATTATACTTTTTACATATCGAACTATTTAAGTAAACATATCAAACGTTGTAATATTTAAATCATGATACTGTGGTATATCCAGAGGCCCTGTTGGTAATTCTATTAATAATAGTCATTTTAAAAAGTCTGGATTAAAAAGAAGGAATTATGCAGACGCGAAACGCTTATATAATATTCTGTGTCACAGAGTTTATTATTGTAGAAACGTGAAACTATGAAATCTACTGATGTATTAAAGAGTGGGGCAAATAAATTCACTTGTCTGAAGATGTGACAATTTCTTGGCCACGTGACAACATATCAATTGAAATGGGAATTATTCATGAAGTAATCAACTGAAAGGAAACACATTAAAAACAGCTAATAACAATGAGATATAGCACTACTACTACTACTACTACTACTACTATTAATAATAATAATAATTAAAATAATATTCACATCACGCTCATAGCATGGATACACATGATTCTCTCTCGCCGAACATCCTTATCAGTCATGACTCCTGGCAAGTTCTCACTGCTGTATTCAAAATCCGGAGAGAGGTGATTGATGTAGTTTTTTTTAAAGAAAACTCATTATATATACTAGCAAATATATGCACCCTCCGGGTGCAAGTATTCAAGTTTTAATTAATAAAATATTGTATTAAATTAGAAAGGCTAATGAAACTAAATAAGAATACAGATAAAAAGATTTGAAACAGAAGGAGTATAATAAAGATTTGAAACAGAGGGAGTATAATAAAAAATGGAACAACTGAAACTTACTCTTCCATCAATCTCGTCTTTCATTGTTATTTTTCTAATTTAAGTATTTAGTTTATAGAGAAATAAAGAATAAATGACAGTTATTTTATCTTGTTAATGGATTTCATTTAAGATTCATTGAAGAGATTTTTGCTTTATTCATTAAAATAAAACCAAACGGTTAGAAATCAATAATACTAAGCACATATTTATTAATTCGATTTTTTAATATTAATATGCAAATTAGCCTTCCGTTTACACTGTAAACCGCTATTTTGTTGTATATATAAGTATAATTGCATGTTGTCTGTATGTAGACATGGTTAACAGTATTAATAATGTAAGACAATTTTATTAATAATTGAGGTTAAATAAAAATAAAATCATGGAGAATGTGGTGTCAATAACTAAGAGAATTGTGACTTGAGTAGGAATATAGTTTCGGTTACAGACAGGAAAACACACAATCTCCATTATAATAAAGATATATATATATATATATATATATATATATATATGTAATAGTAGACCTAATGAGTCAGAGACTATCTAGCATAACTTACCATTATTTATTGGATGGACAGTGTATTACGCACTTTAGAATATTTAACTTAGGCAACACATTCGAGGTTTTTCTTTCGTTCGGCCATTGAAATAATACCAGCTGACTATTTTCAGGTGGTGTAAATTTCTTGGTCTTTTCCAATTTTATGTATTCTTTTTTCTCCAGGCAAAAATTTTCATTTTGTAATTACAAATTATTGAGCCGGGAGTTTCTTTTTACACATCAGATTTTTGAAATATAAAAAAAACGATTAAAACAATATATATATATATATATATATATATATATATATATATATAGAGAGAGAGAGAGAGAGAGATAGATAGAGAGAGAGAGAGAGAGAGAGGAGAACAGCTCACATACCATTACGAATGTAACTGTAATCTTGACATCTTTTCTTCTATTTAATCAAATCGAAAATCGAATATCATATATATATATATATATATATATATATATATATAATATATATGAGGATATGCCATACTGACACAAACACGTGGGAGGTAGATGCAAAAAAATAGAGCGGCCTGGCTTCTCAACGTTAAGCACGGCACAGAGCGTGGCGAGTAGAGTAGAATGGTGTAAGAGTGGAGAGTAGCCTCGACAGAAAAGAGAGCCAGAAAGAGAGAGAAAAGCTAGCAGCACCAGAAAGCATCACAGTTTGTGTGCATTCAGTGCACCAAAGACTGTCACTCAAGAATTGGCTAACGCAGATGCAGATACATTTTTATTTTTCATTTTTTAATATAATTTTTTCTGGACACTACGCCATCGTCCTTAGTGGACGGAAAGGATCCAATAATAATAAAAAAAAAATATATATATATATACATATATATATATATATATAATAGCACTGGTTTACAAAAAATATTTTTTGTCTGAGGCAATAGCTGTTTTCTACTAATTTGGGTGTGCTGAATTCAAATTTATAAACAGTTTTGCTCTATCACCTCTAGTTTTCTGTCTTTTAAATAGTCTCATTTTAGTATATACTGAGTATATACGTGCTTATTTGAACAGTTGCAGCAGCTTATTACAGATAAAACAGGATAGATAAAGAACATTGACGGAATAGATATACTTGGATGACACAATGTACACAATTCATAGTACCACAGACAGAAGTTTTTTTTCTTAGATG